>JANVCC010000035.1:18558330-18653076 GCA_025345505.1 Todiramphus chloris collaris
AGCTAAAAGAAATAGTGATCTGGTTTGGCTTTTGTAAAATTACTTGAAATTTATTTCTTTTGTAGACAGGACAGCATCATTTGTCACACTCTGTAGCTGTAGCAGACTTTCAAGATAGCATTTCATGTTAAACTCAAATTACCTTTTTATTTTCTTTTGTGCTCAACTAAACCAGAATGAGTCTCCCTTTTTTGCCACTGGAGCCTGTCAGCAGATCAACTAAAAAACTTTGTAGTCTCCTGACCACATTAATTTCCCATGGTTATTTGTGCTGAAACATAACCAACACTTTTTTAACAGAGATCTGCAAAGTAGGAAGAAGACATTAGAAAAATGGGGACTTTGGGGCTAAGCTTCCAGTATCATGGAAAAGGAAGTTTATTTGATTCTTCATACAGGATTGCTTTTTTTCACACTAAAATGGGCATGTTGGACCTTATAAAATTACATCGCCTGAGTATATTTAGGATATGTATAGGGACTAAGGCCCTTATGCAACTGTCAAAATGAATGTGTGATCAATAACAGAAGATTGTTTTTCTGATTTCTTGATTTCATATTCTAGTCAAGTTCTTGCCTTCGTAACTACACTCCAGGTTACTGTGCTTTAAATATACCAAGTATACTTCTTCATGGGAAGCTTCTCCTTCCTAAGGTTGCCTAATCCTACAGTTACTTCACAGGGAAAATGCAGTTTCATAAAAGAAGCTGCTTTGGAGAGTAGGGACACACAGCAGTTGTCCCATCTCTGTTCCTCCTCGTGGCTGCTGTCCACGTGGGTTTTACCTTCAAGGAGCCGGTGTGCTTTAATGCTTCCCAGAAGAAACCTGCCCTTATTGAGTAGTCAGATGTCCCTCAACTTGGGAGACAATGTTGTTAATTTGTGACAAGCTTCAGCTGTCCCAGCATAAAAGCAGTAGGGCAGTGTGACTCAGGAAGAGTTGTGGTTTTCCAGGAATGATGCAGAGGGGTAGATTGTCTCAGGTGTCTCTGCCTGAAGTAGGTAGAGATGCTTTTTTCACGTTTGAACAATATTTCAGGTTCACTACTTCCAAATTTAGCTCGTGTTAGTGCAGTAACCATTTGACTGTATATATATATTAAAAAAAAAAGACAAACTGTGCTTTAAAAGTTGCACTCCCTGCAGACCACACATACAAGCAGTAATTACTATTACTAGAGTATTTTTTTTTAACCTTTCCTTTAATGTATTCAAGTATACAAGAGAAGCTTTACTGCAGATGAGGGAATATACCTGGCATTTGCACAGTAGATCTCTTTTGTTCTGCTAACCACCCCTTCTGCAGACAGGGCAAGTAAACAGACTGAGCACTGGAAGCAGAAAGGCTCCTCAGAAGGGAGGGGAGGCAGTTTTCAGATGTTGCTCTTTTATTATTAACACAGTTTATACATTCTCTTTAATTACACAAGAACGATAAAAGATATCAGGCATTTATAAAGGCTATAACACTGACAAATATGAAGAAATGCTTCAATTTACACGAAGAAAGCGATTAAAATCTAAATGAAAACAAAGTCATACATTTTTCTTGAAAGAAATACACCTCATTCCCCAAAAAAAGTCTAAAAAGAATGTGTCTTCAAAAATAAGAATCTGTTTTAGGTCATTGTTTATCTTTTAGATTAAGCTTTCATTCTAATTCTATTTTTTCAACTTCTTTTATTGGAGGGGGAGACGGGGAGATTCTGTGGGCTGTAGTTTACTTATTTGGTAGTTTGTTTTGGTTTTTTGTTTGTTTTTTTTAAGGACAAGCTGCCATTTTCTCATGATTCTAGGAGCTGGGGACTTAAAAAGTATCAGATATCACAGGACACAATACAAAGCTGTGAAAGTGTCTGTCAGAAATGCTGAAAACAAGTGCATGTTCACAAGAGGGGTATTTCTCTAGTCTTCTTTTAAAAGTAAACTTTTTGAAAGGAATAAGCCTTGCAGCTGGAATTCTGCAATGGTGCACAAATTTCCTACCTCATTTGGTAATATGCTAAAGGTCTTTTGATGGGATATGCTTTGTTATTTTATGATTTGCTGATGGGTCAGGTGGTGGTCAAAGTTTAGAAGAGAGAAAACTCTGTTTTTTCCTTCTGGTAAGGTTACTGCAAGAGGGTCAGTGTAAAGGCCACCAGATCAGGTTTTTTTGACTTAGCTATTTTTCTTTTGGTTTATCACTTTAGAGCTGCTGTGTCAGGACTGTATGTTGTGCTGGCTAGTCTTTTTTTCTGTGCTAATTCTGTTTTCAGAAGGTGGCAGGATTCACTGAGAATTCTTTATCAGTGCAGAATCAGGGAATTTCTAACTAGCATCTCGCATCCAGTATGTTGCTGTCATATCTTCTTTCTATGTCTGAATTTTGCTGGAATGCAAATAATGTAAAGGGAGGAAGACTGTAAACATTTACTGATGTAAGACCTCTTTTGAACTGCAATAAATTGTCATATGTAAAACCCTGTGGTTTAATTGGTGTTAAATACCTCTCAAGAGCAGTCAGCTCTGCAGTAATCACTAGATGAGGTCTGCTTTGAGTTACTGCTCTTTGTGTAGTTCGAATATGTTCCCCATATTCAAAAAGATGTTTAAGCCCAGCAGATGTCTTTTCCCATAAAGAAATTTTTATCTGGTAGATGCCTCTGTACAATTTAGTATAAAAGTGGTAACATCTTCCTTTTACATACTTACTAATATAAAATTGAAGGTGACAAATGTGTAAGGATAATAATACTCAGTCCCATAACTCCTGCATTGCTGTTGTCACATGAGGTTACTCTGTGTCTCAGGGTAGGAAAGTGTGTAGCTTTGTACTTATAAGAACAAATTTATTCTGGATGTTTCTTCTGGGAATATATATATATCCCTTAGAGGAAGCTTGGACATATTGGCTTGAAGGTTCTCATCTCAGATGTGGCTTTTTAATCTGACCCAGTATAATTGTTGTGGTTCCTTGTATCAAAGACTTTCAATAATGTTGTTAGTTTGCATTGCATATAGGGAATTAATATACTGACTGGAAGCTGGAGCTCACTTTTACAACTGTGACAGAGGTTACGGTTCCATTCTGTACAATACCAGATAGTACATCAGTTTGTAAGAGTGGCCATATCCAGCAGACCTTAGGCTCACGTAGTTCTTCATTGCTTGACTCTGACACTGGTCAGTAGAACAAACTTACTAGAGCAAGAAACAAAGGGGAGGGGGGAAAAAAACCCAACAACCAGGTCTAGCATAAAGTGGTCCTCCCCCTATTTTATCATCTTCACTTTCAGCAGTTGGTGGGTTAGGGCTTTCAGACTTGGTATGTCTGTCATTCATGTTATCTTTAATTGCTCTGGATAGACTTTTCTACCATGAATTTTTTAAATCATTTTTGGTCTCATTTGTATTTCTAGCATCCACAACATCCTGTAACCATGAGCTCCGTAATTTAGTTATGTGTTATATGAAAAAATACTTCCCTTTGTTATAAAATTGCTCTCCGATAATTTCATTAGGTGCCCGTTGCTTTTCTGTCATAGGAAGCAGTAAATAGCAATGAATGATCATATCCTTGCCTTCTTCCCACCATTCATGATTTTGCAGATGTCTGTGACATTCTTCCCTCCTCCATGTTCTGCCTTTTCCAAGCTTGAGAGTCCTGCTACACTTTGTGTCTCTGCTGCAGAAAGCACTTTTATCTGTCTTTGTCTTTTCTCGTTCTGCTGCCTACATTTCTATAATAGGTGGTGTGGAAGTGCAGGCGTTAGTGCTGTAGTAGTTCAGCTATATGGAAACAGCAGGTGTAAGGGTTTTTGTCTCCATCTTCATTCCTAGCATGTAACTTTTTTGACTGCCAATGAGTACTAAGCTGCTGTTTTCAAAGAACTCGGTGACCTTAATCTTTCCCAAAGGTAATGAATTGCCTTAAATAACAGATCAGAAGAGTAACAGTAAAGGATCTTTAAGAAATTAATAAAAAATAGGAGATGGATGTCTGTGCGGTGCAGAAAAATGAAACGTGAAGGTTGTGCATTAAAAAAACACCTCTTTAAACTCTGTGTCCTAATCCTTAGGACCTATTTGCAGTCTTTGTGTACAGCAAGAAAGGTAAATGTAAATCTGGAAAGAGAAATCTTCTCATCCTGGTTTTTCTGCTTTCTAAGACTACCTGCAGCCCTTTGGCATGGCCACAAGCTGTAACCTTTTCACCAAAGGTTAGGCAGCGTTTCCAGTGGGGGGAAGGACCCTGCTGTTGCACGTTCATCTCTTCTGTCTCTGTTTGTGACAACTTGTGATGACAGTCAGCTGTCTTTTTTATCCTGTCAACAGATCTTTATGGCTTGTGGTACATCACATAATGGAAATCTTTTGTGTATTGTTTTACTGTGCTTTGGCAAGTTTACATTCTTAGCAAGCAGGTGTTTGTTCTGAGGGAGATTTTAGCTCATGCTTCACCATGAAGGAAACTTTGGGAGTTGTATTCTGGGCATAGGCAGCCTTATGGAGAGTTTGTCCTCAAGTTTTCAAATCAAGTTAGCTATTTTGCTAAAGCCCTTTGAATGGAAAGCAGTGCTAACTGCAAGTGAAATTCTGTTGTGGTTCTGCAGAACTGTAAAATTAATTCCTCCCTTCTTGTCTCTCAAATGTTTGTCTGGCATAGGACTCCAGTTGTGTGTTAGGTTTGTTTCTGGATACTGTTTGCTAAATTAGATGTACTTGGGATTATCAGCTGGTTATTTTTCGGAGTTTTCTTCTAATACTTGTTAGTGGTTATGTCAGAGCTACCGTTTCTATCTCTTAAAACACTGATTTCTGATTCTAGCTTCAGTTATGTGTATAAATCCATCTCTCTGAAAAATAAATGGGAAAATTTAGTGCTGGCGTGCCTTGAAGTAAATGTGAGAATGAAAATAATTATATTTTTAATACACTAGATTGATGCTTGGAAAGATGATTAACATCTATGAGTTTGCTTAATACTAAAAGACATCTGAACAGCATGAATAAAGACTTAATAGAAAACTTATACCAGTTTAGTGAGGTTAAGTGCTTAAACTTCTGGGCTACAAGAGCCCCCTGTGCTATCAGTGTGCTTCCCTCTCCCATGGGGGATGAAATACAACCAGTATTTCATACTGCAGATACTTCCAGATACTGCATCTGCTGTCAGAAGTTTCTACTCATAAACCCTGCCCATTGTAGATGTTGCATGTTGTATTTCATATGTGGCTCTATGCCTTGTGCAAGAGAAGACTTAATTCACCCAAAGCAAGATTGCTTTTGAAAAGGTTAAAGATTCTTTTATTTTATTGTTGGTTTTGTTTTGTTTTGCTCTCTTAAAAAAAAGTCTCAAAGCTTGAAGGCTGGAAAAGAGGAGCTGGGTTCACATCTTACAATGTCTAAACACAGCCTTTAGCTGCCTGATGTGCATGAGCATCTCCCTCAACATCCTTCTTTGCAGGCAAATTGTAGGCTCTGGGGGCTAGTACTTTGCTTCCTATTCTTGAGCAGTGTTTCATGCGTATGCACCTCTGATGGTAAAATAGTGGATGTTCAGCATAATGACCTCTTCTCCGTTCCCTCCAGTAGTGTAACAACATGAGATTAATTTGGAGGTGGAGAAACATTAGGTCTTCAGCTTCTGTTGGGGAACGGGAGTCTTCAGTACATTCTCTAATGTGCATTTGACTACAGCTTTGAAGTGTATATATGTAATGTCCATTATATAGGCCATTAAAAGTTACATTCTGGCTTTTACTAGATAGTACGACTAAATTGAGTAGGATGGGGTAGGAATTGGCTTTTTTGCCACGTAACGAAGAGTAGCTCATTGTGTGGGATAGAAGGGGACTCTGGCATGTGAACACATCCAAGGATGGTGGTCTCTGTGCACCTCGATCTTGTGGTTGATGTTTGGGTTCAGGGAGCCTGCACAGATCCTGGGGAGCACGCAGAGTCTGGGCATAGCTCCAGGCAAGTTATTTAATGCATCTCAGACCTCTCCTCTAACCTCTGCCTGGCTTTGTTTAAAACAAAGCTTGCATTCACCTCACTAGGTTGCTGTGAAGATAAAGTCATTGTTTTCATGGTGTCCTAGGGCATCTGCTGTGCTCTGGACTGAGGGATGAGCAGAGCTGTCAGAGCTGAGATGGGAAATGGCTGTTCTTGCAGGTTTTGCTTTTTCTTGAAGCACAATGTTTAATTTCAGAGAGTAACTCCATTGTAAATCACTTTTATGTTCTGTTTTCATTGAATCATTAAATTCAGAAACAAGAGTTTTCTAATGCATTTGCACTGTGCTGTAAATGAAGCTGTCAAAGAAAAGCAGCTTCAGTCAAGCCACCATTAGAATTGTACAACTGTGCTACTGGCTAGCTTCACAGGCTTTTAATTAGCCAGTCATATCCATGAAAACTGCTAATGAGCATTTCTATAAAATCTCAGACTATATATATCAATATAATTAGGCAGTATGTTCTCCAGAGAAGTGTAGTACTTACTTTCTATGCATTGTTCTTTCCTGCAGTCAGTAGGCTTCTTCATATCTTAGATGAAGAAAATTATCATTTTCCTAATACCTGACTTCTTATGCAAATTTCTTTTTTTTCTGTACAAAAGGAGAAGACGACAGTGTCTGCTAGTCAGATTCCTTCTTCCGTGCTCTAACTTACTACCTGTGTCATTCAGATTAATGAAAAAATTCACTAACCTCATCAAATTTAAACTATTGAGGCTCCTTCTATTCCTCGATTGAAACAAATCTGGTAAGAAGCGTGGAGTCCAAGCTTGTTGCCATTATTTAGTACCAGGACTGGATGGCAAGTATATCGTAGTTATGTAAGGGAATAAGATCTGTCTATCTGTCTTCTGTAGTGTGTGTCAATCATATAATCATTAAGGTTGGAAATGACCTTCGAGATCGAGTCCAACTGTCTGCTGAACATTATCATGACCACTAAACCCTGTCCTGAAGTCCCACATCAAGATGTTTTTTGAACACCTCCAGGTATGGTGATTCCACCACCTCCCTGGGCAGCCTGTCCCAATGGCTCACCGCTCTCAGTAAAGAAATTTTTCCTAATATCCAACCTGAACCTCCCCTGGCTCAGCTTAAGCCCATTCCTCTCATCCTATCACTAGTCACCTGGGAGAAGAGATGAACACCCACCTCACTGCATCCTCCCTTCAGGTAGTTGTAGAGAGCAGCTCAAGTGGGAAGTTGGGACCCATTTACACCTACAGCCAGTCCCATCAAAACAGAAAACTGTAGATCAGGCAATACTGAACTCTGTAATGCTTGGTGCTTGTAAAACAGAATTGTACTTGGAGGTAAAGTGTTAGGGTGCAGTAGTTCCTGTGTGGAGAATTGAGGCTGTTGAGGTGACCGCAGTGCTCTCTGCACAGACATTGGCGCAGGGTCTCCTCCCACTCTGTAGGCATCTTGCATATTGAAATCAGAAGAACATCTGTGTTTAATTTCTTTTTGTGTCAGTATTTATAGACTGAAACTTTTGGTTTTGTGTGATTATTCCAGATTATATTTGTTCATTACCCAAAATGAAATCATTAATGGCCTCTTCTGTGGGTGGTTTGACACAAACATATTGGTTTTCTTTGAGGGAACAAGAGAATCATGCTCTTTATTGTTAGTAGAGAAATGCATAAATTCAGAGCTGCTACCAAAGTGATTTTTTCCCTACTTTTCTGACAAATGGTTGGCTGCTGGTGCTGAGAGAGATAAATTTGGTGGGGGTAAGGAAGGCTGGACTCCACACGCGTGTACATTGCTTTTGCTGGAAATGCTGTGCAGTGTGGCTGCTGGTGTGACCAAGCATGTGCAGGAATTGCTGTGTGAGACCAGCAGTGCCTTGGCTGAGATGGCTGTTTAATTCTTATTCTTTAGACCAGACAAAACCCCTCTTCTAAAAACTACAGAGTGCTTAAATAAGAACAGTGTTCTGCAGTCCTGCTCTTGGTGGTGAAAGGTGTGGGAAGAAGAGACACTATGCCAAGAAAAAAAAAATTAAAATGAAAGCAGAAGCGCAGATGCAGATGGCTGCTGGACTGTTTTAGCCCTGATAGCCAACTCACAAAACCATTTTTAGTGATTTGCTAATGAGGAAAAAGATACTCATGTGGATGAATTATTTGTTGTTCAGAGTCCTCCATGGTGAGGAGGCCCTTTGGGGTGCAGTCACAGTGGATTTAGACCAATTTAGAGGTAGGTTCTCCTGTATGTTGGACTATTATTAAGTAAAAGCTTTTGCCATCTAGTGGAAAGAATAGAGAACTGGCATTTCAAATAAGCAAGAAACCCACTAGTACTGATCATATGCAAAGTATATAAGCAGGAATAACTCATTTGCTAGAACAACAGCAAAATATTCTGACTTCTGTGGAAATTAGTTGGTAGAAATTGTCTGAGGTAATGGAGCATTTTATTTACATAGTATTTGAGTCTGTATCTCATTTAAGCAGAAAGTTGGTGAAAAGTGTGTTCATTTATACACTGCTTTCACTTGTTTGGGACTCCTTTTAGTTTCAGCCCCTCAGTCAAGAGATGAAGATCTTGCCACACAGTAAAGTTTGCCAAGAGCTGTAGGATGTGCCTCCACTACAGCTCTTTCTGGTAGTGGTTTGTCTCCCTTTCTCCAGCTGAGGTAGTCCTTCCTCTGTCTGCCATTTCATGCTGCCACCATTGCTCCACCTGGCTAAGGAGCCACCTTCCTCCCGGTGGCATGGGTCTTCCGAGAGCCTGACTTATTCCTGGTCCACAGCTTCTGCCACAACAGCCCCCTTGAGATAGCAATTGAGGTCACTTCCAAGTATTCCTTCCTTTCTTTGCCAGACTCTGTTTCATGGCTGGATATTTTTGGTTGGTCAACAGGCTAGTCCTCTCATTCTTATTTATTTTTGGCCCATTTTCCAGGAAGGACCTTTCCTCACAGCCTTTCTGCAGTACTTTTCCCTGATGCTGCTGTGAATATTAACTGCTGTAAACACAAGCTATGGTGTAGATTTCTTACAGCTTCGTCTCTGAACCTCAGGCTGTATTGCCCCAGAGCAGACACCTTAAAGAGCCCCAGAATTCTCCCACTTAATCAGGACAGGTAGTACCATCCTGAGTACTCACCCCGAGCTGCTCTCCTGAAGTTAATTGTCCTTGGTTGTCTTGGTTCTTGGTCCTTATGTCAACAGCTTGGGGTTTGGTGGTTGAAAGGGAGAAGCCCTTACATCTAAACAAGTGTCTATAGGGTATGTTTTGTTGTTTCGCTTTTTTTTTCATGAGTGTTGACGAATCTGCCTTTCTCTCCCTTAAGATTAGTCATCCCTGCTTGAACGCCTTTTATGCCTCTAGTAACTCATGATTTATACAGCAGGATGAAGACCACATCACGTGAAAAATACAGTATAGGCGATTCATCCCGAGCTTCCTTAGGATTTTTAAGTATTTGGTCTTTTCTGATTATGGTTTATGTAACAGTTGATCAAAATGGCAATTTTGGCACAGATCGTGTCTGGTTACGTGTATGCCTATAAATCTCACATACCAGCACATTTTCCTGGAACCTGTTTGAGAACCTTCCTCTCCTCAAACGCGTGTGGCTGGTTCAGCGATTCGGCAAGGAGGACGACAGGGTTGTCATGACAACCAGTTGCATGCTGTGATAAAGATGATGCCAAATGACCAGCTTCTGACTGTTTATCACTCCTTGTTGAGTAATGTTCCCCAAATTAGACAGGCCTGCCTGATTTATAATTACTTGTCCTACTGGCTTGCATTTTTGCTGCATTTGTTTGTGAGATAGCATTCCAGCTTCTTGCAGCCGTGCTTGGGTGAGGCTACCTGCTGCTGATCATTGTTGTGAATTACAAGAGCAGGTGGTGCAGCTGATCGTGCTGTAGCGTGTGCAAAGCGAGGAGGAAATTTGTCTTTGGGGGGTCTTACTTTGTTAAACCCTACATTTGCACATCAAACCTGCGAAGGAAATTAATAGGATAAAAATATTCAAGGCCGGTGGTGTTTCTAGTGTGCTGTTAAAGGAGCACTCCCCATTAAATTTTGTTTGCCTTCACTTATTAGTACACCGTGTCTTCCCCTCCCTTCCAATGCCTGTCTTGATCTTTGGCATGTGTATGAGGTAGCAGAGGAATATACTCCTTTTAGGATCAAATCCTGCATCTGCTGGTTGTTGGCATCTTCTCAAGACTAAGTTTCTGTGGCTTTCTTTTCCTTGGGTTTTACTTCTATTTAGACCCAGAAGGAAAACACTTTTATTTCAAGATTTTTGGAAGTTTAGAGCTGGAAAAAACACTTTTTTTCCCCCTCCCATTTCTTTTTAATCAAACCTTTTAATCCTGTCTTCCCAGTTCCTTTCTTGTGCTTCCTCTTGTGTGCCCAGAAGGACAGGATCTGTAACACACATGTGATATCCTGAGCTAGCTCTTCTCAGTATGTTTCATCCCAGCAATGAAGAAAGCCATTAGATTTGAAGCTAGTGATTTCACATCGCAGCCTGGACACTAGGACAACACATTGTTGGATCCTGTCACCATTCCATTCTTTGCAATTTTTGTCAGAGGAAATTTGGTGCTGATCTCTTATTTACAACCAAGGCACCTTTCAGTTTTAATTCCTTCATTTGCATTGTGCAGCCAGTGCTGGAATGTGAGCAGTGGGAGGGACAGATATTCAGAAGTGGTTATAAAATTATTATTGACCAGATTGGTTTCTAGATTTGGAAAATTGAGTGTTCCTGTTTGGACCATTGTGCTTCCAGCCTGGACACTGAACGCTCCTTTTCAGTTAGCTTGGCAGTGTAGAAATATACTTTTGAGAGGGTGGTAGGTAATCAGTCTAGATCGAATCCTGTGTTTGGATGGTATCCTTTTTCTTTGGAGAATCTTTGCAGAATAAAAATTGTTAGAAAACAGTCCCAAGATTTGAGATAACAAAGCTAGGAGTACAAAAGAAGTGAGATGTCTCATCTTTATCTCTGTACTGTACGGGTATTTTATTTCTTAACCCATTTAGATAATGTAGATCGAGTGCTTGCAGGTATTGTTGAGCCTTGCAGACAAGTGTTCTCACTTGGTCATTGTGCTGCTATGCAGAGAAAGGATCCCTCCTTAGCTGGAAAGATTGACTGAAAATCAGGCACTTACTGTAATCTAGCAGAGCTGCATTTGCATCAGCTGAAGATTGTGCATTTACTGTGCTTCAATGGAGGCAAAATGAGGCCTGTATGTGGAAATGAATACCTTAAAAAGCAAAACACCTATGTCCTTTTAATGATGCAATTATGCCACTCAGGTTTCCTGGAATAGATTTTTCTGTCTTCCTATGAGTTTACCTTGCTGCTCTCTCTGTTTTCCAAAAAAGTGCTTTTAACCTGGGAAATAACACAGTTGAAGTTGTCCTGGGATGTAGGTGCTATTACTGTGCACCTCCCAGGTACTGAATTTTCAGCACTCTGGCTCCATACAGCACTCTTACAGTCTCTGTTTTGAAGTGATGCATACTGCTAACCTCGAGCCATTTGGGACTGTGGTTCCTCTTACTCAAGAGTACTTTTCTTGGCCGTAATCTACTGCCGTAGATGTGCTAGTTCGTGGGATTTGTTTTCACCTGAAGAACATCTTTACCTCCAGAATACGTGGCTGTTCTGCCAAGTACATCTCCCAGTTCAGTACAAAATTTATTGCGTTAGGCCTGTTGCCTTGTTTTAGGGCTATTTGGTTCAGGAAGTAGGTTTGCTTGGTCTTTAGTGAACCAGGTTTGAGACTCTGGTTCCCTCATGCACAAGGGCCTAAGCAGGGAGGCACTGACTCTTTGGTCTCAATCCCCAGCACCTTGCTTATCATCACTACCAAGTTCTCTTTGAAGTGGAGATAACATCTAGCTGCTGCTTTTATCCATTTTTGCTAGATTAGCTAAATGAAAGCAGAATGTTTATTGCAGTGGCAATATAATTTATTTTAAATTATAATATATGGATAACATAATATATGGATATAAATTATTTTAAAATATAGTTTTTGCTCCCACACATTTTTCTTGCCAGTATGTTTTTCTGTGAGGTGTCAATGATCAGCTTTTCTTTTTATCACATAATGTGATTTTTTAAAATTTTTAGGGTTTTTTTTCCCCCCTCTTCTAATCCCAAGTAATATATAACTACACTAGTCATCCTCCGCTGCCTTACCTTCAGAAAGGGAAGGAGCTAGACCACATTCCTTCCAGTCAGGGGTGTTGAGATTTGTTATTGAAATGATGTGGTGTATTTCTAGTTTTATCAAAAAGAGATCCTGATGAATTTAGCACAAGCACAGCCTGGTTCTAGTACTGGACTGGTGATAAAGCTACTTGTGACAATGGTGGCTGGAGTATTTATTTTTTTTTATGCTGATAAATACAAATTTTTCTAAGGATGGTGGAGAAACCAGTTTTATAGATAACAGAATTTGGTCTATAGGAAATGAAGTATTCTGCCAATATTCTTCCATTTCAGTTTTGTTATAACACCACATCAGCCCTGATTGAACATTTTATTTCCAGAAAGTGCCTGCAGAGCTCCTGCCATTCTCTTACCAATTGTATTCGTTTCTAAACAACTGCCTGTGGTCTTCAGTGAAAGTGATTTCTAGCTGTACCTGCAGAAGAAAGCCAGGACTGGTTGAAAGCTTCTTCAGCTTCATGGCATTTAGTCTCTCTCATGATGAAATATCCAGAAATTCCATCATCAGAGAATGGTGTCAACATAGTCGGGACTGGCAGCTGGAAAGCTGCACTGCATTTAGATGCAGAGAGCACTGTTTGTGTCTGTCGTGATGCCACTGATACGACCTGTGCTTGGTGAGTGGTGACCTTGCCTTACATGAGATGCCTGTTACGAGGGAATAGTTTGTGGCATTGCAAAATGATGGAAAAATAAATTGTCTCTGTTTACTGGACAAGTTTGCTCTGAAAGATCCTGCTGAATGCTGTAGTTTTCATTTCTATTTAATTCAGAAGGGCTAAAGAGAGATTAATAATGTCAGTAATTTGATTACTATCCTTTCTTCTGAAACAGTAATAAAATAAGTGATAAAAATATTAGTTTTGCCGAAGAGCTTGGTCATCAATGACGTGCACTTCAGTGAATTACTTACGATGTTTATTACAGTATCTTTTCAGTATCGTAACACTGTTTCCTCAGATAATAAAATAATTTTAACTTGAAATAAAAATGTAATTACTAAAATTTCTAATTATTGCGCCAAAATTAGTATCTGAACTGTAGCTACAGGACAGGATTTATCACTGCTCTGTATCAGCTAATTGGCAGAAGCTGACATTTGGAGAAGGGAGTTACAAACAGCAATATATTACATTATATGGGCTTCATCCTATCTTCTTTGAAATACAGAATGTGTTCACAAAGCTCTCCTAGACAGAATTATCAGTTAAATATATCTGTTTATAGTTTTGTGAAGGGTACATCTCTTCAAAAGAGTGAATTAATGGTTTCATTTTGTGCAGTAGACTTAATTTTTCCAGTATTTTTAAAGTTTTAACTGCTCTCCTCAGTTATAATGATACTGGGATGAAGGATTCATGTTTCAGCCATTTAGACAGAAATTCAGGCACAAGCATTTATTTCTGAGTGGAATTTGACCTGACAATTTCAGCAAGTGGGAATCTCTTCAGACTCTTTTACTACTTTGTATATTTATTAAAAATTAAAACAGCTTATTATACCTTCTTAAAAATGGAAGCTTTGGTACTTTTATAAAACCTTACTGGCTTTGTCCTAATTTAAATTTGTAAAGAGAAATGACTAATGTAATTTCCCTGTTTGGTTTTAAAAGGGAATGGTAAAGCACTGCAGGTGCTGCCCTCCTCCCTCCCCTTGAGCTCTCACTTCTTTCTTTCTTTCTTTTTTTTTTTTTTTTACTTCATCATTACCCATTCTTTTCGAAACATTCCTATCATCACTGTTTTGCTGAGTCTCTGAAGAGGCAAAGCGAAGGCTGTGTGATGGGTTTCAGCAAGCAGTTTCTGCAGGCCAAAGTTTTTTGGGGAGCAGCCCTGTGCCCCATCGTGTTGGACCCCATAAGAAGGGGTTGTGGTACCAGCTCTAAGAAAATGGTAGTGGGGAAAGATCTGGTTTCCAGAGAGATTTGTCAGGCCCTCCTGCAGGAAGGGGATGGAGGCAGGAAAGCCCCGTGAAGTCCACTCAGTGTTTTTCGGTTTTCCTCAGATGAAGTTAGCTTCTTACATTAAATCACATCTTTCATGTTTTTATAGAATCTCCCATTTTAGTCCTCAAGTCCTCTATCATGTGTTGGGTTTTTTTTTTTTTTCCAGAAGTGGGCTTCCATAATAACATCCCCATGAAGAGCTGGGCTGGGGATCTTCTCCCAGTGTTGACAAGGCTTTAATCACCTGTCTTTAGTGAGACAAAATTCCAACTGAAAAATATCTGTCCTCTGTGAATCTGCCTGCAGAAGACCAGCTGTGAACTTTTAACTCTATTGGCCTTTAAGCTGGTGGTGTTTCAGAAGTCGGGTGGTGACAGCTCACACTTATCTTGGGCAGATTTACAGGTACCAGCTTGCTGATGAAGACTCACTGGCACGTCCATGCCAGCGTGGGCAGATCTGGGACGAGAGTTGGCCTCCCTTGCTAGTAGTGATGTCTGTTCCACACCCCATGTTTGGACAGCGATAGAAAGGGTCAGCTGCAAGCTAATTACCCATTCTCCTGTGAGGCTGACTTCAGACTTCATCTCCAGAGTGTACGTAGACAGCAGAGCCCCCCTATTCAGTAAGCTCTTTCTTCAGAAAGAGAGACAGCTTTCAAAGGTCTGCAGCACTCTATGAATCTGCATGACACCTGTGCAAAGATGGACCTCATTCCTGTGTAGAGTTCTGAATCTTAAAATGGTCTCTCTGCTCATAAGAATTTGATTCTTTCTTGCTGTAGAAAAACAAGCTATAACAGACCTGAGCAACCTGACCTAGTTCAAGATGTCCCTGCTTACTGCAGGGAGGCTGGACTAGATGACCTTTAAAGGTCCCTTCCAATCCAAACCATTCTGTGATTCTATGAATATGAATCCAAGCTTGTTAAAGAAACCCAGTAACTGCTTTCTCATACAATTTACCTACAGTGGCTCTTTTATTTTAGTTCAGTATTGTTTTTCTTACTCCTGATGCTTTGTGCACTGGTTTGTTGACCTTTCATCAACAATTTGGTAAAGGGCAGTATGGAAAAGGCCAAGAGATGCCAAGAAATTCACCTCCTAGGAATGATTTGGAACGAATCAGAGGAAAGTTCCTGATCACCATAAATCATCTGCCAATAAGGAAGCATGACAGACTTAGTCACCCACAGACCTGAAGGAACCATTTCCATGATTTTACCTCTAAAACTTTTCAGACATAAGAGGAGTTCTTGATTTCAGATCAAGAAGTTCAATGTGCTCAGTTCTGTTTCCCTCTTGGGTTTGTATTTTTTCTTGCAAGTTGTTTGATGCCAAGTCAACAGAATTGGATTGATGTACAGATACCTACTTCCTTTCTCCCCTGTCTTGTGGCTGTCACTTTTTCTTCTGCAAGAAGACTAGGATTGAAAAGACCTCAGTGTAACAAGATATCTCTGTCAGTGTCATGCCTTCATTTTGTTCTGGGCACCAGACAGTGCACTGATAAGGGACCATTCTTACACTGGCCCATGCAGGAAAGGTTAGATGGTTTGACTCAATGTCATGCCATTGAACAGAGTCTTTCAATTGAAGATGAGAATTATTTTACTACTGTAATTCCATATCAAACAAGGAAAAGCCCTTGGTGTCCTGTAGTAGGTGTCTGATGCCACAAGTGCATTTGTCTGTCCTGTCAGATTTTGTATGGTAACTCTTACTTTCTTTTTTGTCTGTCTTGTGCTGGTATCTCTTGCAATGGTTCATTACTTTTGACTTGCACAGAAGGTGTTTTCATCTGTTAGGTCAGCAAACTCGGTTTGTGCTGGTAGGGAAACACGGCCTGTGATAGGGTTATCTGTGCCAACCTGTCCAGTTCTGAGGTATGCTTGCAAAGTGGATGAGGGACACACGTATTTCAGGGCTTTTGTCAAGTAGATGCAGTCTGGTGCTGTTCTGTTCAATTGTGCCAGCAGATGATCTGGGGTCAGTACCTCTGTGCATGGAGTATCTGGACGCTGGCAGCATGCATCTCATGCACAGGCATAAATCATAGCAGTTTTATTGTGGAAAATGCAGCTCTTTTCTTATCCCAGAGAGATCCCAGCTGGTTTATGTGATTTCCTTCCAAGTATCTCTTCACATACAAGATATTTTCTCCTCTTCTGACTAAATGTTGCAGAGATGTTATTTAAAGCCTCTGTGTTAACAATTTTCTTTCTGCTGAGTTTTGTTTGCTTTTACTTCAAAGTCATTTCTGTTTAGGTCTGTCTGGTTCTACATATATCATTACAACAATAAATAACAGTATGTTGGCTCCTCTGCATCTTTGATTCATCTGCATCTTTGGCTCATTGGTTTGAAAGAAGTAATTGAATGCAGCATAGCACTTTGCTAACTGTATTTGAATCCATCTGTACACATACCCATGTGTATGTATAGCAAGCGCAGAAGCAGTGCCTATCTTAAAGTGAAAACAATAACATTTTGTGTCCTGGCAATATTTAAGTTGTAAGCTGTACGAACCTCAACTGATCTGAACCTTTGCCTCTGCGTAATAAAGGCTTACTATTTTCTTACTCTGGCATGCACTGAAAGGGCCAATATGTAAGTTTTATGAACACTGACATTATTGTGGATTTTGGAGTTTTATGAAGCAGTTATTTAAACTTACCCTTGTATATCTGGACTTGCAGATATTGCCACGCACACTTCAGTGTGGTATTTAGATACTAGATCTTTGCATGTCTGTTTTTGCATGATGTCATATTATTGACAGTTTTGCTTTTATATGTTTGAGAAGAGTGCAGCCAAGTTGTTAAGTTGGAAAACAAAAATGGGCAGAGCTGAAGAAAGGGCTTAAACCATTAAGACCTTGAAATCAGGAACTGTGTACTTGAATGCAGTGAGGCTACAGTGGGTGCCAGGCTATGCTGGGTACAGTGTACTCTAGAAGTGGGTGTTTAGAATATTTGGGAACTTCTGGAGTTGGTTATAAGAATGTTGCTGATTTCAGATATTAGGCCATGGGTGAGGCTCATTATTGAGTTTAAGTGTAATGATAATGTCTAGTTTTTCTTCTGCATAATTTACCCAGATTAGTCCTCAAGTGGTAAATCAGTATCTTTAGAACTTCAGGTGACTCTGGGAAGAAGTATTCTGGTTTGTGCCATGGAGTGTAGAAGTTATTTCAGGATTTCCTGCCATTTGTGTCTTTGTGTATGTGCATAACTGTGGGTAGCAGGGATGAGAGACATTTAGAAATAAGCAACCGTGATAAAACACCTAATGAGGTGCTTGAGGATAGACTAACAAATTTCTAAATCAAAAAAGACCTTAAGAAGATCAATATAACAACAGATTATTAATCTGTTGTCAACTTGTTTCCAGCCTTCAAAGACAGTCCTCAAAACATTTTAATGGACAACAGGTTAATAATCTTTGACAGACTAGATAAGCCATGGCTCACTGGTATGATTCTTCCTTTAATCTTGGCTTTTTTTTGTCGCTAGCTTAGTTCACTGTGCTGGTGTCAGCCTTCATCATGTCTGCTCAAGTGCTGGTGGAAACATCTATCAGGGACTTATTTCTCCCTGCAGCTGGATGGTCCTTGGAGTAGACCATAGCAGCTGCTTCATAGCACATACCATAATGACACCACCAAAGCAGTTTAGCTTGGAACTTTGTAAGAGTGCTGACTCCCTTTGCAGCCTCTGGAAAGCATGTATCCAGCAGAAGGTAACTGACTCTGCTGGGGTACAGCTGGCTTGCACATAAGTGATGCCTTTGACTTTGTAAAAAGCACTGTATGCTCTCCACTAGTGACTTCTCTGACACACATCTATAATCCCAGGTAAATCTGGGAATGTCTCTTAATTATGCTCTGAATTGCTGGTGCATTTCAAACCTACTGGATGTTTGTCAATAGAGACAGTATTTTATCTCTTCATTGGCAATGTAGATGAGATCTTGATTTTTTTTTTTTTTCTTTCTTCTTCCCCTACCCCATTATACACCAAATGAAAACAGTATGTTTGTTTGTGACCGCTGTGGTCTGTGCAAAATAATTACTCAGTTCTTTTGTTCTTATCGTTTTGAACAATCAGTCTTTTAGATGTTGTGAGTAAACCCAGTGTGGATTGATTGGTGTGTGGGGGTTTCCAGGTTTGATAAGCTGAATTGGATTAGCAGAAATACATGCTCTGCTACCATGCATTGAGAAGGGAAGGTGCTGTGATGAAGAGGATAGCGTCCACCACAACTCCAAATATTTCTTTGTATGTTATGATTTAAGGTACTTGAAGCTGAACCTTACAGAGCTAGTTTATATGATGCTATTAGATAGCTGCTGTGTTACAACAGCTCTTTGGGAAGTTGTGTATTTTTTTCCCCTCTCTTTATAGACCCAAGTCAAACCAGGCTTTGTCACCTTACTTTGAACGTCAGTGGTTCACTGTTTTTCTGGTGTTCATTTACACAGGAGCTGTACAACAGCAGTACCAGCTGCGCATCACTTGCATCAGGGGCGGACCCATTCATGTCTTAGTAACATTGATTCGTTCTTTTTTTTTTTTTTTCTTCCTTCCCAGCAGATATATGGAGTGATCATTCATTTCAGACAGACCCAGACTTACCACCTGGCTGGAAAAAAATCAATGACATTGCTGGGATCTACTACTGGCACATACCAACAGGAACAACTCAATGGCAGCGTCCTGTGTCCATCCCAACAGATCTCCAAGGCTCACGAAAAGGTTCACTTGGTTCCATTACTCCATCTCCTACTCCAGAAACTGAGGTAACATACTGTGTCTTCTTATAGGCTGCATACTGTAAAGAAAATTGAAGTTACTTTTTGAACTTGCAGGTTTAACTGTTAGGTAAACTGAGCTTTAGAATATGGGGCCTGATAATGTCCCAAAGTGTAGCTGTTCGTTGCTAATGCATCGTAAGTATCTATTTTCTACCTGCGTTTTGTAATGGCTGTGCCTCGTGAAACATCCTAAACTTTGGGTGAAATCAGATACATCTTGGATAAATCAGACAACTGGTGACTGATGAATGTGAAACTACTGCAGTTGATGTGACTGATGAATGCAAAACTATTGCAGTTCTGTAGCATGCGCAGAAGCGTTGCAACATTATATAGATACAGGATACATAAGATTTTTGCACATTTATAGAAGTCCTTTGGCTAGATTGATTGTTTGCTCTTTCTGTCTTTTCAGTTCACTTGGTAGGAATATCAGATAAAGACATCTGAGTCTTCATTTTGAGACAGTAGTTACTTTACAGGGTAGATTCTATTCAGGGTAGTTTCTGTTGAATACACATGAAGTATTCTCAAGTGCAAGCCTCTTAACATCCTGCCAGTACAAGATACCTGCGTAAGTGGATCACTGTACTGCAGTCAGTCTTTAACTAGAAACAGAAAGAAATGCACTCTCTCTTCCACATGTGCTTATAGAGCAATATCAGACCACCTTTTTTAAATAATCCTCCCAGGCACAGTCTGTAAGGTTAATTGGTATCATATAAACAGAAAGATAAAATAAATTATCAGAAAGAAGAGTGTGCTTCAAAAAATGCAATCACTTTGTTTTAGTATGCTGGGGAGACTTCTGTGGAATGAAACACTAATATGTAATCAAATTGTTTTTAAATTAATTCTTTTACATACTAACTTTTCAGAAGAAGGTCCACAGTTTTATGAAATCAAGGGAAGTCTTTGTACGAGTTTTGGATCAAACGATCCTTAGGTTTTACTTCCCCCCCCCCCCCCCCCCCCCAATGCATTTAGATATGACGTTTCTTCTGTTCTTGGTTTTATTGACATATAAACCAAAATAACTTAAATGAAACTTAAGAGGAGTTAAGGACATTCAGTTTTGGTCACCACAGTACAGGAGGGACATTGAGGTGCTGGAGCGAGTGCAGAGCAGGGCAACAAAGCTGGTGAAAGGGCTGGAAAGCATGCCCTAGGAAGAGTGGCTGAGGGAACTGGGTTTGTTTAGTCTGGAGAAGAGGAGGCTGAGAGGAGACCTTATTGCCCTCTACAACTACCTAAAAGGAGGCTGTAGAGAGGCTGGTGTTGGTCTCTTCTCTCAAATTAGTAATGATAGGACGAGGGGGAATGGACTAAAGTTGCATCAGGGTAGGTTTAGATTAGATATTAGGAGGAAATTCTTCACTGAGAGGGTGGTTAGGCACTGGAACAGGCAGCCCAGGGAGGTGGTGGAGTCTCCATCCCTGGAGGTGTTTAAAGAATGAATAGATGTGGCGCTTGAGGATATGGTGTAGTGGTTGAGAAATGCTAGGACAAAGGTTGGACTTGATGACCCTGGAGGTCCTTTCCAACCATGATGATTCTAAGTATGTATTACCATCTTGACCCTGAAACTTTTATCCTATGTAGGCTTAAACACGTACGTTCTTGTTTGATATTTTAGAAAGATTGCTCCAACATGTTCAAAAATGCTACTCACACAGTTTGCAAACTTGACCAGAATATTTCAGTTATGGTTTGCATCAGTCAAGCTCCTGTGGAATGTACTGTTCACCAAGCATGCTAGTAATTATTTCTAAAAGGATTCATGGAGAAAGAACAGCAATTGTTATCCTTCAGGTAGAAAACAAGAAAAAAAAAAATCCAGAAATGCTGAATGTGAAGTGCTGCACATTCTTCCACTATAAATTCCTGTAATTTACATATGAGGGATATAACTCTAAAATATGAAGAATGGGGCTTTAACTAGTAAGTTATAGATGTCTTTCACAAAATCAGTATGGTTGGTAAATTGTAGAGGGAAAAATGGATATATTAATTTCAAATATCTTTCTACCTCTGTTTAAAGTGTCTTTACAATGAAAATTTCAGACTTGCTGGTAACGTGGCAGAGGTACTTTAAACCTTTCCCAATTTTGTTTACTGTAAATGAAGAACAGTTTGTGATTATAAATAATGGTCACTAATTCTCAGCAGCACTGTGGAGAATATGAAATGTATAAAGTGTAACACCATAGATTTTAATAGTAGACATATTAAATAAGACATTTAAGGAGTCATTCTAAAATATCCGTGTATGTGAGCACATAGTAGGCTCATCTAGGTTTTGATGTGGCAGTTCTAATTCAGCAAAGAATTTGAAAGAGCAAAAATGTATGCATATACAGATCTGTGGCAGCATCGTGACAATATATTGTAATGTAAAAGAAGATACAGAAAAGATGACACGACAAGCTTCCAAAATTTGTATTTGTATGCTATATTATGCTTATTTTAATTGTGGGTTTAGAAAAAGGCATTTGTCTCTTGAAGGTTTCTGCATTCATTGATAGGCATCTTACATATCATTATTGAAACAAGACTGGTTTTTTGACTGAGTGGTGATTAAGAGAGCATTGCGATACAATACCAGCAGACATACAGGAATGGAGTGTAAATTGGGCTCAGGACTTTGTGCGCTGTCAAGCAGTGAAACTGTTACAAAGGAGTAGCTGAAATGATAATGGAAACCACTAGGAAAAGTCTTGTATTTCTTGAAACCATAGATGTTGAGCTTTATTAAGAGGAAACTGGAGGAAAAATCCTTAGGGATTCAGATAGTTCTGAGCAGAACCCCAGTACAGAGCACTAACAGGAAAATAAGCAATGGTGTGGGGCTGATGGATAGATATAGGTAATGAAACAATTTGTAATCTAGATTCAGCAGTTGCAGCTGTCATGAATCTTTGGGTTTTCATCTCTCCCAGATCGATGCTTGCCAGCACCTAATCATCTCCAGGTCACTTGCAGGTGATACTGGTTTCAGTGCAGCCTACCCCAAGTGCTCCCCCTCTCTCTCCCCATGAAGGATTAACCTGGGCATCTGTGATAGGGTCAGTCTGACACTTCACCAACGGTGTGGAATTCAATCTAGAAAAGGGGCTCCCAAATGCCTTTATCCCAGAGCTACCAGTGGCAGCAGCAGCAGTTGTGGTGGACAGCTTCCAGCTCCAAGTTGGACCATGTGTTGGGCTGTGTACTGCTGGTTCCCTCCTTGCTATTTGGAAGCCTGTTCTCCAAGATAATGTGGTTTTGGAGGGGTAGTTTAGCTTATTCCCATGTGCTGGAATTTGTATTTCTTCCTTCTGAAAAGTTTGTGGTATATATAGGTTTTAGGCAGATGAAGAAAGATAATCTAGGATTGAAGACTGGCATGGGCAGCATTTCCTATCTGTCCCAATAGGATTCCATGAGTCCATTAAAAAATACTTCTGTTTGCAAAGCATCATGTGCTGGTCTTCAGATGAGTTTATTTGGGCTCTTTAAGCTTTTGTGTTTGTCAAATAAACATTTAGAAATGCCTTCCCCCCCCACCCCAAGTAATGCTTTTTTGCCCTTTGTCTTGTTTCCTTTTCTTTTCTTTTTTTTTTTTTAATAAATTCTTTTGTGTCCCTGTCTCTTAAGTGATGTGATATGCAGAAGCTTTGCTTCATTTGGTAGAATGTGGCTCACAGCTGAGAGCAGTCAACAAAGAATAGATCAAGTCAGCCTTTTTTTATGCTGTAGTTTATTCTGGATATTTAGCATAAAGAAAAGCAGTTCCATACTGTTTTTGAACTGAGTAGGAGGAATGAAGCCGTAATGCATACAAACAGCAAAACCTTTTAAAAAGGAAAAAAAAAAAAAAGCAAAATCAGCTTCATTTTGCACAGGCTGCAAGGCAATTTTTCTTTCATCAAATGACCAGTAAATTTCAAGCCAAAGCAATTATAAGTGAAGAATTATGCGAAAATCCTGCAGATTTAAGAAAAATGCGAATAAATGCTATATACAAATAACCTGGAAGATCCCTTCCCTTCCTTCCCCTCAAATGCATGAAAATATTTTGGTTTTGTGCAGCTGATTAAATTTTACTTAGTTTTCTCCCATGTGTTGCCTAATGACTTCCTTTGTGAATCCTTGTCTTTTGTAACATTCTCTTCTAAATTTTAGAGATTTTGTCACCTCTTTCCCATTTCCCATGCAGAGAAAAGGGTTTAATTTTCAGTAAGAGCTTCTTTGAGATCATGGCAGAATTTGGTGATGGTAGTTGTGTTGTCTTACAGCCTGACTCATCCCAGGCATGGATCACCTCTAGAAGTTCTGTAGGTAAAATAAGCACTAGCAGCTAATAATTAAAGAGGAGGGGCTTAGTAGGAAAAGCAAGCAATTAATTCAAAGGCATGTTAGGGACTTGTTTCTTGCAAATAATTCCTCCAGTGGGGATGTATTGAGAACACTTCTGAGGTGAGAGGACCAACCTGCAAATGAATGCATTGGGTCATATTAATAGGTACCATTTCATCATGGGGCTGAGCTGGACAACCTGGCAGAGCTCATCTTAGAAGGGGCTACTAATTACAGGAATACCTGATTTGGTGAAGCTACAAAGAGGTGGCTCTGAGTCTCTCAGCAACCAAATCTCCTGTCCCACCTGGCTGTTGTTCAGGACTGTGGGATTCCTGCCCTCCATGGGAAGAGGAAAAGGACAATGCCAACACTGGCCTCTTCTCCCCAGCTTAACAGAGAAGGATGAAGCTCAGGTTGTTGTAGTGCTAAATGCACTGCTACTTGCTTGATTGGACAAGGGAATACCTCTGAAAATTTTGAGAAACTTGAGTGGAAGATGAGGTGGTGGGTCATTTGTTCGGGCTGGTGGTTTTTGTTTTGCTCATTTTTTTTAAAAAAGCTGCTAGACTTCACAGAACTACTTTTCAGCACGAAATTTCTCTGCTTTCCTTGTTAATCCTCCTTTCCTTCCCTGTCCTTTTCTTGTGCTTTCTCTCTAGAAATATTTGATTTTTACCTTGTATGTATCTTATTGTTGTATGTATCAATATGCCTCATATTTCTAGTTCCAATAGTGTTAGGGTCTTCTAACAAAAGTGACAATCAAATGGAAATCCCAATGTTTCCTCTTAATTGCTGTTTATCAAAGGCTGTAGCAGCTGTGGCCAACATTCATATTCAGATTCATTTTGCTTGCTTTTAAAACCATAGTTAGAGTAGTTTCATTGTCTGTTCCTAATTTATATTAACTTCCCTTGTTTCAATCATTTGTTTTGGTAAGTAGCTGTTAAGAGGCATGTCTTCTCTTCCCTTTCCTCCAAATGCCATGGTATAATGGAGTAATTAGTTGAAGTTTGAGATGATCTGTTCCCTAACCCATCCTGTAAATATCAATGCTAACAACCGTGTCTTGTGTTTTTTTTCTTTTTTCTTTTTCTTTTCTTTTCTTTTTTTTTTATCAATGTGCTTCTTCCTGTGTGAATAATTATGTGTCTAGAAACAGCCATGGAGTGATTTTGCTGTACTGAATGGGGGAAAGATTAATAGTGACATTTGGAAGGCAAGTATATTGTCAGACTTTAGAACCTTTAATGCTATTACCCTTAGTTTTTTGCATGGCAGTGGCTGTTTTTTCCCCCCCTTTTTATTTTTCCATGAATGTCATTCATAACCTAGGCCAAAGTGAATGGGGGTACTGCCAGGGATGTCTAGCTCACAAACATGCTGCCTTTTCTGATCTTTCCACTCGGAATGGATTCAGTCTAAACTAGCAGGGCAACTGCCATGATGTAATGACTAAGATGCCTGCACTGAATGAAATGCAGCTTGAGAATATATGCATGCCTCTTTTCAACTTCAGCCAGAAATACTATCGCTTCTTTGCAGGGAGGATTTCATTTCCCTTTGAGATAAGAAATAACGTGGTGGTTTACTTAATAGTACATTAACAGCACTGCCTTTATCTCTAGGATCTGCATGCAGCCACTGTGAACCCAGACCCGAGTCTGAAAGAGTTTGAAGGAGCAACATTGCGCTATGCCTCTTTGAAGCTCAGGTACAGTGACTTCAGAAGGCTCTGTGGAATCACTAGCTCCATTTTGTGCTGTGCTGTAATTTTTATATGATTTTAAGGTTGATATTGGTTTTTTTTCTTTTTTTTTTCCTGTAACAGAAATGGTCCACAGTCTGATGATGATGATTCTTGTAGCATCAACAGTGATCCAGAAGCCAAGGTCTGTAAGAAGATCCACAGTGGGCTCGCAATTAAAATTTTGCAATTGTAAATGTAACTTGCAAGGTGCAGAATGTCTCCTGAGCTTTTAAATTAATTCTATTCCTCCTCCCCTTGGCACAATGCAGATTGACCATGCAAAACTAGTTCCATCAAAGACATTTAAAGATTTAAAGCTTTATTCAGTTTGGTCAGGAAAGCACGACTGACTTGAAAATCACGTAAGCCAAGGAATTGAATTTTACAGCTCAAGATTCTACTGTACAATTGTAAGAACTGACCCCTCTGCACAACTGATTGAGTTTCTCCTGTTGTTTGTCATGGCTGGATAGCTTCCGCGGGGCATTCAGTGACAGAATTTGCTCTTTTCTTCTCCAGTTTGTCTCTTACTTTAAAATACTCTTCCATGTTTATGTGGCTGCTTAACTAGTAACAAGGAAGTTACTTTTTGGTAACTTAGTAACTTTTTAGTAACCTCCGTTACAGAGGAACTTTGTCTTTTAGAACAGAGAATGAAACCCAGTTTGAGGATAGAATTCAGAGAGAAAAACGAGACCATTATGTGAACAAGCACCATAATTAAATCAGAGCCTTTATGGTTGTAATCTAAGGTTATTCAGGAGAAAGCAGCAGCAGGTTTTGAATGCTTGTATACATGTCTCCAGAACTGACTTGTTGATAGTTTTGCCTTGTTCTGGCATCCTCTTTTAAGGATGCATGTGAATCTCTAGAATTGGAAACCCAAGTAATTTAAACAAGTGTTTTGACTGTGCCATATTCCTGCGGTGACTGACAAGATCAGAAGCTACTTCTATGCAAGGAGACAGTATGTAACAGAGTTATTAATTATAATAGCATTAATGATATATTTTAGGGGAGAAAACAGACTGATCAGGGTACTTAAACTTCTTTGTCATCTTGATTATTTTGCTTGTGACATTTAAATCAAATGTGAATAAATGTGTTTTGCTTGGCAGGCTGGCAGTTAAAAAGCAAGGGTTTCAGCTGTGCTTGTTAGAACGGCAAACACTGAATTCTGAGTACAGTAAGTGGAGTAGGAGTGATGAGCGTTAGGTACCACTCCTCGGAACCAGAAAACTGTACCTTTCATGATAAGCCTTAAGGTATGGAAAGCATTATAGGGAGGAGGTATTTTGATATTTGACTCTACCAGGTGATTTTCACTGGGTAGAATTAGGACCCCTTCCTGCGTGGAGAACTGTTGGGAGTATTTGTTTGCACAAATAACTCGTATATCATCATCCCCCTTCCCTGGCTTGCTGTTTAAGCCTCAAAATTTATGGAACTGATACCCATCCAGTGTCTGTGAAATGGGTCAATGCCAAAAGCTTGTCTTCTTTTGTCTATCACAGCTGGTTTTGTTTCTCCTGTTTTGGCAAAACTATTCTGATGATGCTTAAACAGGTAATCAAAGCTGAGCACGGAAACATTCACAGGAGTGACTGATGAGCAAGACAAGAAGTAGAGGGAAGACTATTCGTGTTTGAGTTTGTTGTTGGTTTGGGGTTTTTTTTCTATAAATCACTTGGCTCAAAGCACTTTACCTGCCATCTGTCACTGCCTGGTGGGGATGTTGTGCTGGGGCAGTAGTGACCGTGGTCCTGCAGGTGAAGGTCAGCAGAGCTGGTGTTGCTTTGCAGCAGGAGAGGCTATGCCAGAGCTTTCAGTGCATCTGCCTCGAGTACAAGCAGCCACTCCATGGCTCACCTCACAGAAATGGGAAGTGCTCTGGAAACAAGAAGGGAAAATCTTCACCTGTGGAAAATGCTCTGGGATCTTCCAGATGGATGAGAAGGGGTTGTGGTGGGTGGATTCCTTGCTAACCCATTTTACTGAAATATTGCAAGACTGAAAGAAGTATGATAGGATTTGAAACTGATGGCCTGAGACTTGAAAAATCAGATTTTGAAATAATTTTTTTTATTAATTTGTTGGGTTTTTTAGCCCCTTAGGATCTCCTCTGGCACATGACATGCCTTAACTATATTTGATTGAAACTTGCTTTGTGTGGCATCAAGAATAGATAAAATTTTCTTCATTTTAGCAGAAGAGAAGGAACCTTTTTATTTTAACTCATTAAACTCTCTATTAGAATAATTTGCTAAAATGAACCTTGTTAGAGATATTTTAGTGATCCTTAACCTATTTAAAGCTATTCATGACAGTGACCAGTATATTTGAAAAAAATTAAATTAATTTCCTCAATGGCACTGAGTAATGCTGTCTTTCAGCAAAGGGAACCATGCCACCTTGTGGAAAGCTGAAGTAGTTATCTGCCCCCAAAATCTGTCAGCTGCTACAAAGACAGCAGAACCGCAAAAATGTCAGTTTTGGGAAAAGTGTGTCATATAATTCATGTAGCTCTTGTAAGAGAAGTGGTTTATGCAGTGACACAGTTAAGCGTTAAAAATTGTCACTAAACGACAACTGTTTTGTTAGACATCATGTGCTTAAGATGCAGTTCAGAGCTTGATATAGCCATGGCATCTTCATGGCAGTTGTCTGCACAAGGCCGTGAAAGAGAAGGGGAAGGGGAGAAAGAGGAAAATGATTACATCCAGCTTCCTGATTTCAGGATTTTTGTAGGAATGTCTTGAAAAGATAGCTCATTGCGCTTGACAAGGATTCTGATTTTGCATGTGAAACATGCACAACTGGAAATGAGTTTTGAATTGGTACTTCCCAGGAGACAGATCATAACCTTCTTGGCTAATTTACAGAGCAAGCTGTGCCTTCCTAATTGAGTTTCAAGGCAGATGAAAAGATGCTTTTAACAATCCTGGACTGTAAATGCCTCTGGTCTCTTTTTACGTTGTTGTAAAATATGATGGCCATGTGTGAAAGTATAGCAAGATGCTGAATTTTTTTCTCAGTCGTGCAAGGAAAAGGAAACTCCTGGAAAACCTGTCTCTGTCCCCTGGAATGGGATGAAAAACAGAAAACTCATGTGACTCAATTTCTCAAAAATCTTTTCTGAATGGGCCTATTTGGCCTGACATTTGGGCTTGCCTTTGTTCTCTCCTTTTAAATGTGTTTTTCTGCTGAGGCTTAATGTAGTCTTTCTGTATTAAGCATGGATTTTCAAATTCCACATCCACATTAGCCTGTTTAGCAGAGCTTCACTTTCCAGCCCAGCCATTTTAGGTTTCAGCTATACATTGATGTCTAAGAATGGGAAGAATGTATTTGTACCTGCAGAAGTACTAGGCAGTTGCTCTAAAAGTCTTGTGTTCTACTTTGGAAACCAATAAATACTCAGGATGTCAAAGGAAGAGAAGGAGACTGTTTAGAAGAGGGGTAGGTAGGACATGCTGATACCAAGTATTTAAATTTAATGACTTACCTGTAGGTGAACTTACACAGTTGAAGACGTGAAAAATGAGTTGATGATGAACTCCTATGAACTACCTGGACTTTAACCAGTTGGGCTTTTTGGAGTGAGGTGAGGGATGTTTATTACAAGCTGACTTGTCAGGCAACTTATGGCTGTCATGAAAGAGGCCTATAAATAGAACTGTTGAAACGATTTTATGAAATAATGTGTGCTCCCAAAAGAGCTAATGTCCGTCTCTCTGCTGCTTTGCTTCCTATGAAGGCAGGTATGTGTCTTTCGGAGACATCCTACATTTGCTTTTTTTTTGTCTTCTGCAGAAGCAAATATCCTGGCTAGACATGGGACCATTTCTAATAATCAACATCTCCCCTTAGTGGTGCAGATGAGTCTGATTTCTGAGGCAAGTGAAGACTTAACCAGAGAGGAGGAGTTTTTGCCACATCTAGAAACTCCAAGAAAGGATCTTCTTTTCACATTGAAGTCCATGATTCTTTCTCACAGTCAGAGTAGCTTCTAAAGTTATTGGTGCAAAAAGAGTATTCCATTTTTTCCAGCAGTCTCACAGTCTACTTTGTGCTGTATATAATTTTCTCATGAACATGCGAAACACTACAAAAAGCCTCAGATCAATTAATTTCAATTAATGGACTCTTTAGTAGACTCAATTGAATTAATTAAAGCTGAGGAGTTTTTCATCATCAGTCTTTTCTTCCAAAAATAAGCCATGGCTTTCCTTTCATAGGAAGTAGGACCTGTTACAGGGTAGAGGACTAGAAGAAATCTTGAACCCATTCCTTGACCCCTGTAGGGAACCACGGTAATACCATGTATTAATTTCAAGCTTCTTAAGCATTTGGGGGATGAGGGGGGTTTCCTTGACATGTCATACCAACAAACTGGTTTAAGTATTACCTTCCTTTGATGGTCAAAAACCTTTTAACTGAAACTTTTTGATGCCCTTTTTAATTCTCTTATTCTATGCTTAGCCATCTTCTAGTGCATTTATAGCAGGCAATTATGTCTCTTCTTCAGCTTAGTTTTATTAATGCAAACAGTCTGAGTGCTTTTAATTATCCATAATGAGGCTGGTAGGGTTGCTGTCTTCTTAGGAGTCCCTGTTACCCTGGCCATTGCAGCAGCTTTGTGGTTTTGTGTTTTCTGTTTGTAATTTTTAACCATCGGTGATCAGATTTGTTACTTTGGCTGGAGATTTCCAGGGTCTTGCAGGGTAGATTTAAAATGTCTGTATTCACTATTGGAATGTTCTCAACACATCATTTCATTTAGTTTTCCATCTCATGTGTAGGTAATCATTTTAGTTGCGTCTTAAGGTGTAATTATAACCAGCATTTAGAAGAGTGAGTGGAAAAAAAGTTATTGGTTAGGAGGCAGGAGTTGGTTGTTTTGTCTTGTGTTTTCAAAGAATCTTATTCACGGTAGCTAAAAGTTTCTTGTTAACAGGAATTTTATATTTTGGGGATTAGCCTAAATGGTGCTTACATAATTATATTTTTTTAACATTCACCTACTGCCAATAGAAAACTAAATGTGTCTTTGGATATACTGGTTTTTGCATTGATGAGATGGTGTGGAAATGGTTTCGCAAAATCCAGGAAAGCAGATTGTGCTCTGTGCTCATGGGTCTTCCTTAATTGATGCTCTTAGGTATATTAAATCAGAAGAATTATAAGGTTAAGTAGTTTTAAAAATATCATTGCCTTTTGTTATTGGCTTATTTTAGACTATTAGAGACAAGAATGACAATCGGGGGCGGGGGGCGGAAATCTTAAAAAAACCCCAACAAAACAAACCCTAACGAAACGAACCCCCAACCTAAAACCAAAATAAGCATTGTAATGGAGATGGGGTTGGGTTTTTTTTTTTTCCTTGTTTCTTTCAAAAAATAAAATGGTGCCCTTAGTTGTTTTGGGTGTTTTCTCCTCACAGAATCAGAATGTTAAGGGTTGGAAAGGACCTCTAAAAGTCATCTAGTCCATCCCCCTAGGATCACCTAGAGCAGGTCACATAGGAACATGTCCAGGCAGGTCTTAAATGTCTCCTCTTGCCATCTGTGTGGCTCTCAAATCTATGGGTCAAAACACAGATCTTCTGTTTGAAACATCCAGTAAATAAGCAAAAAGGGGTCAGTCTTGACAATTAGTGTAGTATAGCAAAAGTTAATCCATCCTTCCATCTTTTCAGCTTCTGGGTAGCAGTGGTGAGTGATGGGGACAGCAGTTTCTATACTGGTTGGTTGTTTCTGAATTTGGCTGTTTGCCATTAGCACCATTGAGACACCCTCCTGGCTATGGAGGTGCTGCACGTCCTCGAGAACATTCTGCTTTGAAAGCAGTTTTAGAAATAGCAAACGAAAGCACTAAAATACATCTCCTCAACAATTCTTTCTTTAACGATGGGTTTTTTCCATTCCATACATTAGAAATTTTGGACAGTGTGTTTGCTCATTCATTATCTGTGTGATTGATACTATGGTGGGTATCTGTTGTGTCACTAGGTGATATTGTAGGTGATAATGTCATGATGTGAGGTCCATAACGTAGATTTCAATCTAGAGGATATTTGCTTCTGCCCTGTCCCTACATGGAGTTTTGTTTAATCAAATGTAAAGATTATTCTAGGTCAGAGGAAGACGTAATGTTTTGCCAAATCTAACCAATTTACTTTTTTAATGGTATACAGAGTTTTAATATGTTTAATTGTTATAATATATGTATAATATAAATATGTGGGATGGTGTAGTTTAATTTCTTGAAGATTTATAATTAGATCCTGCAAAAGGATGTGTGTCCTTCACTTGTAGAAATCCCATGTATCTCTGGGATCTAATTAGATGCAAACTTATCATGCAAGATCAGGACATGGGTGACTGAACAGCAGGAGAGATGTAGAGGGAGAGATTTTATGTGTCGCCTTGCTTAGAAAAATGTATCTCAAAGCCATTCCTCATGTGAAAGAGAATAGAAGCTGCTTTAAAATTTACCATTAATTTCCAGGTTTATAACACAATAATTGTATCTTGAATTTGGGGGCATTATCAGTATTTGCTTTATTAAGATACACTGTACAGAAGGTTTGCACTGGGATGCTGAATTTCTACAGGATAGGGAAAAGCAAAGATAAAAATATAGGAACGCTTTTTTGTATCAAATCAAAATATCTTATTGTTCCATAAAGTTTCAGTATTGACAGCGACTTTGTCTGTTGGAGTAGTAAGAACACAGACAGAAATTCTGATGCAGATGGGAGCTGTATGGATCACCCTTCTCCCTTGAAGCAATTGCTACCTTGCCATGAGTGGCCAGGTTGCCTGGGCAGTTTGGGTGCCTGCCAGTGACCACTCTCCCTGTCGGGGAGGCAGCTTCCCTGGCTGCCGGCTGGGCGAGGTGACCCTGGAGCCAGTGTGCCCAGCCTCTGAAATCACAACCATGGGGCACCGAATGTGCTGCCATGGCCTCTGAGTAGTGGGAAACTATTTCCAAAGTGGAACAGTGCTGTTAAAATTGCAGCTACCCTAACAGGAACCGTTGGCCATGTCTGATGTTGCTGGCAGATCTCCCCAGCAGCTCACCGGCGTCTTTGCTAATGCACTGCAGAGGTAATCGCGGTTTGCAGCTCTTCATGCTCCCCGCTGAAGACTGACCATTTCACCTCCAAAACAATGTATAGCCTCTGTCAGCTCCAGCTTTACAAGGGCCCATTGATGGTAAACTGCCCTGTGAATGTCTAATCATCATCTTGCAGCTACAAAATGAACTCATCAGATGATATTTTTGTAGGTATCTTCAATTACTTCCATTAGCTTGCCAGTTTAGGACAGCTCAGGGAAATAACCTGTTTAGCCTGCAGAGTCACACAAAGCTTACCATTTCACTGTGTAGATTTTTAGTGAAAAAAAGCACAGTGTGTCTTTATGCATGTGTGTATATATATAAAATATATATTTTTTTGTATGTTATATATATGTTATATATTGTACATACATAGTTTGAAAACAGCATGGTACAAGCTTTGTGGTTTATTTATTGTGGACCTGCTGAAAGGTACCTTTATGGAGGAAGTTAATTTAAAAATCAATTAAAATGGAGTATTGTGTTGAATGACAGAGCAATATGTAGATAACTCTACCAATGTCTATTTATTTTCGCCGTAGTTCTAGCTCTAAGCTTCACTTAAAAAAACCCCCGAAGTCTTCCTTGCCAAACTCTTTTGCATTTCATCAAGGAGAAAAGGGAGTGGGAGGTAATGCTGATCTCTTCAGAGCTCTAAACATGGGATATGCTGTACATCATAATGCCATGGTGCTCCTGCGTGGGTGTGCATTATTCCATGTGCTTGAAGATGATCACTCTGTGGTGCTGCAGGGAGGCAGCGTGACAGTCAATGGGTCCTCAAATGTGAGAGACCCACCAGGGCTCAAGATTTCTGGACTTATGAACCATGGTTGAGTCATCTTCAGTCATCAACAGTGATTTAACTTCATTGACTTTGGGTCCTGTTGAAAACACAATTTCTGCAAATAACAGATTACCAGTGTTGCTTCTAAAGAGACATGAAATCCTAACTCTAAGAAAGATGGATGGTGTTTCCTATTGATTCAGTCAGAGAGTTCACCTAAAGGTTTTTAGCTTGGTGGGGTTTTTTTTGGTAGGTTTTTTGTTGTTTTGTTGGTTTTGTGGCTTTGTGTGTATGTTTGTTTTGTTGTTTTTTTCTTTTTTTGGGGGGGGGATGCATTTTGTTTTGTTTGTTTTTTACTCTAAGTTGGATGTCATGCATATTACCTTTGAAATTATGCACCACAGTATTACATAAAGTGCTGCTGGCCGCGTTACTACCACTTACATCTATCAGCCTGCAGAAGAGTTATCATTAGAAAAAAACATTTAAGGTTAACTTTAACAAGTGCAGAGCATTAATTTTTAAGAAGTGAATGCACACATTCTTTCATGCCCTGTAAGTTCCTGCAGGGCTTGTCTTTACTGACAAAGCATATGTGCACGTGTCTGTGTTGGGGTCATTTTTGTCCGTTGCAGAACAATGAAACCTGCTTGAGTTATCCTGACAGTTCAGCTGTTCCACAGGATGGGCCCTAATTTGAGCACTGTTGCAACTATCATCCTTTATGAGATCGTTTCTGGTGGAAAAGATGGCTGGTTCTTCCTCACTGAGGGAGCATGTTTGTTATTTCACTGTATTAAAATGAAACCCAAAGCACCTCCCACTTAAAGCAAAGTCCATAAATCCACCCCTTTAGGATGTGAAGTGAAAGTATCTGCAAAACATTTACAATCAAAGCCTGTTCTTAACTCAGAAGTCAAAAGAGAAGAATAAGGTGAATTTCTTCTTCTGAACTACATATAGCAAAGGGAAATTAGTAGAGCATAATGGTGCCCATTCCATTTTTTGCTCAACTGACTAGATCTTTTTTTTTTTTTTTTAACTTGATTCAGAACTACAGTAGTGAATAAGAAACTGGGATTCAAAAAATCTTGAACCAGCACAATGGTCCTGCTACGTTTTCTTGCCTTGCTGGAGCAGATTTGACCTCTGGCTGTGAGCCAGCAGGAACCACTGAGACAGGAGTAATAAACTCAAAACAGGAGAGGGACTTTTGTCATCCTACGTGTTGGAGCATGCGAGTCTGGAAAATGAGATTGTAGTGTCTTGGAGGATGAGTAAAGGACTGTGTAAGTTTGATATTCACCCACTCTAGAGAAGTAATTTATAATAAAAATTATTTTACAGTATTTGTAAAACCCGTGTTCCACGGAAGTTTAGTTTCTAATCATCTGCTTGAAATAGCAATTATTTCTGAATTCGCTTGTGACCTGAATATCTGTGTGCTTATTTTTGTATTGCATGCACATTTTCTGCAATTCAAATAATACAACATGAACTGCAACAGAAAGCTGGAAATACTGGAAAATACTATTAGTTTGATTCTGCATTTTGAATTCCTTGTCATTAAGAAGTTTTATATAATTGCCACTATTTCTCAGAAAACATGGATTCATTGCAGTCTATTCGTGTCAGTTAAATGAGTGTTTGCTTGGTCATTAATTGCCTAAGATCATTTCGTTCTTTTGTTACTTAGTTTAGCTTTGATCATCTCCAGTATTTTTCTCTGGAATCAATGCAAGCTTTCTTGATGTGTAGCAGGCAAATAAACAGGAACTTACTTCTTTCTTGGAAAAGAGCGGCTATATTTTATGATACTTTATCTTCCAAAGCATAAAAAATCATGGTAGTATGATATATTTTCTGTAGCAGTTTTAAAATGGAAGTGGAATTTCCAATATTGTGTTGGCTGCATAAGAAACAGTTAATTATGTGACCTACATGCTGTGTCTCGGGCAAAAGCCTGCTCAGTGGTCTGTGATAAAAGGCCTTATTAAACACTGTAATGATTTATGTATGTCTGCAGACAGATCCAACCTTTAAAAAGGGAAAAAAACATAAAGCAAAACAAAGGGAAACTGCTCAAAACCAAGTCCTGTCAGCTCAGAAGTAAAGAAATTAGTAGCACAGATTTAAATCATCAAGGCAAATGTATTCTAATGTAGATGTTCATAGGGGCTACCAATGGCTGTGTGATCTGAAAAACAATCAGTCTGTGGTTTTGTAATGTACATTAGCTTATTGTTCTCAAACTGGTGTTCCAATCCATTTTCTCCCTGTAAAGGGATCTTTCCTACCCATGTCCTTGTGATCTATCCAGTTTCCAACACTACTCTGCCAGCAGACATATGAAATTGATCTCTTATCCTCTGTTTAGTAGGGGATTGTATTTGTTTTGGTCTTCTTGAATATTTTGTTTTTATTTTAGTTAAAAGTGCATGCTTATCACTACATAAAATAACAGCTAGAGCATGGCATTTGCTTATGTACGGAGATTTGTCATGGCTCTGTGTTCCTTTCAAAGCTCCTTCCAGACTTCCTCTTGGAAAAGCTTCTGCAGAGCAGAACCCTACCCTGTGGTGAAGGTTTTGTGATGCCAAAGTGCAGACGTGTGATCCATGGTTCACTCATTCCTTCAAACCTAGAGGTCCCTGTCTTTAGGCGATGCTTTAGATCAGAACTGCACTGAGGGAGGTATACAGCTCTTTACAGAGTTTGGATTACAACATTTATGAGTTTGGCTGTTCGGCTACAGATCATTAACCCTGAAGCATTAATTGGATTTGCAGCCATAGAAACATATGTTCCCCAAGAGCTGTAAAACTGAGCTGTGATACCTGTGTTTTTATTTTTGTTCACATGTGTTTCCATTTCTGTTTCCATGTCTTCTCATGGGGCAGCATGTCATACGCTGGCCTTTTTCCTCCCCTACGTGTTTTCTTTGCACAATGTCCTGTGTAGCCTAGCAGGAAATGTGAAATCTCTAGTTGAGATGAAAATAAAAGATTATTGACATACTGTGGTTTAAATGACATTTTTTCATTCACTTCTCTCGGACATGTGGTGCTCCTGGTAGTATCTTTGATCTTCCCAATCCCAAACAGCAGTGATCCAAATACAGTGCTCAGTTCCTACATCTCTTTCATCCTGCTGCATTTATCAACATTTTTTTTCTTCAAACCTGTTTTTCTTTGACAGCTCTTGGAAAAGAGTCTGGGGACGAGGAAATAGGAAACTTATGTTTCACTTCTCTTTATTCAGATATGATTATTTAAATAATTTTTTGTTTTGTTTGGATTTCAAGATAATGCAGAGAGTCTAGCCAGGCACAGAAAACTGTACTTTTTTTAAGTTAATGGTGATAATCTATAACATGACACAAGTGTTTTTTATTTATTCTCTAATGGAGAAAAGAAATTAGGTAGACTAAGCCAAAAGTTGGCATCTGAATTACTTTGGAATTATGATGGGCTAGTAATTATCTGTGAGCCTTGAGTAGAGGTACTTAACCAGCTGGCATTACCAGGAATGTCTGTTAAACTGATCTCATAGACTCCTAGTCAAGGAGAGCTGCACTGTGGTTTTCAGCTTGGCTTGTTTTAACTCTAGATGTTAGTTCCAGGAAAAAAGAGGGTGCATTAGGAAAGTTCTTTCAGGTCAAAGGAAGCACTTTGTCTCTTGGCTAGGAAGCATCCTTGATGGGAGCTGGGGAACTGTGGTGCTGTGTTAGTGTGCTAGAGAAGTAATTATGCTGTCATGACTAACTCAGCTGGCCCTGCTTTAAGAATTGGGTCATACCTGATTTGAGGCAGTAAGTGGTTTGTTTCTGCTGGGTTTTGAGCTCTTTTTCTTTTAAAGAGAACCTCTGAGTCAAATCGTTAAGGGGAGGAAAACCCAGCAGCAATAAAACATGAAGTGGATCTTTTCTAATACAGTTGCTGTATTAGATACAGAGAGAGGGAGGGAGGGATGCAGGCAGGCACGCACACACCTTCACCCCTCTCCCTCCCCATTGGTGCGTGGCTATATATATAAAATACATATATATATTTTATACTGATAATAAATGAACTGTGGTATGTATCACATGTTAGTCTGAGACCTCATATTTTCTCATGCTGAAATCTGCATGAAGGTCTGCCATCCCTTCTAAGTCATGCTAGCATGCATATTCAGGTAGAGTCAAGCAAGAAACAGAAGATTTTTGGTCTTCAGGTGTATTTTGAGCAAAAGAATGTTTCTTGTATGTGTGTACATGGGTGTATGCGTTGCCTTGTGAGTGGGGTGTCGAGTCTTTCTGGGTTTTATTGAGCTTTTTTTTGTTTTCAGTTAGTCTTTAGGAAATCATAGAATCAAAGAATGGTAGGGGTTGGTGGTTTTGTTTTGATGAAGCTGTTCTGAAGCATTTTATCTGGGTTATGGCAAGGGCTTCTTGTAAAACACTCAAACAAAAACTTGCCACATGCCAGAAGCCATCAGGGTTTCTCACATCTACCTAGTTTTGAAGCACCATGAGGGAATGGAAATAGAGAAGGAAGCCAAGCCCTGCACATGGAGGGGAATATTTGAGCTGAACAACAGAGAATTCCATTCAGCTTGCTCTACTGTTATGGCAGTAGGTTGGGAAGGAAGAGAAATACAGTGGATGCCATCACTGGAGAATTTAGAAAATAAAAGCCAAAAAAAAAACCAAAACAACAAAAAAAACATTTCACCTTCTTTACTATTAAGTGCCTGCCCTGAACTGGTTATTTTTCACAAGTTTTTGGCCTTCTTAAGATATATTCTGCTCAATGCAAGGACTATATATATCTCTGTGTTTGAAAAGCAGCTAAGAAATTGAAGATTTTGTTGAGATATGAAGAATGATGATGAAACAATATGCTTATTATATATATTTTGTTTTTCTCCTTATTTTATATTTATTATTTATGTTTCTTACTTATTCTCCTATCTTATTTCCTCCTGTTTTATTCAGAAAATGGTTCTCTCTGCTAGTATTCTGTTATTCAATGTAATATTGAAATACTTGTAAAAAACCTTTCTTCTGGCACAGTAAAAATCTGTATTTTAAAAGCTTGCAAATATAAATATTTAATACCCCAATGGGCATTGCAGCACTTTCAGCAAGATTCATGAGCATCTGATGTGCCAAAAATAAGTCTGCAATCTTGATATTAGATAACCTTAATAATTGCTAAAAACTAGATACTTTAGTATCTCCTGTAGCCCTGAAGTGAAGGGGACCGCTGAGCGGAGACCCTTCCTTTGTTTCCTCTTTCATCTTCTCCTTCATCTCCTTTTAAAATCTGAAAGCCAGCGTTTTTGTGAGTTTCCAGCAGAGCTGGGTCATGAAGTGGCAGCATATGAGAATTTTCGTATTAGTTTCCTTGTTTGGGGGGGGGGGGGGGGGGGGGAAACACCTCACAAAAAAAACCCAACCCATAAAATGCCAAAAGAAAAACCACCCAAAAAAACATCAAAAATCCACAAAAAATCTGGAGGCTTTACTATTTCAGCCGCACTCAGAAAAGGGTTTAACACAATTTGCAGAGTGCATTTGCTGTCTAATGCCTTAGATGAGGCACATCATTAGTGACTCCTGGAGTAGGTACCAGGGCTATGAGAGGCAGGCTCACAGGCTGGGTTGTCTGCCTGGCAAAGTAGGCTGGACAAGTGCGTTGTGCAAGCTCAAAGAAGGCTGAAGAAGGAGAGAAGTTTTAAAGGGAAGGAGCGAGGACCTTATTTATCTTTTCACCCACTGGTGAATTTTATTCTCCCCCCCAGTCTGGCAAAGTTCACATAGTATGCATATTTAAACTACCTAGGTGGTTTGGGTCTTTCTTGGAGGACAGTGGTTCCCAAATGGCATACCCGTGATGGTGTGTGAGCTTGATCTCCTCCCTGCCTTCACAGTGGTTTTTTAATAGGCGGCAAATGAATTTTCAGTGTCAGCTTTTCAACTCTGAAGCTGATTTATTTACTGCGACTCAAGAAGAAGGGTTTATGGGGAACTTCACTGTGGACTTGCTGTTGCTGCTCCTGGGCTGTGTGCCCCTGTGGACAGCTCACAGTGGTCACCAGTGCCAGCTTCCTTTGAGCAGCTCCCATTGCCTGCCTTCCTGAGACCTGGGGGTTGCTGCTGACAGCAAGGAAGGCTCTGTGGCACAAGGTGGCAGCTCTGGGCAACAAGTGTTGGTCTTTGCAAGGTCAAAATTGCTCTGACTACCTAACAGGGAACTGGATTGACTGAAAGAATCTCAAGTCGGTTTGCCAGAGCAATGTAGCATTTCAGAAGAAATGAATGAATAACAGTGAAGCGAGCAGGGTACTAAGGACTGAGTACTAACTCACATCAATACTTGATGCCTCTTGGCAGGGGCAAGCTCAGCGTGAAGGACATCTTAGAGGATGGCAGGTTTTCAGTTATTAATTGTAAATTGTCTCACTTTTACTTTTGGAACTTGTGCCTGCCCAATCCTGCACCCGAGCTGAAGGCATCAAGGCTAGCAAGGAGGTTTTGAGTATGAGAACTGAGTGCACTTCCACATCAGTGCTGGTGTACTGTCTAATCACTGAAGCCCAGCAAACAGTCGCAGGGGAACCAAGCTCAGAGATGGTGTGAGATTTGATTTGACAGCGTTTAGTGGCAGTGTCTGTTACCTTATTAAATACCTAGAAGAGAGCAGGACCTAGGTGTGGAGTCATTCAGGAGCTATTATTGATGAACCTCTGGAGAACTATCATAAGTGCTTGGTGTGCCTGCTAAGGAGGTACACCAGTAAGTCTGTTGTGCATCCTTCTCCAGCAGTGCATTGCAATTTGAGAATGAGGTACCTGTGATGTTCTCTGTAGGAAATCCTGGTCATGGACAAAAACTACCACTGGCTTACTGTGAGGTCTGTATTTCACCCACCATAAAGCCTGTGAGCAAATACGTGGCCTTTTATCAGAAGTACTTTTTATTCTCTACCCTAGTAAATGTAGGGTAGTGATGATGCCATTAATTTCTCCCATTTTGTTTTGTTTGCAAAAAGCACCGTATGTGCAAAGTAATGTTGCCTTGGCTTGTTCTGCCAACTGAGTATTCTGGTTGGCTAAACACCCTTCTGCTAAAAAACTGTATAATTAGATTGTTTGATTTTAAAGGTCACTTTTAATTCCTTCTAGAAAAAGTCTGCTTTACTCTTATGGTAGCTTATCTTTTGTTAGTGATTTGAATTTGCTATTGTTTCCTACTTTAGTTAAACTCATCGTAGAAATGATTGCTGTAATCAAGTTTAAAAAAAAAGAAAAGAAAAGCATTTTTTGGTTAAAAGCTGGGCAGTGGGATATACCATGAGTGTGACTCTGACAACAGACATAATCCAGTATTATTTTATTTCTTCCCAGTTAGAGCTCTAGACACCAGATAAAATTTCAATTCTCCTGTATCTATACTTATGCTTTTTCATTTCTCTATATTTGTGGGTGTTCTGCTATTTGTATGGCTCCCTTGTTTCCTCTGTTATATTACAGGAGTATTTTATTGTAAAGCATTACTATTGCCTCCATAGATAACTCCCCTGACAAGTCATCTCTTCTTCTTTGTTCCTTCAAATGTTTGTACTTTGTAATTCTCAAATTATATTTAAGTTTACTTATCTTTAGGCATAAGCTCATCTACAAGGCTTTGATTTTGTTCCTCTCCTAGCTGAGAATCTTTAACTGACTAGTTTGTTTAATGGCAAGGTTTCCATAGCTGGATACAGCAGGACATCCTGTGCTCTGATACATGTTCAACTTTTTTCTGGTTTCTTTATAGTGCTTTGCTGTGCGATCTCTGGGCTGGGTAGAAATGGCAGAAGAAGATCTTGCTCCTGGAAAAAGCAGTGTTGCTGTGAACAATTGCATCAGACAACTCTCTTACTGTAAAAATGACATCAGAGACACTGTTGGCATTTGGGGAGAGGTAAGAACAGGGTGAACTTCTTCTCTTGGAACATCCTCTCATGTCTTAAAGCATCTTGAAAGAACAGCTCTGTAGACAAATATAAAAAAATATAAAGGGGTTCAAGGAAAGTTTTGGTGGTTTTGTTCCAAACTTTTCAGAACACCAGGTGCTACAAAGACCTCATATCCATGTTGTCATGGTTTGGGTTCAGGGCGGCCTCTTAGACTTATAACAGAAGCTCTCTGTTAACCCCCTGCCCTCCCCAGAGGGGAAGAGAAAGGGAATAAGGGAGAGAGACTTAGTGATTAGAAAAGGAAAGCAGAACAGCTTTAATGAAAATGAAATTAATAATTATAAAAATGGATTATATACAAATCTATGCAAACCCAGTATCGAACCCAACCCTCCTGATGGTAATTCCATCACTGTCACCACTGATGCTGTGGAGCAGGCACTGGGAGAGTCCGAGCCTGGGCCCCGCAGCAGACAGGAGCTGTGTTCAGGAGCTGGATTCTGGTACTGGGTTCAGGAACAGACAGACCAGAACTGAAGGCAGAATGGACAGAGTCCTCCTTGCGTGCTCTGAAGAACCGAAAGAGGACCTGAGCCAAGCCAAGCTGGCAAAGCAGTCCAAGAGGGGAGAAGAGCCACAGACCCTCCAGATCCCTCAGCCTTATACCAAATATGACATATATGGGATGGAATCCCACACTGGCCAGTTTAGGGTCACCTCTCCTGTCTGCTCCTCCATGCAGGTGCAGCCTTTCACTTTCTGCACCCCCCAATGTGGTACACAAGGTCCAGCAGTGGCCTTGGTCTGCACACCAATCCTTGGTAATAACTCTAACCATGGGGTGTTATCACTGCTGGAAGCAGGCACTGTCTGTGAGAACAGGCTGCTGCCTTCAGAAAGTGCAGTTGGTTAGAAGAACTGAGATGAAGAGTAAAATTAGTGAACAGAATTAGTCCTGTTCTCACTCAAACCAGGACACATGTTTACACCTGTACAAGTATGCACCTGTGCAACAGTGTTGGGACAGACTGTTGAAATCAGTGGAAGTCTTTCTCCTGACCAGATGATTGAGAGCAAATGAAGTGAAACAGCATTTTCACGTGTTTCACAGTGACAAAAGGGCTTCAGAGAAACTAGGCTAGTGTGATCCATACTTCTAAAATATATGTGAAGATTGAGACTAATGGACAGATGGCTTATTTTAAGATGATTATTTTATCAGTGTTTCAGAAGGAAATTAATTTTATGTCATCAATCTGTCTGTTGGTTCTTCTCCAGTAATTCTCGAGTCTGTTCACTAGTGTCATCCAATTTTGAAGGATGCCAAATTCCCACACACTGAGGGAAAAACAGAGAGCCCAGCTCTCTGCTTTCTTGGTTTGGTGATGGGTCAGTACACCTTCATCAGCTGAACCATGAAAGCTCTGTGCTGCTTTCTGAATTGGCAGCAAAGCCAGGATAATATTGTGGGAGCATAGATTGAAGCACGAAGGAAGTTAGAGGTATTGTGGTGTGGACAAGAGGTGTGCCAGGGACAGAGGGAGTGGAAGGTGTGGAGGGATAAGTGAAACAAGAAAGGAAAAGCTGGAGTTACAGTGGTTGGACATACAGAGGACACAGGAGACAAACTCAAAGAAAAATGTCTTTGTTCTTTGATCATGGAGTAATTTAAACTTCAGCCAAATCATATTCTCTACCTGTCTCCTGACCAGATTTTAGGACAGTTACACTAATGTGGATTTCACTGCACAAGATCTGAATGCAAAGCTGATGAAAGAGCAAGTGTTGTTACCTTCACTGATACTTGTGTCATCTAAGAGAAACTGCACTGCCAAACAGGAGAGGAATTAAGAGAGACTTGTCTGTTTCAGTAAAAGTTTTAGGAAGAATATCCTTCCCTCTCCCAAATAATTGTTGCCATTTAAAGCTTGTGTCCAGTGTCCTGGCTATGACCACAACAATGCAGAGATGCATGGGAGAAAGTGCTTGTCTAAAAATGAAGGAGATGCTTCAAGGGACACAATTAGTGCCCTATGTATTTGAAGTAATTTCAGACAAGGGTTTTTATTTATGCAAGAACTTGATATTATACATACAAATGAACAAGATAGCATTGGGCTCCCTTCTTCTTACTTCTGGAAACAGTTTTATTTAGTTAATAGAGCTAGACAAGCATTTAAAGATGTGTCAGTCATGGACTTGGGCTTACTGGTAACCCCAGGAGGGGAAAAACCCCACTCTCTTTACATGTGTGTAATCCCATATATTTTTCACATGACAGAACTTTGATCAGCTTGAAATATATCATTTACTTTGAGATCATGTGCTTTATTTTAGTTTAAGAGTTAATGTTCACATTTTTCCATATTTCATAGAATCGTAGGGTCATTTTAGTTGCAAGAGACCTTTAGGATCATCAAGTCCAACCATTAACCTAGCACTGCCAGGTCACCACTAAACCATGTCCCTCAGCACCACATCTCTACATCTTTTAAATACACCTGGGTGGCCTGTTCCAGTGCTTGGCAACCATTTCTGTTGAACAGATTTTTCCTAATGTCCAATCTAAACCTCCTGAGGTGCAACTTGAGGTCATTTCATCTTGTCCTATTGCTGAGGTCCTTCTCTCTGAACACTGCCATTCTTCTTTGTTGGAAACCTGCAGGTTTTCAAGACAAACTGGTGAAAAGTTTTGGTCCTCTTGAATGGAAGTTTTACTTAAGAATGCTATTCATAAAAAATGAAAAAACGTCAGCCTTACAAAGCAATATAGAAACTCTGCTTGAATAGGTGGCCCCTGAAGTAAATTGTCTTCTTGATTTTAAAAGAAATCATTACAACCACATTTTTCCGCTGGCAATGTAATGCTTCAAGAGTGATTGGAAGAGGCATGTTTTAGAGAGGAATCTGAAAAAAAGTGTGCACATCACTGACATATCACACGGAGCACATAGAGCAGAAATCTATTATGAAGCTAGAACTGATGACTGCAGATAGAGGTTTGGAGATTGCCTAAAGATTTATTTTAGCTAGAATGTAATGAAAATGAAATTGTAACTAGGACCATCCCCAAGTTTTAATGATCTAAAAAAAAAAAAAAAGGCAAAATACAAACCCACGCACACACTCTGGGTAAAACGCTGACCTTGGAGAAGTTTTGTTCCTGGCTTTAATGTGGGATTTCATCCTTCCCACTCCCCTCCAAAAGAAATTCCCTGTAAGTTTCTAACTTCCATGGTTCTGTGAAATCTAAGACGACATCCACAACTCCACAACTCATCCGTTTGTGTTGCTATTTTGCCATGCTATACCTTGCTGTTTGCATTATATTCCTGTATGTTGCAAAATTACTTGCATGACAAAGATGTTGCCATTGACCTGTGTACCATGGTATATAACACTTCCTTGAAAGACTGGGACTGAATCTTTCTTTCCCTTTTGTCACTTTCCCTGCGTGGCTCTTCCTGGGAGAGCTTTCTTCATCTTGGACCATCAGGTCTCTGCCACTCTTCAGCAGTCCGAAGAGGCCTATGTTCAAGCTCCTAGTCTGTCTAAATAATTTCTTCTTGCCCTGTGCAGTGTTTGCATCTCTAAAATAGCTTTTGTATAATAAGGCAAGAAACCTTAGGAAAATAAATTGCTCCTGGCTGCGGCCAAGCTATCCCTTGAGCATTGCAAGGATAATTTCCTTTGACTTATGTGGCTTATCTGCTCATTCTCCAATCCTTTCCAGCTAATTTGGGTTCAGCTTTATTACCCTAATCCTGGTGTATTTTGCATGATGAACAGATTTTACCTTTGTAATAATTTCCTTCTGGAACAAATATATAACTAGAAAATGGGTCCAAAAAGCAATCTTTGTGATACTTGGTAACATTCTTCACACAATCTGTTTACTGCTTCTGACCTCCAAGCAGATTTCTCACCCTTCTTTGTGATGACTCTGGTTTCCTTCATAATCCTGATCTGCCTGGTGTCATCCTGGCTTTGGTGTTTTATTTCCCATGTTTCTTTTCCTGTATGCCACAAGCAGCTCAGTGCTGCTGATTTGCCCTGTTTACGTGCATGGTTATCACAGCTACATCTGCCTTTCTAGGAGGAGCCTATAATATCCAGTCTTGCATCTTAGCCACAGCTATAGGTTTCTATCAGGCAAAACATTCTTAAGTCAGCATGACATACACCAGCCTGTGTCCCCTTCCTTTCTCACACCCCTCTTGGTTCTTGCACTGCCAGCTCTGTCACAGCTCCCCTTTGAATCCCTTTTAGGAGATTTGGGGCAGGGAGAGGGGATTTGCAGTGCCTGCCCCTTGCTGCCTAGTCTGGAAACCGAGGAAGCAGGCTCTCCCAGGGTGATGTTAATGTGTGTCTTGCACAGACACAAAATTAGATGTCATTAAGACTTGAACCACTGGAACCAAGTGGGACAAGGGTTTCTGTGTCAGTGAGGTGAAGAAAAAGGTCATTTTTGAAGCGGTTGTCAGTAGGAAGTCAGACCCTTTCCATTCTTTCTGTTTATTTATAGATTCTGGCACAATAGAGAGGAAATAAATTACTGTGTATTTAGGTGATAGCTCCCACCTTCTTATTACTATATCAGTGGGAGCTGTCTTATTTCTTGGCAATAGGCCCATCATAATTTCCTTGGGATCCTGTGGTCTGCAGTGTCAGGTCTACAGCCTCTGAGGAGAGAGCTACTAGGTGTAATGGAAGAGGCAGCAGACCTTGTGCAAGCGCTAACCCTAGAAGATTAACATTTGCGCATTAGCCTCAAAAGGAAAATTGCCTCTAAATTTGTTTCCTCTAAGGCGAAAAAGCATTCTCCTTGTTCTTACACGTTAGAAGAATTAGGGAGAAATCCTGCCTCCAGGATTCTGCAGTCACTGGCAGAATTCACATTCATGTGTTAATGTTAGGTTTTCCCCTTTAATTAATCTTCCTTCAAAATCTTCCTATAAATCCTTTGATATGTACAAATTGCTGTCTTTTCCCATGACCCTGTTGGTCATATGGAAACAAAGCACATTGTTTGAAGGAAGAAACTCTGCTTGATGTGAGCCTTTACTATTAAGACAGTTCTTGACTGGAAGAATTTACTTGAGAAAGGATAAACACATCATTTGTTGAGTAACTCAGTAACTTGGGGTTGAATGAGTCAAACGATTGCATTTAAAAGTCATCAAAGCTTTTTGTGGTTGAGATTGTTTAAGAAGCAGTAGTAGCACAATACCATTGTGGATCTTTTTCACACGCCAGAAGTAAATGAACTTGTTTTCATTTGCTCTTGGAACAAACTGAAACTTTGAGTAAATTAAGAGCATGCAGGTCTAAACAGCATAGGTGTAACACGCTAATCCCAGTCAGTTTGAGAGGGGGATGTACTGTGTAACTGTACTTTGTTTGGAGTTGCAGGGCAAGGACATGTACCTTATATTGGAAAATGACATGCTGAACCTGATTGACCCCATGGACCGCACAATTCTTCACTCTCAGCCCATTGTGAGCATCAGAGTCTGGGGCGTGGGGCGTGACAACGGCCGGTGAGTCTTTACTCTCCTTATCCCTCTTGACTTGGTGCTATTTCTGTCTGCTGATACAGAGTGCACATACACTCGGAGCAAGTTAGATATGAAACCTATCAATTTGATTAATTGTGTCCCAGGGGCTATGAGATGATGGGTAGATTCTTCTTTTTCTTGCTGATGTCTCTTTTGAAAAGCTCTGCTTTTTGTAGTTTATCACTTACATGCTGTTTTGCTAAACTTGTGCTGAGCTAACCTTTCGGATTAATTCAGCCAGGTGCATAAAACTGCACACACAACATTACTTTGTTTCTGATTATATAATACTTTCTTTTTCTATAAAACCATGTTTTCAGATATGTCCTGTAGTGTGTTTCTCCTGTCTGTGTGAGAGCACATCTTCCTACTGGTCCAAGTTAAATGCACTACTTGCACTCTGACCATATGCATGTGTTTCCACTTCCTTGAGATACTTGACTTGATGGAGAAAAAAGTTGTATTGAGGAAAGAGTAATGGTTTCAAGCCAGTGCTTAAAGATCTTAATGCAAGAAAATTCCTAAGAGTGTTGCAGAAAACAGGTTTGTTGCTGAAACCTGACTGCCTGTGAGCTGGAGTTCTTCCTTGCCATAGGGAGCAACTATGAGTGTGTGCTAAAGGCCTTCCAGGCCTTCCTGGAGCCAGTCTTTCCATAGATTTCTTTCCTGACTGGTCATCTTCTGGTAGCATGTAACACTGGTAGGAGAACGGGGTTGTAAAGGTGACTTAGAGTGGAACAGCGAGCTGTCTGCCTGTCCTGTTGAGCATTTTGATGTATCCAAACCATGGCCATTCACACTGAGTGATTCCAGGATCTTCAAACAATACCCATCCTCCTGGGTAGTAAGGATTGAATATTGCTGATGAGCTGCTGTGTTTCGTGTACATGTTTTTGAAATATTTGCAGTAGTAGGGGTTGGGTTTTTTGTCTCTGCCTTTTGATGGGAAATGTAATTTTGGGCCTGAAAAGTCTTTCCCGGTAAAAGATTTTCTGAAACTTTAATCCCTTCCAAAGTTTCTGGCTATCTTCGGCTAAACTTACAAAAGGAAAGGTGACCCAATTCCATCTCGCTAAATTTGTTGCTTCTGTAAATGACTGATGGTTGGGGGTTTTTTACCGTTTTTTCACTTCCACTGGTGCAGACTTTTTAGAGACCTAAAAGGGACAAATCCAGCTTGAAATGGTGGGAAGTAAAAAGGTTTTAACTTCTTATGAATAAACCATTATGATGCTTTGTTTGCCTCAGAAAATGAGTGCATTGCACATTTCCCTTCAAGTCAGATTTTGTAGTATCTTGCTTTGGTCGGGAAATAAATAGAGCATTGTAAGAGTACCTAAATGTGATGCAGCTTTACAGACTAAATGAAGCCAGCTTTGCTTTTTGTTATTCTTTTTGAAGCATTTGACATTCTTTTTTGAAATATTTACATTTCTTTGGAAAATAAAATCATTCTATTATGTTTTTTACAAAATAAGATAACAAGTCACATTTCTTCAGGCTGGGAACCTGCTTCTCCTAAAGACATAACTGGTCATAGAAACATCAGTGTTGAAAGGGGACATATAAGAGAAATGTGCCTTTTGTACTTGTGTGGCATCAAGAACATTGTGAGCTTCTGGTGAAATTTGTCTAGGGGTAGGAGCTAAAAGCAAAGTCTTCTAGAGGAATATATGAAAGGTTGTGTGTGCACAGGTTGTTCTGTCTGCTGTAGCCTATGGACCTGCCATGGTGCCCTGCAGCGTTTACCAAAAGCTATATACAAGGCACAGGAAACAGCAGCTCTCATCCCACTCTTGCCCATTTTCCTTTATTGCATCTGGGGACCAAAGATGAATTTCGGTTCTCTTAAGACTTCTGCAGAAACTCATGTCTCTGTTAAGAAAAAAGGTTATGAAGTATGTGGGAGAAGTACAGGTCCAAGTTTAGGGGCAAGAAAAATGGGGACAATCTTTTTATTAGGGCCAGGAGTAATGGTTTTAAACTAACAGAGGGTGGATTTAGACTAGATACAAGGAGGACATTTTTTCAGTCAGGTTGATGAAACTCTGAAACAGGTTTCCCAGAGAGGTGGTGGTAGCCACATCCCTCGAAATGTTCAAGGTCAGGTTCGATGGGGCTCTGAGCAACCCAATCTAGTGAAAAATGTCTCTGTTCGGCGCAGGGGGATTGGACTAGATGACCTTTAAAAGTCCCTTCCAACCCAAGCCATTCTATGATTCTAAGTTGTTTTAAAAAAAAGTTGTTTGTTTTAAAAAAACAAACCAAACAAAAAAGTCCCCAGAATTCTCCACCTTGGTCATAAAAAGTAGAGGCTTCCTCTACTGTTTTCCTGAAAAGAGATTTTATTTGTGACACTGACAATACAAAGAACCTGGCAGAGCAAATTAGTCTGTTCCCAAAATTCTACCGTCAGGAGAGGGAATTGGCCTTTCTGTGTCAAAAGTGAACATTTTTTGTTCCTACAGAACATAACCTTTCTGGATTGGTTGCTGTAAATAACAGCAAGAAATAGTTTATTGGGGGTTTAATATATAAACATACAATCAGCCTTAATATTTAATTTGCTGGCAGAATAATGTTCTTAGGTACTTCTACTGGAATCTGGTTTTTTTTCATCATAACAAGTTTGATTTCAGACCTTTCTTATTTTTAACCCTTGATAAGAATTTTGATAGATGCTTCTACAGAAATTTTGCATCCAGAAGTTTAATTTATTTAACATTTTATTAACCTATTTAAAAAAAAAATATATAGGAAAACCAGTGGAGTCATTAACTGTAATTAAACTCAGACTAAATGTGATGTTAAATAGCAGAAGATCCAAAGACAAGCGGAAAAAACCAAACTTAAGGCTGAGTAATCAGTTGTACAATGTGTTTGGGTGTTGAGAGGTTCATGCTTTGAAGGGTAGCACTAACACACAAGAAAAAGCATTTGGTGACAGGAGAACCCAAGTTAAGAAAACCTTGTTGCTGAGCTGGAAATTATATTGCATCTCTTTTCATGTATGTGCAGTCCCTGGGCTCATCCTGGTGCAATTACCTGGGTGTCTCAAGGTGAGAAACACCAGAGACATTCACAGATTGCAAAAGCAACTTTTACCAATTATGAGTTTGCCTCATCAGAGAAAAGTGAGGGGATAGCATTGCTGCATTGGTGGATTAATTGTCCAGGAAGCTGATGAAATCCCAGTTTCTGGGATGTAGCTCTTCCAGAAGTTGGTGCACATGAATAACTAAAATTCAGGTGCAGATATAGCTAATTAAAAGCTACAACTTCTGGTCTACAAGCCTGTATAATAAAATATATTGAATTTGTTGTGAAAGGCAGTATTTCAATTTAAAAATCTTGTAGAAATATAAATTTTCCCGTACTTTAAGCTACTTGAACACCACAGTGATCTTCAAGCCCTCCTTTTGACCATGTTTCACTTGCAGTAATTTATTTGGGTAGATTTTGCTTTGGAAGATGAAGAGGTTTTCTAATGACACCTGACCAGATGATTTTCTAAGCTATGCCATAATGAAAGATTGATGAAATACAGAGATGTGCTGATGAAAGTTTAATCTGAGGATGTGTCTGCTAACTCACCTCGGGCAGAAACGCCTTCTGGGAGGCTGTAATCACACTCTCCATAAGTTACACTATTATTCTGACCTCTGGAGTTTCCTTTTTCTAAAAACAGTTCTGTGATAAGCAGAGGACTTCGTTGTTTTGTTGACTGACATGGGCTGTGGGGATTTTGTGTTTTGAAAGGTAACATCCCTTGTTTTCAATTAATCAGTCAGTAAAACATGTTTAACCTTAAGAAAGGCTGGAGCACCTTGGTAAAATGGTGAACAAAAGCAAGTTCCCACAAAACAATGGTTATGCATGTATATATCAGCATGTATATGCGTAGGCTCAGAGCTCCTATATCTGATACGTATATGGGCATTAAACAAATGGACTGCATCTGTCCAAACCTTCTGGTAGATTTGGTTTCTTAGGTGCTAAGTAAAAGCCACTGTACTCTGTACAGTCTTCCTCTCCTGCTGCACTGAAAACAGACCTGTGATAATTCATTTAATTTATTTGTAAATAAGAAAAGTCCTTGCACTTGCTAAAATAGTTTGAGGCATCAGTGAATAATTGTCAGTGCTGCGTTTGCTTCTTAACAAGCAACCCACGGCACGTTTGGGGTTTTTTCTGGGCTTTAAAAGCACGTTGGAAAATATTAGCCTGGTGAAGCTATAAAAGGGTTGTTCTCACTTGTGAGCTGCAGGACTGTACATTAATCATTCCTTGGGTCAGGTCTTGTCTCACCTTCTCAACTGCTGGTGCATGCCCCTTGCCTTCTGAGAGGCTCACTAACAAGGAAGACAGAAAAGGTAATGACCCATCAGTTTTGTAAAAGAGTTTCCGTTAGCACATTTCTCTGAATCCTCCTTTATCTTCATTGCTCTTCCACCAATCCAAAGCCTGCCTCAACTTTTAAAGCCTCTCTGGGACTTTAATTGCCTGGAAGATTACAGTTTATTCTCTCCTGGTGTCTCCATACAACAGCAGTATAGTTGAGCTGAAAAAACTCAGTGGTTAGCTGGCCAGGAGGTCTGCCAGGAGACAGCTTTGATGAGAGTGAATATGGAACTGGTTATTGGATGGTGTGGGCACCTGGCATGTTAGGCAAAACACGTGGCACGTATCTTTGCTCATCCACTAGCTTTGTCACCACATGGTACAAGTTTGTTTTCTCTGTAGTTCATGTGTTTCCCCAGCACGCTGAGGAGGGAGCCTGGAGCAATGGAGAGGCAAGTTCTCTGATATAAGGGGTTTTTAATCATAAACTCTCTGACTAGACAGTGTGAACACATTGTGCTGCCTCCTCTGCACTGATAATGCCTGTTTTTTTCTGGAGGCAGTGGTAGGGATCTTTTCATCTGCCTAAAATGAGGCTGGGAATCAAAAAGGGGAAAAGGCGGAGTGGAGAACTGGGTTGAAGAAAGTAGTACAATGCACACACCAAAGATAAAGTTGAAGCTGCCTCAAAAAGGGAAAGCAGGCAGTGAAATGGATAGACACCCCAAGTCAGATAGATATAATCCTGTCAGGCTGGAAGAAAATAAAGTTCTAAAAACAAAACAGAAATTACCTGAGCTGTTACCTTGGGAGCTGGTAGGGCAAGAGATAAGAAAACTGTTGGGGTGATGCAAGTGGGAAAATGGGACAAATGTGTGGAAAATAAGGAGGAAATGGTATAAAATGATGGCTCAGATTCCTTATAACACAAGGAATTAAAAATAGTATCCTATCTTGCTGTTTCAACAGTTGAATAAAAATGTCCCGGTTTCAGAGGTGTTTAACACCTGCACTGTCCACTGACTTCAGTAGAATCTCTGTATATTTAGTGTCTTGGAAAATCAAATGTCTAAATACAGATTTAGGAGCTTTCATTTAGACATCCAGAAGTGGAAATCTCTTTTTCAGGAAAACACGTGGGGAGGGCGGCAGCTGTGCTGCAGGTCGAGTGCCCGGCTCATGGAGTTACGATCTGAGACTGTGTACTTAGATATTACCTGGCTTGAGCTCCACTGCCTGTCTATCATATGGACATGAGATGTTAGGAGGGTTGCCTGACTTTAATCAGACAATTAAAAGCTAAGTATGGCAAATAAATACAAGTTTAGTGTGGGCGGGATATCCTGCTGCAGCTGTAATTCATCATTCCTCTATTCAGAAAATATTTAGCATACAAGCAACACAACATCAGGCTTCAGTGATGCAGTGCAGCTTACAGCCGTATTGTTCAGGGAGGTGTTTAAGGTCTTTCTGGATTGCCTTCCCTTTGAAGAGATGATTGGACGTGCTCTGAGAGTGAGTCTTTCTCTAATTCTCTGAGGGAAGCTTGTCAAGCTGTACAAGGTAATGAATAATAAACTCTCTACATTAAAGAGACATGGTCAAGAAAAGCAAAATAAAATAAATTAAAACTAAGATAATGTTTACACCTGCTCTTCTGAAAAAATAACACCCTTCAAAGAATGTGTAATTCCAGCTGAAGTCTTCAAACTCAGATACCATTAATCAATACTGCCTATTCGCCTCTGTCCCTGTAACCTTGGAATAAGGACGAATCATGCTGTGAGGAATCACATAAATAGGGCATAGGTGAGGGATTACCCTGGAGGAGGAGGATTTTACTGGCTTTTCTGACCCATGTTCTTAGGGGGGTTTTTAGAGCAATCCATTACCCTAAGCTAGATGCATCTCAATACCCCCTTCTGTGTGTTTTGGTAGCATTTTCCCTTCTTAATGAGAAATAGTTTGGGTGATTATTTATACAAAACTTCCCATTTATATCCATAAGACCTGACATTACTGTTTGCAAGTGCAGTGCTTTCTAGCAGGAGGTAATTAAACAACACGGCTGTGAAAGGGGAAAATCCAGTCAAGCTTACAGAATTCATGTGTTTTCAAGCAAATTCAGTGAAGTGGATGCAGAAGACTGTATGTTTGCATTCTTGCTTTGATTAATGAAACTGGTTTTATTAAAATTTGGGGATTTAACATGAAAGACACGGTAGACTGGAGATGCACTGAAATAGGCCCATATTGGCTTGAAACAGTTTTGCACCAGTTAATGGTTTTGTATCAATAGTGGCTTCAGCTGTGTTAGGACAACTTCCTTCTCTCCTTTCTGCCTAATGTCATTAACGAGACATGTGACAATGAAGGATTTTTATGTATTACAGATGAGGCTTGTGAGCAGATCAGATGGTTATGGATGATGGATTTATCCTTTGAGAGTGGCTCAGAGAAATGGATGTGTTTAGGGAGAATTTTGACCATGGAGCTATAGCTATTTGGTAACCTTTGAAGATAGCAAATGCAGGAACAGCAGCTGAAAAGCACAGGAGCAGTAGACTATACAAGTGCAGATAAGTCTTACAGAGCAATGGAATTGGGACAAACACAGAAGAGGAGAATTGTAGGGATTTCTGTGGGAGATGTGGACAGGAACAGAGAAGCCCATGAGGGAGAGCTCAGGATAATGCTGAGGCATTTGCTTGTAAAGAAGTGGGGAAAATGGTACTTCTTACTAGGAAAAACAACCAGACAACCATTAAAAATGTGTCACTTGTTCTGCTAGTGGCTTAAGCATGGCAATGAAAGCTTGGTCTCATTAAACAAAATCCTCTTCTAAATATTTTATTGAAAAATCTCTTTACTATTCTATATTTGTTTTCAGGAAAAAAAATGGAAAATATTGCATATAAGTTGGGAATTGTATCTCGTGTTTCTTCTGGGAGGCAGACTTTTTAAATAGCACTTCAAATCATTCAATTACAGGACTTTGATGTAAGAAAAATGGTATTTCTCAACCTGGATTACAAATTAGCCACTGCTATGTAGTCAGGTTGTCCCAATTAATTAAACAGATAGCATATGGACTGAGTCCCTGACTTAAAGTCTTTCTACAGATTTGTTCTAGAACATCTCCCCATATTCCCTGATTTCAGCTATTAAACTCAAACACTTCAGGATACAATTAGAGTAATTGGTGAACTTAAGTGGCTATGGCACACATCCCTCAAGAATAGCATGAGCCACCTGTCAAAGTGTCTGCTGCTCGAGAAAGCTACTCACTGCCAGCTTGGGATGGAAATCTGATGTATTCTTCTATTACTCTTTTCACTGTATGTTAGTCAAGCAGATGCTACGTCCAGGCTGGATTCCTGTATTTAACTGCTGCTTTAACTCCATGGCAAAAGTGATGCAAAAAGCAACTGCTCTCCAGCTCTGTAGCTGTCCAGAGAAAGCATCTCATTCCCAGGTTCTCCTCAACCCTCCTTGCTTTCAACACCCAGTTAGAAGCTTTGGTCTTAAGTGATGATCAAAGGTGGCTAAAACTTAACCTTATTTACTTTTCCTGGCCATGCACTTGTGTGCAAAAAGAAATAGCATCTTTCTTTCACCCCCTTCATCTTCAGCAGCACTGAAGTTAGACTCTCAGTTACACATCTCTCAGATGATCTGTCAACAGTAGGGGCTGGATATGAAAAGAGCCACTTATGGAGTAAATTTTCACAAGAGAATTAGACTCTTTTAGAGTTTTATGAAGGCTGTCATATAATAATTCAATAACACTTTTCTTCAAATAAACTGTATTGTATTCTTTCATTCTCATCTCAAGACCTTGTCTAAGTCTAAGGTTTCTATAGCAGATGAGAGAAAACCAAATTACTCCAGTGATTTCACTGGAGTAATTTGTGATTTCACTTTGCTAGTCCAGTGTATATTGAGGCTATTGAGTTACTAATAAGGTGGGCATATAGAAAACTTTCTGAGGAGAAATGCCACAGAAAGCATAGACCAGTGAAGAGCAGTGTTGTAAGAAAAATCATGCAAAAAATAGTTAAAAGCACCATGCAGGCTGAAATGTTTGATACAGCTCTTTTTTGCTTTGATCACAGTATGTTTGTATGAGCAGTAACAGATTTTTCTGTCATGTGGTGACTCACTTGAAAAAGTCAACCTAAGACACGTATTTACTACACTTACTGCTTTCTATTCTAGGCAAAAATTTGACTTCTTAAAAATTGTTACTATACTAGGCAAATAATTTCTGAAGAAGTAGTTCAGAGGTGAAAGTTTACTGTGCAGAGGAAAGGGTTTCATTCAATTATCTCTCTCTTATACTACTTAATGAAATATGGGACATTCAAAACTTTCTAATATAGCAAATTAAAAAGCAAAATATAGCCAGAAAATGACCTGTCTCTAGCTCTTCTTTGGTCTTCTGGAATTTGATATATGCTATAGTAAAATAAGGTCCAAATTCTGTCCTCTGTAAATATGACTGAACTGCACTAGTATAATAACGTAGAATGTGCCTCTAAAAGAGAATGCTCTTGTTATCAACTTACCACTTCAATTATTTAAATGTCACATCTGCCTCGGGATGCTTTTCCACATTTGCTACTAGCTGATGGAAATTCAAATATTTATATGCGACACATCTCTATGGCAATCACAGCATATACGGTCTTGGCCATTACATGTATTTAGAAAGAATTTTTATTTCAGGCTTTTAATTCTGAGAATGGTGTGTTGGCTTCTTTCCTACCATTGACTCCACTAGGGAAAAGGGCCTTTGTTTGTCAGTGGGATTCAGCCCAATTTGTCCTCTGGCAAGGGAGGTAGATCGCCTACTAACATCTCTTTGATATGTGCATATTGATTAGCAAAAACTTAAACACTATTTGAGCAAATGGAAAGATTTTTTTTCAGCAGATACTTCAAGTATCTTAAACATTTAGGGTTCTCTTACTGGCTGACTTGTTTTTGTATTTAGAAACTGTTACGTGCGAATGTTTTTGAGAATGAAATTGTACTTAATGATACTGAAGAATCTGTGTGCCTTATATCTCTTGTGTTGATGGTCTGCCTCATATAAATTATAGTCATCCTAATAGCATAAAAATAATTTCAATATCTAATTTGGATGATCCATTAAACCTAGAGCTCAGTTGTCTCTAAAATTTCAATACTGTACTGCTTAAAGTTCCCTTCTTCCCACCTGGATTAATTTCAAAGCTGGCTGGATGTTCCCTTGTGTGGCCTCTGAGTCTGACCAAATTCCCCTTGTGATTGATGGGAGGTGTCTTATTAATTTCAGCATGAGTAGGGTTAGTCCATAACTTACAGATGTGGACCTGGAAAACCTGTTCAGCAAAATCAATGTAATACCTCTGGGAGCAGCAGGATGGTCTGAATGTTTCTTTGGAAGGGCTAGGGCTCTTCTTGTAGAAGAGCAAAATAGCAGGTGTAAATGTAAGGGGCCTACTGTGAATCTCTGAAGAGTATAGAAGAGTTTGAGTTCTGCAAGGTCAAGCAAAGTGGCTGGCTTCAGTATTTGACCTGGTATTCTTCTGATCTTATGTTTAACATCAATAAAGTAAGTGAATTTTTCCACTTGCGACAAGAGCCTGTGTAAGTGAGTTTGCCTGTGTGCTGGGATACCTTTTCCTGATACGTGGAAGTGTTTGGGATGATGCTGTGTTTTTCAAGAAGATACAGAAAGAGGAACTGTGGGTTACTTAAAAGTACAATTTTTCAGTATCTCAGACTGGAACAGTCCACCTGGGTCCTTATGACCTGTCCTCTGCAATTGCAGCCGACCTCTTAGCAGTTAAGGTCTTTTGGGAAAAGGTGTTCACAGGGGTAGTTCAATTTGCAAAAGATATAGTGAATTGCTTTTGCTTTGTGGTTGTGTATCATCAGTCTTTCTTCGATGATTAAGAAGTTTATTTGTTGCCTGTTCCATTTAGTGACGACTGAAAAATCTATAGAAACTTTACATGCGTATCTCCAACACTGTAGATTTACATTTATGATAAAAAGTACCCACACCCACAAGAAAACATCTGTCCTAAGGAAGATTCCTTTTCTTTATTTCTTTCCTTTTTTCTTTTTCCTTTTTCCCCCCTTCCTCCTTTCTTCCCCCGTCCCTTCTTTCTCTTCCCACCCCTTCTTTTTCCCCTTTCCTTTCCTCTCCCCTCTCTCCTCTATTTTTTTCTCTTCTCTTTTCTGATGGACATCGTGTGTTTTATTAGGAAAATCACTTTTCATCTCTGCTTTTGCTCAGCTGCTATCAGGAACATAATGAGATGAATTAGACAAAGCAAACTAAGCAATTGCTTATGCCCTCTATTCACTTATGAAGTACATACATGGCTTCAAGGGCCTTAGTTTAAAAAGCAAACAAAGCTCTTCTGGGATCTTGCGAACCTAGGTATTCATAAATGGTATATTCATTTTGGCACTTTTGAGCCTTTAGGATTCAAGGCGGTATTTCATACTTTCTTCAGCCATCCACAGATGCTGGAAACTTACTTTGTTGTGTGTATGGAGATTCTCATATATCTCTCTGAATCCTGGTTTAAAACTTCATGAAATGTTTCCTCACTCATCCCTTCTCTCCTCTCTTTTTAAAAATAATGTGAAATTTCAGGTAATGTAGAAGGTTTGGCACTGCTGTTGCTTGATAATTTATGATGAAAGTAGATGGCCACGATGATGGGAGGGCAGAAGTGGAGCTTGGAATGCTGCAGGTGCATGCGCTGGTGCAAACCTGCTTCTGCTTTCATCTCAAGTGTAGGACTAGAAGTCTACAGGTCTAAAAGTGTGAGCCAGCAGTGTGAGTGCAACCCCTGGGGTTAACTACCTCTTCACCCACAAAAATATGCTCTTGACCTCAACAACATGGATTTGTTGCTATAGTATCATTTTCCTTTTGTTCACACTGAAATAAACTGCAACCTGAATCAGGTTCTTTATTCATAAATGCATTTTCTTTTTTCCTTACGTTATTTTTCCTCTGTGTGAAACCCTTGGATCCAGTCCTTGCACATGTTCAGGGTGAGTGCAGGGAGCTCAGCAGCTGGTCATGGTTTTGTTTCTCCAGTCCAGCCACAGCTCTGCTGGTATTATCAGGGCTGTGCGTGGTGGTATACTTGGCATTTTGCTTTGAGGTAAACAGCTTTTGGCCATGCAAGGGAAATATTGGATTGGTTTGGGAAGAACATGATCCCTCCCCTGTGTCTTGAGTATAAGCTAATTTCATTTACTTGGATGCCCTGCTGCTCATTGGCAGTTTAACCAGAGAATTGGGACATCATCACTGCTGACTGCATAGAGATCTGCCCAGGTTCTTTACAGTGTTAAATATCCACTCCCTAATTATAAGCTTGGCTGAACCTTATCTCCAGTGAAGAACACAGCAGCGTGGGGACATATAACCCATCTGAGGACCCATGAGAGGGTAGCACATGATAGCTGGGAGAGACTGGATCAACATGTGTTGTATTTATACACCAGGCATGCCCCAAAACACCCCTGCTGCCTTGAATCTGACACTTGTGGCAGTGCAGGGGTTGAATTTGTCAGGTCTTCCTGATCTGAGAGCTCTCCTGGGCAGTTTTCACCCTGCCAGGGCTGGCTGCTTGTGATGTTTTTGTCAGGGTAAATTTGACCCATCACCTGCTTCCAGCTCCTCTTTTCTTTTGCAGCCTGCAGGTAAATTGCAGTACAAAGATCCCTCCCATCTAGTGATTTGGCTGCAAATGTACGGCACTGGCTGGCAGTGGGAAGTGGGACTCAGTGCAGTGTTGGCACTGGAAACCTGTTCACGTGGTTTATGGTAGCAGTTGTTGCTGGGGAGAGTCTGTCAGCCAAACTCGGCAGCCAATACCAGCTGCTGCAACTTCCACGACTCGGCTCGAAACTTGTTACTGGTGATTATTCTTTAAAACACAGTTTGTGTGAGTTTCATCTTTAATACTCATAATATGTATATTTGATCAAGTAAGCTCTAAGGAATCAGAAATCAGACACCACCACCCTCCAAAGCCTATACCTAAAGTTTTAAATTCATGTTTGAATTCACATTTTTGGGTGGGATTGTGATTTGGTAAAGCTCAGTTCTTGTCAGAATGACAAACACGAGGCACAGTTGTAGTTACTGAGCAAATTGCATGTACACAGATGGGGAGACATCGGGCCCAAATTGTTTTCCATTTTCAGGAACTGCCTACTGGTGGGAGAGATTCCTGTTGCTGGTCACAGAGGTAAATCTGTTCCCCTTTCCATAGACAGCAACTAGAAACAACAAACTTAGAGGAGCAGAGAATATGGGGCAAGGAAAAGGGATGCTGAAATGCTGATACGAGGGCAAGTTATTTCTCAACAGCAAAGCCAAAACAGCCGTATCATTACTGAAAAGTGGAGAGACATTAAGTTCTGCATGCACCACATACCAAAACATCAACACCAACAAAGGATTAGAATTCAGTCCCAGTTAATTGCCTGGATAGACAGCTAAAAACTCAGAAGACTGGGACGTAGTTTTGATTATAGTTATTTTTACAGGTTTCCAAAGTTCTGCTGAATCTCTTTTCTTGTACTGAGGAGAGGTTCAGGGAAGAATGGTTCTCTCCCACAAACTGTTCCAGCATATTAAAACAGCAAAGTTTGGCTTCTTTCCTTAGAAGCCTTTTAAGTTGGAGTGTGACATTGTTCTCCCAAGTGCTGTCGTTTGGCCAGCTGGAAGTCTACCATATCCTGTTGTATGCTACTTGCTGAGAGTGAAAGAAGGGAACAGCGAGGGAGAGGGTAGTTGTCATAGTTATCAGATTCATTGTCTTCATTTGCAAGTTTCAACAGTTCACATTGAATGTGTATTGGAACCTGGATTAATAATGTAGCACATGTATCTTACTGCATTCAAGGAGGTTCAGGTGCCATTTTGCTTGTCTATAAAATGCTCCTTTCTTTCCTCCCAAGTGAGTTCCACACTTGTATCAAGACTACCAAGAACTTACTCATTTGCTTCGGTGAAAAAATTATTGTATGGCCTTTAATTCTTGTTAGTGCTGAGCATCCAGCACATCCAAGAAAGAAATTGTGTCTGTTTCTTCTTAAGCAGCATCAACAGATTTGTTTGTTAAATTTCAACCTGTTACTGTCATGGAAATCAGCGGAAAGCTTTCAGGATGGCACAAGTTCTCACTCGAGTGTAACTTGGCCTGCCAAACCTTGTTGATGATACACAGGAGGGAAGGAAAGGAGGAAGGAAGTTCAGGAGACTCAGAATATTTAGGCTGTGAGCAAATATCCTGCTCCCAGTGCATCTGTGCAGCTAGAGGAGATGACTGCCAGCAAACTGCTGTCCTTAGCTGCTTTTCACACTCTCAGATCTGCTGGTGGAAGTACTTGTGGACACGTTCCATGCCCTGCTTTAACTCGGGTTGAGCTGAGCTCTTTTAAAGAGGCTGGGTGGTGGGTGTTAGCCATGCTGTCTCATTTTCCGTGAGCAGGGCAGAGTGTGATCCCATGAGCAGCTCTGCGGGCTCGTTTGAACGACCGAATCCCTTTGATGGAGAAGAATGATGTGCAGGGTGATGACCCATGCCTTTGTGCCTTTGCAGTTGTTCCTTGGTTGAAGATTACCTTCCCCAAGTCCTCTCCTGCATCCAGGAGGTGTGATGTGCAATGGCATGGGTATCTCTGAAAGCTGAATGCCCTGGGACAGGATTTAAGCCCCCCCACATTCTGAGTGCAGTCTCTGAGGAAGTGGCTTTTTATTGCTGGCCAAGCACATTTGAAGTGAATAAAAAAAGCTGAATAGAAGCAGGAGCTCCAGGAACATTGTGTTTACTGTCACCTGTAGTGCAAGCAACACCTCTAAATTAGATTTACTGTTATTCCATGTGTCAGATATGGAAAATCAAATTATTTGGTGTGTTTGTTTTTACAGCTCAAGGATAAATCTCACTTCTAGCATAAGCAGGTATAATTTCATCAAAGCAAATGCAGTTGTACCTCTGTCTGAATTCTTGGATTTGGCTATAAATCTGTGCAGCCTTTTAAAGAGACTTTCTTTCTTGGTTGCGTTCAGTTCAGAGTCACGCTGTGAAAGCTTTGCACTGCTTTTGGAAAACTTGGGGGGGGGGGGGGGGGAACCCCCTGCGCCCTTCAGCTTTCCCCAAAAGATCGCTTCCGGCACAGCAGATTAATCCTGGAAGTTTCCAGGCTAGAAGCACAAGGCGTAGCGGTGAAGACTCGTCCAAGGGGGAGGAGAGGGGCCTCTTCTGCGGGTCAGAGCGCGGGGAAGCGTGCAGATGGTGAAGGAGAGGGGAAGGGAGGCAGGGACACACCCCTGCTGGAGCGGCGCTGTCCAGGGAGCAGCACCCACTCGCTGCAGCGGGGCCCGCGGACACAAGCGCACAGCCCGGGAGGAGAGCGGGAGCTGGCGTGATGTGCTTCAGCTCGATGCAGAATGAATGAGCTGCTGTTCTCGGGGGTGTTCGGCCCCTGCCGTTGAAGTACAGAGCACACGGCTGCATCAAGTGCACTTTGCATCATCCGATGCCTAGATACGTGCGAGCAGAGACGGGGACCAGGCAAGGTGTGGAGTTGGGTGGTTGTGTGTGACGTGATTGGCATTACATTCCCGTTTGCTGCAACGAAAAGGTAAGAAACTTAAAAAGTGACAAGAGGAAAAACCTCATCTTCCCCCCCCCCAGGCGACAGTGTTAGGAGTAGCCTTTGTCTCCAGCTGTGTTTTCAAAGCTATGGTCCATTAGTTTAAAGCTTCTGTGTGGATGCCTGCGAGGCAAATTGCAGCCCCTAGTGTGACAAAGGCAAGCCAGGTTTCTTTTCTCCAAGAGCTGACACTTCACAACCTTCAGGAGAGCACTGTAGCAGAGATGCTGGACTGTGCGCCAAGCGGTAAGTATTTGATGCCGTTCTCCCTCTCCTTTATCCCTTCAGATGTTGCTCATCTGAGCAGTAAGCTAACTAATGGATCTTGGTGATTAATAGGTTTTGCGGGCTGTGTTCAGCTCAGAATTACATAGCCCTAATTACATAGCCCTAAACTGGCTGTGGTTACTGGCTGCATATTGACCAGCTTGATTGTGCAGAAGATGATGATAATTTGTTTTTACTGGTAATGCTGTGTTAATGGATAAAAAGACGCTGTAGTTAAGGACAGACGAACCCTTATTTACTGAAGAGAAGAAACCTCCCTGTGTTTTCACCCAAGCATACAGTGTCTGTATAATTGTTTATGTGTAATTCCCAGTTAACTTCTAGTTAGCCAGTCTGGACTTTCTTCTTTCAGACCATAATTGACAATGGAGACTGTGCAATTTTAAATACTTGTAGAGCTCCAAAAGAAGCAAAGACAGAAGTATTGCTCTGTGTGTGTGGGTGCATGCATGTAAAAATATATTTAGTTGAAGTGAAATGGTTAATGGCTCTTTTGACAGAAGAGGAAACTTCATGATTTAAATGTAATACATTGACTGGAGGTCTCTGTGCTGGCTGAATCCTATCTGTATTCCTAAAGAATTTGCAGCAGGAGAAATTTCATTGATTTGTTAATTGATATATAGCTTTGAATCCTCATTACACCTGGGTACAGAGGGAAGGGAAGAGAGACAAGCACATTCATCTTTTTCTTTTAAACTCAGCAGCTTCACTCGTAAATTAGGTTTCTCGCACGTTATGGAACCTCATTGCTCTCCTGGTTCTGTGCAGTAATTTTTGCTTTCTTAAAGGATAGCAAACATTGCTGAGTCTTGATCTCTATCAGGGAAATATATGAAGTGTTTTATCTCTTAAAACTATGGCTTTAATTATGCTTTTGTAGCTCTTGTCTTGCAGTTAATGTAATTATAACTTGTGAGTGAGGAAAAGGATATTATTTAGCCCTGGAGCATTTCTCAGTAAAAGTTGTCTTATCTATTTTCATAAGGACTTAAAAAAAAAAGAAAGATATAGGGGTTTTATTATGTAATACCAGTTAGCTTTTTTTTTTCTGAAAGTACAGATTACTTTTCATTTCTACAAGACCATAAGTATATAAATAAGTATCCTTATCCGTGAAGATATTTTATACACTGATCCATTGGAATACAGATGAGGATCAAACAAACTGTGTGAATTAGTATTTTAGCTAATTAAGGTGTGTACTGAAGGTCCATGGTGTTTCTAGTATTGTTACAGTCCGTTGGGTATCCTATTGGGCAAGGCTTTCTGGGTGGCCATGTGGAGTTTCCTGTGTTTTATGACGTGAAGTAAAACTCTGTTACTGATCTAATTGATATTAGAGTGCTAGTATTGATTCAGCTGCCCTGTATAGCTTTAATTTGTATTAGAGTGCAGACTTTGCTCCAGTGTAGTTTGAGATGGTCTGAGATAGCCTTACTCTCTGGCTGAAGTTAATCCAGGTCAAAAACTGAAATGTAACAATTCTAAATCAGGGAATATCAAGTCAACAAGAAGTGTTCAGTTTCATTTCCTCTTATTAGAAAATAACTGACATGTCCCTAAAGTTGGTTTGGTATCTGCCAAAGAAAACAACATCTCTTTTTCTTTTTTTTTTTTTCTTTTAAATTGTATTTTAATATGATATTAAAGCCTTCTCTATATGTTTTAAGAAGTTTCCCAAGTGGAAATACCTTTATGACTAAATGTAGTAATTCCTAAATTAAAACAGAAAACTTCATATTCAACTGATCCGTCTAAAATGGTGGTCTGGTGATTTGGGGGAAAGGTGGCCTGCCATTCAAAGTTCTTTTCGTGCTTCCAGAAATGTGTTTGTTTTCCCTAAAAAGACAAACATTGTATTTCCTAAGGAAAGGGGAATGGTCTGGAGTGACTTAGGAAAGATGCCACTGGCTTACATCAGGAGAGGAGGTTTCTGGGGTGTCCATGTGCTTCAGTGACCTGTATGTGTGCCCACTCTTTCATCTCAAGTCTTTATCCACTGTCATTTAGTGTGTGCAGATGAAGGGGAACCCTGAAGGAAATGGTAAAGTGACCTGAGGTTGCTTATTTTTGGAGAGGACTCGAGGGATAACAAGGAACCAGCTTGTTTGTCAGATCCAAATGTGATGTCTAGGACCTGGTCAGTGTGACTTACTGATTTAGAGCCTCTGGCCTTAAAAGTGCATTTTATCTTTACAAAATGTAGATTCATGTAATGTGTCATGCACGGTGCATGAATCTAATGTGCTGCCTCATATTCTCTTTTTATTTAAAAAAAAAAAAAACAGAATCTGACTAGGTTATAGTAGTCTTCATAATATATGATTAGCAACAGAAGGCTAGATCAAGCCATCAATTTTTAAGCAGAAATCTTCTTTGCTACCAGTGGAAAATTGCTTAAAAATTGATGGCACAATCTGGTCCACAGTGAATGAAGGATTTCTGCAGAAAGCATCACTGGTACTTCTGCTCAGACTCCACCCTGGTGGTGGCAGAGACCCAGAAGCTCAAGGCTGGTCTGCTGGAATAGTGTGATACTTGTTGGAAGACAAAAGGCTTAAGCACTAGGGGCCTTTTCTAAAATAAATAAATAAAATTGAAAAGCTAGCAAACCCTTAGAAAAAATATAAACCTCACCTATTTTCCTTTTAGTGAAAGCAACTGTATATCTCTAATAGCATATATAAATGAAGGACATAATCATTCCCTATGCAACAGATGTGAAATGCACAGAAATGAAGGATACTCCCTTTATTTGTTCATGTTAGGTTGTTGAGTTGTAAATACATTTTATGTAAATATTTTGCTGCATTAAGTGCTACTAGACTTCATAATTACAAATTAGAAAGCCAGAGTAGGGCCTCTTCTGTGCCTCAGAGAATATGCTTGGGCAAGTGCTTGTTAACTGTAAATAAAGACAAAAGGCTTGTGCCATGCATCATTATTTTTAATCAAGTAAAATGTGGTTTATTCCATTAAAATTACAGTAATTTAAAGCAAAGGCATTCCAGCTGGTCATCTCTTAGGAACAAAAAGGGTCAGGGCTACTGCTGATGGGTGTAGTGCCATGTGAAAATGTTTAAGCACCATGGAGGTTGGAGGACAGACCTCTTACTTGCTCAGGGTGTAGGTGATATATGGCAGACTTATTTTTTTGTTCTGCTCAAAGACAACTGGGGAAGTTGGAGTCCGCTGGGCTCCAGGGGAAGCTACAGGAATGAAGAGGTGTAAAGTGTTAACCTCCTCACCCTGTTAGTTGAATGCTTCAGTCAGGAAAATGGTTGGGCTGTGGAGTCTGTAGGCTGGGCTGTAAATTAGCTCTGCCAGTGTCCTGGGTTCAGCTAGGATAGGTTAATACTCCCCAGAAGCTGGGAGGGGGCCCCAGCCAGGACAAACAACTGAACTAGCCAGTGGGATATTTGATACCATGCTGGTGTCATGGCCACTGTCTAAGGGTGGGGGCCAGGCTGGGCATGTGGACCTCTGGTGCAGAGCCATCGTGCAGGTCTAGGTGGTCTAGTGCGTTTTACATCACTCGGTTTATATTCTTTTGCATTACTGCTACTGTTATAACTGTTGTTTCTTCTCCTCTTGCGTTGTTCTATTAAGCTCTCCTTATCTCAACCCATGGGGGTTTGCCTTTTCCTCCCGATGCTCCTTCCCATCCCACCATGGGGGGAGGGAAAGAGGTGAGCGATCAGGCCACGTAGCGCTCTGCTCCTGGCTGGGTCTAAACCACAACAGCCAGGTACAGGGGAGTAGACTCCTGATGCTCCCACAGGCCCCCAGACAGTATGGTGCTCCACTAAAATATCGGCTGAGCATCAGAGTATCACCTTAATTCTTAAATACCTTATTGAAGACACCAACAGGAAAAAAACTTTTTTGGTCTGTTGGCATGATTTGTTCTTCATCATATTGTAGTTTTACGGTGACCCCTACTGAAGTAGAAGACAAAACTTTAGCAGCCATGGAGTATTTGGGGTTCAGGATGTTTGTTGCAGTCACAGGAATCAATGGGGCTCTCAGGCATGTTGTTTTGTCCCTGACAGCCTCCCTCTGCCCAACGCTGAGACGGACCCATAGGCTGGTCATCTATGTAAGCACAGCATCACCATGTCCATCTGCACAGCACATTTCTGTCCTGTGGGTTGAAGGGTTTCCATCACAGATCCACAGGAAAAGGTTACCCTGGAAAGAACTGCAGCAGGTCATCTAGACCAGCCTCCTGCCCAAAGCTGGGCAGGGTTTGGCCTTACTTCAAGGCTGTTTCTGGTTCATATTTTTTAAAACCTCCAAGAACAGAGTTTGCATAGCCTCTCAGAGCATCTCTCTGGGCTTACCTGCTCTGTTGGCGAAGAAACTTGGATTTGCTCCATTTTTTAAACCCTCCATGAGGGTGTGGGAGACACTAATTATGATCCTCCCCCATAACCTTATCCCCAGGCTAAACAAGCCCACCTTGTCCCAGGGTAAACAGGGGTGGTTCTCAAGCCTTGGTGGCCCGCAGCTGGACTCACACCTATTTGTCACTCTCTCCCAGTTTGTCACTCTCTCATGTACTGGTGGCCCCAAACCTGAATGCAGAAATCCAAATACAGCCTTGGGAGTGCCACGTGGAGAGTGTTTTGGGAGGGACAGGGGTGTTACCACCATGCCTCTCAAGTTATTCGTGTCCCAGTGAAACCTCCATTACACTTCAGCTTACAGGGTGGGCATTGTACAGCAACAGTCAGTGTCCAGGGTGTAACTTGCATCAGTCACTGGTGTACAAAACCTGGAGAGGAAAAGAGAAATTGTCTCTTAGACCCAAGTGCTGTCACACTGTGCAGATGTCTCCTGCAGGCTGCTGCTCTCCACCAGTGTCCTGCCACCACTGCACCCCTGGGCTGGGTACCACCCTCTGCCAGAGGAGTGCACAGGAAGGGGGATGCTCAGGGAGACAGGCACCCTCTGCCTCCAAAGGTGCTAACTGGAGAACAGCCTGGGGTGGGTGGTCTGTCCCCCCCTCCCCAAGGAGGCAGCATCCCCCCCTCCCCAAGGAGGCAGCATCCCCCCCTCCCCAAGGAGGCAGCATCCCCCCCCTCAGGGCTCACTTTATGAAGGGGGGCTCCTTTCTCACGCCTATGTGTGCTGGAAGGTCACGGGCTGTTTTCCTCAGAGGTCTTGACCTTTCCCCCTTAGAAATCAATCTGAAATCCTGTGTAGCAGCCCTGACACAGTTTTCTAGGTATCTTCTTCCTGCACTGTTGGCAGGCTCTGGCTTGACCCCTTTTAACTCGGACAGCTTGGAAAAGGATATGTAGAGCACCAAACCAAAGCACTTGCACAGCTGCTCTTGCAGCATTTCTGGCACTTAAGAGACAGCAGCAAAGTCTGCCATTTGAACTGAAACTTTCCATGCCTGCTTTTTAGCCTTGGGGAGCATTGTTTTAATTTATTTATGTTAAAAAGGAAATTGTTCAACAATGTTAGAGCTACCAGAATATGAAGAAAATGCAGGCAAATAGTCTTTCACGAGAAAATAATTCTTAAATTACAAGACACTCTATGGGGAGATACTGAGTTAATTGGAAGGCTGTAATTAACTGCTTAGAAGCAGGAGGCGGCTGCCCTTGATTCGCATGCATCCCGTGCCACGGGAGTTCCCCCACCAGAGCCCTGCTTCTTCCTTGCAGCCCTGGGAAGTCAGCAGCACAAATGCTTGTCTTGTTCTCTCTCACCTTCCTGAATTTCCTTCTGTGCTCTTTTCTTTGTCTGTGCTGGCAGCTGCAGTGGTGGTTGTTCTGTACAACTGTATCTTGCATAATGATAGGGGAGTTAACAGATCTGCCTTGAAGAGTTTGCACCAGCAGGTCATGTTTTATGTCTATTTGTACTGTGTTCAAAATCTGCTGGAACCAAGACGCTCCCTCTCCCTTTTTCCACCCCCCCAGGATATTGTGAGTAAATTGCTTGAAGACTTTTCCAATATAAAGCCTTTTCTGAGAGATAATCTCTTTGTCCTCTTCATATAAAGCCAGTGATTAATGCCTGAATGAAATTATGTGTATTTTGTTTCTCATACTACCTAGAAACACTGTTTTCTGGGTAAGTAAAAGCAATACTACTTTCTCAATTCTGATTGTCAAATTGCCACTGAAATATAAAATCAGGGGCCATTTAGGCTTGAAAAACATCCAATATTTGAAATACTGAAATCTAATTTTAAACTTCTAATCTATTAAATGTTAGCAATAGGTATAGTGAAATCCTTGCAAAGCCTAGTAAAGAGCCCATGCAGCTGAAGAGAAGGAATGAGTGGGGGTTTGGCTGGGGAGATCCACACAGGTCACCACGGGATATTGAGAGGAAAACTCCCAGTTCACTGCACAGAAGGAAGTGGAGCAGAGCGCTCTGTTCTACAATGAGTCTCACATGTCCAGTGTAAAATTTCTGGGAAAGTCCATTATGATTGTAAATATGGATCTTCTTTCCAATTTAGCTGCTTCCATAGCATCATAGAACAGCCCAGGTTGGAAGGAACATCAAAAGACCATCTGATCCCATCTTTCATGGGAATGGGAGCCTAGATGAGATTGTCTAGCATCCTGGCCAGTTACATCTTGAAAACCACCTGTGATGTGAACTCTGCCTGTTCCTGGAGCGTTTTTTTTCCAGTGAATTACTGTTCTTCATAAGGAGCCACATGGAGACTATAAGGAGGAATGGGTACAGGCTGCACTAGGAGAGGTTTCATCTCAACAAAAGAAAGAAATTGAACCTCTAGCTGTGTACATACACATCCATGTGTGACTTCTGTTCCCACGTTGGACAGATGCATTAGCTAACCATATGCACATTTACTTAAAACCTAGCTTAGAAAGCCCATGTTTATTCCAGACCTCCTCGCTAAGCCATTTCTAAGCAACAGATCAATCCCTGTAAGCTTTGCAAACTTGAAGTGAAATGTCTAATGGGAATTGTATCCCTTCCCTTCAGTGTGCCCTTATTACTTAAGATGGGATGGGTTTTCCACTCCACTACTTTTTTCCTCAAAGTATTTACGAACTTGGTCCCACATTTTTGTTCACAGTGCATGAGCCTTGCTTGGATGCTCACTGGAGATGAGCCCTTCTTAAAAGAGGGGAGGTTCATGCAGGAGGCAGGGGTGGGAGAGCAGGACTGAGCAGCTCTCTTCTGGAGAATGGTTATTACCTGAGGAGAGGCACTATACGTTACATAAAGTGCTGTTCTGTTTTTAAGGGAGGGATGGGCAGAAGCTCATTCCTCAGCACAGCTAACCCTTTGTGGTAGCATCACAGGAAACCATGTGCTTTCTTCACGCGACAGCTCCAGAAGTGTGTGTGCACTTAGCAACTCGCACCGCTGGTGTTTCACGGTGGCTGCTGTGACCTAAAAAGCAGTGGGTGCTGGGGACCCCAGCGAGCCCTCCCCATGGCTCAGGCAGGGAGCAGGGCAGGCAGAGCAGCTCTGTGGGAAGGGGGAGAAGGGCAGCCCCCCCGGCAGGGAAGCTTGTGCCTCACCTGCGTCCCTTCACCTTCGGTAACGGCGTGCTGGTTGACTTGTGCCAAGAGTTAGTGGCTGCTGGAGCACTTCAGAAGTGAAGGTGCCGAGTGATTTTGAATATCCTGGCTTCAGCTCGGTGCTCATGTCGGTGTGTTCCCCAGGCTGGCACTTCTTCAGGGTGCAACTTCCAGAGGAGCCTAAGTGACCTTGGGGCATGAGCTTTTAGAAAAAGCATTAAAACCACTCACTACAATCTTCTTACTCTTTCAGTTGAAACAAAGTAAAGTTCTCACAGCCTGAAGAATTAGTGGGTTTTGTTTTGTTTTGTTAGTGTCTGCTTTAAATAGCATCATTTTGGAAGAAGGAAGGTTCATGCACTTTCTGTGTCTATTTATGCTTTCTGCATACTACTTCCCGGACTTGTGCGTGGTATTTTAAGCTTGATTACCTCCCAGTGTTGATATGTCTGCCTCTCTAAATTCAGCTGATGCCTGTTGGCTTCATTGCATGTTTCCAAAAATACAAGCTTCAGAGCAACAGGATTGAACCAAAATAAGCGTGGAAAGGAAATAGTGGCAGTATGCTGATACTCCGTGCTACAAACAAGCAGCGAATGTTAAATGTACAGCAATTCTTTCAGCTACCCTGTCGCATCATGTGCTGTGGAGCTCTGTCTGGGTGACTGCTTTCTAACTTGCTCTTTCTGTTTCTTCATGCTTCCCTGGATTCAGAGAGAGGTAAATGATTTTCTTTTTTTCCATTTTTGCGTTTATCCTTCTGGCGTGCACCAAACAATGTTGTATGGGTTTGCATGTGTCAGTGAACAGAAGCTAAACTCCAGTGACTAAATTCATATCTCTGTCCCCTTTTCACCTTGCTCTTGAGAGTATTGTCAAGTTGATATTGCCTGTTGTCTGTTCATTTGTTTGTTTGTTTTTACCAGGTCTCAAACCCTCTAGTACTAAAACAGTTTAAAATCATGAAATGGAGTGGGTTTTGATATTTGCTTCTGGTATTTTGAGTTCAAAATGTAGATGATGTTGTTCTCTGCAAGCTGAAATGCAAGGCAGTTGTCTTAAAATCACGCTTTTTATTTTTACAAAAAAGCAACATGATGCTAAGAGCAGGGGATTTAAAAGCCATGTTTAGGTGAGAGTTGAAAACATAGACATTTATTTCCTATTTTTGGTATTTGTTTTGAATCGGGCTGGGTTGGTCTCTTGTCATTCGAGTTTGAAGAAAAGTTGTCCCCGGTACGTTTGATTTGTTTGGATGTACAAAGGGATCATTTGGGATTCTCCACAATGCTTCGCATTTCATGGGAGCACAGACAGTAAGGCATTGTAGTCAGATGCTTTGCAGCACAAGGGCTGCAGCCACTCCAAAGGCTCTTACTGATAGAATTGCATCCCTCTGATGAGATTTGGGGTTGTTTGTCCTTCCAAATTGCAAGGACTTGAAAATGGGACTGGGCAGAAGGAATGTGGTTTAGAGATGCAGCCCGTTCCTCACATTTGCTCTGTGCAATATAATGAGAACGGTTTCTAGGCTTGACTGGATTTTAATCAATTCTTTAGGCAGCGTTGGCCTAGGGAAATGTTTGAACTTCCTTGATTATGGCTTTGCACTCTAATGTGGAATTCATGCGTGTGGGAAGTGATGATCCTCCCAGGCTAACACTGGCAAAAGTGTGCTGCAAGCAGATTCGTGGGTAGCGTCTGCACACCATTGCTGTGTTCTCTGAATAAAAAAAAAGAACAAAGGAAAACTAGTAAATAGTGCTTATAAAATAAATCACACCGGAGGGATTAATTGTTGTAGTATAGTCTGCTGTCATCCTCAGTTAAATCTGTAGTAGTGCTTTGAGCATCTCAACCTGATGTATTTATTAAATCTTTAAACATTCCATATGAACAAAGCCCCTCATCTTCCAATTAGATCTGAAAGATAGAAGCGTTGTCAAAAAAAGCTAAATACTCGTTTGTCAAAATGAAGTTTACAGGATCTGCTGTGAAGAGGCTGTTCAGAGGTTCACAAGCATAATAACACATTCATTTCCTTAAAGGAAGTTTAGCATCCATCCAAAACGCTAGACTGGCCATCCTGAGGGGTTAAATCGCCACTTGGGATGTTACAAAGATGCAGCAACTGCCAGGGCCTTGACAGCCTACCTTCTTTGCCTGCCTTTGCCTTGAACACTGGGCTTGGCAAGGGGAGGAGGGGGGAGGAGGGCAGCCCCCTGCCTGTGCATGTTCCATAAATGCTGTGAAGCAAGTAAACCAAAAAAAAAAAGCAGCAAAATAAAATATCATTAAAAACTTGCAGCAATAGTCAGTGGTCAGTGATTTTCATAGGTTTTGCCCCAGAAATTCAGTCTTCATTTATAAAACAAGCTGAGATCTAACCTGCTGCTTGCCTTTCCAGCTTGCTGCATCTGGCTAGCGGTTGGTGGGCAGCAGCAAGCCCCGTCTGCCCTGGTACACGGGTAGCTGGGCCTGCCTCGTGCTGCTGGCGTGCAGTGTAGGGCCCTGCACGCTTCAGCAGAGGTGGCCTGGGACTCTCCCCCCTGGTGCCCTGCCTGTGCTACAAGAGTGCAGAGTCTCCAGGGCAGTCTTGGTGGTGACCATGGCACGAGTGATAGGCTGTCCTTGCCCTGACAGTGGTAATTCAGTCATATGATCACGAGGCGAGGTCGGGAAGGAGGACAAACATGGAATGTAAATCTTAGCTCTACCGTCTGTACTGTTGCCACTGTGTTAACACAGTTCATGGATCTTGAGAGCTTCGATGTTGAGTCACGCTTAGACGTGACTCCATCTATCTAAATCGGTGGTCCTCTGCAGGGGTGGAATGTAGCCGTTGGTAGTAGAAAGGGAAACGGTTTGTAACATCTCAGAGGCATCTTTCTGGCTAGTGAGGCAGTGGTAGTCTGCCTGACAGGAGTCCTGGCCCCGTCTCACACGAGGAGGTGGTGGGCAATGTTGAGACATGGTAGACGTGTCTGGGGGATCGGCTTCTGTGGCTTCATGAGGATCAGGCCACAGCAAGGAAACTGTAGTGAAAGTTATGCAAATGCTTGCAGGCTTGGAAGCACTGGGTTCTGAGGAGCTGAGCTGGGTATCGGAGGTATCAGCTCTGTGAGGGCTTTAACAAATTTTGGAAGCTCACAGAACTGTGGCAGTGATAAGACATCAAAGAAAAACTGGCAGGCTGTGTGTTTTAGGGCTGCCAGATTAAAGCCTCCGAGTATCACACAAAGTAGCCGTAGCTCCTCCTTGAGAGTCAGCAAGTGACGTTATCAAGGAATGAAGCAAACAGCCTTTCAGCAGGGGAAAATTTGCCCTACAAACTTCATGCATGAATTAGGAAAACAAGCTACGCTGTGTCAATGCCAGACCATTTGAGGAGAATTTAATAAATGCAGAAGTGATGTATTGCTGCAAGGAAACACATTTTCAAGTTGTGGGAGAACTGAAATTTTAAAAAAAGTCTCCCAAAAGGCTGTGCTTGGGAGGGCAGCTTAACTACTTGGATCAATAATTAATGACCAGGGTAATGTAGTGGTGGCCAAGTCTGCCACTCTGGGTTGTAACTGGGGAGCAGGCAAAGCGGTGCAGGAGCTCTGTGGGATGAGAGCGCCTGGAGTGAAGAAAAATTGCAAGGCTTTCATATGTTTTTAGGATTGCCAGCAGCAGTCAGAATTGTAGGGTAGATTCACTCTCGCATCTCTTCGTGCTCTCATCACTGAGGAGAGAAAAGTACATGTGGCTAAATGCACCATGACTATCTGGGAGAAATGGGAAGACTCAAGGGAGTAGTTATTTTACTTCCTCCTCCTGCAGGATTTGGTTCCAAAGTGGTTGGTGTAGTCACCTGGAGAAGGGTCGTGGGTTTCCTTTGGAGGGTGTTGAAGGGAAGCAGTGGTTTCATTCCATGTCTGTCTGGTATCTGGTTGGTGAAGTAGAAGTTGAAAGGTCCTCAGTAAATTTTCTATAAACAGATTTTGCAACTTGTGTGAATGCTGCTTGTTTCAGTTCTGGTTTCTTGCCTTCAGGTTTTTGTCCCTAACTTCGCAAACTCCTTGACATGACCCTAATAAAAAAAATCAAGTGAGCAGAGTTCCAGACTCCATTCCAGCTATGGAGTGGAGTCTTCTTTCTCTGCTCATTTACTCTGCTCCCATGGATGTTCATGTCTCATCAGTGAATAGCAGCCTCCTGCCAGGTGCCTTCTGACCCCACCCTGATGTAGCACTGGCTGTTCCTCCCCTTTTTTCTTCCTGCTTTCATGAATTGATGGTCAACTGTTTGCAGGAAAGCAAAGTGAAGCCTGAAGGTTATAGACTTGGGAGATGGTTTCCCCTCAGCCTGGTGGTGTGTGCTCTGTGACCCCCACAGTCACAGGAGTCCGTACAGTCACCACCGGCACGTAGACATCAACAGTCTTCTGTAGGCTGTCCTGGATGAATTTCAATCAATTTTAAGCCAGGCCCAGAGGATATAATTTTCTGGTTCAAGGATTCTTGTTACAATTTGTAATACATAAATCTGCAAAGCAATTTACATTTTCCTGCATGTATATCGCTTTACTATAGTTGTTTAAAATAGTAGCAATTTAATTTTGATAAGAGTAAAAAAATTTGCAGACTTCAAGGCTAGAGCATTGGGGGTTTTAAACCAAAGAATAAAATGATTGATGCAGTTCTACACTCCTTTGAAAAAATAAGTTAATAGTGAGAAAGGTAATGGAGGATGTGCTGCTCTTTCAGGCTGTACTTAATTGGGATGTCTCCTAGGACCTTAGCCTAATAGTAGTAAATGGCTATGACTGCTACTCAAACAGGACAGCATTAGCATAAATTGCATTTAATGTGATTATATTCATCCAGGGTTGAGCAGCTAAGTGATGCTTAGCCAGGTGTTAAAAAGGTATGGCTATCTAAGTTCTACTCAATTACTGTAGACATTTGCCAATTAAAGAGGGCAAAAGAGCAAATAAAAATGAAATTGCTTTCTACTTAGCACCTTACATTGCCTTTGCAATTTTCTAAATTGCTTTTGAAGATGTCTCTCTGTAGTCCTGTATTCTTTCAAAATTAAGAATTTTCTACTAAATTTTTAACTGTCCAGCCCACTTGTGCAGTAAAATAATATTCTTACCTGTTTTTCCGATTTTCTGTCTTTTTTCCAGAGGACTCATTTATTAAATATCTAGTTCCTCTAACCAGAAAGTTACTGGTGGATTATGTAGTACATACATGCACAAATGAGTTAAAAACCAAAAAGGCTTTGCAGTACCTTTTCTCTATAATCCTGTATCAACAGAAGTATGCTTGTGTGGTAAAGTTATAATATACAGCTTTTTCTTCTGCAGCAAGATACATTTATTTTGCCACTAAATATCTTGCTGCCATCCCCACTGACATGGAAGGGAATTTTACCAGGAACTTTGTTTGAATGACACAGAGTTCATGTGCACACACATCCAACTGAGACAGAGAAGACTTCAGCTCTGTATCCAGCCATGGGCTTTGTAATACTTTTTTCCTTTTTTTTTTTTTCTCCCTTGTTTTCCCAGTAAGTTGTAAAGACAGGAGAATGCTAAGAGGAGGCATTTGCTCTTTTCCGTGCATTTCTATTGCAAGCACGTTACTTGGCATTTCTTCATTATCAGAGGGGCTGGCTGCACATAAATCTCACTTAAATGTTAATCAGCTTCAAGCAAGCTGCAGTGGAATGAAGGTTTACAGATGAAGTGACCTAGAAGGGATCCAAAGTGAAAGAAGTATCAGAGAGCAGTTTTTGGGCTTATTTGCTATTCAAAACTTTGGACAAACAAGAAGCTGTTGCCTTCTGGTCCTGTGTAGGGAAAGAGAAAACTTTTCCTAAGTTTTTATTTTGCTATTGAAGCTGTTGGCAGCAGATCCCCAAAGCCATACCCTTCTTCTCCAAAAGCCTGGAGAAAGCACCTCCTAGAAATGCCTGAAGCAAAGCTGCAAGGCTCTGGCTGGTGTTGGAAGAGCCAACTGCTCCCAGCCTGTTCCACCATCTCCCAAGTCCCAGCTACTGGGCTGACATGCTACTGTGAGCATGTGGGCATCTAGGTGACTTCATGACTTAATGGAATCAGTAGTATTGTATGCACACTGTACCATCCAAAGGGAGAAGGATGGTTCGCTTGCTAATTTTGGCTGATGATTTGAAAAGAGATGGTACTGGCAGGGTTGCATATGATGCAGTACCACAGGTTTTGAAGAACTCTGATCCCCTCCTCTGTCTTGGCAGATTTACAGAGGCAGGCCCTGATCATCTAAAGGTTTATGCGTATTTACAATCCATGCATGTAATTATCTGATTTACTTTGTTCAAGCTGTTCAGGTACTTAAAGTGATGCGCTGCTGTGCGTGTCTGAAGCACCACCATGGGGGTTTTATTAGCTCCCAGCAGTCAAAACCGATGTACTAGCTGGTGTTTCCATTTCTGCTGCAATTGTGCTATACCCCCTTCTTTATGAACACATACTGTTACACACAGAAATATTTACAGAAGCTGCAGGACAAAGGTCCTGGAGAGGCTGGGTGGAAGCGTTATGTGCACTGCTGCAGTACTGAGGTAGTGTTTGCTGAGCTGTGAGAGGACTGGGTGTCCCTGGCAATGCCTCCCCAGCACCCACCAACACCCTCGTGGGTGGCAAGTGGCATTTCTGGCACTTCCTCAACACAAGTGGAATTTCACAGGACAAAAACAAGACCTTTCTCACAGCCTCAGGGGCTTTCCAGGCCACAGGATAGGGTCACTGTCAGCTTGTCAGAAAATCAGTGCACTGTATTTTGACCAAAAATAACATCTTTGTGGGCAGTATATTTGCCCTCTGGCAAGTGCAGAGCAGGTCTGTCTCATCAGGACTGTTGTCATCCTTGTCTTGTAGGGAAAACTGTGTTGTGAGCACTTCTGTGGAAAGACTGAAGTGGTAGGTGAGCCCCATTGTCACCTGGAGCATCCCACTACAGATACCACATCCGTAGCACTCGCCAGACTCATCCTTCCTGCCCTTGTCACAGGTCTTGCCATTCAGAGGTTACTAAGCCTGGGCTTCACACAGTAGCTCATCATTTGTCTGTCATTAGCCTTCCGGGAAAAGAGACATGTTGTTACCAGAATGTGTGCGAGCTCGTTGGTGTCAGCGCTGTCCTCCACTCTGGTTTCCTTTGATCAGAAAAGTATATGTGTGCTTGCGAGAGAAATCAGGCTCAGCAGGCTGCCCCTAGTCCAGCTCTCTGCCTTAAAAATGCTGTTGAAAATACTCTTACTGAAGGTGTTTCTCACTTACGGGGCATAATTATGAATTGTGCTTCCAAAAATCTTTGATCCTGGCGGAATTCAGTCTTTAGTTTAACTCGGTTTCAATTGTTTGGCTCGTTTTTATCTCTGCAGTCCTTTGAGTCCTACCTCCACTGGGAGATAACGTGCTGACTAAACACAGTTAGCATTACCTTACAGATTCCCTTAAGGCTGAAAATCCTTGCAGTTGAGCTTGGTTCTCCAGTAAACCTTGCAGGGTAAGATTTAACGTGGCCTCTGGAGTTGTCCATGCATCAGGGACTCGGCAGTGCAGTGGAGATGCCCAGCCTGCTGTAACCTGCTACAGGAAAGCACGGTAGTTTGAGGCAGTCGCGGTGTGCCAGGGCATTGCCAGAGCTACTGATCAAAGGCTGGACCACAACTTCTTGGGTTGTTATAAAAGGGTGTTACGTTCTCTAAGCCCCGATGACTTGCTTGGGTGGCTTTGTCCCATCTTAGTTTTTATTAATGATATAAAAAGGTTCTAACAGATAGCTGCCAGAAGGGCCAAGTTAACCTTCTGTGTCTGTGCAACTCCTTGAAGGTGTGCCCTTAAAATTAGAAATCCTGGTATTGTACAGTGCTCCTAGGACTGTGCAGATTTCTGTTTATAAAAACTGGCTTCTGTGCAGTGCAAGCAACTTGGCAAAACAACACAGAAGGCTTTTCCTAGGATCATTCTGTAAAGGAATGTATAAATCACTTGTTTGCAAGTCCTCAAAGGAATAGCACTGATTTCAGGTAAATCCTCATAAATGGTAATAAATAGCCACATAATGGTCACATGGATGGTGTCATTGTTATATTGTTAATCCAAACACAGATTTCAGCTGTTACGTCTGCAGCCTGAAAGGCTAGACCTTGACCCAGTAATAAGGTGTGTGCAGCAGTCTGCTTGTTTATGTATCTTTGCTACCCTACAGTGATGGTCGCTGCCAGCAGGTTTTTCTTGTGTGTCAAGAAGCAGGGAAATCTTAATGAAGTTATGGTTGCAAATCCATGGCTGTGAAGTGAACAATGTTTTTGTATTGCAGTTAAAATATTTGTAAGGGAAGGTATTTGGACTCAAAAATGTGGAGTCTGGAACTTAGGGCATTTAAAAATGGTAGCTAAATTTAAACACATAAAAACCCCCAAATCCTAAATGCTTAGGATGTCTGGAAATTCTGCAGTTACAGCTCTCAAACCAAGCAAACTCTCTTCAGAGCTCAGGATATTGTATGTGAGACTTTCATGAGACAGAGCATTTCCAAATACCTGCCTTGTATGTCCTTCAGGAGCATCAGTAGTATTGAAAGTTTACTTCAAAATGCAAAAATTCCACAAGGCATTTTATATGGTGCTTGGTTTCACTTCTTTCCCCATAGCTGCTAGTTTTTCATAGGCCATAGCCAAGACATACCCTCTTCTCTGAGTTTTATTACTAGAGTCCAGCTAAGGGTCTTCAATTTGCCTTTGAAACACTAAGCTAGGAGGAAACGATTCTAAAGCAAGGCTTGGCACATGTACAGATCAGCCAAAAAGCATCAGCTTTTTTTGAGGAGCAAGATTCGAGCTGGAACTCGGCATCTCTGTGAACTTGCAGTGCAGCAAAACAAATAACGTGCCAACAGGCTCTTGCAGATTGTGGCCGAGGTCCTTGAGGGTCAGGCTGGAGCTAGGAAACCTCAAGGCATCTTCTGGAATAGATGGGGCCTTCCTGGATTGTTGCTTTGTGGTTTTTTCCCCGCCAGTCCCGAGCAATGGGGTGAAAGACTGTCCCTTCTCAGGGTGCCCGTGGCACACGTGCTGCAGCCGCCGACAGCCGATACAGCCCGGACGCTGCGTTCCCCACGCGGGAAGGGTTCAGCTGCTGCCTGCTGCCTTCTGTCCCCGCTCTGCCCTAATGCCAGCACGTGTCGGGATGCACTGAGATGGAGGGGTCCCTCTGGCCTCACTGTGTTTCTGCGTGGTTCAGTCGCATGGAGTTGTTTCCCAATCTCGGCTCCTGGTAGTTTTATGGGGGTTTTAAAGCATTCATCGGGTCAGGTTGCAGAGTGGTGAAACAGAGGAACAAGGCTGCAGCCCGGGCTGCGGGCAACTGCCCCTTTCATTGCCAGGGCTCGCTAATGACAAAATCCACTGCTGCTGAATTAAATACAGGCAAGGTACTGAACTGCAGGACAATGTTCATATCTCATACAGAACTGGACGTTCAGCTGTTCATCTTCCATAGTCCATGGTTCTCCCTGGATAACTTTAGTACAAAATTCTTCAATTCATTGGGCATCTACAATGAACAAAGAAATTGGCAATCCATGCTACATTAAATCCTGCTCAGGATTTTTACAGACTTTAGTATATACTGAAGTATTCCTGTATATAAAACCTGTGGTTTAGGAGGGGAGGGACAATTTTTTTTTTTTGTCCACTGGAGTATCCCTCCTGTCTCCTCACCAGTTAGGATCTTCCTGGTAAGTTTTTTACGTTCAAAGAGGAAAGGCACTGAAAAGAGACTTCAGGTGTAAGAAGCTGTTGGGAGCTTCAGCTTGCTGTGTCTGGTCCAATTCCAGTTAGCTATTCAGAATCACTGTGCTAGGCATGCAAAATCATGAAGAAATCTGGAGATACAGTGGGAGGGTTACAAAGTAGGACTGGGATGCAGTGGTTCAGAGGAAATGAAAAGGCAGATGTGCAAGACCAAGGAGCACAGAGTCTGGTAAAGCAAGAAAATAACCAAGTCAGGAAGAAGCCTGGCTTTGTGTGGTTGCCATCTGCAGGCCTGCAGAACCAGCTTCGGGTTCCCAGCGTGAGTGGATTAATGGATGTCTTTGTGCCAGAAAGGTGATGAAGGCAAATTAGCTCTATGGGACCATGGTGATGGGCTCTTGGAGCAGGGGCAGTCCTAAAAACTGGGATGCATCCAAACCCTGAAGCTTTCTTTACAGCATGCCTCTGCTTTGTCTTTTTCAGAAGCACTGTAAGACTTAAACACCCTGTGAACAAATAAACTTAATCCTGCACTTCCATCACCCCTGCTAGACAGTTAAACTGTGTCGTGGTGACTAGCCTGTATGGTGCAAAAGTCTCTTTTGTAGGGCAACTTTATTTAACTTTCAAAAAAATAAGGCCAGAAATTTAGGCCAATTAGTGTGAGCAAAGCTCAGCAGGTTCACATCTCCCTTATGCAACCAGATCTCTAATTACTGTCTGCATAGTTTGAACACTTTATACAGAGCTTTGAAATACAGTTTCTCTCTAACTGGAATACTGTGCGCTGTTTCTTGGATGATTTTTTAATTTCTTTTGTTAGCATTGGAGAGCTTTGTGTGTTTTCTGTCTTTCTCTGTAATTTCTCCAGCTTATTTGAGTCAATTTTCCCATGTATTTACAATTGCAGTTGGAAATAGGAGTTGTAAATCCAATGTTAGGTAACTGTAATGAGCTCTCTAATTATATAGTTCAAGCACAAACCCTTAAATATACGTTTCATGAGCATACAATTTATTACATTATTAGATCCACTTTGCCTAAGGCCTGTGTTTTATTCTCTGACAGCTGAGACGTAAACTTGTTTAACTGATACAGGACTTGCTGGTTTGGAGATGCTGCTGTTTCTAACGCCGTCATTAAGTTGCTGGTTTCTGATGTGTCAATCCGTTTTGTTTTGCACAGAGACTTTGCGTATGTGGCAAGAGACAAAGACACAAGAATTCTGAAATGTCATGTGTTTCGATGTGACACACCCGCAAAAGCCATCGCCACAAGTCTACACGAGATCTGCTCAAAGGCAAGTGGATTTAAAGTCAGCCGCTGCATTTGTCTGTGGAGAAGTCTCCGAGCCTAATACATGCAACCAGCAATCATATGCAGCATTAGTTTAGTTTCTGTCACTGCCAGTGAGAAACAGTGTGGAGGATTTGCAAACGAAAGGACACAAATGGATGGGAGTAATGGGAGGGCGAACATTTAAATTTGAGGGGGATGATGTGTGCTTTTGATTTGACAAGTTTATACAGAGACCGAAGCTTTTCTTGAATAATTAAGTAGCTGCAGGTTCAAAATGGAAAAAGAACATGGGGTTTCAATTAATAGTAAATGGTGATGTTAAATTTCATAAATAAATCAGACCTCGTTGGAAGGGTATTATTCAGTGTTGTTGTTATCCTGCAGGACAGAGGGGAAAATACTTGTTAACATTACTCTGCCCACTGAAGAAAAAAGAAAACAAGGAGAACAGGGTGTTTAACCTGCTCTAGCTACAAACACTAAAGGATCTTAGTTCCTGCTTCTGGTAGTGTTGTCTGTAATACTGGAGATGAATGTTCTTTTCAGTCATTTTACCTTACAGATTTGTCACCATTCCTGGTTATTAATTTTGGATTACTTGCATGATCAGTTCATGAGTGGCCTCTGCACGGTTGTTTCATGCAGCGGTAGCAAAGCAGCACATCCTTTACAGCAGGAAAATCTGATAGATTCACAGAATTGCCACGGTTGGAAAAGCTCTGTAAGATCATTGTGTCCAACTGTCAACCCAGAAAAACCAAAACAAATAACCACCAAGCCTCACCATCTCACTAGAGCATGTCCTGAAGTGCCTCATCTACACATTTTTTAATACCTCCAGGGGTGGTGACTCTACCACCTCCCTGGGCAGCCTGTCCCAGCACCTGACTACTCCTTCAGTAAAGAAATTCCTCCTAATATTGAATGTAAACCTCCCCTGGTGCAACTTCAGGCCATTTCCTCTAGTCCTGTCATTACTTGAGAGAAGAGGCTGCACCTGCCTCCCTGCCTCTTTTCAGGTAGTTGTTGAGAGTGATAAGGTCTCCCCTCAGCCTCTTCTCCAAACTAAACAATCCCAATTCCCTCAGCCTCTGCTCATCAGACTTGTTCTCCAGACCCTTCACCAGCTTGGTTGCCCCTCTCTGCACTCACTCCAACACTTTATAGAGAGGCAGTTAAACGAATGTACTTTAAACTCTTTTTTTGTATTTATTCTTTATTGAGCTGTGGTGGAGCTGAGGCTGTATCCTCCTTATTTTTAAAAATATGCTGCTCATTTTGGTTTTCCTTAACACATGCCAGTTTGCACCACAGAAGAAGTGGGCTGTGGAGATGAAAAACCTCATTGGTTATCTCTGTGGAACTTGTCCCCCCTCATGAGTCACAACTCTTGAGTATGGAATGAGTATGGAAAAGCTGGTTAGGAAACCTTCATGTATTAAAATCCTGCTGCTTTACTGTATGACTGTCATTTGGTTTTTACATTTTGATTCCATCAGTGAATGGAATCAGTGATGTCAAATTCTCCTCTGTAGCCACCTGTATGGACTAAAAATCTCTCATTTTTGCAACACTGCAGATGTGGCTACTGAACTTGTGATGTTTCACGCAAACAACGTTGGCATTTACACAGTGTGCCTTGCTGTAACCTTCTGAGGCAGGGGCAGAAGATAGCCCAACAGCTGTGCAAAGCCTGGCAGCTCTGTCCAGGCTCTGAAGCCTGAGGAAATGCAGGGGGCAGGGCTCGGGAAGCTGCTCAGGTTGGCCAGGGAGCTCCAGGCTGTGTTTGGCGAAGTTTAATATCAGGGACTGCAGCAGTGACTGACTAGAAAAGCCCAGACCTGTTATGTCCCTCTTCTTTCTCCTCCAACTCTCAACTCTCATAGATGTTTTCAGCAAGTCTAGCAGGGAAAATCACACTACACAGGCCCTACCACAGCTGCTTTTATCCAGTAAGGTCGATGTCAAGTAAATGCCACAGTAGCTATACACAGAGGTATGAGAAAGGGGGTATAGAGCTGTCACACATGTAACTATGACCTGAAATTCCTGGCATTAATTTTGGGTAAGAGAGCAACTAAGCATTTAAAACCATAGCTAATAGTAACACAGAATAAGACAGCACAGTATTGTTCAATCATAATTCAGCAATAGATACAATCCTGATTCAGGGAAGCACTTAGCATGTGCTGACACACTGGATCTCTGTGCTGAGTCAGGACTTCTTTCCAGACTAGCATGTATCGTTTCTCATCTGCAGGGGGGAATATTATCCCTCTGACAGAAAATATCTTCAGTATAAAAAAAAATCGGAGAGAGAAATTTACTAGAAGTATCTTCAAATCAAGTATCACATGCTGGATCACCGATTATTTTTATAGCTTAATAGCAATTAACAGTCAGAGCATAAAGAAGCAGGTAGCAGTGCTTCATATATGAGCTTTGGAAAACCTCTGTTAGCTTCCCTGGATCTCTTCTCAGTCATACATTTGTAAGGAATAATCATCCAAGGTGGTTATTTTGAAGTGGGGTTGGTTTTTTTTCTTTTCCTAGTGTTACACATTTTGGGGAAGAACAGGTTGTATTTTGCATGGGGTTTTTAATTCCAGAGAACCATAAAAACCCAGGAAAACATATGCAGCAGAAGATAGATCAGAGAGGAACATGAATAATGAACGCTATTCTCTGTGTGTTAAATATTTATATTAGTTGCTATATTGCTCCTTACTGCAATTTTGCTGTTGATAAAAATGGCTAGAGGTTTTTTTTCCCTCCCCCATCTATCTTTTGTCTAGGCTTGGACACCACTTAAGATCTTCATGTAGTTAAAGAATGGTGAATTAAATGGAGGAAAATAAAAACTGATTTTTAAAAAGAATAACCTGTTCAGTCACGTAGTTCCTGACTTGTTTCAGAAGCTAGGGTTGTAATAGGAGTAAATTTATACTTGTAGTTGCTAATGTACTATATTTTAATATTTTTTTTAATAAATGCTGTATTATCACTGTCATCTTCAGATTATGGCCGAACGGAAGAATGCTAAAGCTATGGCTTGCAGCTCGTTGCAAGAGAGGGCAAATGTCACCCTTGATGTTCCTCTGCAAGGTACTGTGTTACAGCTCTTACCCTTGGGATGGTTCTGCTTTACCTATGTTTGGTTTCTGATGCTGCTTTTGACCAACCTGGAGCATGTTGCTCAGAGAGGTCAGGAGTGTAAATAATCCTTTTAATTACTATATCTGGCTGTAACCTGTTACTGCAGCACATTAAACATTTTTAGTGGCTATGTTGACAGTAATGGAGTCCTGCTCAGTTATGTCAGCTTGTGCATTTCCTCTTTTATTTTAAAATACAAATGTTGCAAACGTGGTCTTACTTATTTGTGGCTACTTGTGTGTATTGTCCTTTTCAAATCAAAATACCTCCTTACCTGAGACGGCAGAAATTGGCCAAGTCTTCCGTAAAACCAGAATATATTCCAGTTAATCACTTGGATTCAGAGGAGCTGTAGTGGGCTTCAGGTTTCAGCATCTATTTTATCAGCTTTCAGTGTAAGGGGTGCAAGTGGGTTGTCATCCAACTGAAGGGTCTTATGCACACTCTACTCCTTGGTAGAAGAAAGTTGCCTTTGTGTGCTTTTCGTAGTCATAGATTAATAGGTGATATTTTGAAAGCATACCAGGAGAACAAACATGCTTTGTGTTAACGTTACAAGAAATTATATGCTTTTAGATCTACCAGTCTATACTGACTATTTTACTCTTAATCCATACATCAACTTGTGTACTACTGTCTGAGCAGACAATTCTTGATTATTCATAGACTGTGTTTAACATATTAACAGGGATGGTATTAAAAATAAGTTCCAGATTTTACATAGTTATGCAGTGTAAAGCTTAGATCTGTATGTCTCAGAGACACATTAATCTGTAATTTTTTGGTTTTTTAATATGCCAGCATATGACCTTATTCTTAGCATAGATGAAAACTTAGGTGATGCAAAGTTAGAAATTACTGAGCAGTACTCATCAGAAGTAGAGATTTGTTTTAATCAATACAATACCTTCAGAGCACAATTGCTGGGTAAACTGATTTATGGTATTGATGAAATAAGTGTGTCTTTCCCTGCTGAGAACGATGACTAACAGAAGTTGATTTTTGTTCCCATGCAGTAGATTTCCCAACACCAAAGACAGAACTGGTACAGAAGTTCCATGTCCAGTACCTGGGCATGCTACCTGTAGCTAAGCCTGTGGGTATGTAACACTTTTCCAAAGTATCTTGCGTAAACTCTAAAAGCTGGGCTCTGGCTAGCCCAGTGTAAACACAAGATTTTCAAAGGGTAGCTACTCTTGTACTTCAGTGATACCAGGTCAGGCATGAAGACGTCTGATCTTCAGGGCCTCATTTAAACATCAGTTTTGCAACCAGAGTACTTTGAGAGCTCCTAAGAAGGTGGAGTTTTTTTCTACTGCTTTCTCTGAATTTGAGCTCTGCTAATGAGAAGAGCCCTAGAGAACTGAGATGGTGCAGCAGCTAAACAAGATGCTATCCTGTTTTTCAATAAGCCAGAGGCACCTGTTTTGGTTTTGCAGATGAAGAAAAGCATCTTCAAACCCCTTCCTTCCATCATCAAATCAATTTTAATAAGCGGTCCAAAACAATCTGTTTTCTGCACTACTATGTGAAAATGGTTTTTTTGCTATTGTCTATGTATTTAGTTTTTACTCCTGCACTGCTTTTCTTTTAGGAATGGATACTCTGAACAATGCCATTGAAAGTCTAATGGCTTCCTCTAGCAAAGAGGAGTGGATGCCAGTTACCATGAATGTTGCTGATGCTACTGTCACAGTCATCAATGAAAGAGTAAGGCAGACTGTCGTGTTTAAAACACATTTAATAGAATACGAGTATGGAAAACCAGGAACACAGAAACACTAGTGGAAAGAGTTCATTTACACTAGGATTTGATAGCTTATTTTGCATTTTATTTCTTTCTGGAGTCTGCAGAGGCTCTTACTGCTTGTATCAGTTTCTGCTTTATTTACCATTTCAAGCACGTTCTTAGAAATAATTATGATAAATATTATTTAGATACTTAAAATAAATTGTGTTATCCTTTCTAGGAAATTTGAGCCTAAAATGTTGTAGGTAAAGCCCTAGGTAGCAAATCTATATGCTAAACTGTATTTACCTTATTCTTCTTATGGAAGTCAAAAGTAATGTTAAAATCAGTTTCACATCACTGGCCTTTCATAGAGCATTTTCCATAGGTATTAATGCAATGAAACTTTGAAGGAATGTATTTTAATCTGTGTTTGTTGATGAGGTGCTAAACCAACATCTGTATAACATCCAGTGATAGGAAAGCATGTTTTGGAGTCCTGATAGCCACGTTGTTTCGTTTGTTCACAAAACAAGTAGTTTATAAAATGCAGAGTATGCTGAGTGCTAGCCATAGTCTTCTGGTGGTAGCCTAGAAGGGCAGATCCAGGCCAGGCCTGAGAACACTGAGTATACCATAGAACTTATAGGAGGGTTTGGGTTGGAGGAGACCTTAAAGATCATCTAGTTCAACCCCCCCCCTTCTGCCATTGGCAGGGACACCTCCCACTAGACCAGGTTGCTCAAAGCCTCATCCAGCCTGATCTTAAACACTTCCAAGGAGGGGACATCTGCATCTTCTCTGGACAACCTGTTCCAGTAACTTACCACCCTCATAGTGAAGAACTTCTTCCTTACCTCTAGTCTAAATCTGCCCGCTTTTAGTTTGAAACTTTTACCCCTCATCCTATCACTACGTGCCCTTGGAAAAAGTCCCTCTCCAGCTTTCTTGTAGGTTTTATACCTTTTAGGTACTGGAAGGCTGCAATAAGGTCTCCTTGGAGCCTTTTCTTCTCTAGGCTGAACAACCCCACCTCTCTCAGCATGTCTTCATAGGAGGTGCTCCAGCCCTCTGATCATCTTCATGGCCTTCCTCTGGACCTGCTCCAACAGGTCCATGTCCTTTTTATGTTGGGGGCTCCAGAGCTGGATGCAGTACTCCAGGTGGGCGTCTCACCAGAGGGGTGTAGACAGGGACAGACACCTCCCTTGACCTGCTGGTCACGCTCCTTTTTGATGCAGCCCAGGATGCAACAAGCTTTCTGGGCTACAAGTATGTTTTGCTGGGTCATGTTGAGCTTCTCATCAACCAACACCCTGAAGTCCTTCTCTTCAGGCCTGCTCTCAGTCCATTCTCTGCCCAGCCTGTACTCATGCTTAGGTTTGCCCTGACGCAGATGCAGGACCTTGCAGTTGGCTTTGTTAAACTTCATGAGGTTCACACGGGCCCCCACCTATCAAGGTCCCTCTGGATGGCATCCCTTCCATCCATCGTATGAACTCCAGCACCACACAGCGTGGTGCCATCAGCAAACTTGCTGAGGATACGCTCCATCCCACTGTCCATGTCACCAACAGAGATGTTAAACAGCACCAGTCCCAATACCAACCCAGAGGAAAACCACTCATCACTGGTCTCCCTGTGCAAATAGATAAAAAGGAATTCTACTGCATCAGTGCCCCCACCATTTCATCAACTTAAAATTGAAAGCAAAGTTCTACAGAATATCCACTACTAATGAGCAATCATTTGATTCATGACCAGAATGAAGAGGAAATCATGGTGGAGTGTCGCGTGCGGTTCCTGTCCTTCATGGGAGTAGGCAAGGACATTCACACTTTCGCCTTCATTATGGATACAGGAAACCAGCATTTTGAGTGTCACGTGTTTTGGTGTGAACCAAATGCAGGCAATGTATCGGAAGCTGTTCAGGCTGCTTGTATGGTAAGTGACCTTCTGCAAAGGCACCTAACACTACTTACATTTTTCACTGCCTCCATGAATAATTCTCTTTCCAAATTTGCAGTGACATTCAAGACAGAAAAAGAATGAACAAGTAAAACTAGGAATTGGGATTCTGATATATTTAATCAATTAAAACCCAACCATTTTTTTATTTGAAATGTTAATTTAGTGAACAATGCCCCTTTAATCCTTCCCTCCTAACCTCGGCAACATCTGTGTAAGTTAGAAGTCTTTTCTTCCACTACTCAAGTTACCTAATGCTGGAAAACCATTTTGTTTAGAGTAGTGATATACAATCCAGTGACAATGTAGCAACAGTAAGCCTTGTCCAAGAAGAGCTGAAACAGGAAAACATATTTCTTGGGTTTTATGTTTTTTTATTTCTCAGGGCTGTTTGTATGATTTATTATCCATCATGTGCTGATGAACAGTTTCTGCCCACAGATTGACAGACCAGTGTCCCATTAACTTCATCCGGGCTGTCTGTCACAGCCAAAAAGGAGGTTTGGCAGTATTTGCTGAGAAAGTAGTAAAAGTGTATTTCAAATGCTCTGTGACAGTGTTGGATACAGTAAGGACTGCAGAATGCTTTTGCTTTGTTGCAGTTGCGGTATCAGAAGTGCTTAGTAGCCAGACCTCCTTCACAGAAAGTTCGACCTCCCCCACCTCCTGCAGACTCGGTGACTAGAAGAGTTACAACTAACGTAAAAAGAGGAGTGTTGTCCCTCATTGACACTTTGAAACAGAAACGCCCGGTCACTGAGATGCCGTAGCTGCATAAGAAAGAAGGTTCACCCAACATTTAACTGAAGATAACAGTAGCTACACTAAGGAAAATGAACTGATGATGTCTGGCCTTCCATTTCAAGTTGCCAATGCTTTGTCTTCAGAGAATTTACCCCTACCGAAACAATGTTAGACAAGCATGTTCTCTCGTTCTTGCCACCATCGTGTGATATGAAAAGAAGCATGAATAATTTTTTGCTGTCAGTGAATTACATCATGAGCAATGGAAGGTCTCTTTGATTGTAAATACGAGAACATTACCTAAACTCACACAAAAAAAGAATATGGCCACGTCCCTCCCATTGAACTCATGCTAAAGTCCGTGGAGTGAATGATGCCCGAGTTGATAGTTTCACCGTCTGGAGCTGGATTTGTCACAAAGCAATCTTAAGTCCTACAGCGCTTCACTCTGTTTTCAACACTGGAGTAGGTACCAAGTATTAGCTACCATTGAATTACTAGGGATTAACCACCAAGTTTTTTTTTTTACAGAACTACACCTGTTAGTTTTAAATTGTTTGCCAGCATTGGTCTAGCAAACACTTTAACGTCTCCCTGACACGCTTTCGAATCATGGTGTCATTATATCATCTCCTGGTTTTACATCATGGTCTTGGAGAAAAATCATGTTTAATACCAGACCAATGCTAAAAAAAACAGAAGTGTTTTCAGTAATTGAGTTGCAGAGTTATCCACTGAAGCTTTTCAGCTTTAAACATACAAATGCAACTGTTGGCTGTTAAATTTATTCTCCCTAATCTGTCATGAATTCATTGAAAATACCATTTGTTTCACGCAGGGCTCAGACCAGTCGGGAGTAAAAAAGAACTAGTCCATAATTTTATTGTCTTACAACTCTTACAGAGACTAAAATATTCCATACCTTCTTCATAAAAGTGTTTGATGAAATGTTCAATTCAGCATCTGGTTGCTCACATTCTTCCTTTCCCTCAAAATTTGTTGCTGAATACTTAACCTGCCACAAAAAGAACAATCGTGTTTCTTGTTATTTACAAAATTCCATGAAATTTCTTTTAATGCTCTTGTGACAAAGTAAGAAGAGAGTTGTTTTCTAACAGGATAGTGCTTCAGGTGGTACAACTTGATGTCCGTGCTTTTGCTCCAAAGGTTTCATCTGCTTGCTTTCATTTACACACTACTGCAGAGCCTGGCAAAGTCAGCCCAGTATTGCCCCTGAAAATTGTACCTCAGGCTACTTTTCAAGTGCAGTTACGCATCTTGAGTCTCTCCCATCGCATCTTCTACCTAGACCTGCAGATTGGTACAAATTCTGGAAAGGGAACATTAAAGATATTTTTAACTAGTGATAAAAATGGTTTGCCTCCATTTATAGATACGTTACAAACTGTAACTTGTCGCCTAAGTCTGCAGATCTGGTCATACTGTAATTTTAAAAGAACATTTGCAAGGTTGTTATTACAGGAACTCTGATTTTATTTTATTTTACTATGCAAGCGACTGTTATAAAGCAACTATTTTCTTTTGTTTCCTCCTTGAAAGAAATTAATGGCAACACCTGGGCAAAGGAACTTAGGAATACAAGGGGAAAAGAATGATGACTCGTGAAATTTCTGCATTGAGAAATGCAGAAAAATCATTAAACTAAACTCAGCGTGGTGTATGAGCAAGAGTCAGGTGAAGGCTAGCTATGCAACTCTTGCAATTAAATTCATCTCTCTGGAATACCCTCTGAAGAGCTGATGTGCCACCCATCTCAAATCTCTTTAGGACCGCAATTCTGCACCCCAGGCACTTGCCAGCTCCTTTGCACCAGCTCTGTCACTTGTACAGCTGGAGGAGCAGTTCCTTACGCCAGGCAGAGCAGGGAGAACCGGAGGTGGAAGGGGCGCAAACAAAGCCACCCCTTTTTGCAATACCAGTTGTTTAGGCTGCTGGTGAAGCCAGCTCGCCAAGCATGGAGAGGGCAGCTTGCAGACCTGCTTGTTCAGGTTCTAGTGTTGCTCACAGTGACATCGGCTAGGGGCAGTGTAAAAAAACTCCCTTCCTATCGTGACTGCTATCAAAAGGTGGTAGCTAATAATGTACTGTTAGGTAGGATCCTGAATTTGAGATAAAAGTTTCCTTACTCATCATCATGCTAGGAATTCAAACTTCAATTTTATTTTAAATTACAGAACATACTTCGACTGTGTCTTTTTAAACTTCCAGCTGGAAACAGCAGGATTTGGGATTCACAACTGTTCTGCAACAGTGAATTTTAAACACTGTGGTTAAATTTCGTAGTTGCATCTTCATGGTGCTGATTCTCCCCAAGAGAGATCTGGAGTCTCATTAGACTAAACCAAGACTTAGCAAACAGCAGTGTAAAGGTTCTTCTACGTCGGTGTTGTCTGGGCTGTGGACACCTCATCAGCTTTCGCTAGCAAAGTGTCCAATTGCAGGAAGGGCTGGCGGGAAGGTAGAAAGGGATCTGGAAAGCCGTAGGTCACTTGCCAATATCTGTTTTAAGAACTTTGTGTCTGTTAACAAAATGTTGTTGATTTTGCAAATATTTAAGTAGTGTGCTTAATGGTCTGACTATATGTGGCCTTTTTGCTTCAGTAGAGCTCCTTATTATCCAGAATATTAAATATACACCCAGGTGTTTGCAGATTCAGAGCCTAATATTGCAAAGCTCGTTATCTTTTGTTAAAAACAAGATATTAAGACACTCTTTTTACCATGGCCAAAAGAAGTATGTATGGGGTATGTGTGTTTGAGCACCTGCCACAGTTTTAGTTGGTGTTATAGCTACCCTTCAGTTATCTATGCATTTTTTTTAATAATATCTAGTGATTCTGTAGGCAGACAGCCATGTTCACTATGCCTTGTATGTCTGATGCCATATTCTAAATTAACCTGTTAAATACAGCTTAAAATATTTTTATTTTATTTATTCTATTTTTACTGAAATATCTTCCATTATTATGTTGATGTATTGTCTTTACTGGATGTGCTCTTGTAACATTCTCCACTCTGTATACTATAGGTTGCCTAAAAAAGGCAGGCTTTGTAATTATTTGTAGTCACATTTTTATTGAAGTCTGTAGAAAAAAAAAACCAAACATGTAAAGCAAAGCTAATTTTCTTAATTTTTTTTCAACACAAGTAGTAAGGTAGAGGTAAGTATCACACATCAGTCCTGTCATTAATACACTCCCTTGCAGGAGCAAGGCGATTTACATTCACAGTCAACCACAAGAGATAAAAGCCTTCTTCTAATACCTGCAGTGCTGGCTGTAGGTTTTCTCTAAGCCACTCACTGTTTCATTTGAAGGGGAGGAAGAGGGTGTAGGAGCTAAAGGCTACAGAGGCCACCTTACAGGGTGGTTAAACAGGAGTAACAAAAATTGCACGGAAGGGCCCAGAATCTACACACAAGAAAATGAGTTCTCAGTCATGTACTTCGTGTGCAGTCACCTGCACCTATTGAAACAACATGCCCTTTCGTGACAGAGGGACAAAAACTATGGGGTATCTAAAAGCTTACACCAGTTCTGTGTCAGGAGCAGTTCTACATCCCTTTTCTTTTAATCTTACCAAGAATTTCATAGATCATTTAACTGGAGATCTAAAATTGTTAGCAAATCACCCATGGAAAAAGAGAACTTTCCTATTTCAACAGCTAATATGGGCTCACCCTTTCAGCATTACCATTAACCCCATTACGCCTTCCTTGGGCAGGTTAATTAATACATTGCTAAAACTTGTGCTGTACAGGCAGCAAAGAGGTTTGATTGAGTTTAACAGTGGTAAGAAAAAAGGAAACACACCCACTGTTCATTAGCAGAGTTCAGTTTTATGGAAAGCACCTGACTGACACCGAAAGGAACAATTTTCCCTGCTGTTGACCACTTCTCCACATTTAAATGTAATCTGTTCTGAGAATAAATTCAGCTGCATAAAATGATTGTCTCCATTGTTACTGGTCCGTGAAACTGGGAAATTACTTCTTTTGTTCCAAATTGTGGTTGAGGGGAGGGAAAAACGTCCTGGGGGTTTAGAGGCAATGTCAGTACAATGGACACTTTTGTATCTGGGAAGCTGAATCAACAGTTTCTAGTTGAAAATTACAAATAAATAACTGGATTACAGAAAATTAGTTACATCGAACACAGCTTTACTGTAAAAAGTCATCACCTGTTTAACTGAGTATATTCCACCTACAAGCCATTTGAAGTCAGTTCCAGATGTTGCCGCCATGTGATGTTCACGCTTATAAAGTAAGCTGCTGACCTGCAGAATCACTTTCTTCACTACCAGCTCTCTGATATTCTTGGTAAGACATCGAGATTCTAACTGGTTCAGCTTCCATCACATTTCAAAGACCAGCTCCCCAAAGCAAGGTGAGGCTGACGTGGGACATCATGACGCGTACTATGTAAGTAGCCCAGGAATTCTGTCATCAAGACACGTGTATGTTCTTTTACAAGTAATTTTAATTATATTTGAATTAAGGAATGATACAGATTTTGCTTTTAAAAATAGATTAGTTCTTTAACTGCAGAATCTCTTAAGTTTATTTTAAGCATTTAACAGCTGTATTGAAAGAAAAAGGTAAAAAAAAAAAATCAATCTCTTTATTGCCCATTCCTTTTATTTAACCTGCAGAGTCTCTCCTCCTGCTCCAAGATTACTCTGAAATAAAATAGGGTTGTTTTTTTTTTTTCTTTCCAGTTCTAGTCATTGCATGTGCACAGGTCTAGATCTATCCTTACAAGCTTGTCCAGAAACGAGCAGAGTTTATCCTTCTCTGGGAACAGGTAAGGAGCACGGGTTACTCACAGCAAGGGAGTGATGCCTTTGGATAGGACAGCTGACGCAGACTAAAATGCTAGAAGAAATGTTCACTGATTCAGTGAAGCAACAACATTTAGCTGATGAACAAGAGCCAGCTGTCTGTGCTGATGGTGTAGCACCATCCACGTCCTTTCTCCTAAAGGTGCTGCTGCGTTGGCTGGTGTGGGTGAGGAATAAAATAGAGATGTTAAAACATTTTCTCTGGGTGGATCTGAACTCAGATTTGTATGCCAAACAGATTAAGATTCCATACCATATTGTTGACGCTACTGCCAAACACTCTTGCCCAGTAACTGAAACAATTGCCTAGAGGAGAATTTGTCTTCTGGGACACAGCTGCCTTTGCTTTTCTAAACTGCTATGCTGTGTTTGTTTCATTTGTACAACACTTCTCATCTAAATACAATTCTTGAGGTTCCTCTTACTGTTCTGTCATTGCTTGCCATCCTTCTTTATACTGTCCTTATTTAATACTAAATCAGATTATTGTTGAAAGTATATGTGCGTCCCTCTATCCTCTGCTAATGTAGATATTTTTCAGTTATTTTACATTTGCTACTGCAAGAGGGAGCAGGTTAGAAGCCCGCAGGTCTTTCCAAGGACAGACGAGCTACTCTGTGTTCAGTCACTACTGAGCTGATGAGCAGTAACATTTACAAAAATAATGTACTTGGACAGTAGCAGCTCCTTTCAAGTAAAGGACTGCTTGTATCAAGAAAGCAGGTGAAAAGCCATTACGAGCCCTGTCTGACATGACATCAGGATGACAAGTGAGTAGTTTTAGCATGAGAATATTTACCTAGTTTTTGTTGTTAATATTTTGAAGCACACCTGAGTAGAAACCAAGGGATTAAGTACTAGAAAGCTTATGCATGGGCTTTAGTGTACTTGGGCCAGTTACCCGTACGAAAGTTCACGTCTAGTTTTAGAAATAAAGGTGAGTTAACTGACTTACTGTGCAAGGCTTTGTTTCCATGTGTCAGAGTCTAACTGGTAACTCAAAGAAATGGGATCTAGCACTTGTAAAGAGAGTATTCCTATAGCTCTGTGGAGGGAAGGGGGAGGGGGAAATGTTTGCTTCAATTTGTCCCTTTAAAGTGTACAACAGGAAGCTGTCATTTTTTACCTCCCTCCCCGCAATGCACTATCAGCCTCGTGCAGATGAGCTGCATTCACTTTAAAGTGTGATTACTGGTTTAAAAATTACTGTCTAACATGGATATTTCTATGTCAATAGCTCATAATCTGTATCTCTTTCCCCCAGCAAGATCATCCTGCATAAATTTATACTGTAATCTTAAAACTATTGATTAATATCTACAGGATCTTTACCTTCTGTATAAAGGGCAGAGTTTGAAGATTCTTACAACTATGGTCGAGGATGGCTACACACAGTTGGCTTGACCGCTTTAGCTGGGGATGGTGCAGGTGTCCTACCACTCGAACCCTTTGCTCCAGTCCAGCCATGAAAGCAAAGATGACTTGATGCCCTAGGATTGTTTCCTTGCAAATTCACATATGGTGTTACCACTGGAGGGAAAACAATTTCCACAGTCTTCAATACAAGCCTCTTACGTTCTGTGTGTGCCTTTCTAGCAACTGTCTGTCTTCCATGCGCCTTGCCAGCAGGTGACAAAGGAGGTGTGTGCTTCAGCCCTTCAGGCAGAGCTACGTTTGAAATGGGGTTGACAGATTTCTTCAGCTGAACGCAGCCGTTTGGTCGGTTCACGCTCTTTTGTTGTACGCTGCTGACCGCTTTAGAAGTGGGAACTTCAGCCTGAATACCAGGTACAGTGGAATGGTGAAGGAATGCTGCAGTCTTTGTCTCTGTACCACCACCAGTAATACCTGCAGTCTTT
>JANVCC010000035.1:18653086-18800266 GCA_025345505.1 Todiramphus chloris collaris
CCAGTAATACCTGCAGTCTTTGTCTCTGTACCACCACCAGTAATACCCGCAGTCTTTGGCGCTCTACTACCCCCAGTAATACCCGCAGTCTTTGGCTCTATACCACGACCAATGTTACGTCTACGTTGTGTTAATTTCTGCTTTTCCTCCTCTTCCTTTGATTTTTCTACAACGCTGCCTAGTAGTCCTTTTGCTGCAGCACGAGCCAAAATGTCTTGAACAGACACATTTTGTGAAGAATCTTTCTAAAAATGTCAAAGGAAACAACAGTGAATCTCAGCCACAACACAGAGCTGCAAACTCAGTACTTTAATCCCAGATTGCTCAGAATTTACTCCACAAAAAACCTAAGGCAGAATCTAGCAGAAAGGCTTACATAATGTGATAAATGCTAACCAGATTAGTAATTTTTGAAATTAAGAACGTGGCTGTTGTGGAAAGAGGTATCTGAGCATTTGCTCTTCACGGGCTTTGCCCTCCACAGACCTGAAGTGGGGAAACTGAATTCTGCATTTTCTACTACACATCTCCCACATGGACTTGCTCTGTAACACATCTGTAATGACATGCATAGACATATATACATAATGTATATATGTCTGTGTATGAGAAATAGTCAAATACAGAAGTATTATCATGGAATCACATAACAGTAGGTGTTGGGAGGGCTTTCTGGAGATGATCTAGTCCAACCCCCCTGCCAAAGCAGGTTAACCTAGAGCAGGTTGCCCAGGAACACCTCCAGGCAGGTTTTGAAGGTCTGTAGAGAAGGGAGACTCCACAACCTCTCTGGGCAGCCTGTTCCAGGGCTCCATCACCCTCATGGCAAGGAAATTTTTCCCCATGTTGAGGTGAAACTTCCTGTCATCCAATTTGTGTCCATTGCCTCTTCTCCTGTCACTGGGCACCACAGAAAAGAGACTGGCCACTTCCTCTTGACACCTATCCTTCAGATATTTATAAGCATTGATAAGATCCTCTCTCAGCCTTCTCTTCTCCAGGCTAAACAGCCCCAGAGATCCTCTCTCTTTGTTGAGAGCCTTTCTTTGTAAGAGAGATGCTCCAGTTCCTTAATCATCCTCATAGCTCTGTTAGACTCTCTCTAGTAGTTCCCTGTCTCTCTTAACGGGGGAGCCCTGAACTGGACACAGTACTACAGATGTAGCCTCACCAGGGCAGAGTAGAAGGGGAGGGGAACCTCTCTCCACCTGCTGCTCACACTTTTCTTAATGCACCCCAGGATACCATTGGCCTTTTTGGGCACAAGAGCACACTGCTGGCTCATGGCTAACCAGTTGTCCACCAGGACTCCGAGGTCCTTCTCTGTGGAGCTGCTTTCCAGCAGGTCAACCTGTAACCTGTACCAGTGCATGGGGCTATTCCTCCCCAAGTGCAGGACTCGACACTTGACCTTGTGCAGTTTCACAAGGTTCCCTTCCACTCAACTCTGCAGTTTGTCCAGGTCTTGCTGAATGGCAGTAGATCCTTCTGGTGTCAGCCAGTTTTGTATCATCGGCAAACTTGCCGAGAGTACATTCTATATCCCTTCATCTAGGTCATTGATGAGTATGGTGAACAAGACTGGACTCAGTTCTGACCCCTGGGGAACACTGCTAGCAACAGTTCTCCAGCTTGACTCTGCCCAGATGATCACAACCCTCTGGGCTCTATCAAACAGTTCTCAATCCATCTCATGGTCCACTCATCTAACCCAAACTTCCTGAGCTGATTTACGAGGATGTTACAGGAGACAGTATCAAAAGCTTTACTGAAATCAAGGTAGACAACATCCAGTGCCCTCCCTTAATCTACCCAGCCAGTCACACCACCACAGAAGGCTATCAGATAGTTAAGCACCATTTCCCCATGGTGAATCCATGATAACTGGTACTCCTGATAACTTTCTTCTCCTCCGTGTGCTGTTATTATCAATAACATTAAACGTGAATCATTGTCATGTTAATGAAAATTCTTGCTCATAATACACAAGCAAGGAACTCTCAAGCTAGATTAACTAGGAACCAGGTCAACACCCAAGTATGTAAAGAGTAGCAATGGGGAAGAAACAGTTTACAACTAGCCAAGAAAAAGGTTTCTGTAAACCAGAAATTTCAGTTTAAATTATAAGTACATGTTTTCTGCCTTGCAGAAAATGTTAGTTTCCAGAATCACCTAAAGAATGGCCATAGGAGCAATTGCTTCTATGCCTTAGAATTTGACCGAAAAGTTATTTGAGTAACTACCTAAGCCAAAAGTGTTTCTTTCTCTGGAGGGAGACAATATGGTCAACAGATGAACGGAGCATGATTAACTGAAATTCATTAGATCAGGGAACCAGGTTAAAAAAGTATTTTACATTAAAAAGAAAGAGGTCAGTACTAGGTAACTTGAATGGCTTTGCACGTGTGATTCTCTTAATAAAACCTTTTCTAATTTCCCCCTAGAAACAAGCTTCTTTCAAGTATTGTAATTGCAGGACAGGAAGTGCTACATATAACTAAGTATCCTCTATTCTTAATTTTCGATGAAATTCTAATTAGCTCCCCCCTTTCTCTTTCATGAAAAGAAAAAAGACCTACTTTTTTCAGACACAAGAGGAAGATGTTGATGCTCAGAGATGCAAACTAGCCCTTTAAGGCATTTCCTCAGGAATCATGACAAGACTTTTCCATTTACTCAGCAAAAGCCCCCCTGCCTTTCAAGCCAGACTTGTATATGCCTTAGTTTTGGAAGGAAACATATTCATACCTGTTTTATTCAAATTACAATGAAGTCTGAATCCATACAGGTGACCCTGTCTGCTTGGATACTGGAAAACCTTGGTGATACCTACAGACATAACAACTAACTCTACTAGACACCATTTATCATGAGTCTAATCAAGTTGTGTATTTCATTCCAAGGTGTGAGAGCAACAATTGATTTCCTCTGTATCTTCCTAGCACTGACTTGGATCAAGAGACTGCTCTGATCAAAAACAGCTTCAGGAGAAAAGGCACATGCTGGAAAGCTGTGCTGTGTGTGAAACTCTAGGAGTGGCACATTTCAACTGCTCACCTATTCTTTGTTCTTAAGACAACTAAAGAACAGCCAGGAATCTTTAAAATATATTTTATTTTGTATATTCCTTTGGGGAAAATGGCAATTACCTTTTTCTGTGAAGTGTTTTTAAATGGGAATTTTCTTAGCTTACCTTTTTTGATAAAATAGCTAGAAAACAGCCACTGGAAATTTCTGATGGCTCCATTTTGAAAAACAAGTCAGTGGAATCCTCTGAATTGGAGGAAGTAGAAAAAACAGGAGGGATAAGCCTGTAAAAAATAAACAAATAACCAGAAAAAATAACATTGAAGGATGTAAAAGGAAATGGACAAGGACATATCAGAAGTAATTTCTAAACTGTGTCTTTCCATGACAATCCTACACAGCCTAATCTTCATTTTTAAAACCTGCAATTAAAGACAGACAAGTGAATTCAACTTTTTAGAATTGATTCTTTCCCAAAAATTCTGATTTAATTTTTTGCCAATAATTAAGTATATTATCCACCAGATAATAAATTATGTATGAACATAACTGACGTTAATATGTTCCTTCTCAGGTCTGCTGTGACCAGGTTATCAGGTTGTCTCCCAAGTCAGGGAATGCCCTGAAGTACAGAAATTGTAGCGGTGTTGACTTTGAGTTATTAAGAGTACGCTCGTAATAAATAACATACCTGCCTAAGCTAAAAATCTTAGGTTAGAAAAATTCAGCTATTTGTAAAAACTGCTGTTTTTTCAAATTTACAGTTTTGCAATGCATCCCTGAGGAAAGAAGAAGTAGCCTCTTCTCCCATTCTCCCTGTGTTCCAGGAATCCCCATCTGTCATAAACAGACCTCAAGGACTTGGCTCGTAAGGCTGCTAAACTGATATTAAGCTGTTCCCGTGCAGAAAAACGCTTTCAAAATGTCCTTATGCAATTACTACCCCCTACTCTTCGCACTGCTGAGGACTGTAAAATACAGACCCTCATCAGTGCTCCCCTGAGCCTCCTGAGACAGCTTTATTCCAAGATGGTTATGGGGAAATGCATTCAGTATGTCTAAGCAGTATCCTGATTTGGCTGGCTAGTCCCTTTCTAAAGGGAAGTCTGTTTGTTGCCAAGTTTTCACTGTCATCTGGATTTTTTGTCTGTTCTTCACAACTCGGTAAAACTCATTACTAAATTACTAACCAAAAACTCTGTGGCCTATGACACATAGGAAATTTTTGCTTTTATATCTGGTCTTCCAAGGCAGAAAAGTGATGATCTTTAATTTGGTTGATATATAGAGATTACTGTTACCAGGAACCCCTTTAATGAATGGCCTGACCCTGAAAGTTGCTGCAGAGATTAACTCAAATTTGATAGGCCAAAGGGAAGTGGATTAATGGTTTAACATCTCCTCTACACACCCCCGTTCACAGTGCGTAGCCTTACATTAAGGAAAGACTTTGCTATAAACTGTCATATCCTTAAGGTAAGTTCAGCTCAGACAGTGGGTACATGTGTGAAATCGCCTTTACAGGTTCACAGCCCTAAAACCAGCTGAATGACCCCAAACCCCAGGACAGCCTTATTTTGGTTCAGCACAACTCCAGAGCTGCAGAGTCCTTCCAAAAGATGTAATACACGTAAGTACAACTGGCGGAAGAGTTTCCTGAAAGCCCTCAGTTTTCTTGGGAAAAGGAAATTAATATTGAGTAGATCTCTGGTGATCACACAGGTTATTTCATTAGTATAGCTTGCCTCACAAAGATAATGCTGCAAACACTGGCTAGTTGTTCTGCAGCAGTTTTTCTTTCTCTCCTGCATTCTTTCAGTCCAGTAAATTACTTCATTAATTCTAAGAAAAGCGTACAAGGAACTGTTGTAAGTAGTACATGCATTTTAAACAGCTTGAGCTTTCATCTTCAGACAAGCATAATCCCACACTATATTTTATTTATGCTGTTCTATTACTGCTCTGTTTATGCTGGTCACCAACAGCTTTATTGTAGCAAGAGTTAGCCATGAAAACATCCAAGATCTGTGCCTGACAGTGAAGGAGGAAAATTTGCTCAGGTCTGCAAAAATCCTAATGTAATTTTATTCTCCCTTTCTCACCATCTGAGATTGCCTTGGATTTGGAAGTAAAAGTGTAATGTGGTGGTACAAGTTTCATGTTTCTTCAAAACACTGAATAAGATTTTGGTTTGGCTTTGGGGGTGTGGGGGTGTTTGAGACAAGGGGGGGAGGTTTTTTTCTGAAAAAAATAAAGCTCTGGAAAAAATTCCAGGATTTTTTTTTATATAGATATATAAATTCTATATATAATGAATTGATGTATTAGTTGTGTTCAAATAATTCAGAGACCATTATGTTTCAAGTTCCCCTAGTTCTCACCATAGAGTAATAGCTGCACAGAGACCAAGACATGACAGAAGTTACAAAATTTCAAATCACAAATTACAGCCTGAGTCCATAAACACTTTTGGACCAGCATAGCATCATAGCCAAGACATACCCTGATTTCATCCCATTTATCAGAAAATTTCAAGCTCTTTTGGATGCCTTTTGTTGTACTGTATCTTAACATTATGCGTAACGTACCTGTTTTAAAAATTCTTTTGACTGGCCACAGTTAACATGTACCATTTTAATCATGTAAAATTTAGATATGCTGAATGACATCCTGAACCACAGTTATCTTTCCCCGTGCTGGCCAAGTCGTTAGCATCATCTAAGATAATATAAAATCTAAAAAGACAGTATTACTCTCCTGTGCTTTTTGGCAACATAAGCTCTTTTAACCTACATCCTGTAATCAACTATTGTATCTATGTGCAAGTAATGCATTTGCTGTTTGCAGTTTATCTACTGTGAAAGGAAAATCCTGAAAGTACCCATCAGTCTTTTAACAATTTAACTTTTTGAAGTTTAACTTTTTAAAGTACCCATCAGTCTTTTAACAATTTAACAAATTATACAACACGCATACATTTTTCATGTATATTTGTATGTGTTATGATTGCACAGGATGTTCTTTTACTGTAACTGGTCACCCCAGCATTCTTTCATCTGAATACAGGGACAAGGAATCTTACGAGAGAGGTTCTTATTCTTCTATATTATTCTCACATTTCAAGACTTGGTTTCTTTTTCCTTTGAAACTGATTATTCTAGGTGAGAAGCTGAGAGACACTAGCAAGTTCCCTGACATCTAGTCTCCATTTTATCTTAAACTATCATCATTTTCTGAATAATGATAGGATGAAAGCAATAGCTCTAGCAGAAGCTCACAACAATGTTATTACCAACAAGTGATGCTTTCCTACCATCTCAATTTCAGATGGGAACAAATATTAGATGAAAAAGTCAAGAGGATGCTACTTAATACTCTCATAACATCAAAAGGAATGGAATGCGAGGCAGCAAAAAACAATTTTAAATGCTAATTTAATGCATGACACAGATCAGTCTAGGATAAGAATTATGCTACAATTTAAAAAGTTATACTTAATTTTTTCAGAGGCAAAACTACTCATTCCATACCTATATGGTTGTACTTTATTTCCTTCCACTCCAGATTCCAGTGCTTTTTTCACTACTAGTTCATTTTCTTCTGGGTAAATGGAACAAGTACAGTAAACAATAGCTTGTATGTTGTTAACTACAAAACAAACAAAATTTTGCTACTGATCAAATTCTCCATAGACACAGTGCTTTAGTAAGGACTGAAACTAGCATTACAATTATGTTTGGATATCCTTTCTAACAATAAAATATGTTCTCCTGTACACATTAGTATTCAATCTCTAGTGGTTTTTAATAATCAGAATCTTTTCAAATATATGCAGATTTCATCAGCAATTCAGGGCTGCATCCATTTTTTTCACACAGCTACCAAAGGAGGGGAGAAAATGGCAGCATGCAGCTGGAGTCAGACTACCTGTGCAACTTTTACTGGCTTAGTTGTACTCTGCTTTGGAAACTGGTTCTGTGTACAGTGCTAAAGATTACCGCAGTAATGGCTGGTGAACACTAGAACACGGATATCATTTTAAACTTGAGAGGATGATTATTTAGGGGGTTTGGTTCCACACTCACTGTATTTGTAACTATATAAAAACTGGTGACAGTACAATGGAATTGACAGCACAGGGTATTCCCAGAAATCCAAGAGCTAGCACACTTACATTTCATTGCATGCATCAACTCCTTAAGCTGCCTCTCAGCAAGAATACTGAGTTTATCCTCAGGTACAGATCCTTGGAAAATGTCTCTTAGCAGTCCTGCATCTAAATGCAAAGAGGTGGAGATTTATTAATGCGATTTATATTAGTGTCTTGAAATTTGTTTGCAGAAAATGCTTTGGTAATAGACCCAATTATCACCAGCGCAGCGAGAAGGTAAGTTTTATTTTTACAACACTAAGGAGTGTCTATGTGATTCTTTCCCACTTTACCTGTAATTATCACTGCCTCTTATTGGCTTCTATTTAATGAAAATTGCACAGTAAATAGATTTATACAATCAATCAATAAGGGAACGTAATCAAGGGAAAATTATATATGCTCATTGGTATCTTGAACTAAATTTTATACCTATAGCCTTTTTACTTCACAAGAAAGGGTATGTGCATTCTGCTCCCCAGAATAACCCTCAAACTTCATCCTATTGACTTGAAATTGCCTTTACAAAGCAACTCTTAATCCTTCAGTGCCACCTAGAAAGATTTTTTTTTTTTGTTGCTGAAAATCTTAGCTAGGCCAAATACATTCTTGCTGACTTACACATTCTTACACTGTCTGTGTAATTTACTCTCTTTTGTCTTTTCATATTTCCAGTATCCTGCATGTACATTACGCATACAGTTATGCAGGTTATTTAATATATATGATTTATAGTAGTTAAAAATCTAAAAGGAAGGGTATTTTATAAAATCATACAGTTTACAGAAGCAGCCATGGAGTCCGAACCAGAACACTTGAACAATATTTCTACCAGCAAGCATGAGCTATCTATTGTATCAAAAGTTGTTACCTCCATCTTCATTTAGAATAAAGTCTATTGGATTGCCAACACCCAGCCCAGAGCATTGTGGTATCAGCAAAATAACTTTTGCCTTTTCAAGTCTAGGGTCTGTTGGTCCAATCTCATTAAAGTCTTCATGTAACAACTGAATATCTGAAAAAAAAAAGGGGGGGGGGGGGGGGAATTCAACGGTTCTGCGTGCAAACAAGCCTGCCTAATTTTACCGTGATAAAGGTGAAGAGACTGTGGTGTTATAAAGACTTTCATGGAGCTAGAGCCTGCTCGACCCCAATCCTCCAAAGCATGCCCCACTGACTTCAAACAGACCGAAGGACTAGATCTTAGCTTTTTCCACTAAAAAGTCTGCTAACGGGTTCCAGAGTCCTGTTGTATTCTGTTTCTGATCGTGTCCTCTGGATAAACCAGAGAAGCACATGCATGTTGGATTAAGATACTCAGAAACAAGTGAAAATCAGACTAAATGCAACAGCCAAGATACCAAAGAAACAGACCCAAAAAGTTCGCAGCTACACCAGCCACCATACAGTAAAACAGAAAACTTCAGACGCCTGTATCTGTGATGGTTAATCTGCAACCTTTTATTAGTTTGATGGTAGCTGAACAATTGTCAGTTCACCTTGTGGCAAAAAAAAAGTAAGTGGTTACTGCCCTATCCAAATCCTCAAACGAGATGTACTTCCATCAGGATTCAGACATCACATTTATAGATATCACAGATACCTACAGCACAACACTTCATGCGTACCAACAGTTTTAACACCTACTTTTACATCCCATGCGATTGAACAAGTTCCTGAGCTCAGCTGCTTTTGCTGAAGACGTTACACCACAAACAAAAATACTGGACATGGTGTGAAGGGTCAGCACTGACAGGTGGGCGATGGTCAGACGGGAACCCGCCTGAGCCACTATAATGTCACTGTCTGGATCCAACAGCGCCTGTGCAGCGTGTGCAGCAAGGCTGCGAGACTTCTCCTAGAAACAATGGCACAAAATTAAATGGGACAGAGTAATTTGCTTTCTACGAGTGGCAACTTTCCAAATCAGGAAAGTTGCTCACTGTTTTCATGACAAATGAGCAAGAGGTGAGGATTAAAACTAATCATGGATAGCTGCCAGTATGGAATTAAATTACAAAACCGAGCATCTTACTAAGATAAACTCACTACGTTTAAATAATTTAATTCAAACTAATGCATAACAAAGCATAGGTGAAAAGAAATGCGTATCATGCCCACAAGGAGGAACTCTTAGGGACAGCCCGTCCCTGAAAAGACAAACTACATGCAAAGTTCATCCTCAGAGGCAGCGTAACAGAGAAATGTAGAACTATTCACACAGCTCTTGAAGATAATTGTCAGCGAAATGAACTGCTTACTGATCAAAGACTGAGATATTGCTGAAATTTGGCCAGAGGCAGATTTGAATTCAGGAAGCACATTTACAAGAGTAAATGATCTCCTACTACAGATGCTGAAGGGAGAGGATATGCATCAAACATTATCTCCATCAAATTACTTACAAAGGCATGGGTACAAAGTTTTGCACCAAACGTAGCAAATACTGGTGTTAAGGGAGTGGGGGGGGAACCCTAAACCTTTAAGTTCACATCAATGTCTACATATCTACTTAAACTCTTCAAGCACCACCTACCCCCACCACACACAGATGGAGTTTTTTGAGCGTTCTGTTTCCTAATTTTAAATTCTTAAGTAGTAATACTCAGAATTTGTTCTGGTGACCTATGGGGCTGTTACGTATAGTTCTTTTCTGTAAGTCTTCAATTTGAAATATGCACATTGAAACCAGATACTCAGAATTACTTTATAAGTTGGGTAATAAATTTTCAGGCTACAATTGCCCAAAAATGCTAAGCATCAAGTGAAAATGCCCTTTGAAATGTTTCTGCTAAGCACTCAAGAATCTTCACACACTACAGGTAATTTCTGGCACTGTTTTTTTGCAGGGTTACTCCAAAACACCACTCTACAACAGGAACATCCAGCCAACCTTGGCTAATAGTGGCAAGCCAGGAAAAAGACATGGGGGTTTGAGGGAGGTTTAGGAACCACGCTACACAAAATACTAAGAAGTGTCATCGTTCCTTGACAAATATGCAGTTGAGGAGGAAGAGTTCCTGTAATATTAACATACCATTATCTACTAACTGGGGGTAATGCACATAGAGTTACATAGAAACTTTGCTCACATTTTCAGAAGACTGCTTTTCTGACCACTTTTGATGTTTATTTCAACAGTTTTAAGATTAAATTTAAAACATTTTGCTAATGCAACTGTAGCTATCAATTATAAGCATTAACATTTGCATGCTAAATTTATTAAGTCAATTGGTTTCTAACCTTCTGATTGTTAAAAACATGCAAAACCTTTTGAGAGTATGTCGCTGCCTGACAGGTTTAATAGGACAGTCCCACAATACAGGACCTCATCCTAATGCAAAGCATCGTTTTAGTTTGCAGATTGTATTATTCAAGGGTGACATCAACTCACCTGCAGCACGAGTTTGCAGTCTGCAAAAAGATCTAAATTAAGCAGTTCTTCTTTAAGAGAGGAAGGAAAAAGCAACACATCGTGGCAGTGTTGGTCCATACAGTACGTATACTGTTTGAAATCTGACACAGATTCAACTTTTGTGAATGCTGCCTTCTGCAAATCTCTGAAAACATCTTGAAGGCTGTTAACATACAACTCTGGCCATTAAATATACAACACAATTACTTAAGCAAAATAGTTTGTACTGATTATATGGATTTTTGCTTCTTTTTTTCAGTGTGTGCATATACAAATGTATCTAAAATGCAATACTGCCTAATGCAGGAGGGGAATTTACTCTGTTTTAGGCATACAAGTTCTGGGTTTAAATAATTAAGTTAGTAAGATAATAAAATGAATTAAGGAGGAGGTATGTGCTGCTAGAGGGTGACTCGAAGCATGAAAACAGAAACGTCCATGTGCTCAGGAGACGCTGTAGCAAATGTGCTGCTGGAATAGTTCTTTCAGTTGCTTTCAATTCAGCCCAACTCGACAGTGAATTTAATGGTGGATAACTGAAATAATCCCAGTGTAATGAAAACATAAATGCATTAGGTTTGCAATTTGAGTATCATCAAGATTTAAAGGTATACACACCAAGACTTGTTCGTTGAAATACAGTTTCAGACAGTGCCATAAGCTTATATGGTGCATCGAATGTATGATCAACATAGCAGCTCTTAGTTCAATCTTACTTAAGGGTTGCAAAATCGCAACCAGAGTAAGACACATGCTCTATCTTGAAAAGCCTATAACCTAAGTACAGAATGTTGGTCCAAGACGAGTATGAAAACAAAATTTTTGAAAACATAATAAAATGGATTACTTGTCTAAGAAAAGAGATTACCAGGATAACTTGGTATGGTTCATGTTATCAGCTGATACAGAACTGGGAACACCAGTGTTACACATATAGCAGTCCACTGAATAAAAGGATTTTTAAAAGTGTATTTTTATTTCAAGTTCACACTATCCCTACAGAATAAACACCCGTATTAAGTATTGTATATGTCTTAACACCCTGTGCCAATGGTATGGCTTATAGTAATAGATCCACTTTTAAAGGCGTTTTCTCTCTGTATTTTTCATCACAGAGTTTACTCACCCATATCATTTTTCCTCTACATTTATTTCCTCACCTATTTGGTGAAAGACCTATGCAAGCAACAGAATGGTAAGAAAAACAAGTGTGTAGTAAACTATACCACTTCATATGTAAAAACATAAATATTAGATGATAAATAAATAAAATACTAGATGATAATTGAAAGACCTTACCTGATTTTAAATGTGTTTACCCAAGCACATAAAGGTAAAGCAGAAGCCCTTTCTTCCTGCTTCCGTACGCTTTCTGGTAGAACATATTCAACTGAAAGAGCACCGTGTTTGATGCGGTACCTTGCTAGTGCCGCTGCCAATTTCGTCCTGAAGCTACAAAAGCACAGTCACAAGTGTAGTTGTAAATGTTTACGTCAGTTATTCACACCATCACAACATTTTTATTACAGTACTGCCTGGCTTGGAAACCAAAACCAAACGTGAGGCCTCATTTTGTGTGTCGTTACAAAACCCACACAGTTACAGGATGTTTTCTACCCCAAACAATGGCAGGTGCGAGGTCCTAGGACATAGATGGGACTGTTTCACTTGAAAGCACCAGGGCCTAGAATTATAACAGACAAATCCTAAATATAGCCATTTTCTCAGAAAGCTAAAAACCCCCAAATGTTTTGTAATCTGTGGAATACAACAATCAGGGTTTTTTTCCTTCGTTTGAAGATAAAAATATATGTGCAGAATAAGCACTAGATGAAAGCTGGCCTCTAAATGTGTACAGAAACGACACAAGTATGGGTTTTTTTATTATTATTATGTAAAAATATCAGAGGAAATATTCCCGGTCCTTTCTTCCCACAAGCTTTATGCATAATCTTGATATACGATACTTCAAAGCAAATAAAAATTGCTGGTGAGCTACTTCAGATGTCAAGGTATATTAGTTACTGCCCTCCAGGAACACCTTGCACTTAGAATATTCATGAACTTTTTTTGGCTATTCTAAATGCAGCAGTAACACAATTTTGTCCAAGAAATGCCTGCTGAGTTCATCAGCAGGCTGAAGAAAGAAATACTTGCATGATACTTATGTTTATTTTACATAGCCTCTTTTTGTTCTAATTACTTAAAATAATAAGTATGTAATGAAGTTCTGTAAAAGAAATATTGCCAAGAAGGCCAACAGCATTCTGTCTTGGATCAGAAATAGTGTGGCCAGCAGGACTAGGGAAGTGACTGCCCCCCTGTACTCAGTACTGGTGAGGCCACACCTCAAATACTGGGTCCAGTCTTAGCCCCCTCACTACAAGAAGGACACTGAGGTGCTGACATGTGTCCAAAGAAGGGCAATGGATCTGGTGAAGGGTCTGAAGAACAAATCTTACGAGGAGCAGCTGAGGGAACTGGGGTGGTTTAGCCTGGAGAAAAGGAGGCCCAGAAGAGACCTTATGACTCTCTACAACTGCCTGAAAGAAGGCTGTAGGAAGACAGGGGGCAGTCTGTTCTCCCAAGTAACAAGCAACAGGACATGAGGAAATAACCTCGAATTGCACCAGGGGAGGTTTAGGCTGGATATTAGGAAAAATTTCATGTGGCACTTAGGGACATGGTCTAGTGGTGGAGTTGGCAGTGTTAGCTTAATGGTTGGACTCAATGATCTTAAAGGTTTTTTCCAGCCTAAATGATTCTGTGATTCTAAAAACACAGCAGGTATACCTGTATAGATAATGCTCTATTTTCCGAACTTCTGCTACAGGTTCCTCTTCATCAAAAATCTCTCGTGCTTGAAACTTTCTGTCTTGTAAGTCATAAAGCATCACAACAAGCAAGCTGGTTGAATCATCTGGCTGCAACGGAAAAGCAACTGGATAGAGAAAGTGACACAAAGCATGCCTTACTTCTGCAAAAAGATCTTTGTTGCTGTTTAACATCTTTGTTGCTGTTTAACATCTTTGTTGCTGTTTAACATCTTTGTTGCTGTTTAACATCTTTGTTGCTGTTTAACATCTTTGTTGACGACATGGGCAGTGGGATTAAGTGCGCTCTCAGCACTTAGTGCCAGCAACGCTAAGCTGTGTGGTGCAGCAGTGTGTGGTGCAGCAGACACACTGGAGGGACGAGGTGCCATCCAGAGGGACCCTGACAGGCTTGAGAAGTGGACCCGTGCAAACCTCATGAAGTTCAACAAGGCCAAGTGCAAACGGGTTATGAACATGGGTTGGGGCAATCCCAAACAAATACAGGGTGGGCAATGAGTGGATTGAGAGTAGTCCTGAGGAGAAGACTTCAGGGGTGTTCACTGATGAAAAACTGAGTATAAGCCAGCAACGTGCACTTGCAACCCAGGCAGCCAATTGCATCCTGGGATGCATCACGACAAGTGTGACTAGCAGGCCAAGGAAGGTAGTTCTCCCCCTCTACTCTGATCTCGTGAGACCCACCTGGAGAACTGCATCCAGCTCTGGGGCTTCCAGCATAGGAAAGATACAGACTTGGCTGAGTGAGTCCAGAGGAGGGCTACAAAGATAATCAGGGAGCTGGAGCACCTTCCCTATGTGGACAGGCTGAGAGAGTTGGGGTTGTTCAGAACAGAAAAGACAAGGCTCTGGTGAGACCTTCTAGCAGCCTTCCAGCACCTGAAGGAATCCTACAAGAAAGCTGGAGAGGGACTTTTACAAGGGCATGTAGTGATAGGATGAGAGGTATTGTCTTTAAATTGAAAGAGGGTAGATTTAGGTTAGATATTAAGAAGAAATTCTTTACTGTGAGGGTGGTGAGGCACTGGAACAGGCTGCCCAGAGAAGTTTTGGATGTCCCCTTCCTGGAAGCATTGAAGGCAAGGTTGGATGGGGCCTTGGGCAACCTCATCTAGTGAGAGGTATCCCTGCCCATGGCAAAGGGGGTGGAACTAGATGATCTTTAAGGTCCCTTCCAACCCAAAACATCCTATGACATCAAACAGCAGCTTCCCATGTAAGAAGCATTAAAAACAAAAATGAAATGCTTAATTGTAAGAATATGAAAGTAACTCCTCATGAAGAGTTAGTGAAACACTGAAAATTTTTTTTTAAACTCAAATAACACAACTTAAAAGCTATCTAGCTTAGCAAAATTAAAACTATTATCCATACACAGACTTAATATTCTATATCTTAACAACTTTTCATGTTATCAGAATTTAAACTTTGAAATTATGTTCTCCTAATAAGGTAGTTCCTTGAAGAGCTAAGCAAACAAAAACTTCTTGTCTAGCAACTTGTCTCTTACGGGACTCTTCAGTCTATAACAACCAATAAGCTCAGTATACAGTAACCATTCTGCAGTTGGGACACTTGTAAAATCTCCTTCCCACATAGAAATGTTTCAACCAGGGAACATCTTCTTAAGAGACAGTAATTAACAACACTTTAGCTACTCCTGTCTACTCTTAAATTCATGCAGTTTTTATGCCTTTGAAATTCTCACCTTCCCCAAAATATGACTGAAATTGGCTAGAAAACTCAAGTTGTTAGGGAAATACCACCAAACACAAAATGTTACCATGTAAGTCTTCCTGGCAAAAACAAGCCAAAAATTGAATATGTTGGATTGTTTGCCTGCTCACATCAATCTCCACAAATAACAAATAGTTCAAATTCATCTTGTAACTTTTAAAGGCACTGAAGACTATACCGGAAGGAGCAGCAGATTACTCTGCCAGCTCCAGAGTTTGAGGACACCCAGGAAATGAAACATGGGTTCAATGCATTCTTTTGTCTGATTAGGTTCACTCCACGGTTTACAACTCCCAGGGACAGGCAGGGAACATGACATTTTTCCCCACTGACAAGGGAACACAGCTGGGAAGGAAAGCACATGGACAATATCATTAAATAAGTACTACACTGCAGTAAGCAATACAATCTACTCTCCTACCTTCTCTCTTTGAAGGTTTTGATTCCCAGAAGTAAGATGCAACAAGAACCTCACAAACAACATATCTAGTGCCTTGGAGATGGATGCTTTAGACAACTATCTACAAAGGACAGCAATATTTCAGTCTCAGGTTACCATATAGTTCAAAACAACAAATGCTGTTTTGAAGAATGCTGCCGAATACTCAGAAAAGATTCCAATTACATCAACTCAGAAAATACAACATTTTTTTCCTCACAAAAATGGTCACTTACTATCGACTGGCATGGGTAAACACAACTATCTAACAGTATTTCTTCAAGAAGATCTTGATCTGCAAAAAAAAACCCAAAAAAGACAGTATTGACAAATTATGCTATGAAATCTGCAAGATTCTATGGAAGAAAAAAATTATAAATCACTAAAGAAAAAGCTGCAAGTTTAAACATCATGAAAATCAAAGGCAAATTCAATCACAAACAGTAGCAACTGTGAATTAAGTGCAATTCCTTTACGTCACAAAGTATAGAGTTTAAATGTCTGGTTTCAGAAAATGCTAACACCACTCAGAGATATTTAAATATTTCAGGGATATGAGCAGTCTAGGAGTAACCTGTGGTTTAACAACAAAAAAAAATCCCCCGATCTCTGCTGTCAGTAATAAACTAACCACTTTGGTTTTCCACATTTCCTCTGCTGCACCATTTCTGTTGGTGATTCTCAGAAAAGTTTTCTACTTACACTTCAGAGCATTGAAAGCCAGTTCATAAGATACGCGCTGGGAATACCCGTCTTTAAAAGTCAGCATGGGAGCAGCTGAGTCATCACCATACCGCACCAATATTCTATCCTTAGGCTTTTCAGTATGAATGCCTTGAAAAATCTTAGCTGCGTCTAAGTATACGGAGTCGTGATAGCCATTCTTCCCAATCAGAGCCATTGTTCTTTTTTCCGCAGATCCTTTTTTGTCTGAAATTTTCATTTCGCTCGAGTCTGAAGTATCATTTGTAACATCTTCATGTAAAGACACCAAGTTACTTTTAGAACCTGGCATTTTTCCAGTTGCTGACTGTGTAAGTGCCAGTCACAATCCTGCTGTTCTGCAAAAAACAAAGTTTGTATTGAATTAATGGAATTTTCTTTCACTAGGATACACTTTTCCCTTCATCTTCGCATTTTCAATAGAATTTATTTTCTTTTTTTAGGCTCTAATCCTGCAAATACATATATACATAGAACATCTATACATCTATCATTTTAAATATAGTAGGAAGTATTTATAATAGCTTTCTTACTTTATTTATTTTCACTAATGCAGATACAAAGACTGGCTGCTTGTTTCCAAGAGACCGGTGCTTTACAATAAATGATCCTAAACAGATTATACGCAGGGATTTGATTCTCTGTGTCTAAGAAGCAGCAGTACTATTGCATACAGAATAGTACCTCTTACTAGGAATTCTCTTTAAGAAAAAGACCCTACAGAAATTTCAAAGCAGCAATCATCTCTTCCAAAGAAGAGCCACCTTGGAAAGAGTTGCAGTGAATTTCACATACTTGGCCACTGAACTGCGTATCTGTTCCTAAAACTGGATAACAGAGGTCACCTAAGTGTTTAGCTATTTAATGTATTACCTAAACAGCGCAATTTTAAACGCAGGAAATCCATGCTGACAGTCTCTGAAGATATTATCCAACTCTTCATAAACCCATGGATGTTTCTTTAATTTTCACACATCAGACATGAACAATAAAATAAAAATTACCTTCCCCAGAGATGGAAAAGTGCTTCAAGAAAAAAAAAAGAAAAATAAAAAGCCCTAGCGTTAGTTGAATCCAAAAACATGCTTAAGTTCCACCTAAGACATACTTAAAGGATATCCCTTGCAGTGCTTGATTTACCCAACTTGCTCTGCTTGCTGTAACATGCAAATATTTATGATAATGCTTGGAGGCTTAGAAGTCAGGCTAAATGCTCAACAGAGAGCTAAGCAAATGCAAATTTGGTCACAGAGATTTATTTTTTTTAAACAAACAAACTAGTCTTCCTGTCTGGGGAAAAATAATACAAGAGAACTGTGAGGAATTTAGCAGCTAGGCATTCAGTGCTGACATAAAGTTTTGGATATTTTAGGATTAACAGCACAGAATAGCAGAATTTGCCAGTCTAAAAATAAAAAAGTAATAATTAAAAAAAAAATTAAGCGATAATGCTCTGACCAAACAGAAAGGATCTTCCCTTTTGCTAAATAACTTAGTTCAGTACAGCCATTCTCAAGCTTTTTCCCTGCGCTCCCCCACGTTCTTCAGGATGAACCACACACCTCTTCTCCCTGGGTTAGGTAAACCTGCTCAGCATCCTTTTTTTCTCTCCCCTTTCCTGCCCCCATCACACAAAATACAGTGGCAAGGAAGGATGGCAGCACACGGTGTTGGAGGGCAAAGGAGGAACACAAACTGTTAATTCTCTAGCAGGCAACCAAGAAATGCCCCAAGCTGAGCCAGCATTCCCCGGTTCAGACTCCCTTACTGAACACAGGTGACACTCAGCCCTTTCTCCCCCTCTCCAACATCAGCACAAGTCAGCATCCACCCAGCCCAGAAGGCCCCAGATAAGCAACCAGTGTTGCCTCCCGAGTTCTGGTGGCTCATGTGAAGGAGGTCACACCTCATTCTCCTTTCCCGTGATTTCATCCCCAAAACTGAGTGCTGCTAACCCTGCAGAAGCAACTTTTACTGCCTTTTTACAGAGGTCCTGGGCCTCAGACAAAGGGCTGCTTCTTGTGGGAGTCAAGAACCAATATCCCTAGTGTTAGAAGCAGCACTGATGGATCCATGGAGCATACTGAAACAAAACAAGCAAAGCTATCAAAAGAAAGCATGATTCTTCACTAGAATAAAGTACCAGCTTACCTAAACTGATTGAAACTCTTGTGCTTAGAAAGAAACACAGTACTAAATGCTTTCAGGATGTTCTACCCTGATTTGACCCGAAGACACATGTACGACTTCACAGAAATGAGGGCAACAACTAACAGGGACCTGGAGCTCAAACTGCTTCTTCAGCTGAACACAAAACACTCCACTTTAGAGTATGTAGCAAGTGAGCTGTTGTTTGTGGTGTCAGGACTTTCGAGACTCGTAGGGTTCTTAATCGCCATTTGTGACTTCTTTGCCAAAGCTGTGTTTGCTGACCTGCAAGACACGCTGCTATTAAGATGATTTGATGAATACACTTTCTGTCATGTTAATATACGGCACTCTGTCCTGTGCAGACACACTGCACGGTTGCAACACTGTAAACCACAGCTTGGATTACTGAACTCTGTGCCAAGCAGACAACACCAAGCTTGGTTAACAGGAAGCTCAGCTGGGAAGAATAAGAAGACAGAAAAGCCTTTGTGTATGGAAGGAATGAGCTGAATCTCAAGCAGATTACTCTCTCGAGGAGGAAAAAAAAAACAAACCCTGAAGGTCCCAAGGAGACCATCATTCTCCTAAAGGAGAGAATGGCCTTCAAAGTTCAGAAAGATTTTTTTCCATCGGTTAGTTAAGAAAAGGTCACTGAAGAGAAATTAAGGAAGAATGTGAGGATAGAATAAAATAAAATGAAAGGTTATAATATTCCCAAGTCCTGTAAATGCAAAATCCATCTAATTTGGACCCAAAGCCACCATCTCTTAATACAGTCTTACCACTTAAAGACACCTATGATTACAATGTAATGGACAATTACTGCCTGTGTTCTCCCTGTTCTCCATGACACCTCGAGTTTGCATTGTAAACACCAAGCACCTACCTCAGAGCAATACTGGTTGTGAAAGCACAGAAAACAGACGAGTATCTCCCCGCTTCCGCTACCAAGCGATAATCCACTAAACTGATGACAACCAGGACAACTGTTAGCACAACAGTTCAATAAGCAAAACGGGTATCGGCACAAGGCAGCGAGGGCGTTTCTTGCGTACATAATGTGCGCAAAGGGACATACGAATCTCTCTTCTGAAAACATCAGTTATTTTGGATGCAGATAGACTCCCAAAACACAAGTGACTGTTATCCAGGTACAAACAGCAGCAGTAAAGATAAGAAGACTGAAGGTTTGAAATAGCAGAATGGGAACATCAACCACGAGTGTCTGATAGCAAGCTTCATGGGATCACAACGCTTCCACTGTCCCCGGCTTCAGTTAACTAAGCTGGAGGAATGGGAAGATTGGCGAAAGTCAGGGAAAGAAGTTAGCCAAGAGACCCCTCCCCAGCTCTGCTCTACGTATGAGAAACAGCCCACCTCAACTCGCCGTACAAACAGTCACGCAGAAAAAAAGATACCTGTTTGTATAGACATGCAAAGGGTTTCTTGAGACACTGGGCTGAAGGGCCTTGAAAAACAACCGATGCCCTAAACCCACACAGGTGCGAACGAGGAGGCTTCTAACGCCCCTCCCCTCAGCAGCAACCCCAGGGGCTTTCCCCAGCTCGTTCCGCCCTCTGGGGATGGCGGCGCCGGCGCCTCCCCCAGCGGCCTGACACCCCCCCCCCCCCCCCGCCGGACCGCACCGCGGGCCTCCCCGAAGCTTGGCAGGGGAGCAGGACTTCCCCTGAGCCCCCGCCGGCGAACCCGGACGCTCCCCTGGGCCCTTACCCGCCAAAGACCGGGTCTCCCCCGCCCAGCCGAGCCGCGGCCCCGGGCGGGACAGGCGCCCCCGCATACAGCCCCACCTGCCGGGCAGCGCCGGGGCTGGGCACCGTTGGGATGGGCACCGTTGGGATGGGGCAGGGACGCCGCCGCCGCCTGCCCGGCTCCCTCCCCCCCGCCAGCCCGCCGTGAGAGCCGGGGCGGGTGCCGCCGCCCGTCGCGCCTGCCCGGCGAGCGAGGTCTCGGGGGCCGGGGCTCCACCCGCACCGCAGGGCGCAGGCCGAGCCTTGCCCTCCAGGGATTCTGCAGGAGTCGCGTGAGTAATTAAGAAGCCGCACCGAAATGGCAGGAGTCACCCTGGCAACGGCTCGGCCGCTGATGTGTTTCCCGAGGGCTGCCCTGACTGCACCGTGGCCAAAGTCGCCGCCTCGGGAGCGAGAGCTGCTGCTTGCATGCCCTCTTCTAGCTTGGTTTTGTTCAGTTTCTAGAAAAACTACTCCCCTAGACACCATTAATCCTTGTAAACTCCGTGACCACTTCAAAAAATAAATCTTACCTGCGCTCAGGTTTTTCGCTGCATCAAAACACCAGTGGTTACAGGCCTGGAAACAGTGAAAACAGAGGAATGGCCCCCGATAAGGGTGCTGGGATTTAAATTGCAGTTGAGATTAGCAGGGTGCTGTTACTGCACATTATGCTCTCTCACGATGTTTTAGCTGTCTCGACTTCCACTTTTATTCAGAGTCTTGAAACGCATAATTGGATTAAGCTTTTCAGTTGTTTCCAGACTTTTTTTTAAAGTATTTTCTTGAAATTACTCCAATAATCAACCCCTAAAGCAGTCATAACCTTGTCAGAAATCTACTTTTCCCCCGTAAACTTTGTTCCTTTAGTGCTGTTATGGGCAATCCTGAAATTCTTCTCAATAAGGGAAAATGCTAAAATCCCCCCTGATTCAGTTAAAATCTGCAGTGACCTTCTGTGTGTCTTTTCTCCAGCACAATCCTGCCTGGCACCTCACAGAAGCGTCTCCCACCAGTACGAGTGAGAAGCCAGAATTGCAGATCCCTTCTGCAGTAAGACTGCAGAAAACTGAAGTAACCAGGGCTTTGGTCTAGGTTGACCGTATAGTTAGTAAAGCCCAGTACAGATCTTAGGATATCCACCTTTTTACAAGCAGGGAGGTCCCAGAGTTTTTGGGAACACTGACGTTAGTCAGATCTCTTTCTGGTATTGCTATTATGAGATACCTACTCAAACCAGTCTGTGACTCTACGCAACTGCATGCATCAGGACTAGAAAATTTGGAGAGGTAAAACCAAACCTTAGTTTGCTGGCAAGACAAAGACACTTTTCTGGTTTTGGTTCTTCTACACACTCCAGTGACGCCGCTGCAATTGCCACAGCGGTGATTAATTACAAAGCAAGCCAAGTAGGCTGGGTAAACTTTACACATAGCAGTTCAAACAAATGTTGAGTCCTTCCTGATGAAGGGGAGGAATACATGATTAATAGATTAAAATACAGATGGAAAGGAGGTTTTTTTTGTGGTTTTTATTTCATTTGGTCCAAATAGATATAGCACCTCTTTTTAAAATATCCAAGAGGAAATTACTGCCCAATGTCATTGTCATTTCTGTGCACTACTCTCTCATCTTCAAAATGAAGCTGAATATTGTTTCACCGTCATGTGAACGGTACTCAGGTGAACATTATTTTGCTACTGAAGACTGGGGGGGAAAAAATCCCTTCTTCTTACCAGGCTTTATGGATTCAAGTGCTTCCTGAAGAGCTTTTTTGGGTCTTGGCTCTGAGAACCAGAAAGTAACGAGAAAATTCAGAGCCAGCAGTTTAGTTGCAAACAGGATTGGCTTGAAGAGCAAGGTGATGGAGGTCAGCTCGTGCTTTTAAACATGATAGGATTCCTACTTGTATGAGAAATAAAAGATTAAGCACTTCCAGTACAAACTGGAGTATGTCTAAATTCATGAAAAAGTATGCTTGTAAATTGAGATACCAAATAATTCACAAGTATCTGTATGGTTTAAATATTAAAATGATTTCTTCAGATTTATTTGAACAGAAACTTGAAAAAAGACTTGGGAAAGGTGAGTACTTTTCCTATTCAAATGCCTGATGACTATATGAAATCACTGTAAATTTTTAACGTAAATCACAATGAATCAGGGCATAGCCAAGCCAGCAGAGAGATGCTGATGAGGATTTAAAAGTTCTTTTTTTCTTATGATCTAAACTCCATATTGTTGGAAAGCATTACTCTGCTGGCATGAACAGAGATGTGTTAAAATTGCAAGTCTTCAGTCTCCTGGTTACCTGTGCATAAGAATTGTTGGGAGCAGGGCCAATGCTGATGGTAGGCTCCTGAGACAGATTTAAAGGAGTGGAATGGGAAGTCTGCGCTATCCTAAATTTGAATATCCACCATTTCTGAGTATTGAGCCCCTACTGAGGAGTGTGTCTAACTATTCTTTGCTCCATGCATGGGATTTAGGTGTCTCTGGAGCTAAGAGAAAGTCTCTTCTAATATAGTTCATTGACACTGCTAAGCTCGTATGTATCATGTCCCCTCTGTATACATACAGCAGAAGGATTAACGAAGTGGCTTGGTTTACAAAATGAAGTATGTTTTGAGCAGATTTGCTTCTTCTAACAGCTCCTCATCTGGACTAGTAAATTTTAAAATACACAATAAAAGAGTCGAGCAACGTATTTTCATCTCTGTGGCATATCGTAGTCAAAGAAATAGAAACATGAATATAAAGGCAATTTTGTTTTCTGGTACCAAGCCACAGTTGAATCAACTGAAAGCACCAAACTATTCTGTAGGCAGTTTTCAAGACCAGCAAGGAAAGTGAGAGGTCCTATGACAAGAATTTAACCTGCGCAAACTAATTCATTAAAAGCTCCCATCTTGAAATGTCTTGCATCAGTGTTCTTATTTTACACTTATTAGAATGCAGAGCACAGCTACTACAGGAATATTGGCAGGGATATTTACTGTAGCATTACAATTTCAGGAAGCACGTTTGGACGTGACACATCGGGCATAGGTATTTGGATAGTAGGGGTATGGGAATGCTTTTTTTCCCCTGCTCTGTGCGTGCAATAGGTGACTAATCAGTTGGTGTGTTAATTTAGTGGAGCTGATCCACTATGACTGTCTTAGGATGTTCTGAACTGTAGAGACACCAAGACCAGGGTCCGATTTTGCTGTTATCTGGGGAAGTGCGAGTCTATGGTATCTGGCAGATAGTTGCTGAGTATGTAATCGAGGGCATTATTTTCCTGTGAATTTTGCAACCACTTTGTCTATTGGAATTCATACTTATTAATAAAAGTTTTTGTTCCAAGTTGTTGAAAGTAAAGGAAAAAAGTTATCAGAAACAAAAAAAAAACTCCACAGCTAAACCCTGGAAAGTTTTAATTTCATTCAGTTTGTATGAGTTTCAAATCATCCAAGTCTTTCACATTGTAGAAGTTTACATTACTCATTTCATCCATAGGAACTTGGATTTATTAGTTTGCAAAGTGCTTCATAATGAAAGATCAGTAAATAGTTTACTTAAAGTAAATATTATCTACAAGGATGTCATGTGTAACAGGCAGGTCTGTATTTAGCATCTCATATTGTTCTTGGTGGCTGCGGAACCTGACCCTTTGTGTTGTTGCTCTGTTTTGATAGCACTTTCAGACATATTAAATATATGAGGAAGGATGACAGTTTTGTTTGACACAACATGGGTTGCAAAATTCATGTATGAACAGATCTATTATATAGCAACTGGGAGTTGGTAACAGAACAAAGACTTCAACAGTTTCCTCTCATTTAAACACTCTGTGAGTATCTATGGTTTAAGTCAAACTGAATTTTTTTTTTTCCCCCAGAAATTTGATGGTTCAAAACTGATAGTCACTGTACTATTTTGTTTGACTCAAAGATGGGTTTGGTTCACTTTTCAAACCACAAAGTACCATGTGTTATTCTTAAAGCCTTTCAGAAGCTATGTCAAGGAAAGACATATGAGATCTTACCTTAAACTCCTTTATTTTTTATGTCATCCCTTCTTGTTGAAGTGTTACACTTAACACAAGTTTCTAAAATACTCATTGGTATCCTGGTTAGGATCATCTCTCCTGCCTCAGAAGTAGAAGATTTCAGTTTTAGAGCAGAGAGTCTTTTGTTAGACTTAGAAGTTATTCTGAATGCAGTATAATAACTTAACTTTAAATACCTCTTAACTGCTTCCTGGACTCTAATGTAAGCTTGAGAGCATAGGACTGAGTAAATCGAGGTAATAAAACAAGACTTCCTCCTTTGCTTTTCTAGTCTACTTGCAAATCCAGCCAAAAATGTAAGGGGTTCATTCAAACAATTTTGGACATTTAGTTTTTATGGATTTTTTTATTGTTATTATTTTTGAAATTAATGGCCAAATTAGTCCAGAAATTGCTAATAGCTTCAGAATGTCAACTGTTCCCTGGAAAGGTTGCCCAGATATGTTCTTTACTCAACAACTGTGCTTTTGTTTCATTTTCTTTTATAAAAATTACGAGAAATCTTAGATTATGCTTTGTAATAAGGAATCATAGAATTGTCAGGGTTGGGTGGGACCTTAAGGATCATCTAGTTCCAACCCCCCTGCCATGGGCAGGGACCCCTCCCACTAGAGCAGGTTGCTCAGAGCCCCATCCAGCCTGGGCTTAAAAACTTCCAAGGATGGGGCTACCACCACCTCTCTGGGCAACCTGTTCCAGTGTCTCACCACCCTCATGGTGAAAAACCAGGTTTAATTTGATCTGGATTATAATTTTTCCCCATTTGCTTTTCTGACCATTTATTTTCCAGCTTGGAGGACTATGACTGGAACTCAGAATAGCACAGAAAAACTGATAGGAATTGTCTTGAGAATAATAAATACCCTGGTTGAAAACAGTAGGATAAATAAAGCACTGTGTTAGCAATTTGAAGTGTGAAGGACAAGGGAAAGCTGATGATCAGGCCTGAGGAAGAAATCTGGACATCAAACATCAGAATATTTGCTATTCATAAGATGGGTAGAGGCTTGGAAAAGGACTGGAGGAATATGAGCTGCTTTAGGGATAATAAGAGTAAGAGACAGAGGAAAGAGAGACAGAGTTCCTAGCTAGAGGCCATCAAAGAAGGAGCAGAGAAGAAGAGTGGAGCTTCCAATCACACAGAAGCAAGATAAAATGGCCACCATTGCAGCAGCAGTTAACATTTGTTGGCACTCATGACCTTAGTTTTCCAAGTTTTCAGATAGTATGATTAAGATTTTTTTCCTAAAAAGACAGCAGCCAAGGTGTTAATAAAGCATTATTCTTCAGTTTCATTGGTTTATAGGTTATGTAAATACCTTTTTCTTTTCTTTTTTTCTTTTTTTTTTTAACCAAGAAATGTGCAAGGCTGAGTTGCTTGTTTCTGATGGTTATGAACTTTAGCTCATATAGTAATCATTGTGGCCAACGTTAGGATTCAGCAGTGATTTTCTATTCACAAGTAGTTTTCACAGACATTGCCATCACAGGCAGAAATTCCTGTTGGCATAAGTGTACAATTATTAAAATAATATTGTTTAGCAACTCTGAAGTTTGACATATCCATACCAAAAAAAACCCTTTTGGGTGTTCTTAAAATAAATGCAGATACATTTCACAGAATGACAGAAAGTTAGGGGTTGGAAGGGACCTCAAAAGATCATCTAGTCCAACCCCCTGCCAGAGCAGGGTCACCTAGAGCAGGCCACACAGGAACACATCCAGGTGGGTTTTGAAAGTCTCCAGAGAAGGAGACTCCACAACCTCTCTGGGCAGCCTGTTCCAGTGCTCTGTCACCCTCACCATTAAAAAGTTTTTCCTTGTTTCTGTGGAATCTCCTATGCTCCAGCTTGTACCCATTACCCCTTGTCCTGTCACTGGATGTCACTGAGAAGAGCCTGGCTCCATCCTCCCGACACTTCCCCTTTACATATTTAAAGACATTAATAAGGTCACCCCTCAGTCTCCTTTTCTCCAGGCTAAATATATTGTAATTTATAATATAATAATGATTATAATATAATTCATTGACGAACAGGAGAACAATTACCAGCGTTCCATCAACATTGCTCCCTCAACACCTTTCTCATCTAGCCCGCCCTGTGATATCTAATTACAGCTCAAATGCAGGGATTTTACATATAAGTCACCTCAGTTGCAGATGTTTATGGTTTATCAAGAAGAACAAAAGTGCTGCATATGTTGCATAGAACAAATTTGTGCAAGCCAATGTTGATTTATGTAAATACTAATCAAATTGTAAAGATGTCTGAGAGGAAGATAAAGGAGATACGGTACAGAGAAATAAAGCACAGATAATTTGACACCAAAAAGCAGCAGTCGTGCGGTTTGGCAAGGTGTAAGAGAGAACATTCACCTGTCAGGCACAACATGTTCAGGTTTTAGTGACATAAACAACTCATTTAGTTTTCATCTTGTACGAAGGTAAGTACTTCTATACAGAATGGAAAGCCCTGAGGCTATAAACACATAATGAACTAAAGCTCAAAAGATTTGTTCATGTCACTACAGTTGCAAATAAAATTATAACCTGCCTTGTTAGTACATTTTTTTGTGGATCGTGTCTAAAGTGGTGCACAACGCTTTCTCTTGTTTTCCTTCTGCCTCCTATAACTTAGGTTCAGAGACAATCTGAATGCCTAGGACAACTTGAGCAGATGTGAAGAAGTGAGACCCTCTGTTTTTCTCCAGCACTCGCACACAGGTAACACTAGGCAGCAGGACTCTCACCACCTGCATCCACTGAAATAAATTTAAACACTTCTGAGTTCAGTGATACAGGATTAGGCTTTTTTGCCCCGTGCCTCTGCCCAAGTAATATCCACCCATGGTATCAGCTTTGAGATTCTTACTTCATTATGCCAATTATTCCAAGTCATTTTTATTCCAGTCACAAGGAAATATTAATTATGCAGTTTCATGGAAGGACTGATGTTTTGGAGTTGTGCATGTTCCCTTCCCCACTCTGGCTTTCCACTCTGTTCCTGATATCCCTCTTACTAAGATGCCTAATTCCACTCTGTTCCTGATATCCCTCTTAGTAAGATGCCTAATGTCTCAAGTTAGATACCACAAATCTGTGCATGGTAGTTTTACCTTAAATCCAACTGTCCATGTCTTTCCTCTGATTTTGCCTCATCTACAAGAATCACATGTCAAGGCCAAGGTAAACTCTAAATGAGGTATTTCTTAATATCTATTTCTTAATATCTGTGTTTAAACCAAGTGAACATACATGCTACTGATGTCCACGCTCACTTTACTGTGTTTATTTTTATTGTTAGCACAATCAGTGATATGCCCAAGAAGCTTCCTGAGCTTGGCTAAATTTTCCTCCTTTTTCTGGAGGAATTTTCAAATTCCTTCCATCTCCAACTGAGGCTCCAGTCCCTTACTTATAAAATTAAGAGCATCTGTCTGCCAGGTCAAACAGCCCTTAAAGCTCTGTCTGTTTATACGGGGTACTCACACCTGATGTTTGGGTGACTTAGCAGACATGCCTTGCATTCTAGTAGTGATTCACCCTGTGACTCACTATCGTATAACAGCATCTGTTTCAGTCCAGGCTATTTTCATGTGTCCCTTAAAAGTTTGCAATATGTGTTAGGCAGTGTTATAAAAAAAAAAAAAAAAAAATATATATATATATAAAAAGCTTAAAAAGTTGGAGATTCATACTTCCAGGGCTCAAACTCTCAACAACCTAGGCACATGTTGTAAGAAGCCTATTGCAATTCTGTAGATTTTACAAGATCAGGCTCTTAGCTATAAGGCAGGAAATGAGCATCTTTGTCATCATTTTCCCACTTTCTTTGCCTACTGGAAATTCTTCATCTTAAGAGCTGTCTCAATTGAATGTCAACGTGCTGACTTTGCAATTTAAGATACACCTGTTTGTTACAGGACATCATTCTGATGAAGAGCATTCATCATGGTGCCCACATATATTTTTCTCTGCCGATGAAGCTCAGTCCTATTTCAGAAATCTCTGGCACTGCTCTGCAGTAAGAATATCGTAGATAAAACCATGACTCTAATGCTCCTTGGAATGCCACCAAGCATTTTAAGTCTCAAAATTAACTTAACTCAGCCCTATTCACAAGATCAATCAGTTCCCTCTCAAATATATTCTATGTAAAACAGATTTGTGAAAAGCGTTTCTTAAGCAATACAGTTTCAATGCAGTTATTGTGGCAGTGCATATGCATCATCAAGTCATTGGTTGGGGATGAGGTTGCTTGATCTATTTATGCAGTCACAGGAATAAAAAATACATTGTGTTCCTATTTATTGCTTTTTACCATTTGCAACTCACTTGATAAGTGCCCTTGCATGAAATTGTCCATTTTTCCCTTATGACAACTCTGTCGCAATTTTTCAGCAATAATAGCAAAATAGCCTGTTAATAAAATGAACTGACAAGCTTTTTAGTGTGACCATTTCATTTTCACCAATGCCTAGCAAGCAGAGATAATGAAAAGGCACATTCTTTGCCCTGATGAGTCATAGTTGCATTTTCATGTTCTTGAACAGACAGAAAAAACGCCAATCCTCCCAAGCAGAGATTCAAAGATTCAATTCACTCTACAAGCAAAGGCAACATAAGAGTATTCATCAAAGCTAGGAGGATAATGAGGAGGCAAAGTGGGTTTGGATCACAGTTTGTGCTCCAGTCTTGTGCTGATCTGAAATTAGAAGAAGCCTGTCATTGGGTGCCTTCTGACACATCTCAGGTTAGTGGCTTTTTTCAGACCTATTGTCTGTAAAATAGGTAACCTGCATACCCCAATGACTTTCAGACTTGGCTTTTTGTTGTGTAACAGGACAGGCACTGCTAAGGCTTGGAGCCTGTCCTCACAGTGCTCGTCCTTTCCTCTCTTTGTATTCCTCACTGTAAACCCAGTTTCTTTTAGGGAGTGAAGAACAGCAGTGACCTGATATAAAGTCTGACACTTCCTTAGCCTCTGTCCTGCAGTGTTTAAGCATTCTATCAAATGGGGTAGGCTTTAGAAAACAGAGCCTTCCAACTGATTACATGCATCTAATGGTAGTCTCTTAGGTGAGGAACCATCTATGTGTCTCATGTACATAATCATATTGTCAAAGCAGACAGAGACATACAAGCTAGAAGCTCAGAAAACGAGCCTTACAAGCTTCTAATAGGTTTTGTTTCTTTCCATGCAGGCCAAAGGCATCAATTCAATATTGGGATTCCCAACATAGAGTGAAGAAGACGATTTTCTTCCCTGTGGATTTAGCATTAAAGGATTTATGCAGTTCTTACTGTTCTTCTTGAGGACTGGCCTGAGTATATCTTGTACTTGACTTCATGGCTTACTTGGGGTTTTTTTTGCATTACCCAGTGAATGTTAGTGATAAGGTTGCATTTTCTGAGAGGTTAAATTTATTAACATTAATAGCTAGAGCTGTTGAATGTCATTGTGCACTATTGTGATCATATTGTCTCTCTGAGAGAAACTTCCCAAAACTGAAATAGCATTATGCTTATCTGTCTTAGATCAAAACAGCCATCAGGCTTCCATTGAAAATTTCACTGATTCTGCATCTGTATGCTGGTCTGGTTCAAGCCAAAGAGAACTGTGTACATTACCATTTCACAGCTAAGTAATCAATCTCAAACATTATGTATTCTTGTAGAGACTGATGGAATTAGATGCGATGCTTTTCGTAGTAGAAGAAAACAGGTATATTCAAAATACTGTGAGGAAACTAACAGGAAAATATTAAGAAAAGAATGAGAAAATAAAAAATTCAGAGTATTTTCACATTTATCATCATCATCTCCTTTTTCCAGAGTTTAACATCTACTAAAATCTTTGTGAAGCACTCATTCTGTTACACTAGCAGAGAAAATTTAAACATTAACTTCTAAAATGACACATAAGGTTGTGGCTGCTCTATTCTTTCAGGTTTTAAAAACTTCAGCAATGCTATTAATCATAACAGAAAGACTGCAGGGTCCTGAGTTTTCATCTTGTTACATAGATGAATGAAACACTGATTATTTGATACCAGTGTATTTATTGGCAGTTTGAAGGTTTTGTTCTTCCTAAGTGGTTTTATATGTGCTTCTGAATTTGCCTTGATCTGTAGAAGTATCAATGAAAGGAAAATAAAGGGATGCAAGTCTAAGCACCATTTTTTTTTCCTGAAACAATATCTCAAATAGGTTTATATTTAAGTTACAGAAAGAGTCTTCAATTATTTAATCTTCTTTTTCTATCATTCAGATCAACTGCCCTTGTTTTCAGCAGTCTACTACTGATCCTAGCAAGCCATGGAGGCAAAATGCTACATTAGCTCAGGCACTTTGAATTAAACATGTCCTTGTTGCATGGAATTGCATCTTTTCTTAATTTATTCATTCAGGTGACTGGCAATTAGGAAAACTAATAAAGGTTGCTAGAGCAAGTGAAAAGCATTTTACTTTTGCCTGAGGATATTCACCCAGCAGTTTCATGACACTTAATTAGCAAAGTTTTTGACTTGAGGTATACCAGCAAAAATGAGAAATAATTACAGTGATGTTAATTTCAGTGATATTCCAATGAGAAACCTAAACCTTGTCTTCTGAACAGGCATCAGGTTACTCCTAAGAAACCTTTCAGATTTAGTCTGTCAAGTTTGTATTTCAAGTTCACAGCATGAAGTCCAACAGAACATTCAGAACTTACAGCAAAATTCTCATGTTTCTTTTACAGATTACAGATCTGATAATTGGCTGCTTCTGCTTGGCAATAACCCCTGGTGATGCGAGAGCTCCCACGATGTATGGAAAGGACACCTGTGGGGCAAGAGGCTAAAAGATTTCTAGTTGTGAGTTGTGTTACAATTTCACTACAACCAAGAGAACAGTTAACGGCAGTTAAAACCTGATCTGATTCTAGTGATGAATTTTCTGTATTTCTAGTACTTCCTGGCCATGTTCAGACTCTTTAAGCTTGCCTTGCAGAACTCAGGTCACAGAGTGCATCCTGATACCTGAATTGAGGCATTTGTACCTTAAAAAGAAACTCTGGCAAAAAAAAAAGAAAAAATTCCCAAACTGAACTTTGCCAGAATAACACAGGTTTGGTTTTTTTTAATTAACAATTATAAAAAAATTCTGTAATGTTACATTAAGTTTATTGTACAAAAGATGTATAGGAATTCCATAGATGACACGGTCAATTTGGCATTGTTTAATCAGACAGCTCAGGTATCTGATTGTTTTAGTACTACATGTACAAATTTTCCTTGTCCTGTCTTTGTATCTCTCTCTGTTGGGATCCAAGCCCTCGAGTCAAGTAAGAAAATTTCCCCATCTATTTAAAAGTCTTGGATCAAAGGAATGAGTGACAGCTGTGATCTCTAGAATAGAAAAGCACACATTTTGGTAAGATCTTGCTTATTGTTAAAAAACTGTCACTGGAGGCAGCAGATGTTTAAAGTGGAATTAAGGCCAACTCATAAGGTCCAGAGGTTAAACTTCATCTGCAACTGAATTACTGTTGTGATTCCTGGTGTTTGAGTTCAGATTCAGCCTCACACTGAAAACTGCAGGTCCAGTTTGTTCATGTTTGGAACATAATGTTTAAATATGATAAAAATCATTAAGCTGATCTCAAATTAACCTGAATTTAATCAGAGCCCTTCCAAGCCCAACATGCCAATCTGCTTTTTTGTTTTTTTTAATGGATTTCTGATCCATTGCCATCACTACAATTGCTGTGAAAAAAAGTATCACCTCTAATTAAATGGAACAGCATCATTACCCGGTGCAGAAAACTCCTCAGGCATTAAAGAGACCACTGTGTAGCTAAGTGCTCATTGTTAACTGGGCCAAACAAACTGTTCTGAGTCTGGAAAAAAACCCCACGTTGCCATCTACAGCATCATGTGTCACAAAATGCAAAGACCAAATCACTCTACATAGACTTGGGCATGCAGGAGCTGTAATAAGCTTGGCTGCAGGCTGAGAGCTGTCAGCCATGCAAGGAGAGCTCTGTCCTGTCCTCAGGAGCTTGTATGAGCCAGAGGTCCTGGTCTCCAGTTCTGCATTGCCACCTCCCGGGCAAGTCCCGGCACACCGGGCTGGGAGGCTCTGTAGAGAAGAGTGGTGAACCACATAAGATGGGGCACAGAGGCACTGGGGTCACTGCCTGCAGTGTTTGTAAGCCTGTGTGGGGCCATATAAAGGTGTTTTCGTGTCTGTGGTGTGTGTCAGTTGGAAATACAACACTGCAGGTCCCCACCATGTGCTAGGCTGAGCAGCTTGTCATTGTGTGGGAGATGTCTTCACTCGTCCACCTCCTTGGCTCTGCATGTTGCCAGCTCACTTTGGGGCAAAGTTCTGTGTTTCTTTCCTAGTACCCAGAACGAATGGGAAGTGGTCTAGAGCCTCGTTTTTCTTGCCCTTGCTTATCTATTTATCTCACTCTCTTGTATAACCGGTAGGTAGTGAGCACGCATCGCACATGTCCATGACAAAAGTAAAGCTGGCTTAGACATACGTTCACTTCGTGATTGCGTTAAAGCTAATGCCTTCCTACCACACCTCTCACCTTGGGATTTGTTATCACCTCTCCAACAGATATCACTGGTGGAATGGCACACGTGAACACTCCTCAGCCACATCGGTGCAAAGTCTGAGGGCTTAACGTAAGCTGTTGTGCAAGGCAGTTCAAGCTAAGCTGCAGGTTCTTACACAGACCATAGAAAATGCACATACAGTCTCTTCCACCATGAGAATGGAGAAGGGCACACAGTCAGAGAGGGCAGCATATGCCTGGGAGCTGTATCAGTGTGAATCCCTGGTATCTTTTTTTGTGAGTATTTTCTGTCTGATTTCTACCATGTCTTTCACTGGGGACTTTTAACAAAAGTGTACATAGAGCTTGGCCTTATTTAAAGTAGAGTGAAAGACCCATCATTCATTCAAGAATTCCTCAGTTTATTAGGTATGAAACATTCTACCATTAGCTTAGAAAATGCACTTTCCCCCTTACAGTGTTACAGATGCATTTCTTATTTAAATCTCAGAAGTACATCAAGACATTAAAGTACTGAGTGGTCAATAAGTAAAAAAAAAAAAATATATATATATATATATATAGTTAGCATTATACAGCTGTTCCTCTGTGCCTCTGGTTAGATGAATATATCCAGCTTTACAGCAGCCAAGAAGCCATTTTAATTAGATTTTTAAATTAGATTTTGTAGACCTGTGAAGAAGAAGGTGGCAATTATAAGACAAAAGATACCACTGACTGCAGAGAAATTCATCGTGCACTTGCAGCACCCTGGTAAAGAAGGTAATGTTCTCTAGCCTGACCAGGCTGGAGGAAGAAAGCGTTGCAACCTCTAGCACATAAAGCGTGCTTATGTGGCAACTTCAAACTAGCAGGTGTGCAGAGGGTCTCTACTAATTTGAACACCTCATGAAAACATGCTAATATAGAGGAAGACCTAACTAATGGTAGCCATTTAGAATTCCTGCATCAGTAGCTTTATATGCAGGTTTTCAAATGGGAAACTAATTTGCTTGAAAGTTTTGTAACATAGAATGGCAACACTAAGGCTAGATTTTGGATGCTTCTTTCCTCCCGGTAAGTAGTACATGGCAGTCTTTTGGACTGGCAGCTCAGCACTTTTCACCACCTTTCCATTAAAAGCACTTTGGCTTTTTTTTTTTTAACATTCAAAAAGAAAAAAAGAAATCCCATGGATCTGATATTTCTGAAATGGAACAGAAATTACCATGCTAATTGAGATGCAGACTTCTCAGACATTGTTTCTTCCTCGATATGGGTCATGAACTGAAATTTAACTAGATTCAAAGAGCTGACTGTGTGAAAGGATCATCATTCAGAGTCCCACTGATCGTGGTAACATTATTTTGAGGTCAATAGCTATAATAGTCATCTGAGTTTTGAAACTAAATGTCTGAGCAGGTACTGACTAATGTGTATAGCACTGTAATTATCAGTGCATTTTAGTGGGTTTTTTTCACACTGTAGGATCTCCTCAGAGTATTTTAACGAGTATGCAAGCCAGAAGGCAACATTTTTTTCTTCCATAAGGAGTAGTGGCATATAACTGCACTATTTTAGCTCTGCATTATGGCTCTAGATATTTTCAGACATTTCCCTTCATTAAATGATGAAAGGTTTTTTTCATCTCAGGAAAATGACTGGTTTGGACAGTTGCTTGCAGCACAGAGAGCAAGGAGTGACTCTGTTCTATATTTTCCTCTGCATTTCTACTGCTTGTCCAGCAAGGGGAGTTGTAGGAACAATGCAGCCAATTTCTCTCAAACTTCATCCTAAAGAAAAACACCTACGATCATTAGTAAGGCAAGTTCCCCTTTGTCTACGCTGCTGTGTAACAGGTCAAATAGAAGACATTATGAGAGACTCATTTGCTATCTACTGATTTATTCTTAGTTTTGCAGAGAAGTAAAAGGTCTATCATGTAATTAGACAGTGGTTTCCAGGACCCAGTGTTAGGTACTCGTCAATACTGAATTTTTTGAGTTTCAGCTGTCAGTCATTAACAACTGAGTACATGACAGCAGTGCAATCCAGGTAGAAGAGACAAAAATATGGTTGAAAGGGAAGGCATAGGTCTGTTTAACTTATTATTTAGTGCAGTACTTTTAAACAAGCAGAGTAGTGCATCGTAAGCAAAAGAAATTGAAGTGACAGCCTTAAATTCATAGTCTGTTCATAATAATAGATATTTGACTATGGATAAAAGGAAGTTGTGCCATCTATTTTGCATATAAATTTTTTTGTACCTTACCAGTATATTGGTCTGTTTCATTACTAAAATGTATTCATCCTACTGTCACATCTTGGTCTATACCCTTGCTCTTTTTTTGTGAAAGTTTGCCTCTTCTTGTTTGTTCCCCTTACCATAGTACTCTGCCAGGATCAGATCCTGTGACAAGTTGTCTGTGTGGGTTTGGTTTCATTCGTATCCCTATGCTCACAAACACTTTGGAATTTTGGGGTAGTAGGAATACAATTAAATCCAGGGAACAATGGCAGCAAGTACAACTTACATGCTCTTGAGTTAAGCAAGTGCAAAGCTCTCTGTAGGATGTGGGCCTTATTCTTATCAGCTTTATCCAACAACTTCCCTCTGGTTAGGTTTTGCTGTCTGGTTTGGTCATTATCTTTGGTCCTCCTGTCTCTTTCCCAAACTGTGCAGTGTCACACTGATCCTCTCGTTAGGCAATTGTTAGACCAAGACATATTATCTTTCATTCACCAAGCTGGGCACTGTAATAAACAGGAAAGTAACTGTGCAGATCCTAAAACCATTTGACATTCATGCACAAGGGACCCAAATAACTGGATAATTACATTGTGCTTTTTACCGTAATGTCTTTTATAAATGTGACATACAGCTCTGGTAGAGCACCCCATTCTGGGATAGGCTGTTGATCTCCTTCATTAGGTGTGCATCTAAACTGTAGAGCAGAAGCAACCTCCAGGCCAGCTGTAAAATACCCATATCTATACTTCAGCAAAGGTTGGGTTTAGATATAGATGCAGAAATTCACAACTAGTACTGCCTCTGAAATAGGCTTTTTCAGATGGTTTGCTCAATGCTTCCTCAAAGCTCCAGGGCTATGGTCATGACAGTCCACATGACAGTTTGCAGCATATATCAATTTCCAGCTCTACTCTCCTTCCACTCTTCTGCCCACTGGTTATACCAGCCTGACATGCTCCCAAATACAGATTAAAAAGTAGAATTTTACTGAGATGAAATTTGTATTATCTGCCTCCTTCAACACATGGTAAAAGGACAGAGGATAAACTTATGTGGGTCTTGCCACACATAGAGTTACAGTCAGGAATTTTTTCAGTTAGACTGGAACAGAGAAATCATCTCTTCAAAGAATGGGTGAGGCACAGCCAGAGCTTATTCTGGGAGCTTTCTGTGCTAGACTGGGTGATAATGCCAGATCCTCTCACTCCTTTAAACAAAAGGGTGAACTTTTATCATGTGTCACTGTGAACATGTTTATTTGTTTAGAGCTACTTGATCAGGTGGAAATGGGATGCAGTCACAGGGGATAATCACAGAGGAGTCAGACTACAAGCAGTTACTATGGAGCTGAGAGAGTCTTGAATTGAAAAGGAAGAAAATAAGAGGCTGGGCCATCTGCCTCTGCCTCACCAGGCAGTGTCACCACACTTTCATACGAGAAGATGATACAAGGAGAATGTGGCTGCACATATGCCATGCTGGGGGTTTCTTGGAGCTCCCTCATGTCTGTTTACCCAAGATGCTAATAAGCATAAAATATTGTGAAACTCTTCTGGATATTTGTGTTTAAGTAGGAAACCGAAGATCCAGTGGGTTGTCACCTTTTTTTCATAACTTTTCTGGTAACCTTCAAGCAAGAATCTTAGACTGGAAACAGAAAGCTGGAGCTTGACGTGTAAATCTGGTGCAGTTGTACCCTGATGCTTGCATGCACACACTCAGGCTGGGCATTGAAATGCAGGCTTTTGAAATTATTAATTTAAAAAAAATAAATATGTGAATCTACATTTTATACTGCTGGGAAGAAATTGCAATGCTTCTGAAGATCACCTTACATCTGCACTTTTATAAAGTTAGGGCAACTTTACTTTGTCCCGGTTCTCTGCCTGAGCCCATGTGCAGTCAGGAAATGCAGGGACTAAACCCAACTTCAAAGTCCAGTTGCAACCCAGGGATGAATGTGCACCGTTATCTTCCTCAGGCTCATTTTTCTGAGAGTCTTTCCTTTGTTTACTCTCTCCTGAAACAAAACTAATCTGCCTCCCTGTCCAGACCACAAAGAAAGTGATTTTCCTTTCCCCTTTCATCACTTGTATTTTTTCAGCTATCGCCTTATCTCCAGCATGAAAGGTGTGTTGTGTCTTCATTTGAGTATAGCTCCAGGCTTCCACTTAAAACATTACAGAGAATGCTTGAGCATCTATTAAGAGCAGTGATTCTGCTCCATGGAGTTACCCTTTAATACATGTCAGTTTGATACGTCTGCAATCAGTAAACATCCATGTCTGTAACATAATTAGTTATTAGATTATAATCAAGAATAAGGATCCCAAGGATCCCAAGTTTGCCCTTTAAATAAATCTAGGGCTTGAATACATTTTTTTCAACACTGCAGTTCTAGTTATGTAAAGTAGATGTGGATGTAAACAGAAAGTTGTGGGGTTTTTTATGGCTAATAAAATTATAAGTAGATAGTAAATAGTATAATATAGTGATTGATTTCAAAATATAAGAAACATGTCATGAAATGCCAGATAAACTCTGAGTTTGGCTTGATTTTAGCTCAGTTTCACAAATAAAAGGGAATATATGTTCATGGGCTAACATTTTAAGTTATCATTGTTAACGGATAACATTGTTAAGGAAATAACCCCTGTATGTTAGAGTTGGAGTGGGAGAATTTACAGTCAGTTGCGTCAAATTTCTGAAGAAATGTCAACTCAAAAGTATGCCAGCTGTTCTGTTGCCCAAGCTTGTAACAAACTGGGTAGATCTAACAAACCAGAACTTCTGGGTTTTAATACTGAGCAAAAGAATAGCAAAGCTATTAATTTTTACACAGATTCTTTAGTGAAAGAGTATCTCCAGCTGGAGTGGAGTCTTACTGTAGCATTTCTATCTAGAATAAGAAAAATTAGTATATTTTTATGGTTTATCTCTATACAATGTTCTACTGAATGCTAGAGTCCCTAATCCTTTTTTTCCCTCTGAAAATGGTAAATAACTGCTACGTATTTACTACAGTTTTTCATTATCTTCATTTACTATGTGTCCTTTAGCTCCCTGATAGGTAATTAATAATATATTTGGGCTTGGGTCTATTTTTATTTGTAACGTTACTTTTGGAGACTCCTAACCAATTCGGACTGTACCTGATCTCATTGTTCAAGCTTTTCTTAAGAGCAAAGTTATTATTCTTCAGACTTCTCAAGCATTAATGTTTTCAAAGTCACAACCACAATTAAACCCCTCCCCCTAGCAATTATTTTTTGTTTGTTTGTTTGTGTTTTGGTTTTTTGTTTGTTTTTTTAATGTAAATTGTGTTTAGATGGGTACCCAAACAAACCAAGGAAGGTAATTTCATGATGTGGCCTTGTAACCTTTTGCGCTTGCACTTTTGCTCTGATATCACCAGCAGTACAATGCTGGCTTTGTCAAAAATATAGTCATGTCCTTGAAAACTATTAAAATGACTTATGCATCCCTTAAATCAAGGCAGACACACATGCATGCACACATTCATGAGGGCAAAGACTTTGCTAGTTCAGTAGGAGTCATTGAAATGCCAGTTCATAGTAAGTAAAACCTTAAAAAGCACCTAAGAACAGTAATCTCTACTGAACTTTCAGCTGCACTTTCTGTGCATCATTTATATCAACATGCCTGCTCATTTTTGTGCCACAAAGCTAGCAAACCACTCCTTTCTAATGTGAAGGGAAGGAAGAGCATTACTTGTGTGGGTGGAACTTGGGGATAACAATTACAATGACTCCCAGAATGATTTTAGTGATCCAGAAAGCTGAGCATCAAAGCATTTCCCTTTGTTTCACATTCTCTCAAAGCAAATCCGTAGAGGTACTTCATGTATGTTGGTTTTATCTCCCCTTTTGTGCTCCAAAGAGTGTTCTGGCTTCCTGCTGTTGTCCCTGTTCTCTGTGATTCTCCCCATGCCAGGGTCCCTGGTGCCTGCCCCTGCCCCAAATTGCTTTTGTTTACAGGTAACATGTGCTGTGTGTTGCCATGCAACTCGTTGCCCTTCAGAAAATCCTGTAGCTCCCCTTTCTCCTCTGATAGTGTGGCAGTCTGCCAGCAGCTCCTCACTTTTCATATTCAAACCATCTAAGGTGTGTAAGAGGTGAAATATTGGATGCCACTGCTCTAGTGGTCGTTAGTAGTCAGACCCACTGTACTGGGTCAATGGTTAAAACATCCATTCCTCTCTGTGCCTGTCACAGCAAAAGTATACTGGTGTGCAGCTGGTCACCTTAACACTGCTGCTTTAGCCCAAATTTTCATAGTTTGGGCTTTTAACTCTGGAGGTCCTCAGTGATGGTGGCATTACAAGGGGAGATTTCTATAGAAGTAAATCCTCTCCCAAATTTCTCAGAGGCAGAAAGCCCACTTCAAGAGCCCTCTAGTTCAAGAGGAGGTGGTTAGAAATTACTCAGAATTTGTGAAACTGTACACCATCTATGACCTCCATCTGCTGAAGAGCAGAGGATTCAGGAAGTGGCAGTGGCCACAGCCACTTGGGGGGAAAGGTTTGCAAGAGGAAAAAACCGGAAAAAATAGAATGATCTGTATTTATCTCCTCCAGAACTGACCAAGCAGCTATACAGCCCCTACTGGGGCCATACACAATCAAAAGCCTGAGAGCCCTGGGGCTCTTTAGGCTGGAAAAGAGAAGTCTGGGAGGGAATCTTATGAATGTTTACAAATATCTGAAGGGTGGGTGTCAAGGAGAAGGGGCCAGTCTCTTTTCAGTGGTTCCCCGTGATAGGACGAGAGGTAATGGTAGCAAGGGGAAACACAGGAAGTTCCACCTCAACATGAGGAAAAACTTCTTCACTGTGAGGGTGACAAAGCCTGGAACAGGCTGCCCAGAGAGGCTGTCTCCTTCTCTGGAGACTTTCAAGACCCGCCTGGATCTGTTCCTGTGCAGCCCGACCTGGGTGTTCCTGTGCTGGCAGGGGGGTTGGACTTCATCTCCAGAGGTCCCTTCCAACCCCTACCATTTTATTATTCTGTGATTCTAAGATGTCAGAACTAAACTCCACAGTTTCAGAGCTGGAAGTCTCATATGCTAGCAAAGGCTTTGCTCATAGAACAAGTAATGTTTGTGCTTCCTTGGGCCAGCTTTGGCGAATCCAGCTCTTCACTGGTTGTAATGTTCAGGCAATCTAGATCTTGCCATTCTGCTCTCCATACCTTTATTTCTTGACAAATAAATGAAAGCTATACCTTGTGACTTTTTTCTGCCTCTGTGTGTGGTGAATTTGAAACTATAGTGAATTAAAGTAGACCCAGGAACATCCCTGTTAGTTCATCCCAATTAGTTAATAAATATGTCTGCCTGCTCCTGTGCATGCAGTGGAATATTGGAAAACTAGACTGTATTCCTATGTTTACCAATGACTGTTTATCTCTGTATATTCTTTCTCTGTGTGTCACTATGGTCTTGCTTTGAAGTCTTGGACTAGAACTAGTTCTGCACTGATTTCCAGAGGCTTTGTGATACATAAAGGAGCTGCTAATGATGCCAAATAGCATTAGTAAATGCTGGATTTCACATGGTAGATGAGATGGGCTGGAACAGGTTCCTATTCAAATGCATCATTCAGTTGTGGCTTTAGGAAGCTTTTAATTTGGAGAACCAAGGCAAACCTATCCAGTGAGCTTATATAAGATGGACACCAAATATAAGCCCTTCATTTTACTCTCAGAAATCTGCAGGCCTTGTTTAGCTGTACTTTTAAATTATCTACGATCTGTTGCTGGTAGAGTTGAAGACTTGCATTATCTAGCTCTCATCACAGTTTTTGACAGGTTTATTTTAATATCTGAGCTTCCTTAAATGTCCTAATACCAGACAAAAAGGCCATTGTTCAATGTCAGAGAATGAGATGGGGATTAGTATTATTCCACGAGTCTAGTATATGCCTGGGTGAAAATTTTATTTCTATTAAAATGTTGAAATTCGGTTACAAGGCAAAATTAACCTAAACAGAGAAAGTTAAATTACACATTTTCTTATATGCTAACTCAACCCTGTGCAGCTCCAGCGGAATGGAAATTTTGAATCAGAGCTCTTTTTAATTTCACCTTTTCTTTCCTCACGGATGTGGCAGCTGCTAAAAAAAGTGCTCATGGCTACCTGTGTTCCTATGAGTTTTAAATTCTCATCGCATTTAAACATACTTCTTCTGGATTCAGCCAGGAGGGAAGGAAAGGCAAAGAAGAGAAACATCCAGGCAGAGAGAGAAACAAGGGTTGTCAGTGCTTCTGTGCCGTTCATTGTAGCCAAAAAAAGGATGGAAGAAAGATCTTGTCATCCCTTAGGATGTGTTTGCTGGGACATTTCCCCTGGTGACTTGTGCTGGTGCAGACGTCTCCCTCCATCTTATGTGCTCATTCCTACAACCATGTAGTCCCATCAGTTATGCCTTCAAACCTGAAGCTTTCTACAAGCAGAAACTAGCACTAAAAATGAAAGAAAAAAAAAAAAAAAAAAAAAAGTGGGATGAAGTGCTTATGTTTGCACTGCTCATGAAAAAAAAGACTTGAGGGACTGCAGGCTTACAATGGTACCTGGGCAGCTGCAGATCTGGGAGAGCCTGTGAGACCCTGGCATATATTTTATCTTGAACTCTTTGCTCTGTGCTAGGTGGACAGCAGGCAGTAGGGGTACTGCAATCAGCTTCAGGGTGTGAGAGGCTTTATCTGTAACACGGTGAATATTTGGCTGCCTCTACCAGAAGGTATTTTGACTGTGCCACTCAGGAAGACAAAGACACAAACTTGAAGCCCAAAACAAGTCTTTCACATAACACCCAGAAATGCTCAAGTGCTTGGCACTTTACAGCTCATCAAAATCTGGCCAGTTCTTGAAAATAACTAGACCACTTTAAGTCAAAATTCATGAATGTTCAGTCAGCATTATACTATGACAGAATTTCACCGTGTTGGATCACATAGCGGCCCTAGAAGGAAGGAAAGACTGTTACCTTACTAATTAATGTACTCTTATGACAGGTGAGGAAACCAGAAATGGTAGTTTGCCTGACTCACTTGAGGGTGTGTGGAAGCACTTGTTTAGCGAAGTTCCCACTGACTGCATGTGACCAGGAGTGATACCTTGAGGCAGGGAAGGATTCTTACCTCTCTGTGTACCTTTGATGTGCTTACACATTTTGTTTTCTAAAATGGTCTTGCACACAAGATGTAGCTTAGCGGGAGCGTCCACACAGCCTTTGTGATGGGCTGTAATGTACAACAGGGGCAATGCTGAATTCTGGGTTATTTGGAGGTCCCCCAAGCACTCTGCTTCATTTGTCTTCTGGAGGATTGTGCTGGTTTTGGGTGGGGTAGCGTTAATTTCTGTCACAGTAGCCAGTATGGGGCTATGTTTTAGATTTTTTCTGGAAGCAGTGTTGATAATCCAGGGATGTTTTAGCTGTTGCTGAGTCCCGATTACACAGTCAAGGCCTTTTCTGCTTCTCACATCACCCCAGCAGTGAGTAGGCTGGGGGTGCACAAGAAGATGGGAGCAGACACAGCTGGGACAGCTGACCCCAACTGACCAAAGGGGATACTCCATGCCATAGGGCATCATGCTCGGCATATAAAGCTGGGAAAGAAGGAAGGAGGGATGTTCAGGGTGATGACATTTGTCTTCCCAAGTAATGGTTTTAATTGACAGAGCCCCGCTGTCCTGGAGATGGCTGAATACCTGCTGCCTATGGGAAGTAGGGAATGAGTTCCTTGGTTTGCTTTGCTTGTGTGTGTGGCTGGTTTTATGTCAACCCACAAGATTTCTCACTTTTACCCTTCTGATTCTCTCCCCCACCCCACTGGAGGGGAGTGAGCGGCTGGGTGGGGCTTAGTTGCTGGCTGTGGTTAAACCACAACGAGGGCATCCCCTTCTCTGCCAGGACATCTCCCCTGGTAGACAGCAGCTGCCAAAGATGAATGACAGCACCTTCCTAAACCGGAACCAAAAAACCAATTTCCTGGAGAAGCATCCTGTTCTGAGTAATGAGATTCCAAACTTCATGAAGAATTATGTGTGAGACACACACTGAGGCATACGACATTTTTGGGGGGTTACCAACATGGTTTTCTGCCATTTAAGGCTTCCACAGCCTTCCATTTTATGGATTACCTGATTTATTAGTTATGTGAAGGAAAGGTACACAACTTCTGGACATCTTTTGTCTAACAGCAGTAGACTCAGCACTTTTTTTTTTTCCATTAGAATACAACACTAGTTTTATTTATCTCCTCAATTTTTGTATAGGATGTTGCAGGATTTGTTACAAGTCCATTGCTATTCCTCTGGATCCATGGAATCTGTATTAGAGCAGACTTTGAATAGTTCACTTGTCCACATTCACAGTCTGTCTTTCAACTACCAGCACAAAAGAAGAAAAGTCAAGTACTGCTGCTGGTTATAAGTTTCCCCTATTGTTCATCAAAAATAAGACCATCATTAGCTTAAAGCCAGCTGAGAGTTCTGAGGAGAATGGATACAATCTGCAAAACCCCAGCTTCAAAAGAAAAAAAAAAAAAAGAAAAAAAAAAAAGGAGAAGAAAAAAAAAAAGCTCTAGCAGTGTAGCTTTTACAGATCTTGGAAGTAATTTCAGAGAGGTGCCCTAGGTCTTTCACATGTTATGTTTTTCTTTCACTAAAGTTTCCCCAAATACTTTACAAATGCTTGCTCTAGTTGGTGAATTTGACACTATTGTTTAATACAATGCCCTGTTTGCAGCACTGGAAAGTAATGTTTTTCTACAGTGGAAGTCTTTTTTTGCACAGCTGTGTTTCCATTCTTCGATGTGGGAGAGGTGATATATGCCCAGTAAATGTGTTGGAATGCTTTAAAAATATTTAAAAAAAGAAAGAAAACTCCATCTTCTAGATTACCTATATATTAGATCTCTTTGATTCCTTTGCAAAATGCCAAGAACCTAAACAAAAGCCTGTCACTGTCTAAAGAGAGCTATCAGGCCAAAGAGGGCCTTTACTGAGCTTTTATTCACTCATTTGGTTTCTCTGAAGCCTTTCACAAGAGTCATATTTCTGAGTTCTGTTCCTTCTGTATTTTATGGGTATGGCTAACTGGTTGTACTGAACATATATAGCGGGGTATATGGAGCACTTGCAGAAAAAAAAAAGAAGAAAAAAAAAGGAACATTGTAAAGCCTGCTGTAAAGCAAATATTGAGTTGGTTTTTTGGTATGGGTGTTTTGTTTTGTTGGGTTTTTGTGATAGGGTTTTTTGTTGTTGTTGTTGTTTTTGTTTTTCTTCCACAATCTAGTCCTAGCTGAAAGCAATCCTTTGCATTTGAGGGTCAAGGCACATTGCGTCCTGTGCTGTTCCCAAGGTGTTCGGAGAAGGCACAAAGGCTGGAGTTCCCTCTGTTCCACCCTTCCTGCCATTAGCATGTACCAGCAGTAGCTAACCACAGAGGGCTTGCAGAAAAGCCAAACCCTGGCAGCACGATTTGCATATACAGCACAACACCTGCAATGGCATAGGAGGGCAGCACTCTTGGTTTCGATTGCTGTGTCACCCAAATGAGTTATATCACTATTATATGATGTGACTCATGATGAGGAAGGCAAGGTTATTTCCCTGTAACGTGAAGTCCCTGAGTTATATTGTTTCTGCACAGCACTATTAAGTCCAACTTATTAGGCTTACCTTAAATAGCCATGCAAATAGGGTTTTTAAACAGTTTTCTATTATATACAATGGGTTTAAATTTGAAGGGTGTTCTCTGGCCCCAGCATTAGAGAGTTTGCATTCCGCTGAAGAGTTCATATTCAAAGGCAGCTGCTGCTCTGAGCAGATCTGCATTGCCATCAAGTTAACAGAACTGTGCTGATATTCACTCTCAAAAGCAGATGGGGTAAGGCTTAGGAAAAGAAAGCTTTGAGCTTTGCATCTGCATCTTCCAGTTTTTTCCAGACACCTTTTTCCAACTCAGACGAGGGAACCAGGAGGTCTGCCCTACCATTTCATACAGCCAAACCATGGAGTTCATGGTATGACACCACAGGGGTTCACCTGGGATAACCCTGGGGCAGAAGGACCACTGTGTGACCTGCCAAAAGGGTTTGAAGGGGTATTTCAACCCTTAATAACAACGTAGCTTCCTCATCCTGGTGTAAGGGATAGAAGGAACCAGCATCCAGCAGCAGTAGCATCACGAGAGCCTTCATCCCCCTCCTCCTGGCCATGGCCAAGCTGGTCACATGTGGCAGCAGGAGGAGGAAGCCGCTTGGGGCACCTTGGTGGCTGTGGGCCTGTGTCCACACCTTGTCCTCTCATCTCCCTGTGCCGAGCAGCCCTGAGTGGTGGCCACTGCCTTTCTGGACAGCCTCAGGGAGAGGTGAGAGCTCTGCTTGGTGTCTCCCTTCAGTCCTCTATGGAAACATTTTGAAGCTTATACCTTTTGCACCCTTTCCCCCCTTTTTTTTTTTCATTTGTTGTCCCCTGGAATAACTTTTATTTTATTCTCAAGTTGTTTTGTTTTCTTCATTTGAGGAATATTTTGTGGGTTTGGTGGGTTTTTTCTTGTGGTTTTGCATTTTGATTTGTGGCTTTCTGGTTGGTTGGTTGTTTTTTTGCTTGGGTTTTTCTTTTTCCTTTTTCATTTTTTATTAAGGCCTTTCCTTAAGGGACCGGTTTGAAGGTTTCAGTAGAGCCAGAATAAATAGGGTAAATTGCTGTCCTGAGCACAGCTGCTGATTATTTGGAAAATCTGGGAGGTCTGACCTGCCCCAAGATAAAGTGCTGGGCTCCCACAGGTGGCAGGAGACCAGGGTGTGGTAAAAAGCTCAACTGTCCCATCAGGCTGGAGGGTTAGGAGCTCCAGAGGAGAAGGAAGAAAATGTCTGGACTCTGTCTGCTGTTCTCCCTTCACCAGAGTAGGCTGGAGCCTGGACATCACTTGGTGAGCAACCATCATAGGGGGCACTAATATAAGATGATTCCTAGGTTTTTATTTTCCTCCTAAAGCCAAGCTTTTCTCTTCCTCTTGATTTTACCAGTTTCTGTTTGTATTGCTTTTTTGAAACTCAATAGTTCTCTCCATCAGAAGTCTAGATCCAATACAAGTGTGAGTACTGTCTGCTAGTAACAGTTTAATGAACAGTGTGGGGAAGAATATAGGAATTGTCACATAGACAGCAGTTTTCTGGCTATTCCTGACAATGGTAATGACTGGGACTTGGCCTGTAATTTCATAACTCCAGGCTGGAACACATGGAAGAAAATCGTAGCAGCAGGTCTTTTTCCATAATGCATTTCTCTTTACGTCATACAAGTGTGATGTCACCTTTCAGATGTGAGGTCTGTATATGCAGAAGGCAACCAGCCTGGCTGAGGAGTTCATGCCAGAGATGTCAAGGTCAGCTGGAAGAAGTTTTTATCTGGACACGTTCAGTCAGCTGGAACACAGGACGACTATTTCCCAGTATGAAGCCTTTAAGACTCTTAACCTCAGGCAGTGCTGCTGGATCTTGATGTTCTGAAGAACATCTAAAACTACTTGGGGTTGGAGACCATACCTGCAAATTGCAGGCAGCCATGTTTGACTGCACTGAGGGTTCTTGTAACAGCCACTCATAGCAGTGAAGTATAACTTGTACCAGTGCTGCATGCTGGATTTCCTCTGCACGGCTTTTGTAAGGCTTCACAGTTAAATGTATGCCTAACTCTACATGGTTATGATAATTTTAAATATAGAGTGGCATTATATAAACAAACAGCTTTACTCAGCAGTTTTCTGCAAATAATAGGCACTTTATTAAAAAAATTCCAGATCAGCTTACAGCTTAACCCCTGTCATTGCCAACCATCTTTAACAACAATCCTCTAAGTTTCCGGGAATGGGACTCGTGCAAGATATTGAAAGATCAAGGCTGTGACTAACATACTTTTAAAAAACCCCAAAACTTAAAAATTAGGTGCCTCAAATATCTTTGCAGAGTAACAGTTTAAAGAGTGTCTTAATTGCGTTAGGAAGGCATAGTTTGTTGAGTGGCAGAGCCTCTTACTGAGGCAGTTTGTAGCAGCTGAAGTATTTCTTTACCAGCATAGTTTATAGCAGTAGTATCTAAGGAAACTAATTTTCTCATGAAAGCAAATGGCTTAGCTGAAGCAGGTTGTAGGATGGCCATGGTTTGAGTAATCCAAATATAAAAGGTCTTTTAATCCTTCTGCAACAACAGGGGTGTGTTAACAGTGGGACTACAGCCTAGATGGGCCAGGGAGACCTGCATCCCCTCTATGCTTCAAAGCCCAGAGTGGCTGTCCCCATGAAGAGGGATGTGAGGTGTCACCCAGGCATCAGTTCACTGGTGCAAGATGCTCATCTGTCACTAAGCCACAATGACAGATGGACAAAAGCCTGAAACCTCTCTTCCTCCACCTCCTAAAAGAATCTTTTGGCAGATGTGGTTATTGCATCCAGACATTAGAAAGCTTCACTTTATCATCTTCCCATCACTTTACCAAAAGCTCTGAATACTCTTGTGTGTCAAAAATCAACTTTGTTTTACATATCAGAAAATTAAAATCAGACAGAAATCATTAAAACTTTAAAACAGCATTAAAATCTGTGAGCTGGAGATAAGCTTGGGGCATATTTTAAAACACGGCTTCTCCAGTTGACAGGAGTTTAGAAAACATATGTGTTAACAAAGGTACCTACAATCTCTCCTTCTCTTCATCCAGAGATGTAAATAAATGGAGAAGACGTTAATTTCTTCACACACAAAAACTGTTTTCTTTGCATTGTGGTCACAAAGTGGCTTCACAACACAAAGCCAGCCATCCACATTAGCTCAGCGTCCTGGCTGCACTTTATGCTCTTTCTGTTTTCCAGCAAAGGCTCATTCTTGGAAACATCTTGTTCTTGAAATAATTTGGCAGTCAAAGAGACAAAAATGGCCAGTTTTTGACTGCTTTTCTCTCACAGTTTTAGGCTTAGCAGGTTGCTGGTGCTACCATATATCAGGCCTTCCCTCCAGCGACTTGGCAGTGGGTGCATTGTTGGTAACTACAGAAGTTTGAATCCATTATCTTCTTCTGAAATTTTCAGAGGAGAAAAACAATGTTTTTCCTCTTGAAGTCTATGGAAAATTAGAATTAAGTTCATAAATGTAGCTCTTTCATAGTGAACAACAGAAAAACTTTTGGAGTACAACTTAAAGCCATGTTATTATTGCTATGTTTAATCCTTCAGATTGCCTTTGCTAACTAATAAGTAATTTTAAGAAAGTTTACTCAAAACTTAGGTACTAGGTTATTGCAGTGCTTGCATACTCCAGATTTATAAGGTAAAATATGCTTTTGATCATACTCTGTAGTGAGTGTGTAAGGCTGATCATGTTTATTTTCCAGGTTCCTTCTTAAGAAATTCTAGCATTGGGCATCAGCATAAATGCTACCCCTGAGCCTTATGGACATAATCTTACAGTTTGTTTATAAATCAGTATTTGTGGATTTTCATTTTCTATGTTCTCCCATTTTAGAGCTATGACAGCAGACAAATGTGCAAGCATCCAAATGAAGCCTATCTCCCTCTCAGACTATCTTAGTTCATGAAGGATTGTATATGGTGACAAAATACATGCTATGACCTTGCTAATGCGTTTCCCGTTTATAAGGCTTCTAGAGATGCACTCTAAAGATACATTTCTTATTTAGAAAAAGTGAAAGTTTTAATCAAAGAACACATATGCATTCTGAATATTCTCTTATTCCCAAAATATTCTTTTGTGATCACAGGACCAGTCTGCTCCTCTACAGCAGCAGCAAAGCAGCCATTTTCCTATTCACTTGTTGCATCTTCTCCTGCAAGGGTGTAGTTTGTACAGTTTGCCATCAGAGAACAGCACGGTGTGTGAAAGGACAGTGACAGGGATGGAGTGTACTGTGGGTGAAACTTCCCACGTAACAAATGCAAACCACTGTCCGGGAGCAATTCTAATAGTTAGGGATTTCATGGTCCTCTTCACTCCCAGGGAGGGCCCACTGCAAACCCCAGATCCTGGGTCTCCCATTCATCCCCAGCTGTGGCTGCCCCTCTGGCCTGGGCAGCACAATCTGACAGCTGAGTGTGTTAAGGAAAATAAGAGAGAAACATTTCCAGAAACATTTCCAGATGATTCATAGACACACAGTTGCACAGTACATCATCAGCTGTCCCAGGTGATGCTTATGTCTCCTGTATTTACCATGGGATTTTATGCATTTTCTTCTCCTCCAAACAGGGATTAAAAAGAATGTCCAGTCCAAGACAAAATAAATCAGCTCTAATTACTTCTGGAAAGCCAGACTCCTCCTCTGACACTTTAAAGCTTTAGCTCTGTCTGTGTCCTGGCATATCTCCTCTGTGCTTGTTTGCCTGCATCCTTCCTGGTTTTTGCCATTAACTGAAGATTGTCCCCGGAGGAGCTGATGCAACATGCCAGTGCAGCATCCCTTGCGTGACCTGCAGCCCAAACGTCTTCCCAAATCTGTGCCCTTGGTCTCTTGCCCAGGAGGACTCCAGTTCCGTTTATCTCAGGGAATCAACACAAATCTGTTTGCTCTCTAGTAGCTTTGAGTTTCCCGAGGTTACTCCCAACTGTGGGAGTTGTCCCAAAGCATCTCTGCTGTTGTGACTGCCTTAGACAGCATCTCTTTGAAATGCAGGCTCCAGGTGATTGACTTCCAAGTAAGAGGAGCTGAATGGGTTTAGACAGATTAACATTCTAGCAGTAAGTGGCGGTCATTCCAAGGAGCTAAATCAAATTCTCAAGTGCTCATTAGCAACAGGGGAGGGGGGGGGAGGGAAGGAAGGAAGGAAGGAAAAAAAAAATCCCTGGTTTGAGAACATAAAAAAGAACCAACACATAATGGAGAGATTTGGTGGAAGATCTTTTCTTCAGTAGAGTTCTTCACTGATGGCCATCTACCTAAAATACCAGGTCATGGGGTGCTGCTGCCTGGCATTTGTTTAGAACACAAAGCACAAAGGTGCAGTTAACCTAAGTTCACTTCAAGTTCAGAATCAGCCTGGTATAGTTCGTGTGGCAAGGCATGTGTTAGCGATTCTGTGTTTCAGCAACAGGGTAAAAACTACTGCAGCTGCCCTTTGCTGTCCAGTCTTGGAAGGATTGCTCTACACCCCTGAAACACAAAATACAAGCCTGCCTGTGATGATTTCTCTTGGGTCATCCAGGGCATTGCATGTGCTCGTAATAATTTGTCTGTTTGGAGTGTCCTAATAAGACATAATTGCATAAATCATTGTGTGGAGGAGGTAAAGAGCATGCTCATCGCTTAGTAATCCAGACAAGAAGTACAGCTGTGTCTTGGGGCATGCAGGGACAGTGGCTTCACCGCAGGTTCAGAAAGGTACAGCCCACGTTTCTCACCCTGCAGCTCTCCTCTCCCTGAACACCCACGGCTCCTTCCCCTCCCCATAGCTGTCCTCATAGCTTGCTTCGAGCTTGGGAGCAAGGGTGAAACGTGGGCCTTAATCTTACTAGTGAGTGGTGTACTTTATGTTAATTAAAAGTATTTACAGTTTTTTCCTTAAGCTTGTTTTCCTCAAGTTCTACAAATGATGCAAACAGATTTTTGCAGTTTAGGCAATTGCACTGCAAAACTTACCTGTTCTCACTAAAAACATAACACAAGGCATAAATACATAGGAAAGATCTGAAATGATTAACAACGAGCCTCATAAAAGTAAAGTCAGCCCTACACGGGTAAGATATTCTAGGCAGAGGGAAGCCCGCATTTACCGCTTACATTTCAGAAACAGCAGAAGCAAAGCCTGTTCCAGGTCCTCCTTGCTGCTTGATTTACTTGTAGGAATAATTTCACCGCTGTTTCACACAGTGCTTAATGAGTTTAAAACCCAGTCAGTTCACAGAAGCTTAGTGGTGGTGAGAGCACAACCCTGAGAGGTACCCAGCTACAGACTCGCCTGGAGGAGAGGAGGGAAACCCAAAAGCTGTCTAAGGGTTTGGTTTGAATCAGGCACCCAAGACTGGCTGCACATCTGCACTCCTGCTGCTAGACCTCCTGGGCTGTTTTTGGCTGCTGGATGATGCTGCTTCGTCCCCTGTGCTCTTTGCCTGCCCTCTCGTAAGCAAGGCTGCCTTTCGGCACAGGAGCATCCCTGATGGAAAGTGCCTGGGTGCTCCGGTAACACAGGCAGCATGAAGCCTGGAGACAGAGAGTTAAATACGTTCCCTTGACCATCACCCCCATATTTCAATGCCTTTTAGAAAGCTGCTTTCACTGAAAAAAAACACAGCAGTGAAGAGACCAAGAGGTCAGGAAATGCTTTTGCTGACTTAGTGCGAGGAAAATATTTTTCTTATCCAAAACAACAGAAGAAGCTGAATAAGCCACTCCACCTTCCTTCCTTTCTTCTCCTCCCTCTCTAGTCCTTCTGCCTCTGCAAAGGACATTTCTTCAGCCATTTGACTTGCTGCCTAGAATATTCATGATTTATTCTTTTTCATGGGCAGCTCCTGGGACTATTTGAAAAGGTGGACACCTCTTGGTTTGGTTCCTACTTTGCACTGGTGGGCACGGCAAAGCCTTCTGCTTGGATCCATCACACACGCATACACATGGTGGTTACAGGTTTTTGCAGTGTCACAGAAGCTGAAATGATAGCAAGGGAATCTTTTTATCCTGGGATTCTGAATCTCTCCGCTATAGCCTTGATATTGGTAAATTTGTGGATCTAAGTCCACTATACTTGAAAGCGCTGTTTACTGCAAAAATTCTTGCAGGAATTTTAGTCATTTCTGCTAGGAAGTGTCATGCATTGCTCCCATGATCACTATTACAAACTATGATCCTAATTAAAAAAAAACAATCAAAACAAAACACAAAAAGTACCTTTGTGTTCAGAATCCTGGCTCTTTGCTAGCATCAATGATTATTTCCTTACCCTTCCTCTGGATTTCTTCGTTCCTCTAAGTCAACATAGGTAAGGAACAGATTTGGATCCCTTTCAAGCAACACTGTACATCAGGAGGAGCTTAATAAATCATTCATCTGTGCAGCCCCTACTGCAAGCACTGTGGGCACAACAGGATCATTATTGACAGTGATGATTAATGGAGAAGTATCTGTCAGAAATAGTGTGGGAATAACTGATCATCCCTTGAGGCAGGGAGATGCACAGGATGGCCTCTCAAAGTCTCTTCCAGCACTGGGACTCAGTGATGACATGAGGAGAAAAGGACTCCAGCTTGATTTCCAAGTAGGCAGCTGTTGGCAAGGCTGGAACTGTCAGGAAAAAAAGCATCCTTCCATCTGCAAGAGCTCATTGATAGGTGTGCAAAATTCTCTTGCCAAGTAAAATTGTCAGAATGTTTGACTATTTTCTTCCAAGTGTTGGAAGTTGGCAGGTTCCCTCTTAAAAGTGATGCTTTTCATGATATCTGTAATGTATGGCCTGGAAATACAGCCTGGATTGCAGCAGGTGTCCTGCTGCTTTGTTAGTTTAAAGAAATCAACCCAATGATCTTTCTTAAAATTCAAACCTGTGATGCATAGTAAAACTACTGTTTTCTTATCAGCTTCAACGGAAACAGATTTGTGTTAGAGAAAGAATGAAAACACCATATATCAGAGATTTAGCTTTCTGTAAAGCTATTGTTTGCTATTGTTGGCATTGCTCTTGCCATCCTCCACAAGCAAACTAAGAACAACAGCACACTTTTGTTAAAATTTCACGTTTTAAAAAAGATCCTCACTTCAAAAGGAGAAAAATATATCACCTGATGAGACTTTTCTTGATGATGATGTGAACAGAAGCATGATGCCATGAAGTTGATGCCAGTGCAGTAGCTTGTGTGAATGATCAGGTTTGTTCCCAAGTGGTGGCTGTTCAGTAGCTAAGCATTACTTTCCCTGCTGCCCCCAGTAACGTTTCACTGGTACCTTAGAAACTATTTATGCTGTGTTAGAGGGCTAGACCTGAACTACATTTGGAACTGCTCACATGATTTTTCTCTGTTGCCTCAACTTCATCTTGTACTAAAGGATTGGTAGCAGGTAGGAGGGAATAGATACTTTTCAGAGTCCTCTAGGTTTTTGTGTGGTGTCTGCCTGCGACATTTCCAAAGCCTGGTTCTAGTTTTCTCCAGTTTCTCACACTGCCTCTTACTCATCTGGCTGTGTAGAGTCTATGATTGTCTCTACCTGCAAGTTAAACTAGTGAATTTTGAGATAAATTGGGGCTGGATGGGTATGTCTGGGACAAAGAAAAAGAAGTGAAACATAATAAATATTATGGAATTAGAAGAAATAAGAATACTATCCATGAGAAAAAAAAAACAACAAAAACAAGCAATTAAAAAAACCCAAAATCCAAAGAGCACCTTGGCCATGGCAGTAGAAAGTGCTGCGAACAACACAGTTGTCAGCACTGTCTATAGGGGAGGTGCTTCTGAGTCAGTGCACCACATTCCTTTCTGTCTCTTCTGCTTAAAACAATTCTGTCTATAATGCCAGTAGATGATTTGGCTTTGTCAAGGCTATTGTTAACAAACCACTAATTACTAAGCTAATAGTATTTAAAAATAAGGCCTATAAAATTCATATAAACTCTGCTTTTGTAGGAGCAGTTTGGCAGGGATGGCAGAGACCATTACATGGCACTGAAGGTAAGTCCTGGCTGGATTCTAGGCAGTGTTAAGTCATCAGGTCTGCAGAAACTTGTGCTTCTCAGCAGATGTGAGAGAGGATCTTGAAAACTGATTATTAAAAGATAATAAAAACTAGTTTTCAATTTCTATTTAATTTCCTAGGTGAAGGAATGTTCAGCTATTGATTACTTTAGTAATAAATCTGTAATAATGAAGCCGAAGAAATTTCTTCTGGTCTAGGTTTCTTTCTGGTTAATTTAATTAATAAAGAGAAATGTTGATCTGGTGAATGAATAGATAGGTTAGTACTGATTACTCTTTGAACTTCTAGGTTAAACATAAACATCTTTATTAATATAAGGCTTATATGGAACAGAGATCTCATATATCTGGGTGACCTTCCTGTTTGATGGGTTCCTTTTTCTGCATTGTAGTCTCACAGCCTGTGTCCCATGTCCAGCTGGAGTACTTCTGTCCACTGGAGAGTGGAGGGAGTTCAGGTCTCACCATTATTTTTGAGTCACTGAGTCATTTGAGTACATTTTTTTTTCTCATGACTATTATGGGATATGTGGTCACACCCACTCCTTCCATGTCTTCGTTCAAGGCTCAGGGCAAGACCACATGAAGCACAGAGCAGGATTTCTCTCTATTAGCCCCTTTCACCCCTCTGTCCCTTCAAGGGGAGAATAAAAAGGGAAATAAGGAAAAAAGAAAAACAGTCTCACCCAAGATTGGAAGTTAAGACTGTAACAAATTTAATGAATAACAGGAGAAAACCAGAAAAAGGAGTGTTAAGGGCAGAAGGTACAGAACTCCATCCAAAACCCGCTCTGGGACAGTGATGGATCGTGCAGCGCACGTGGGGCAGGGCCAGCCCTGCTGAGATGCCCTCGTAGCTCTCATTGCCCGGGAAGGGAAAGCCCCCCAACCCCCTGTCTCCTTGTTCTATGGAGTGTGGCAGGGAAGGGGAGGGAACAAGAGCTGCCCTCGGACTCCTCAGGGCCCTGGGTTACCGCCTGTGCCCCCCCACTCTGTCTGTTCGCCCTTAAACCACAACATTCCCACAGGCACAAACCTTCCTAGTTGTCCCCCTGACCTCTACACAGGCTCACACCCAGCTGAGCACACAAGTGTCTACATGAGCTACAATGATATCTGATGTTGTCTCAGGAGCCTCTAAGACCTTGCTTCTTCTGCATGCTGAGACAGAAATTGTGAATTTGGACAACTCCTCTTGTTTTCCTTGCCCCTTTTACAAGGATTAATAAATAGCTGAACTGTACTTGGCTTGATTTTTGTTCTGTTCTTAGAGCTTGCTTCAGTACATAACGATGATTTCCTGCTGAGTTGCTTCTGCTGCACTTTGCCTGTTTCACTTCCCTTCCAAGAGAAGTGACTTCAGTGTAAATCCCAGAGTAGCCCTCAGTGTGCCTTGCAGTCAGGGTTAAATCTGACCGCATGGCCTTGTGATTTCAGCTTCTGATTTCACCAGCGGTGCCTTCCAGTTTTGAGCTAGAGAAATACATGTTGGCTATGAAGAGCACACCCACGTTTTTGTCTAGGAACTCTCAACCATCCACAATTCAGAAGACATCTCTGAGAACCCCTGTGCAAACTATCCACTCTTTGAGCTGAGAAACTAACAGAAAAGAGCATTCGGGGGGGTTTACCCTATCATTTTCAGGTCCTCATTTTATTACGAGGACTAGAAAACCACTTCACGTACGTGAAGGAGTTCAGCATAATAGTAACAGACATGACATTACTATTATTATTTCTGTGCTGGAGGAGGTGCTGCCTGTAGCTATGTGAAAGTGCAGAGCTCTCTTCTTCCTTCCAGAGCTTTAATAAAGGAGGAAGAAGAGCAGCAACTTGTTGCAGCACCATGCAAGCTGTGGGTTTGGTTGGGGGTGCAGCAGGGGTGATCTAAAGGCATCTTTACGTGCAGCCAAAGTGCATTGCGCGGACATTCCTGAATTAAAGTGCTCCAATGTACGTCTGTGGCTCCAGGAGCCCCCAAACAGCATTTCCTGGCCAAACACAGCAGAGACACATGGCGTAGCGAGCATGCCCACTCACCCAAGTAAAGGGCTTCCATCAAAGATGAAAAAGAGATGCTGCTATCAAAGACAGATGCTGCTGTGACATCCCCTCACTGGGGCTTGCTGGGAGGAATAGCCCCTGGCTGCTCACAAGCCCTGGGCAGAGTGGGCCAGAGCTGCACATCTGTGGCTGGGGGGAGTACAATCTTCAAAATCCAAATGTCTGCTTCGTACCTGGCTCCCACAGGTGTGACTGGCTACAGAGGGTGCACAGGGACCAAGAGCCAGGACTTAGAGGTGGAGAAGAGTTATTGAAGTGAGATGAAAGGCAAAAAGAGGAGAGCAAGCTCCAGTGCAGCCAGGCAGTCTGCATAGCTTCTGTCAGTATGAGCTGAGGGCACACCTCCCAGCATGTCACCTCCATCCCAAAACGTAACACTCCAAATCTCTCATTTCTATCACAAAAGGCAGTCTTAGTGAGGGACTCAAGGAAAAGGTACTGGTGGGTTTACCTGCTTCTTTTAGTTTGGAGATTGTATTTGGTGTGAGGGCAGCATGGAAGAACATGTGACATTTCTTGGAGAAAAGCAAATACTGGTGTGACCTGGGCTGGCAGATGCTGGAGTCATGGCAAGGGAGAGGCAAAGAGCTGAGATGGAGACAAGAATGAGAAGGGGTGAGATATGAAGGGTTTCACTGAAAACCCGAATCTGAAAAGCATGTAGGTAGAAGGTGAGGCTGTTGAGAGGGGTATGCTAGTCAAACCACTAAGTAGGAAAGCAACATGTATGGACTGGGAAGAGATGATGGGGAGGGAGGGAAGCCACTGAGGTTGCAATCAGCCTGCATGGAAGTATCAGAGAGAAAACAGCCCAGGTGAGAAAATACGAGAGGACAAGTGGATTGGGGAAATCATGTTAGCTGCTAAAATTTGTTAATAATTCAAACTAGAATAATTATAATTCAGATTATCAAGAATAATTTGAGCTATGTCATTAAACTTCTTCATTCAACGTGATGAGGTGTCTTCATGACCACATGAGGAAAAGAGACAAGATTTTTCACCTACTCATAAAGTATTTCTGAGCAAATTCTTCTGTACAGGTCTGTGATGCCTTTCATGAAGTTAGGTATCTGAATTTGATCCTTGAAATGAAATTATTTCTCTTACATTAGACTCTTTTGGATTTGGTGGAAACTGATCTCAAACCAAGACAGCTTTGTTAGTAAAAGACATTGTATTCAAGCCGCTGGATCTCTGTGCATCCCAAGTGATAGGAGTTGGTTTAATAATCATGGACTGGTACTGGTAGCAAAATATCCATACATGTGCTCTGAGGAGAAGCCGAGTGTTTACAATATGGGGAGCTTTGCTGGTAAGAAGCATTTAAACCTACAGGCAGAGACAGCTCTTTCAGCTGTGCTGACAAAGGGATGATTTTACTGCCCTGATGCTATGCTGGCTTCAGCCATCTCCCAGGAGAGTGGATGGGACAGAAGACAGGGTGGTCCTGGGAGATTGCAGGAGTTTTGTTGGTCTTCCTCTTTCCTTACACTGCCCTACTCATTATCTGCCCCTGTCTGTCTTATCCCGTTTTCGCAAGAAATAGGGTCCCAGATCTGCTCCCCTCTCGGACCTCTCTGGGGAAGGTGCTATGGCACAGACTAGGCATACTGAGATCTTTTACATAGGAAATGTCAGTATTTCACAGACCTCTATAAGAAATGTTCACTCTCCAAGCTTCAGCTTTAACTGGGAAAAAATCAAATCACTGTAAGATGACTGACTTAATTGCAGACTGTCTTGTGCACTGAATTATATCCAAATATTTAACCAGTACTGAGAAATATTCTGTGTTAGAAAGCTTAAGCAAAAATTTTGAGTTGAAATAGAGACTTTTTAGCTTTTTCTTTTTACAGAAGTAACAAATACTCTATTTCTCCAGTTAGTTTTCTGATGTTTAGAAGCATTTCTTTCCTAACACACTTTCTCACTTGTGTTTTTCACAGTTTCCCAGTTAGGAGAAGGAAAAAAAAAAGGGGGGGGTTCTTATAATCTCCTGAATGAAATGCAGTCACAGAACTTTGAACATGCAGCTTCTTGCTGCAGTAAAGTCAGCTCTTGGCAGCAGTGATAATCTGTACAATAGGTATTACACAATTGACACCACAATAAGCCATATTCAGAAGGAAGCATTTCAAACAGGGAGACACACCCCCAAAAAAACCCAAGCCCCGGAACATTGAATCTTCATAGCCTGATACCTTTTTATTGCAATTTTAAGATCAGTTTTGGAGGACGCCTTCCTTAACCAAATACTGTTGCCTTTAAAGATTAGTGTTCACAACCTAATCATGCTGCGCTTAGCTTAATTTGTTTTGCTACGGACTCATTAAATTCTTTTCTTTTGGTCAGAAACCCTACCATGGCTTGGCAGAGAAACAGGAAATCTCAGCTCCATGCTACAGGGTTCTGACTGCTCTTTCATTTTAACCCATAGACTGGAGTGTGCTGCAGCAAATTATGGCCTCATCACTCTTTCCTTCCTAAGAGCTCACAACTCCTTAAAACACTTTGTTATCTCAACAATTGGGACTAAAAGAGGGGGAAAAAAATATTCTGATGTCAAAAATGTCTCAGACTACCATTAGATCAATTAGATCTAATGTTTAATTTTAGACATGGCAAAAATTCCTATGACTGATCATAAATTGCTTTCATTCCATCTCAGCTTGTGATAGAACCAGCATTTGGTGGTCAAGAAGACACTTTCCTCAATTGCTACTGTCATTTGAATGGCTACTGTACTCTGAGAAAGGAAAGTGCACTTCAGGAACAACCTGGCAACATTTACCTGTTATTTGAACTGGAATCTGTGAATCAGAGTACAGTATGAATTACTCTATTTAGTGCCACAAACAGTAACTAGTGAAGGTTTTGCACTGCTCTTGCTGGCAACTGTGCAGTGTAAAAATTGTTGCCCTTACCAAAGTTTGGAAATCCATTAAAAAGCTGTGAGCAGATGTGTCACGGTCATCTCTGTACCTGCAGGGGTGTGCAGACAGATGTGGTACCTTGCAGTCTCACCTGGGCCCATGGAAAATGTTTTATTACACACACAGTGAGCACTATCAGCTATTTTAATTTCTAGATGAGCTATTGCCTGGTGTTAGCTCTAACTAGACTCTCCATGTGCTGCAGGGCTCTTCACCCTCAGCTGAACTGCCCAAAGAAAACTGTCAAACTCTTTCCTATCTTTGGTATCTTCAAAACAAGCCTGCCTATTTGAATCCTGCACCAGGAAAGAAGGCATGAACTGGCTTTCAGAGAGGAGGTTGAATCCAGTCTGACCAGCACTGACAAGGATGTCTCAGGGTAGGATAACTGGTATGGTTGTTCCAATAACTGAAATTTTTTGGTTTTCAGAGATATGTCAGTCAGAGGTGAGACCCACAAGCGCATAAGGCTCAGTAAAACAGGCAGAGCTACACTTTCATCAGCATACCTTAAAACAGTTGGCTTTACCACACTGGTGCAATCACAGCTCTTGGTAGAATAGCTGTGTCTTGGATGTGCAGGATTCGTATGTCTTTCCATTTTCTACACTATTCATTGTATTACAGAGACTCTCATTTAGAAGTAATCTGTACACCTTGTTAAAATATTTCTGCCAGTAATGCCTATTTTGCTCCTCTAAACGAAGCAAATGGAGCATAAACTCTCTCTACGTGAGATAGATTTCCTGCGGAATTTATTAGCAAACTTATCAGATGAAGACACTATGGAAAAGCCTCACTTTGGACAAATGCTCCATAATTTTGAGGAAGGTGACACTAGACTAGTTAAATGATCTTTGTACCACTAAGACCCTCATTATTTGCTTTTCTGGAATATTTTTCATTAAATAATTTAACTGCATAAAATGTTTGCAGCTAATGCTGAATTCTCACTTGAATTCAAGTATTCGATGACAGTTTTTCCCATGATGATTTTCTCATTAATACTGGTAAGTTCTGAAAGAATTTTTTTTTTTTTTTTTTTATGCTTGATGCATTTGCTAAAACTGGAATCACACCCCATTATCAGCTCTTGAATTACAAGAGTTTGGAGAGACCACGCTGCTAACCTAAACTTCACAACATTTGGCTGTGTGGCTTTACAAGTTATCCCAGTAGTGATTTGATGCACTGGTTTCTGTTTGAAGAAAATCTCTTATGATGTCACAGTGGATTTCCTTAGGTAAAACCTGCTGGGTTTTTCTCTACTGGAAAATGAATACAATTAGAGAGATGAATGTTTCAAAGGACAAACTGCTTTCAAAAAGCATAGGTGATCTAACAGTCACAAAGCAGTGTAGTGTGTGCTCATATGAATATTTATTTTGAAAATGAAGAATTAATAAGGATTCTTAATTAAGCGTTTGTAAGAAATAATTAAGAATATAAAGAATTATTTTTAAAATTTGGAAGAATTATAAAGAATAAATTTCTGTCACTGGCTTTAAGCGCCAGTATTATTTATTCTTTAAAGATTTAACTTGCAGGATTGCTAATCTGCTGTTTGTCCATCTATCCTAAATGAAGGTCCTCCATCTAGTCATCAATTACAAATGTTACTGGCAGGGGACAGCTATGATGGGGACGGTGGACTAATCAGTTGCAGGGAAATCCTGCACAGGGAAATAAACAGATGAATTCGATTTTTAGATCACTACTGGTGGTAAATATTGTTCTGTGAAGTACTTGCTTGTATTTGAGGAAACATTGCCCGTGTTAAACTTTCCAGAAAGAAACCCAACAAACTGCATTTGAACAAAAGTGACTGAAGGGAGAAGCCGATTTCTTTTTTTGCCTTTTTTTTTTTTTTTTTTTTTTTTGTGGTGTGTGGGGTTTTTTTGTTTGTTGTTTTATTTTTTCTCTGTTGCATGACAATGCAAGCAGGAATTACTACTTTAAAAAAAATAAAAATCTGCTGGTGTATGCTTCCTGTTCCAGTTTGTTTAGTCACAAGTCTGAATTAGATCTCCCTGTTGGTTGGTTGGTTTCATTTACTATAAACAGGTCTTGTGCTTTGTTTCAATACATCAAAGCCCATAGCCAGGCACAGACAGGTAATTTAAAAGGGGTGAGAAAGTTTACAGTCTTGCTTAATTTTTTCTTTAAGCCTTCCAGACAACGGTCAGAGGGATCATCCGGAGGTTAAAAGAAGGCTTGGCTGTTTGGTTTTTTTAACCTTTAAATTATTATTTATTTAATTATAAACCGGTTTCTCTTTTGTTCCTTTTCTAGAAACCACATGTAACTTTAGGTCAGAAAAGGGTAAAATGTGGCACTTCTTTAACCAGCGTTACCTCTGCTTTGGGGTAACCGGATCAGGAAAAGGTGGAGGCTCCTCTCTCTGCTATGCTGATGCCGGCAATGCTATATTTCAGGTGAGTACCACCAGTTTATTTTCTTTTAAAATCTCCATCCACCTGAAGGATGCAGCTGGCCGAGGAGGGTGTTTTCTCCTAATTGACACTGCCAAAAAGCCAATCACTGGTTTAACCCTTTGAAGATAAAAAGGAATCGCTCTCTCCCACAGCATTTTATTAAAGGTGCTGTAAAAGTTTTGTTTCCTTCCAGGCTTTGCATCTCTCCTGTTTTCCCTCTTTCTTTTCTTTTCTTTGGTTTTTTTTTTTGGTTTTTTTTTTTTTTAAATCTCCCCTCTTAAAACAACAGGAATGCTGCACTGGCCCTCAGCCAGCCAAGGCTCAGCGAGCAGGGTAAAATTTCAGTTCAGATTTACGGGAAGGTGTTGGGAGTAAAAATCTGGTTTGGTGAGTTTAAGGCAGGGAGCAGTCAAGAGACAACCTTGCTACTGTGAGTGCGGAGAGAAAGGGAGGAGGAAGGGGGGGGAGGAGGATTAAAAAAAAAAAAAAATAACCACCCAGGCTGGAGATGAGAGACCAATTTTCCCCCTGTCCGAGTTTCAGTGTGTGTTCCTGAGCTGCTGCAGCCTTATCAAGTTTGTAGGCAGAAAGTCGGGTCTGGGAGTGGAAGAGCTGTGTGGTGCCGGTGAAGAGCTCAGCGTCCCGCTCAGCGCCCTGGAATGTGCGGCTTAGGGCAGGGGCGAGCAGGGGCTTTAGCTTAGCTGGTACTAATTGCAAGTTTTAGTCTGTGAAGAGGAAAAAAAAAAAAAAAAAGAGCAAAGCGCCAAGAGAGGGGGTTAAGGCTGGGAGAGCTGTTGCTCCAAGCAGCACTGTGAGGAGTTGCTCAACTCTCATTTAGCAGCGCGGTAGAAAGGAAAATGCACTAGGTTGCTGCCCCGAAACGTTGCTGTTGCCGTTGCTGCGAATGGTGCTGGGCGCTGAGGTGGGCTCCAGGTAGGTACCATCGCTTTTTGCTTTGCTCTGCTCTTCCTCTGTCCTTACCTGAGGTTTTACTCTTCTGTGATTGGGCTGACAATATAAGAGGACGGAAGTTCGCTCAGAAAATGCATTTTAGAATAATCTTAGGAGGAACAGGCAAACGAAGAGCACTGCAGAGATTCTCGGTGAAGTTTGGTGACTTTTTCCAAGTGAGAGATTTCTGTTGATTCTGAGGGAAGATGGCAGATGAGAGGCAGGAGCAGGTATTAAATAAGGGCAGAGCGAGAACAGATCTGCAGAGCTGAGAGTTTTGAAATAAAAGCTGTTATGTTTTACGTGTCAAAGGAAGAAAACATAGCATGACATGCCTAATATCTTTGGAGCAGGTTTTGGAAGGAGTATTTTGTTTCTATGTCTGTTTCTTCTTTTTCAACAATTAAAATACCGTAGTTTGTGCAGAATGTGGACCAGTGGCACAAGTGACAGGGAGGTGACAAGAGGGCTCTGAGATAGTCTTCTGTCTGCCAGTCTGTTAGAGGCATTAGCATAAGAATGGGATCTTATCTGGGAGACGCTTCTGATGACTGTTTAAAATACATGTATCATTGAGGAGGTCAAGCATCTCCTTCACTCTGAGGTATGTGTGATTAGTTGAGAAATACCAGGGACTCCTTATTCATGGTAAAAAAAAAAAAAAAAATCGAATTTTTTTTTAGAAGGAAAGCTACACAGCTCATTTCTTCTTAGGAATTTAAAATAAAACTTTGAGCTAAAGCCAAAGCATTATATTAATTAAAGATGGGCTGGGACCTAACAGGTTGCAAAATCCCTCCTAAATTTTATCAGCTGAACCGGGCTGACTTGGCAGAGGGCAGGAGCGTAAGCCCGGGCTGAACCGAACCTCCCCCGGGCTAACGCACACCGAACCTCGGTGTCTTCCTCTGCCTCCTGCAGACGATGGTTTGGACAAGCCCGCAATTGCCCTTTAGCGGTTGAGCCGAGTTCACATGATGCGAGAGGGGGAACTGGGCGTCTTTCGCAAGCCGGGAGGCGGCGAGGGGCCGGGCGGGTGCGGGGCCTGCCAGGGGGGTGCGGGGCATGGCCGCCTGCCAGGGGGGTGCGTGGCATGGCCGCCGGGATGAGGGCCCGGCCTGCCCGCCGCAGGTGCCAGGCCGCGGGGGCGAGAGGTCGCCCGCCGTGTTAAGCGGAGCCTGGTATACGGCTGGAAAACCGAACCGAGATAATGCCGGGAATACCGTGGTGTTTGGGGTCCAGCGGACTCGTAGCATGAGTGCTAAAGGCTAACAAAGTGCTGTCTGCGAGATAAATGAAAAGAAAAACGCTTTTCTTGCACATTAGTTTGGTGTGTCCCCCCCCGACTCCCCTGCATATTCCCGTCCTGACAGAGTATTTTCTCCTGGCTTGGTTTTAAAGCCCTGCATCCTGCTGGGAGCTGAGGGCAAGCGCTTCCACCTCCCCTCCCTGCTCTGGGAGACACCAGCTCCCTTTCCTTCTTTCAGGTACCAGTATCTTCTGAGACACAGGCTCCGGGCCCTGGGTGTTGCCAGGGAAATATTTAGGGTCAGCTGGCATGTAAATATAGTTGCTAATCATTTCTGTGTGTCCCTGCGACAGCCCAGGATACGAAATCTCTGAAGTTTCAGAGAGTGAAGGAATGTGCTGCCTTTAATATATCAGGCTAAAAAAAATATTAAAAACTTGGAGTAAAAGTATTTAATATAAGCAGCAGAGATGGCAGAGCCTTCAGGGAATACTGTTTCAATGGCGTTTGGTCTGAAACCTTGACCTTGTGCCGCCCATGCCCAGCTGGCTTCAGCAGGACTCTCCCTGGCACCTGGGGCTGCTTCTGGGGCTGCCCATGTTTCGGGGTCTTGGCTCCCTCCACGTGTCAGATCCCCCTCTCTCCTTCTCTACCACTCTATGAAATGCTACACCCTCTTCTGCAAAACCTGTGAGAGTACCTGACAGAAGCAGAGGAGGTTGCTTTTGCTTGTTAGGATATATTTTTTTTTCTCCATTGTCAGCTGTCTCTCCCCTGTGAAAATTAAGACCACTTGGGTAAAAAGCAGGAACTTTTTTTATGGTAGATGATTAAAAATATTTAACCCCAGCAACATAGATGGCACTTATTGCTTCTAGCATCACAGACTTATCATTGGCTCTGATAACCATTCAAATGGATTTTTACGGTTTTAAATGTATACTGAAGTCCTAGTCATTGGGTTGGCAATGACATATTCAAAATTTATTAATATTCTACAGATAGAGAAGAAGATCCAGGGCTTACTTTGGAGTGGGTGTGCAAGCACATGTTGGTTTACCCTAGGAGCCCACAACGCAACTCCAGCAGATGTTATACTACACTTATAGGTGAAGCAGTAATATAATCTTGCCTTTCTCATTTAAACTGCTGGTCTTGATCATCTGTGGATGATATCCCAAATCAACGTTGCTCTGATTTATTAAGAAATTTAACAGGGGAAAATATGTGCTCTTTCTGAAGAAATGTTGCCAGATCCTGTTCCTGTTGAAAATAACGAATCAGTTACTTGGATGAACATGAAGATCAAGTTTACTTTGTAGCGAGGAAGCAAATCTGACAGATAACGAAGGGACTATCTCCATGCCTGTATATGAGTGTTTGTAGTTTCCTTTTTCATCAGGAAGTTGAGATCTCCAAATTACCTATGACCTGAACCCATAAGTCCTTTCTTATATTTCAGTTGAGTCACTTTGAAATTTGTTTTATATGGGGATTTTTAGGTGCAATTTTCAAGGTTGTAAAATGGATCCTGTGAACAGGATATTTTTGTGTGTTGCTTTAGCAGAAGGAAGGACTCTGACCTTTATCTTTCCAGTAAGAGGCCTAAAATAATATTTCTGCTGTTGTAATTTTTTTTTTTTTCAATAAAATGCTTCTGGGTAAACCTAACTCTTGCCAAGATCAGGAACATCTCAGTAGCCTTGCTGAGACAATGCAGGCTTTGTATAGCTATGGCTGGTAGGGTTTTGGTGACACATTAAACTCAACAGAGCAAAGCAACTTCTTAGTAACTGCAAAGCTGACTACCTGATATTTAAGACATTTTTTTGTCCTTTCTGATCTCTCATTTGCTATGATCACAAGCAAGATCTCGTTTGAAGAGAGAGGTTTTTGTTATTTTTTGAGTGTGTTTTACAAAATATACTTATAGTCTGGATGTTATCTTTTACGTAGGAAGATCATAAAGCTGAGACTAAATCAGCACAGTTGGGCTTATTTGGCATAAAATGGAAATAAACTACAAATGCACAAGAATCCTCAACAAAGAATCATGAGACAGCAGTAACTTTCAACTGTTTCCAAAGTGGGTATGGCTTAACCAACCACTGAGAACTGAAATGCCACCCTCGCCAACATGAGACTTACTCTGGGGAAGCACCACCCCAGAAAATGTAGCTCAGGGTTTGTGTTCATGTTTTGGCCTTCTGAGTACCCAGCGGAAGTGCTTGGTTTCTGCCTTTGAAATAAACTGAATTATTGCCTCTGCATTTCTGTCTTCTGTCAGAGAAACTTAGGAAGCTCCACCACAAGTCAGGGTTTAGGTTCAGCCTCAGCAAGTTGCGTTCTTGATAACATTAAAGATGTCATTAATTATTGCACTGTTGTAGACCTGGGATTCCTGACCTGGGTGTTGCTGCTGCATGTGTACCTGCTCCACAGGCAGAGCTGAAGGACTGTCACCACTGTGTAGGGATTATGTATGAAATACCCAGCAAGAGGCAAGAGATGGGTTAAATGCAGGGTGGAGCATGAGGAAATGGTGAGAGGGGTCAGCTGGGTACAGAGCAGGTGCATTACACTGGCAGCCTGGCTGCTGCTGCACTACTTCAGCAGCAAGGGAGAGATTTTTAAAGGAATTTAGGAGAGATGAGCAAAGTTTCTCTGCATTTGTGACCATAGAGGTAGTCCCAGGGTGGAATGATGAGAGAAAACAAAAAGGAACATGATAGGAAGTATAAAGTGGGTGTTCAAAAGCTGCAAAAGGCACTCATTTGCCATTCAGATCTGCCTGCCTGCACAAGCACTGTGTGTAAGGACATCCTTTCTTTCATTTGTTAGAGAAGGGAGAGCTGGTCAACAGAAGCACAAAAATGACTCAAAGCATCAAACTACATAGTAGCTTGCATCCAGCTACATAGTAGCTCGCAATAATATTTGGAAGATGAAACAGCAGATCAAGATAGCAATTATGAAAGCAGAGAAAAGGATGTCACCATTACTGAGCTAATGCGAGGGTGACACCCCGGAGAAGTGTTTTAGCTGTGAGGGCAGAGAGAATAGGCAATGTCTTTGAATGTAAGCAGAAAGTGTCAACAGATCTTAGCTGTACCTTGAAAGCAAGGCTGCCCAAAGAAAAACTGTGCCCTGTCTGCACACAGAGTGGTAACTGTCACCGAAGAAAGGAAAGAAAATAGATTTTGGGTGTCCCTTGGAAGTGGGGGTATAAGGGACTCTGTTTTAGCCACACTGAGCTGGAAGCACTGGCTAGGCTTTCAGCAGCCAGTCTTTTGGAAGACAGCAGAAAATGTTGGTGTGGAACATCAGCTGGGCTGGATATTATGGGAAAGCAAATTGAGGGAAATTGAACTATATGGAGAATTTGCAATTGAACTTGTTAGAAAGATGATGGTTAAAAGCAAAAGAGAAGTCATCAGGGTTGATGGAGTGGAAATCACATAAAGGCTGAATGGTGGGACATTATGAGGGAAGCTAATGGATGGTGCTGAATGGGACCACTTGAAGGTTAGTTCAGGGAAAATTCAGCCATAGAGAGCCTGGAATCTGAACAGTGCATGCCAAACAAATAGTCCTTTTTTATGAGTCAAAGAAAAGGATCAGGGCAGCAAAGGAAGGGAATAGGTAAAATGGACACAGCATGATGAGGAGGTGATAGGGGTCTTGAGCATAAATCAACAACAGCAAGAAGAGGAAAAGGGAGAATCAGAACCAGAAACGGAATGTGGTGGATGGGTGAAGGGGAGGTGTCTGCAGGGCTGGGAAGGGAGTAAATGAGAAATGAAGGATCCTTGTGAAGAGGAGGAGGAGGGAGAAGGTCAGGGGAAAGATCAGCTCATTGAGTATAGTGTGATCCCAGCTAGGGAAAATCTGAGACAAAGATGCTTCAGTAGGGTTTGAAAGCCTTGCTGCAGAAGTAACAAGGTTTCAGGACCTGGAGTGAGGGAAGTATGAAGAGACTGTGGCTAACTAAGGTCTTTCAAGCTGGAGTGTGGGCTGGAGTGAGAAATACAGGATGTGAGGACTGGGCAGGCAGCATTCAGGGTGCAACTGCAGGAGGTCTCAAGGTTGAGGAGGGAGGAAGAGACAGAGTTGGGAAAAAAGGGACCAAAGGCAAGGAGGGAAGATACACAAATGTGCACGCAGGGACATGTCCTCAAGATGTTTTTACAACAAAAGAGCACGTTCAGCTCACCTTAATAAAGTATTCACATTATTAAGTTGACTTTAGGCCATATCCACGTCATGTGCATGCTTCTGGCAGTAAAATGCCTGTTGGCTGTGGATGCTACAATTTCACCAGAGTTCATGCACTGGTATCCTCATCCTGAAGTGAGTGCTACTCCTCACTGGGACCTGCTTCACTGTCATTAGTATTCCCAGTAAAGACAGCACTAATAGGTGCCTGAAGCTCACAGGAGCATAGTTGCAGGTAAAGCTGCAAGCAGAGATAGATTTCATGGGTGGGTGTATTCAGACTTTGGGACTGCGGTATGGTCTGTGACTCCTGAAGACTGACTCTTTCTGCTTCTCGGCCTCATGAAAGGGGCAAGAAAAGACCCATTTTTTCTGGCTTGCTGAGTGCATGCATTCAATGGATGGGAAGCTGGAGGGACCTCTGGTTTGATCAAGGAGATCTGAACATGCCTATTGTTGCTGCCATGTGTGGAGTCTGACTCAGTGTTTATGAAGTAAACAGGGTGAGGAAATGTTGCTGACAAGGTTTTCTGCTCACCAGGCCCGGGGTAGCAGCAGACATACCCAGAGGTGCTGCAAAACCCTGGGGCCCAGGAGCAAGCTTTGACCTGGGCACACTCCAAACAGGCCATAGTTGTCCTGCGAGGAAGAAAGAAGTATTATTTTCATAGAAGCTAATTGTATTGAGCAATAAATAAACAAAAAGGCTTCTACGTGCTTCTTGTACATACTGAAGTCTCAAGTCTTGTCTCACCTGTGTGAGTCACAGGTCAGACTGTACATGTGCAGAATAAATCTTCCCAAGTGCCACAGGGGTGATGAGGGGTGTCTGGTACACCAGGAGGCCACAGGGGTGATGAGGGGTGTCTGGTACACCAGGAGGGTACTCTGCTTTCTGTGGCATGTGATCAGTGGGAACACATTCCGAGACTGGCAACAGCCATTGAACACGTCTGTGGCTGCTCTGCTCCTCGCTGCCTTGTAGGCTGCTGGCCTGGAGCCCTTCTGGATATTGGAAGGTCTCTTCTCTGACCTGTGTTTTACCACAGGTGTTTGCAGGTCCTTACTTGAGGTGCTGAGATCAGAGACCATATCTTCCTATGTTGAATTTTTATTTCTCTGGGAAATTCTGGTTTTCTGCAGGTATCTGTCTGCATGCTTACATTCCTGATAAGCAGCAAGACAGACTGACAAACTGTTTTAGTTTTTACTGTCTGCTGACCTTACGAGTCTAAGTAAGAAAATTCCTGTTGAAATTCCTGTGCAAATTCCTGTCCATTCCCATGGCCACCTGCCTAGGGAAAGTTTATCAGCTCACTGTCTGGTTGATATATGGGGCACTGTATAAAACCTACAGCTCTGAGGGATGTGGAATGAACTGCCAGAATCCTGGAGTAAGTACCGTTAAAGTGTTGCTGAACTGGAGGCACTGGTGGCCTTGGCTATTGGCTTTCTCATCAGAATAAGAAAAGCCCAGGTAAACAGCTCTTTTGCTCACAGAGCTGTTCCAGGGCTTGTTTTCCCTCTAGCTATGGCATTATCTGGAGCGTTAACTGTGGCTTTTTGATTCCTGTCATCTCCCAAGGATGAGTTTGTGGTGGTACCTATCAGGAAGAGATGCACCATTAAAAACGTGTCAGGGATTTGAGAGGTGTGTTACCTGTGATCCTGCTAGCCCCTGGGCTGTAGGGTTACTGTGAGGATGCTGTTGGCACTGTTGTGGTGTGTCCATCCCATTGGTAAAGCAACACAGAGGAAGGCTGAACCTCAGCTGAGAGGCTATCAGAGAGAGGAAGGAAATTTATATAAATATATAAACTTTTTCTTTTTTTTTTGTAATATATATTTATATGTTATTGCACTCTTTGTGCAAATACTAGCCTTTCTTCTACACTGGAACCAGTGATCAGTAACTTCAGTGAAGTCAGTAAAAGTGTTTAGTACAGCTAGATCCAGGGCAGAGGGCTCTGTACCACCACATAGGTACAGAGAACAAGGCTTTGGTAAGGTGGTTAATTTTGCAGCTGTTTGGGGAGTACCTTGATTCTTCTAAACAAATGTAGCCTTCTCTGTATACACACAGCAGGTATCGCCATGAATCAGTCTCAGCACTGGATTTTTAATTCCCAAAGCACTGTCAGTCAGCAATCAGCATTTAGTTATCATCCTTGTTTTAGGGGGATGATCTTGATGGGATCATTTTCCCTCACTGTGTGATAATTTCCCTGCCAGTACATAGGATTTTTTGGTTTTCTTCCTTTTCTCTTGTGAAATACTAGAAATGCACTCTTGAGGAGTGCCATAGGAGACAGACTGTTAAAGCACATACTGTGTATATACAAGATGTGATAAGGATGCATCTGCTTCTAGCATGAAGCATCTCTTCATCTTTATATTTTCCAATAGACACGATTTTTTTTCTGAATAAATGAGTTATGAAAAAATACAGTGTCCAAAGAAAATGGAAGCAAACCAGCTGATGGTGCAATCTGCTTACCTTTGGGCAGTCTAGTAAACTTAGTTTTGTGAAAAAATACCATGTACCTGTAAGCCTAGAAGGTTAGATTTGCAATAAAGCTTCACGTTGGTAATAGTGAACATCAGTTAAAGACCACAGCTCTCTGTGAATGCTGCAGGTACCCAAGGCACAGACTGCACAGAGGAGTTGTAAGCTGGGGTGTAAGTTTATAGTATCTTTGGACACACCTTCATGTTTTCAATACGTAGAGAGCTGATGTTCCTTTTTTTGTTGTACTCCAAAGTAATCGGAAAGGACCCTGCTGCAGTCTGGGAGCTGTAATCACGCTGCCCCAGGGCGGATACAAGGCTATCTGTCCCCATGCATCTAGTCCTGCCCTAGGAATACCCACAAATGGGCTGGACAAACCCTTCCCAGAGCTAAGGCTGGTGCAAAGAGGATTAGATAAGCTTGCTAGTCGCTGTTGTGCAAGTTGCTTTCTGTGTTCTGGACTCAAAGCAAAACTTGGCCAAAACCACAGGATTGAAACTCCTTGGTGACTGGACTCTGTCCGTACAGAGAGATAGGGCAATCAGTGTGCAGTGCCTACTGCTGACTCACTGCTTCCCCATTCCCTGATGTCTGCCTTCACCTTCTGTTGTGGGTGCCAGTTTCTGCAGCCTCCACTCTCTCCTCTTGCTCTGCCAGTGCCCATCAGTGAGTTTGGGCCATGGCCAGGGATCCTGGGGCAGGATCCGTGTTTGCAAGAATGCAAAGTGAGGGGTTGCTGGACAAGAAGTCTGTGGAGCACCAGGGCATAAGCAAGCCAGGTCAGAGCACTACATAGCTGGATGCAGACATGCTGGTGCCATGGAAGAGCAGAAGGGATGAATCCACTCGCCACCGATGTCAGGAACTCTGAATGATATGCAAGGTGAAGGAACCAGGCTTTCATTGTCACTCTGTTTCTACATGGTTCAAACCCGGGTTCCAGCCACATCACCAAAATGCAAGGAGGGCTTAACTTCTGCCTTACCTCTAACCAGGGTTCACTGCCTTAGTATCTTCTGAAACAAGCACTGTAACATGAACAATGTGAGATGAACTGCATTTTATTGCTCCTTCTTTAGATCCAGACCATTTCTAGCACATTTCCTCTTCATCTAATCTGTTTCATGTTGCAATCCTTGCTGTGCTTCCCTATTTCCAAATCAAAACACAATCTTTCTGCAAAAAATCTGAAAGCTGCCTCCATTTTGAAATGCAACCTGTTTTAAACAAAGAACATCAGTTGGTTGTTAACTCATTGGTTTGTTAATCCTCACCTGGAAAGTAACCGATGCCAAAATCATTGCAGCCTTAAAGCTCTTGCAAATGTCAATCACTATTAAATAAAGGTATCTTCGGAGTTCACAATTACTATTGTATGTATATGTGCAATAGGCTGTAGAAAAAGCCAGGCAAGAAGCAAAAAGTCTACAAATGACTGGTTTTGCAGGAAAGGCATCAGTAAAAAGCTGAGGAAACCTGGGTTCATGTCCCTGTGTTGCCACAGAAAATAGCATGGGTGAGTTAATGACGGTACAGTCAAGTAGGTTGTTTCTGGTTGTGGATATCTGGTGTGTGGTTGCTGGTCTCTGCCGCTATAGCTGAGCATCGCGATGGGTTGTAAGGTCTTGCAGCAGGTTCTGCTATGGCTGATCTTTGGGGAGCTATGGCAAATCTCTGTGTGTTTGGCTTATGACTCCATTTTGATAGGACTGGGTGGTTGTGAATGGGCAGCTGTGCTGCGAGAGGCCTGGGGAGGGGTGAGGGAAGGTGCTGTTTGGCTGGACACACAACCCAAACCTCTGGCAGTTCCTGGGCTTCCTGCGCTAGCTCACCTTCCTATGCTGTCCTCAGCAGCCTTGCAGACCTGGGGCGAGGGGGCCTTTTGGAAGTGCTGCTGGTGCTCCACAGGTCTTTGTAATCCCCAATGGCACAAGCCACCCAGGGAAATGCCATTGATGCACTTTTGTGTCATAGTCCAATTGTGTCTCTGAAATGAGAGCAAAGTCCCACTTCCAGAGTGGGTGAGAGGCCAGGGTAGATTGAGGTGCTGGTTGTGACAAGTCCCAGGCTTCTGCTTCAGATCACTGCTTCTGGAAAAGCAGTTTGAAATGCACTGCTAAAGGGCCTGTAGCTTAAGTATTAATAAATAGATATAATTGTTGTAGGCGCTGGTCTCTTTGCACAAGTTATTGACAGCACAAGAGGGAATAGCCTCAAGCTGCACCAGGGAAGGTTTAAACTGGACATTAGGAAACTTTTCACTGGAAGCGTTGTCAGGTATTGGAACAGGCTGCCCAGGGAGGTGGTTAAGTCACCATCCCTGGATGTGTTTAAAAGCTGTATAGATGATGTGCTTGGGAATATGGCTTAATGGTGGACTTGGTAGAGTAGGGTTAATGGTTGGACTCAATAATCTTAAAGGTCTTTTCCAACCTTCTATGATTCTATCTTGTAGCCCACTCTGAAAAAAACTGTGCACACAGTACAACCTACAGAGATCCGGGACTGCAGCTGCTCCAAGTGCGTGAAACTTTGCATCCAAAAGTACCAGTTGTACAAGTGTCTGTAAAAGCAAGGAGACAGAGCAGCTCTGGTTAATAAGGATGACCTGCATTTTCTAGGAGACTATTTTAATTTGCTCATCATTTTGCAAAGCTTTGAGTTCCTGGACTGAAACACTGCATGGCAAAATGCCAGCCTGAGGCATGTGAATTGTTCTGCGTTTGCCTGGATAGAAGCCCAAGAGTCACTTCACTTAAAATGATTCGACCATTTCTAAGAATCAAAGTTAGAGAATTTGCTTTTTTTTCAAATTTTTGCAACCTCTTCCTAGGGCAGTGACTTGACCTTTAGCAGGGAAGCAGCTTTTGCGAAGAGGTACTCAGATTTAAGCAGGATATAAACCTTTGAAAATCAGTTTTCATGTGTTTGGTGGAAACTTCAACTTTTAACATTCAAGTCCCAGACATCACTTCCACACTGCACATGCTCCAGTCTAGGCAAGACTTTAAGGGCAGGTCTGGCATGTGGCTGCTAGTCTCTCAGCCTCTGAGCTCAAGAGCATCTAAAGGTAAAGGAAGCAAAGAAACATGTAGTGGAGCTTGGGGTGGTGAAGAGCAGATCCTAACAAGGGAAGAGAGGAGCGAGAAGAGGAAGAAGAAGGTAGGAGAGACAAGAAAACTGTCTGCTTGGAAAAGCGGACAGAGTGTCAGAAGGCTGATGGAAGGAGGGATTTGAGGAGATAACTCAAGTGGAAGGGACAGAGAACTGGTGGTTGAGCAGGGAGACAGCACATATGGGAGCAGGGTCTGACATGGGGGGCTGCAAATGGAGCCAGCCAAGCAGGAGGATTTGGGTTGAGATGTAACAGCTGGAAGGAAGCAATGTTGTGAGCCCAGGGCACTGATACTGGACAAGGGCAGGAGGGGGACATAGGGCAGGCCATCCAAGGAGCCTGGGCAGAAGCCCAGCTGGAGCATTTGTGGATGTGAATCCAGGGCTTTTCCCAGCACTATCTTTCCCTTGGGAAGCTGGAAGGAACCCCCTGCTCCTTTCTGTTCCATCTTTTGCTGCTGCTGCCAGCAAATGCCAGGCTGGGCTGCAGCCCTGCCTCTTTGATTTCCTCAGTTACTCTGTGGAGCAGAAGTCCGTGTGGTAAATCTCATGTGCTACTCCTCTGAGTGACACATACATCAGTAGGATGCCACATGATGGAATTTTGGGTTGGATTTCAGTTTGCATCCAAAAAAACATACACACAAGCTTAGGAAACTGTGCACAGATATATCCTACTCAGAAAAAATATGAAGCGTGCAATTCAGATAGTGCCAGATTTATGGTCTGTACAATCCTAATTTGCCTTCTGGTGTGTATTATTAGCATATGACCCTGGTTTTTTGACACATTCAGTACTGTTGAGGTTTTTTTTTGTAGGATCCTTGCCATATAACATGTATGAAAAGGAGGGTAGTCAGTGAGCAATTTACTTTAAATATTTTTTTTTCTCTTCTGCTGTTCAGGATGTAAATGGTTCATGCTGTTGCACTGCTTTGCTTGGAAAAGATTCAATGCTCTTTGGCTTTTTAATGGACTTCACCTCTACAACATTTAAAAGCTTACAAACAATAATGAGATAATCTGCACAACAACCATTTGATATTTATTTACAAAAAAATAGGGACACAGAATATCAAGGAAGAAGTTTACCATAGTTTTGACTGTACAGTTTAGGATGCCACAGCCAGGCACAGGTGAATTTTTGGAGTTAAAGATTGTCCTCACTGAAAAATGTGCCTTAGGTTTAACAAGCTCTAGCTATAGGTTTATGTCAAGCTAAGAGGTTACTTTTGATGATCAGAAATAAATACATGCAAGTAAGTTGAAGCATTATTTCCACATTTCTGAAATAACACAGCCATATAATTTTTGCTTCGTAATGACATTTCATTTACAGATTTGAACAAATTCAGCAAGAAAAATGGTCCAGAGAATCCAGAAATTTAAATGTTTGCCTTAGGGCAAAATAAATTGCCCATTTGGTTTTTTTTTTTGCACTTCAGCTAACACTATGAGTCAGTTGCACTCTTCCCGTTACGACTCTATTTTCCAGAAAGCTTAGCTTTTCTTAAGATCTACACTTTCAAAGTGCATTTCCCAGTGAGTTCTCTTGCAGTTCTAAGTTCTCTTTGCTTCTGCAAGCAAACTGCAGACCAGAAAATGTTCCCACCCAAAAATAAGGAACATGCAGTTGGTGACCATCTGTACAAAGCCTGGTTTAAATGACTTGGCCAATGATACACAGGATCCATGTGCAGAGAGAGGACAGAAAGCAGTAATCAAGAGCCTGTTTATCTGCCTTAGCTCCGAGTTCCCCTTTCTCGCAGTGCGTCAGGCACCACATCACATCCGATGGCTCTGGGAGAGTGGTGGGAACAGCAGCCACCCTTGCTGCCTGAGCCCACCTTCTCCACCGGAGCAGGGCCACTCTCTGCACTGCATAGCAAGTGAAGGAGGCCACCATCTCCTGTGAGGGTCCAGAGAAGTGCAGGATAGAATTTGCAGCACCAGACTTATAAATATCAGGTGCTCCAGGGGACATTTGGCACTTCTCGAGGGGAGCAGCACGTTGCAGTGCTCGCTCTCCCATGTGCAGGTCTGCAGCATCCATCCAGACCCAGGCTGGCACCTAGTGAAACATCGGGGTGAGGATCAGGTTGGAGGGTACCCAGGGAAAGCACTGTGTTGAGGTGCATGCCCAGAGGCAAGGGGCTGGGGTGGGGAGATGCCAGGCCCCAGCCCTCTGTCAGGGAGCTGCAGGGCCAGCAGGAGAACCTGCAAGAAGAAGCATCCTCACCATCAACGGCTGATTAAGTTTTGGGCTAGGAAGGGGGAAATCCCAGGGTGTCATTTCCGTGCCATGAGCCATTCTGTGTTTTATCCACATACCTGCACATCTGTGGGGTAGAAGAGGTAGGAGCAAACACTGGCTCCCCACAGGCGGGAGTACCTACGCTCTGAATTGCTCTAGCTTTCAGGGCTGCCTTCAGGATGGTTCTGGGTGCAAGGGTCCCACACACATATCCCCCCTGGCAGTTGGGAGAGCTGGTGAGCCTGGCCCAGCAGGCCAGGTGACCCTGGGTCTTGCAGAGGTAGCTGCTTTCACTGACACTATTGTGGCTGAAAAAACAGGTTGTGGAAAAGATAAATGAGGCTGGTGTCCTTAGGATTATAAGAAAAGATAGGAGGATAAAGAAGGAAGACATGAAAGACGAATAGTGAGGAGAGTGCTGTGGACTGGGATATTACCTTTGCGAGGTCTCCTAGAGTTAGACATTTCTTTACTTAGGGAATACATCCAGCACAGCTCTGACCACCATATTGCACCTCTTCTAGACATCTGTTTTATAAAAGCGGTTTAAAGCAGGAGTCAAATGTAGCAATCCACCCTGTGCTGCTAGAATGTTTGGCTCTTCTTTTCCTGGTGGCTGGTAATACCAAGGGATATTGTCTGAAGTTAAGATGTTTTCAGGTGAGGAACAGGAGATTGGTAGGAGACTTGGAGGTGCCCATCACTCTGTACTGTCTCTCTGCTTTGCACTTTGCCTTCAGTTGGGCTAGGGCTGAGGCAGAGCTGTGCAAGGGGGCTGCTTCCCTTCCCCACGAGCCATCCCAAAAGACCCTGTGGCTTGAAAGGTGCAGGATCAGAGCCTGAATGCATTAAATGTCCCAGCCAGCGTGAACTGGCAAAGGCTTGGTTCTTTTTATATATTGATCTAAAGCAGAAGTGGGCAAATGAAAGATGCCCATTCCACTGGGGGTACCGCAGACACTGGAGGGAAAGGCAGTCCCTAGTTGACCAGCTTGAAATCCAGAGCGAGAAGCAAAGCACGCAGAGCAATCTTCATTGCTCATACCAAATGGCTGAAGATAAGGATGAAAACTCCTGTCTCACGTGGGCTAAAATGCAGCAGACTATGCTGCAGCCTTCATTGAGCAAGCCCGAGTTGTGAACATGCTTATGAAAACTAGTGTCTCACAAACAGATAAAAGGACCCCTCAACAATAAACAAAAGAAGTGTGTGCACTCAGCATTTAAATTCTTCTCCTAACCCAGCAGGGTAGCAATATGTTCCTTCTCATTCACCTGCACCCATGCTCATCAGCACTTTCTCTGTTCTTCTGCAAGGTTACCACCATGGAGGACCTGCAATGCATGACGATACCTTTATAACACATCATGGTAACTTTCCAAAAGCTCAGGGCTGTCATTATCTTTCCAACTCTGTCCATTCTTCTGTTCATTTGATGGGATGATCAGAGAGAATACAAGCCATCCTCTTTTTGCCTTCAAAACTTTGGTCAGGTCTGCAGTGCAAGCATTGGCTGGCCCAGATGTGTTGGCCAGATCATATTTAATTCCTTCTGCTCCCTGTGCCTCCCTGCTGCTTTCCTGCACTGACAAAACCAGAGGTCATACCCAACCACCTTACCAGGAACAGCTCCTCACCTGCTGGCCAGACTGTGCTTGTATAGGCTGTAAGTACAGTGTGCTGCTACAACACAGGGGAAAAAACAGCCGGGATTTTGCATGAGCCACAGCAGCTTTCAGCAGTGACCATCCAGCAGCAGCTCACAGCCACCTTGGCTGTCTAATGGTGTCAAGGAGAGCCTGTAACTACATTGGTTATGCCTAATTATTTCAAACTGGTGAAAATCAGCACGTGGTTTTCTGGCTTTCAAAGCTGAGTTGTGTTGACCCCCTTGGAGATAACATGCGTTATTACTGTTGTACTTGAGCAGGTTGTTTTTTCCCCTTTGTATTCTCTTAGTTCAGACTTTGATTTAATATTCCTTCTCTCCCTCTGTTTTGGTTACTCTGTGCCGTAGTGCTTAGAGATTTCCTGCCTGTATATTGAAAGTTTTTAATGAAGAATTTCAGCAACACTTGAAGTTACCAGTAAAAGCCCTCTGCAGATTTTGACAGAAAAAGGAGTTATATGAAATTACTTCTAATCTCTTTATCCTTGTCACACCACTCTGCTATGCAGTAATACACCAAAGAATTTCCAGAAAGCAAAGGTTGGCGACTTACAATACCTACGAACTTGGTTGAAAGAATAAATAATAAAGGAATTGAGAGGTGAATTCCATCTGCTGCTATGTTAGCTGGGGGACAAAGGAGGGGAAAAGTGGAGAGAGAAGGGTGGAAAAAAGTAAATGTTTTCGCAGTGTAATTGTTTTGTTTTTGTTAACTAAAACCTGGAGTCCAAGTAAGCCATTTCCCTCAAAAGTTTAGAACATGTTCTGAAAGGTAAAAATCGAGGCATTTTGGTTGACTTTATCATGGCAGCTATCAATGGCACATTGTTAATCCCTGTTAGAGTGGCAAAGCTGCAAAACAAATAACAGTATGTCCTTGAGTGCACCAGTTCTGGGCCTAACAGATTTTCATTTTTCACCCTGTTGCATAATGCTGGCATGTACATACAACACGTAGCGTATGAAATGTTCTGGGTAGGGCTTGATCCTGCCTCCGTTCAAATCAAGGGCAATATTCTTCCAGTTCTCAAAAGAGGCAAGGTCACGGTGTGTGCTGGAGGTGACTACAACCCAGCTAGGAAGCCAGGCAGAAGTATGTCAGAGTAGGTCAGCTTTCTCCTGCTCTAGTCCAAGCCCACATGCACTTGTGCAAGGGTGTACCTTTTGTAATCCCATGGCAACTAATGGCTTTCCCCATTTGCCTTCTGTTTTCTCAGATTCAATTCCTTAAAAGAAGAAAAACAAAACAAGGAATAAAAAAAAGCAAAAGGAAAAAAAAAAGGGGAAAAAAAAAAAAGGAAAAGTAACCCCCAACTATTATTTCCTCCTGACATACATAGAGAAACCAAGATATTGATTTCTTGTACTCTGTGTTTGTCAGTCTTAGCCAAGCATTGTGTGTAGGTGTTATGTGATTTAAAAAAAAAGAGATGAAGTGTGGGTGGGACTGAAAATGCAGTTGCTATTATTCATCTATTTATGCCATCATACACGTGTGATCAGGCTGTGATCTCGTGCAGCAGCCTAGGAACCTACAGATTGCTTGACTCATCCTTCTGTAAAAGGGCCAGGAGATGTGTTATTTAATTCTTCTACTAGATCAGTAATAACTGTATATACTAACTTTGTATTTCATACATACAGCCAGCATCAGCCCACACATGTGATGAAACAACAGCATAGAATTCCATACCTGTACTTCTTTTTTTTTTTTCATTACAATATGCAAGCTCATCAGGATTCCATCTGGGGAAAAAAACTGTGTAAACAGCACACTTACCAAAAAGTGAAGATTTTGTAAAAATAAAACTATATGTAAGTTTGGGTCAAGTTTGCAAAACAATGGACCTATGTTAAAAAAAAAAAACAAAACAAAAAAACTCAAGGAAAATATTTTCACTTTTCATTTTGGAGCACCTTATGTGGCAATTGTAAGAAATTTTAAAGAAGCACTACAGAAAAAGAATCAAACTGAAATGGATTTTTGTTACTGAATGAATCTTTGGTACTGTTGTTTCCTGAATCAACTTGTGACCTCTGCTTTTGATACTTTCACCTTCCCAGCAGAGATGTGGTACTGGCACTTGATGGCCAAGCCATCCTCAGCTGATTCGAGTAGGGAGTTTTTACATGGGAGTTCAATCCTGAATGCTCTTGCAGCTCTGTGAAAACTTGCTTGTGACATATGCAGACCATCCAAAACCACTGGGTATAGATCCCTTATCATGTTTTTGCAGACTTAAACATATTCCTGCTTCCATAGAGAGCACGTCTTCTAGCTGCAGGCAGTACAAACTTGTTGCGGTGCTAATTATTTGATCTTCTGCCTCAGTATTTCCAGATGCAAAAGATTTCTTTATTTTGGTTGTTAAAGAAGGGATTTGTTTTTCTGTCTCTGTTCCACATTTGATACATCTCTGCTAGTAAATCATACATGCCCAAAATCACTCCCTATCACAGAGGCTGATTGCCTCCAGAGGAGGATGCTCTCACCCGCCAAAACTGAATAGCTGCATCCAAACTGTGTGTTAGGAACAATCCAGAACTCATCCTAACCCCCAGCCTGTGCCTGGAAGAGCAGTATCTGCTCACTGATGTGGATGGCTGCTATTTAAACGACATGGATCCAGAGCATGTCAGGGGCTGTTTTGTTTGGCCCTTGAAGAGTGCAATTGGTTTCAGGAACCCAGGAATTCTTGCTGACGTGATTTAACTTAATTTACTTTTGTAGAGGGAGCTCTTATATCTCCCCACTTCCATACTGGCACAGATCTCCACAACAGCCTTCTTTCAGAGGCTCCAAAATCAGGTGTACACTTATTATGTCCCCAAGCACAGTATTTCTGTTCAAATATAAGTACAATTAGAGCTGAGGCTGGAATGGGGCTGGTAGGGCAGAAAGGAGCCATCAAGATAAAGCCCTGGGATCCATGGGATGTTTGCCCACGAAGAAGCAGTGAAACAAGGCAAAATGACAGGTATCAGCAGATGCTGATGGTGAGGGCTGCTGGCAAACTGAACAGTCTTGCTGGGAATAAAGTAAAGGATTCCTGAGCAAGAATAAGGCAAGAGTGTGTTTTCAGAGTGGGAGGAGGAGTCTGGAGGCTCTCATGGACTATTTTTGGTAGTTTCTTTGGTAAGGAGGAAATATTTGTTTAGCACAAATATGCTGTGGATTTAAATTCCATTTTCCCTAATCTATCCTTATAGGGAGTGCTATTGCAAGCACTTCCTTCTCCGGGGAAGAAAACAGTTGACTTCTGATTTCCATAGAAATGCAAAAAAAGCCAATTCTTTATAACGGAGGCACGCCCCTCCCGCCCCACCCAGGAAAGACAGGGTGGAAAGTCCTTGAGAGCCATTGACTCTGAAGCTGGTCAGTGCAACAGGAATGAGACTTTCTCAGTTTAGTAGCAGACAATCCTTCTGATGAAAGTTTGGACTTATGTTGTCCCTAGACAGCTTTTGTTGCTATTTGTATATACCTGAGTAGTCAATAGGCCATGTAGTAAACCTATAGAACAACAGAAAATAGCTACATTTCCTTCACAAGGAGAATACTGGAGATCAAACTTAACTCCAATTAAAGTTGGGTTTACCTGCTGTATGTAGAACAAAGTCTTCCCCTGTTATGTGTCAGTATTAAATTCAAGGGAGACACTTATTTTTTCTATGGAATATACCTGTCATCTGAGATTTTTGTTTCACAGATTAATTTTGTTATCCACTCCTTTCACCCACATGCATTAGGGTAGCATTTTAAAGAATTAACAGCAACAACTTTGTTTCTCAGTTATGTCTAGTTTAACTAACATCTAATCCTCTTAGCTTTTATACCTTCACAAACAGGGATTTGTTTGGCTAAAAACTTTTAATTAGCCCAATCACATGGAGCAGGTATTTAACAACCCCAAGGCAAACCCATTTCAGACATCAGAGGTGTCTCACCACCAGATTGAGAGCTAATTCTAGGAGCCCTTTCCCGCAAGCTGTAGAACTTGAACAACAGGTTTGGTGAGCGGCTGGCACCCAGTTTTTCTACATAAGTGGGCAGCATTCTTTAACGGTAACTTGCTGTCTCCAAACATTGTTTTGTGGTCCTTTGCTAGCCCCCAGTCTCTGCTTTCCTTCCAAAGCAGCCCCTTTTTTTGCCAGTCCATCTCTGAAGAGAACTCAGGATCTTCTCATAGGACTGCTGAAGACCTGTCAGGTCACTGGGAAAATAAATACACGAACAGATGAAGCGAGGATTGAACCTGCTGAACTTTTGATCTCAGTAATTTGAATCCAGAAAAAAAGGTTGCTCGAGCAGCATATGAGTCCTAACCCAGGAAGCACAGGGTCACTGGTGCGGGGCAGGTGAGGCTGGGGAGAGAATGCTGATGCCCATGAGACCTGTGCTCCTGTGGTGCGTGAAATCAAATGAGAAAAGGAGTGGCTATCACAAAGCGGAAGAATGGACACCAGTGAAAAAACAGGAGGGAATGCTTGCATAATATGCTAAACATGTAATTATTAACTTGAGATTAGCTCTGCTGCAGAACCAGGGCCACAGCCATGCAAAGCCCACCCGTGAGCATACAGTAGTTATTCTTGGGTCCAGGCTGTTTCTCCAGCAGACTCCCATCAGGAAACTTGTGGGGCTACATGAAGCATTTAGCACTGCCCCTCAGGCAAGTCTCTGGGGGAAATGCAAGCAATATTGTGATTGACTGAGACTGGAGGGAAAGACTATGAGTGGTGGCTAGTAGGGGTATCACTTCTTTGCACTTTTCCAGCAGTAATATCTTCTTCTGCCTTGTCTGTCAATATGGAGTTTGCAAAACACCAGTAGGAGTGATGCTGACCAAGTCACCCCATTGAGTGTGCTGCCATGGAGTTATTTTTAGCCTATGTTCTCATCTTAGACTTGCTTTGGAACATCTTGAAAGATAGTAGAAATAAATAAGTAAATAATTGAGAAATAATGTCAGCACCTCCTCTTTAACATCCAAGTTGCAGAGACATGAGCCCTCTCAGCATCTACTGTTTGCAGCCTTGACTTCGCAACATACTCAGAGCTTTCCAAGACATCAGCTTTCACTGTTTGTCAAATAATCAAAAGTATTTGATATATTTCTCCTCGTATTCTCTACCTATTAATTCCTGGCTCCAGTTGCTCCTCTTTAGGATGCCAGTGTTAACCTCTGAGCTGGGTGGCCCTGCCTCATCAGAGGACCAGATCCCTGGAAGGTCTGTGTAGTAGTGAGCAGGCATGACACACTCTTGGGATGCCTTAGCACACATAGACCTGGGAGGAATACAGCTGGCCAAGCTGTTTTTGTAGATGTGGTTATGATGAGCTGCTCCTGCTGTACACAATTAAAAATGCCCTCCTGTCCCAGTATGGCAGGAAAACCAGGTAGCCATATGGTACATGTGCAAAATGCAGGATATCTGGTAAACCTATTTGGGCATGTTCTAGCTAGACATAAAATCATTTTTTAAAGCAAATAATTCTGATAAATGGATGCAAAATCAATGGAAAGTATTTTGCCTGAACAAAACCTGCATGATCAGGCAGAATTTCCATTACAGACCACTTACTGAGAAGATAAAATAGCAAAACCATGAAGTATTAGAAGTTGTTCCTTATGAAGTCAGTTTAAACAAAAAAAAGTCCACTGTCTGAGCTCATCCTGGACTTTTGGCTTTCAGAGGGCAACTGAAAAGCTCAGAGGTCAGTCAGTTGGGTTATTTATCTCAGTAGCATCACATGCAGACATTTGCAGATAATAAAAATATGAGTGCTCACAGTGCTGATGATGTTCATATCATTAAAAAGTCCACTGCCTGGCTGAGTCTTACAGTTAACTGAAAGCAAGCCATAAGCAAAGCAAAAATGTGGCAGAATGATGTGATGGAAGGGAGACATGATGTCAGGTAGTATAATTAAAAGCCAGCATAATTAAAAGCTAATGATTGCATATAAACAATGAGGGGATCTTAGCTTTAACAGACCAAGTACACCAAATAAAGCAAAATCTTTGCTACTTCACTGAGTACCAAGATTGGCAGTTGTGGGAATTCAGTGGTCACACACAGGCAATTAAATATTTGGGATCATTGGCCCAGACCAAGCTGTGGGTGAGTGTTACATTCAGTACATTCGATGTCCAGCCAGTGAGTGTGGGATAAAGTTGTGCAGTGGGGATGTGCAGGAAGTCTGGGCGACAGAGCATTTTAGTAAATTCTGTAATTCCTTGGAAATGAGCAGCCAAAACTTACACGTGATACTCTGCTTCTGGCTAAGTTCAGTCTCAGGCTGAGAGACCACTGTGGGGGGCTCTTTGATTCAGGTCTATGAAATCCCAGGAGGTGTGGAGAGGATGAGTGGTAGTGAGCTGCTCACTGGTGTTTCTAATGCAAAAGGCAGCTACTTTTAGACAAAGCTGTAGGAGACATTTTCAGAAGAAAAGAAGGTATTTCTTCATGCAACAAATACTAGGTTTGTGAAACTCTTTGCAGAAGGGTGTGATTATTGCAGCAGTTTTTTCAGGCGTTCAAGAGAAGACTGCAAAGTACTTGGAAGAATGATCCAGCATTGGGCAAAATACACCAGGTTCCAGACACTGAGCTCAAATCAGTTGGAGGCTAAAAGAGGACTTGCAGGAAACATCACATATATTTGTTCTGCTCTTGTTCTTCCATATGGGTCAGTTTGTGGTCACTGCTGCAGGCAGGTTTCTGTACTACATGGGTCTCCAAAGTCTGAACTAATAACACTATTCTTAACGTTTTCATTTTCATGGTGAACAAATTTTGTGCTGATTTTCTGATGTGCGGATGAATTCAAGGTGCTCTGTCTTTTCAGCTGTGCCTGAGCCAGTGGGGAGAGCACTGCAGGGAGCAGGGGCTACCAGAGTAACTATGGGGAAATAGGTTGCTCCTTCAGCTATAACATAGCTATAGGTGCCAGCTGCAGAAGAAGACAGAAGGGCTTAGTGGCAGGAGCACTGCATGATGGTATATTATGATGGGATCCAGTAAGATGCAGGCTAAGCTCTTTGAAGCCATGCTGCCCACATGTGCTGTAGTGCTCCCAGTTATTTACACTAGGAAGGGTTTTTAACCCTGTTAAACTAGCCTGATAACATTGACTTAGTTGAAATCACCTGCTTCTGTGTCCCCTGCCCCCTTTTCCTCTCTTTCTGTGCATAGGAAGATGCAGAATTGAGCTCTGTGCTTTCTTTTATGAAACTAAAATAATAATCGCAAAGTTTCTGGATTACCAGTTGACCCCATGTTCTTCCTTTATCCTCTAAATAAGTAAAACAGTCTTCACAGCAGTAATGCAAAACTTGTCTTGCCCTTGTGCTTGAGAACATATAGCAGAAAACATTATACTCCATAGTTTAAATTGCTTATCTTCATACCACCAGGGGGGGAGCATTATGTATTCCCCTGTTTTATACTGCACCAATGATGAGCACTTTGTTAAGGCTTATTACATCAGCGTGATTGCATTGCCTTAAAGTCTGAAGCTGTGAGGAAGGGAGGCTCTGACCTGCTGATTCTGGCCCACTGTGTTTTGTGGGCTTATAATCCAAGTGATGATGTGGCACAGTACAAGCAATATATGCTATGAAATCAGAAAAAAAAATCACTCTGATATTCCTGTGGCTTAGGAAAATAAAAAAATAAATAAACATACATTTTGGTTTTAAAAAATAATTAACACTTAAAAATAGTTTTAAATAATGTTTAAAAGCAACAAAAGTGAAACTGCAGATTTTGTGCACACACGCAATGCACAGAATCACGACAGTTGTGTCAAATGTGTGCACATGTCATCGTAAGCTGTGAGTTTATGTGGCTTCAGGGAATTAGAGCATGTTTTCATATGGACTTTTATTTTAGCTCTGTACAAATTTGTACTGCCTGGGGTACAGGCTTTCATTAAAAGTTTTATAAATGGTATCTGCTGTTTCAAAGTTGTATTAACTGCTACAGTATTTTTAGGTTTTTTCTTAGAAGGGATAAAGCAACTTACTCCTGATATTAGTCACAGTGCTTAAAACTCTGCCTTGACTGTAGTGGAACTACATTAACTTGCTTTAAGAAAGAATCCAGAGTTATTAAAATGAATGAAATTGCTTCCAATCATATACCGATATCCCAGACAAGTCGGTGGATTCTGACCGATATGTTAGTTTGAATGACTGAATGCTATTGGGTTTTTTTAGGCTAGAAATGCGGGCATTTCACTTGGACATTGCTTCTGCATCTCAGTCACAAAGCAAAAAAGACCTTGGAGGTGCAGATGTCTAAAAGAATGTTACCAGTAGTACAAAAAGGGTGAAACCTCTTTTTGAGTAACGACTGTAGTCCCACCATTTCCTTCTTCACTCAGCTGGAGTAAAATCAATAGAAAATTGAATGTCTAGAAATTTTTTTTCCCAGGGATATGCATTTTTAACAAGGCCATGCAGAATTCCTTTCATCTTCTCTGGAACATCACTTATCTTCTTTCCTACCTTGCATATAGTATTTCATATGGGCCTAAAGATGGCAAGGGAGGGAATTTACCAGAATTAAGGCAGTACAGCCCCCTTGCCTCCATTTCCAAACACAGTGTGGAAGGAACAGAGCTTCCAGAACTAAACAGACATGTTGGCTTCTCCTGTAAGGCACCCAAGACATGCTAGTACAGGGCATGGGGTATGTTAGACTATTTGCTCACTAGAAATAAATTCCCTCAGAACACTCACCAGCATCTCCGCTAGCTACAGAAGCCCAGAAATTTGCAGAGGACCTGATAACCAGCAGCAAAATGAGTAGCACAGGGATGGAGGGAGCTTTCACTGGAAGAGAGGTCCATCACTGGGCAAACTATATCAGGCTCAAGGGGCCTTGGTACAAGTCTGGGATTTTAAGTCTGTCTCTCCCTCAGAGATACAGTATCATGTATGAGAGATCTGCATGCCAAAGAATACTACAAGTTTATGTTCTCTAACAAATAATATAATTGGCAAGATGCTTACACCCAAAATATTGACTAGCATGCTGATGAAAATGAAGTTTCAGCAAGTGTTAATCCATGTGCCATTTTTTGCAAAGGATCACTGCAGGCTCTGCCACAGAGTCCACGGAATGATTCATAGCCTGGAACTTTTGGCTCACACATGGTGTGATCCCAGATGCTTATATTCATCACCGCTTTTCCCGGTGCACATTTTTTGTGGGCTTAGCACCATAAGAAAATGCTGATTGACAGCAATTATTTCCTTAACAACAAGCAAATGAAATTGTATTCAACCTATCAGTAAGTGGCATCAGCCAAGATCTAGAAATGAGCTCAGTAACTGGGATTTAATCAGTAAGTGAACTGTAGCATCCATTATAATAGCACCTAAGCATCAAATGATCACATGAAGAATAGCATCAAATCCAAAAGGTGCAGTTTGTCTTCCCCCTGTGTTTCTCTCTATTTATTTGTACTGAGTTGCCCTCACTTGTTTGTATCTAGGAGTGACATCGTTACAACATGCCATTGCCTTTGCTCCTGAGAGAAACCTGGTGTGAAGAAACACCTTACCTTTCCCCTAAATGTGCTGGGGTTACAGCTCAGCCCAGCTGGGGTGGCAGGATGCTCTCCACATGCCTGCCTCTCTCCCAGCATCCTCCCAGCCATGCTGAAAGTGAACGCTGGGACCACAGGATATCTATCCACCCTGGTGGCAGGCTCTCAAGCCCCACTCCTGAACCACTGCCCTAACTCAGAAATGAGCTTGCAGACAGGAATGACGCTGGTCAGAGGTGGGGCTGGCTGGTAGGACAGGCTCTCACTGGCTGCATGCTGTAGCCCTGCAAGACACTGTAGTAGCACTTCTGACCTTGGCTCAGACAGACCCGAGTGTCTAGCAGGAAATAATGTAAGTGGCAAATAGGAAGTTTGCAGATGCAGCTTTGGCTGGCCTCAGATGAAGTACAGCAGAGACATTGTTCTTTGTTGTCTTGGACCTGTCCTCATCCTCCACAGTCCTTCACTTTTGAGCAGTTGCGTGTCCCTGCTTTCTACCTGAGCAGTGGGTGAGGGTATGGAAACACTGTTCGTGATCTTGGTTTTTTTACTAATGAAATAGATTGGAGCTTTCTGACTTTTCCTTGGATGACTGGTGCTTGCCGCTGGTTCTCTTGGAGATAGTGCTGTATTTCAATAAGAAGAAAATCTTTAAAAGTGGCCAATAATGCTCAGTTTCCCAAGTGTAGCCATCCCTGAGTTTTTAACAAGTAGCCAGCTAATTCAGGAGATCAGATAAATGTGTTCTGGCTCTCAAAATGCTCCCATTAACCTTAGTGAGACTAAGTATTTTTCACACTATACACTCCTTCAGAGCTGACTATGTACCAAAAGAGTGGAAAACACTATGTGTAAATACTTCAGCAAGTGAGCTGGGATTCCTTCAAGCGAAAGGCTGTGCAAGTGTAAGCCATTAATAGCATTTAAAAGCTGACGGGTATGTAACTGTAATATCTGAAATACTGAAATACTATCACTGCACAATACTTCAGCAGTATTCCAAAATACCAGTCAAGTTTGGGTTCAGGTTCAGGTGATGAGGAGTTACAAAAGAAAATGGAGAGTATGATCAGTCATGAAAAAACCCCTGTTTTCAGGTTTGCAATACCATTCTCACACTTCTCGACATTGCAAGACTGCTAACGGTTTGTTTGGTTTCAGAATGTGCTATTTTATTAGTGTTCTGTGACTCTTAGATGGCCATTTAACGTTCTTTCCTAAAGTATCTTTTAAGACCTTTCTCATAATCTGGTGATGCCAACGTAGATCCATACTAGTGGCTCTAGTACAAATGCAGCTTAACCCAAATGCAAACTGTCGTCCTTAGGGAAGCTTTGTTCTAAGCAGAAGTCTTGCAAGACACCTGTTCCTGAGAGTCCCTCTGTCTTGTGCAAAGGTTAATGGGAGTAAACGGTAATTCCAGTTTTAACATAAGTCAAATTCAAGCCTCAAATCTGAATTGTAGCCTGCAAGTAAGCTGGACTGAGACTCAGACAACCCCAAATAGCTGCATCTGTACTTAAAAATAGACAGCACTTTCTTTCATTGAAACACATGTGTCCAGCAGTTCATGATATCGTAGTGGTGAGCAGAGCAGGGTTCTGTATGTCAGCTCTCAAAATACAGCCTCTGCCTAAGCTGGAAGGTTACAATGTGAATTTTGCAGAATCCAGTGAAAGGTTTTTGAATTCTAAACACAGGTGCAGAAACAAGATGGATTTTATAACTTGGAAGTTTGGTTCAGGATTTTCCCACTGGCCATGCTGCAAGCCTCAGGACAGCCAGGTTGCAGAGCAGTTTGCAGATAACTCAGAAAATGCATCCATGTGCTTGCCAGAGTAGGCATTACAGATTTTCTCTTAAATCATTCATTTGAATGGAAAAACAGATCTACTTTGAGCATTAATGGAAGACCTAAAAAATATAAATACCACAAAACTACTTTGGGAAACTGATAGACAGGCTAAATGCTGCAGTTTTCTGGTATAGAACATTGTGTTACTCAGTTCTCCAGCTTTCATACAATGGATGGGAACACTACGTTCATAAAGTATTACTGGTCATGTGTTCGTGGGAGTAAATGATATCTGGTTTTAGTCCTTACATAGGAAAAAACCCCAAGTTTAGCAACATATTTTATTTGCACATGTGATGTAGCTACTGTAGAGAGGGTATTGCTGGTTCTCCTAGGCTCCCTTTATGTGAAGATCTTTAATAAGCAGAAAATCTGCTTGATGCTATTTTTATCATAAACAGGAAATAAGTTTGTTGTTTTGTTTTTCTTTCTGAACTGTTACCGCTTCAGTTCCCAATCCTCCTTTCACCTCTGCCCCTGGACCAGCTCCATTACACAAGTAATTTTGGCCCTAACCTCTGTGTTTTTCTGTAGTCAGGCGCCCTTGTTCTGTCACCTCTGTCTCTTTTCCTCTTCTCTCCAGGTGGACTCCATCTCTTTCACCCCTGTGCCAGTGTGACTTCTAGCAGTAGAGTAGTGCCAGATGCCTGGGTTGAAAGCAGATGACCAACTAATTCGTATTTCACCCAGGAACTAGCTGTCCCTTGGGATATTTCCTTTCAGTACACTATTATTTTATCTGATTGATTCATATTTCTTTAGAACTAGAGTTTGTTAATTCTGTATTTACTGCTTCCTCTTTTCAATTCAATCCTCATTTTCTCCTTGTAGATCATACTTTTTCTCCTTTCTCACAAGCATTATTATGTCTCATTAGTCGTCCCTCCAAAACACCTAACCTCACGTCAGCAGCTGGGTTGCCCCATCCTAATTTTTTCTTTCCTTTCAGAAATTGTAGATTTCCTCTCATCTCTTCTACATGCAAGATGCCTTCCAGCTCTGCCTCACCTTCCTTTCCAGGTATCACCTGCCCTGCAAGCAGTTTGCAAACTCTTGTTCCTCCTGAACCACACCTGTTAATCTCTGTGATTCTCTATTAACTTTCTTCCAGTTACCAAGTCTCTGACTCCACCCTAAACACCCTCAATCTTCCTCGCAATTTTCTTGTTGCCATCTAGCTCCAGCCATGTCTTAGCCATGCTGCTACCTCCAGGCACCCTCCTCCCTCCATCTTGGGGTTCTCCCAAAAGAGAGGAGTGAGATGCAGCTGGACACCTCTCATGGGTAGATGACAGGAAAACCACAAAGCAAGAGGACTGCTGTGTAGGTCAGACCTTCAGACCTTCATCTCAATCATCTACAAATATTGTTTCTTGTGCCTTGAATTTGAGGATAAGGTGGATGTGCTGTAAAAGTCATCTGTGTCCTGAAGCTGAGGGATGTTTTTGGTTGCATGGAAATAATTAGGCAGTAAATAATAGCTTCCAAATATTTAAGTACCGTCCTCAGGGACTGGCCTCACAGAGATCTGTATCAATATCTCCTCTGCCATTCTCAGCAAAGCAAATAAGAATGAAAAACAATTTCATTCATCTGCTTGGCAGTGTATGCTGGAAAGGCTGATTCAGCCCCAGCTTTTCCATTCAGCTTTCAAATCTCAGTATGTATCATCTTCTTAAGCAGTATTTTAAAATAGAAACATTACTTATCTCCTGGGGTTCATTCAAATCAACTATCTACACTTGTGGAGTCTGATGAAGATGTTTCGTGTCATTAAATGCTAGGCACTGAGTTAGATGGCAAATATTTGCCCAAATTTAACATAAGATGACAAGAACAGTGCTAAGACTGCTCATTGCTAAAATGGCTACAAGATAGTTTTAGTTCCAGTGTTAAAGCCCAAGGGAGTAGAATTAAGGTACTTTTAGCAACACATGTATACTCTTTTATTATAAATTCTTACTTTTTACAGATGACATATCCAGTTGGATGTCCCAGAACATTGTAAAACCCGAAGTGTCTTGACAGAAAGATAATAGAAAGGTAATAGATAAGTAGATAGATATAGGCAGACAGCCCATAGATGTTGATTCAAGTACTCTCCTGTAAAAAATAAACAATTTTATTCTTGTCTTAAAGCAACTACAGGGAAAAAAAAAAAGTCATGTACCAAGCTGTGGTTTATAATTACTTAATTCATATGCATAATAAGTGCATTTAAAAGTAATTAAAAATGTCTTAACCGAAATGTAAGTGGAATTACTCTTTCTAGTAATACCCATTTAAAGGAGGAAATGAGTAAAAACACTATACTGACATTAGGGTTGTTTAATTTGTTTTAACTTTTACATTTTGTAAGCAGCAGTAACAGAAACGTGTAAATACTTTATTCTAGTATATTTTCTGCCTGCCTTTTATGTTTGGCATCAGATTTGTGTGGCAAATGATACCTGCAGCGAGGGATTCCTTGCAGACCCTGCCTGGCTTGGGATGCCTGATGCCCTGGGTTGGCATTTGCAGTGCTTGAGCACAGTCTGAGAGGTAGCATCTGCCATGCCCACCTCACTGGGAAAGGGTCTGATTTATAAAGTCACCCTGCTCTTTGCAAATGCTCTTGTGACACTAGTGCCCAGGTAAGGCATGGGGGTCTCTTTTTGGCTCAGGCTTATTTTAGTGCCTAAGTGAGAGGGAGGTTTTTCTGAAAATATGATTCAACATGCTCTGTTTTCCACCCTAAAGAAGAAATATTCTTCTTCTGCAGCTGAAAAGCTCTCCAGCTTCACTGGGGTAGCTTTCTGTTGTGCTCCCCAATGCACTATGGACACTGTTACACACACCCAGTACCATCCTTATGGCAGGCCAGAGCAGATGTGCCTTCCAGGCATTCCTGGTGCCATGGATGCTTCTGGCAGCATCACCCCCAGACCACTGACAACCTGCCTGTTTGCTCCTTTGTTCTTGGTCTGCCCAGGTGGACATGGGATGCAAAGGAGATATTGCTCAAGCACCCAAACCACGCAGGCTCCCTGCCTGCCTGGTGAGGATCCTGACTAAATCAGCATCATCAAAGCCCAAGCCTGAGATTCTCCCTGTTCAGTAATTGTCACATCAGGGAAGCCCCAGAAGCAGCTTAGCTAAGGAACTTTTGCACTAAAACCAAATTTATGGAGAATGCACATCTGTGATTTTAAACCATCTCATTTCCAACATGATCCTTTCCTAAGCAGACTGTGGGTGGCATCATGCAATGCAGCAATACATGTAAAAGCAGTTGAGCAGCTACAAAGAAGGGAGTATTTTGAAACATTTGTCTGCAGTGTGAAGTTGCTAAATCACCAGCACAGTGTGGTCATACAGAACATAGATAAAGTCAAAATAGGCAGCTCTCAAGAAAGCTTTGGATGACAAGGTTTTGAAATGCTATTTTTGAAAAAAAAGTCTGCGAGTAAAGGAATGAACAAGAAAGGTGGGATGGGGTTGTTTTGTTTTTGAATGAAATCTCTTTTATTTTAGGGAATATATAGCCTGGCTTTATATGATTTCCTGCCAGTGTTGCCCATTCTTTGCTAGACAGGTGTTTATCAAAGGAGTTCCACAGAAACTGCTTGCAGATATTCTTTTCCATCAACATTCAGTTTCTCTGTGAATGATGAGCAAGTTTTCTTACATATCTCATGTATTTTGCAAGGATGTGTCCTCCAAGGGAATAGTGATGACTGAAAGCCTACCTAGTGAAACCACTTAACAAAACAGCTCTGGGATCAGCTAGTAGGGGTGGTTTGTAAATAATTCCCTTGCTATCTCTTTCTTCTTATCAGCCAGAGGAGCACTTTGTCTGTCCAGTGCCAAGGACTCAGTCTGCAGTAGATGAAGCTCTACTGGGCATTTTGCTCTGAAATCTCAGCACAAGACACTAAGTTATGACCCAAATGGAAGAATAAGTATGGCAAGACTGTAGCTCTTGTACTGCTGGCTTGGCCAGGCACAATTTCCAAGAGCTTAGACACCCAGCCAAAGCCAGAGCTGGCCAGGTGTCTTCATGTGTGCCACCTTCAGGCCACTGCTTACAAGCCCTCTCAATTCATGCTTCACATCTCTGCCACTTTCCTGTACGATAACAATCTTCCAAAGCTCACAGAGATTATTTTCCCCCTCCCACCTGTTTCTTTTGCAGCAGGCAGTTGCTAGTCCTTCTGCTCCAGAGCAAGGGATGTAGGTCCCATCAGAGATGATCAGTGCTGTTCCAGTATTTCCTGGGGAGGTGGTTTCGACATGCTGCTTAGGGATGGGTCTGAACATATTCCTGACAGCACCATGTGCTCAGAGACAGGAGGTTCTTTACTGGGAATGTAAAATTTTCAAAGCCTCCACAGTAGCCCCTCTGGATATGCGTGTCCTGTTTTCCAAAGCAATTGTTGGACGCAGGACGAAATACAAAATCATCCGGTGAAAGAGACCTGGAACAAAATTAACCCCCTCTTCAGATTTACAGAAATTTCCCCTTCTGTTAGCCGATCCCTGCATTTTAGTTTTGTTGTTTCATCTGTGTGTTGTCAAGGCTGCTAACCCTTTGTAAATAAATTGGTGTTTCATTGAAAGTAATTTGCCCAAAAGCCTGTGAATTTTAGGTGCTTTTTCACTTTTAATTTACTTGCTCCCAAGGCAGTCTGAAGTTATACGGTGTCTGTACTAAATTAATGTTTGACTTTACAGTCTGTGTGCCGTACAGCCCAGCACCTCCTCCATTTGCAGTAAGTAAATACCCAAGTGTTACGCTGCCCTTGAAACCCGTGCTCTGTGACAAAGGTTGTGTGCTGAGAAAAGACTGAAACACCAAGTTTCCCTGGGTCACAGCCCCTCCTGTCAGCCGTGTGTTAATCAGAAACCCACCTCTGGTTATCTGCAATAGCACGGTGCAGGGAACTTTGGACCAGGTGGCACAGGGGCAGATTTGGCCTCCTGAAAAGCATCCACCTGTCTCTGAGCCCTCAGCTGTGAACACCTCCTCTCTGAGGTTGGAAAATAAGGAGAAGCATGTTAAATTTGGGTTGGCAAGAAGCTGACTGCACTCATTTCAGTGAAACAAGCAATACCTGCAGAGCTGACTGCAGGCGTAGCACGGTCCTGCTGTGTGACCTTTGGGAAATTACCTTATCTCAGCCTACCCCAGCCTGCTGAAGAGCCAAAGGCATCAACACCTCAGGGGAATGCCTCACAACAATACTTAATCCAGCTGCTCATGTTCACAACTTGCTTTCAGATATAGCACCCTATAAAATTACTACCGCTATCTCTTTCTTACAACGAAAGGTAAAGCTCATTGGTTTTGGATGATTTTCATTTAGAAGCTAATCTCTGAAAACCAGAGAAAAGGTTGCACAAGCTTGTGTGAATGAAGGACTGAGTGTTTCACAGGGTGGCAGCTATACAGAGGTATGTAGAGAAGGAAATTTTTTTTTTTCTTATTGTTTGTGCAACAAAGAAAAAAAAATATTTGCTTTCTGTAGCATTATATCAGCTTATCTACAAGGACAGATTCAGAGAGAGGACCCATCAAACTGTCCACTGTTCTATTTGTCCAGGGTGACATGATACAACTTCAACTTCAGTTGTACCATAGTAGAGACATCATTTTTCTATGGTACCTACACCTGGCAGCTATGATTGATAACTGCATTTCCCTGGAGTCCTTTGGCCTCAGTGGGTCAATACTACACTCAGTCTGACTCTTTTAGGCCTGCACCAGGCTAACATGCTTCACAGAAGTATTAGCACCGTAGAAAAGTGAGTATTTGTACAAGCTTCCCATACCAGGTAATGACTTTATCTATGCTGCCAGGCGAACTAAATTTGAGCTGTCTCCACAACCCAAGTACCAGCATGTTGCTCTTCCACTTCCGAATCGCACCGCTGCAGCCTCAGTTTCTATCTTTGCCAAAGACAGGACTGGCAGTGTCATGACATGAAACATGATGGTGATAAAATCTAGGTCTGATCCAGATGACTGGGTAGTACTTCTCCAGAGTATTCTGCTGAAATACTTCTGGAACAGGGAAATGCCAAGTTGCCAAAAGCAGACCTTTTCACGGAAACAGGCTCTCTTCACCCAGGTTTTATTGGGAAGATCTGAGAGATCTCGATCAGAGTATCCAAGCAAGGGAGAGGAACAGCGTAGCTGGGCCTCCCCCCCTTTGCCCACCTAGTGCACCTCTCTGGGAAAAGCTTTCAAAACCAGGTGGAGCAAGACTGCTACCAGCAGTTCCTGCTCCCTGGAGCTGGTTAGGCAGAGTCTTAAGTGTAGATAAGCTCTTTCAGATAAGACCCCTTTTTCTGCCTGAGGGTCTCAGAGGTGATAGCCACAGTTGAGGCTCCAAGCAGCATTGTGGAATAGCAGGTTTTTATTACTCCCACTTAGAGCTGGGGGATCAGCAAGGCACTGAGAGGCCAGTGTGATGTGGCAAGTGTCCCACTGCAAGCCTGAGAAGCTGGCAGAAGAAGATGGTCTCTCCCTCCCCTGTGTGTTTATTATAGGATTTTTCTTTGCAGGTTGAGAGCCGATGCTGTAAAGCAGCTATGAGGTTTTTTTTATCTAGAGGCAACACAAGTTGATGGTTGGAAATTACTAAGGCTTGTGCAAAAGAGATTGCCAGGTCTTGCAGGTTGTCCTACAGCAGCAGGATTGTGTCTAGCAGCCATAGGGAAGTCCATAAGCCTTCTCAACTCATGCCAACAGCCTGTCCTAACAGGGAGTCACAGGCTGCTGCCATGGTGGCCTTAAATACCAAATCTATGAAAGATTTTCCTTCTGCTTCTCCTTTTCCAGGCAAAAGGGGAGGGGAGGGCAGTGCAGGCCAGCAGGAGGGAACACCACACCTGGAAGCACCCATGGCAAATAATGGCAGCTTGAAGAGCTGGGCAGGTTCGTGTAGATTGGGTGCACTGGGCATGCAGCACAGGCTGCAGGCAGAGGGCTCGCATTGACACAGTGTCTGGCCATGCATCAGCCCCTGCGGGCTTGCCCTGGGCACTGGGCTCACGGGAAGTCCCCTCAGGAGTCCTGGCTCAGGGAAGGCACTCCTGCTTTTGGTGACACATCTGCTCAAGTCCAGCCACAGCCCACTGCTGCATCAACAAACTGTCACACATGTGTGCTGTCTGGCGAGCTGGACTCAACTGTGCCCCTGCCTACCTGTGAGTACCCTGCAATGTGCCCAATGGGCAGAGAAAGCCTGTCCAACCTGACAAGACTCAGGTGTCCTTCAGCCCAGCACCACCAAGCATGGACAACCCTTTTCCTGTGTGAGGTCATACAAGATCCTGATCAACAGAAAACCTAACACACGGAAGTGTTCCTTGGTGCACTACATAGCAGGTTTTAGTAGCTAATCTGACTAGCTAGAGTAGCTGGTGATGTGGATTTTTCTCCATAAACACATGCATTAGAATACATACTGCTCATCAGGGATCCTAGATTAGACAAAATTAATCACTCTACCCCAAACCAGGACTGAAAGACCATGACAGATGAGACTGTATCATAAAAACAGGACACACACAGTGTAGCCTGGATTTTCCCATTGCTTGTCCATGAGCACACATCTGTGTACCAGGTCTGGAGAGGGTCTCCCAGGTTGGGAGCAGCCACTGAGTCCCAGCATCTGAGTCCTTGCCCAGCTCAACAGCTTTCCTTTCTTCCTAGAGGAGCGGCAACGGCACCTTGTCAGTGCCACGCTCGCTTGTCAGCCTGTTTCAGCTGCCCTCTGCTTGTAATTGTTAACTTACTGGGAATGGTAAAGCTCCAGTTAGCACGGGTAGAGTTTTAACTCTGAGGCAGTCCTGAGAAGCCGAGACGCAGGAGCAGAGCCTCTACCTGCAAGGTAAAATGTCGCAGATTGCCTCGACCATTCCTTCCCCCTGTCTTGGTGTGTAGGCTCTCTTTGTGTTATTTCATCATGCGGTTTCAGGTCTTTTTGTTGTCATTTTGAAGTTTTAGCTGTCATTTGAATGCCTGCTCTCTCATGCCAAAGATTTATTTGGAAATTCATGTACTCCCATAAACTAAGCGTTCCCTCTCAGCTTTCAGCCAGGCACGCCTAGGCTTGCATGTAGCCTTAGAACAATACAGAGAAAGGTTATCGTGACTTACCTGCCACAAACTCTCTATTAATAGAACCATTTAGGTACCTTTTTTTTTTTTACCCCTTCATGGCACGCTTTCCCTACATCCCCCTCTTAGCATGTTTCCCTTGTTTTCCGTGCTTTGTTTTCCCTGCGGAGGACAGGGCAGGTAGAAGAGGGGCAACCTTTCTGGCACTGGCTCTGCCCCCGTGGCCCCAGCGCTGCCTTCCCCACGGGATGTTTGCGGGGAGGGTGGGACAACAGCCTGCTTACAGCCTGGTAAAACATTGACCCGTGCAGGCAGCCGTGGCTGCGGAGGTGCTGGGCTGCCCAGGGAGGCAGACAGCAGGAGCCTGGCGGCAGGCAGCGTCCACGGGAGCACACCAGCTTCTTCCCAGGTACCCCTTTCCACTTCGGTTTTCCTAGCTTCGAGAGGCAGAAAGACAATGGCGCTCGGGTATAAGGTTTGCCAAGGTTCACTCCCTAGAAGTCAGAAGAGAAGTTAGTGTTGCTACTTTGCAGTTCGCTTGCGTCAACTGTAGCTGGCTACATGGTGTCATGTAAAGCATGGGTTGATTAACCCATGCTTGATTAGCTAGTTCTTTTGATTTTGTTGTATCATCAAACAAATAAAGAAAATTAGGGCACAGTTGCACTTGAAAACTTCTTGGGTTTCTAATAAAATTCAAAATGTCTGCTTCTAACTGAAGACAAGGCACAGGAATTTTTCTAATGAAAAAAAGTAATCCAAATAATGCAAGAAGGATCAGGGTAGTGACTCAGACTGAGAAATGCTTGCTGATTTTTCAATAAGTGTTGCAAAAATAAGCAAAGTGACTAATTTTTTCAAGATTTTTTTCACATTCGAAGACAGTAGACACAGAAAAAAAAAAAGCCAGGATCTAAGTTCCTAGTATGCATATGCCACTAAGGAAGGTGAGGCTGAATAGCTTCAAATAATTGTTTTAAGTTCGCTTTGTGAATGAAAGTTTCTGCCAAGCAGTGGAAGCTGATGCAGTCACTCAGGAACCATCTTCCATGTGTGCTTTGCTGTTCTGGATGTGTCTTTGTAAAGTACATACAATGACTTCCCAAAAATGATCATTTACATCCCAGGTAACTGTCAAATAATCCTGAAGAAGGCTTAGTGTGAAGTGATTGATGTCTACTCAGTATTCACAATCTATTTACAGTATGTTTTGTGTGCGAAGCAGAATGCAAGAAAGAGATCTTTTATTTCGATTTGTTGCTTCTGGTTTAGCAGTGTTGGGCCCTAGATGTGCTTGCTGCTCGCTTCAACCCTCCCTGGTGCAACTGATTTTTTCTTGGTGCATTTGCTAAATGGGCTTGCACATGACATGTTATTTATGCTTAGTAAATGCTCAGTGGTGTTAGGCAGTACTGAAGTGTGGCAACACATTTACTTTAATAAAAATAGTCTTCAGTCCTTGGCAGCCCTAAATCTCTTAGAACAAAGTGCAGGGAAAAAAGTACTGGAGAACAAAGCAACTGGCTTCCCCCAAATATCTGTTTTAAAGGATTGAAATATGATTCAAGAAAAACTTTGGTAAAGGCTGCACCATATTTTCAGTCTGTTGGTGAATTCATAGATGTAAAGCATGACTATGATTAAAGGCTGTGATTTTCCTGTGTGTCATAGCTACTGTGTGATTCTTGGCCTTTCCTCCCAGGAATGGTGGTTCCAGTATTTGACAGTAAATCGGACTGATGTAGAGGTTTCTTTTGCAGAAACTAAAGAAAGAGGTCAAGTCTTATCTCAGAGCTCACAGAGACTGAATTATAAAAAATAAATACCTAAAACAAAAGACAGTAATGACAATGTTATCTTGTCTGCTTTCACACAAAGATAGAATTCTAACTGGTGACTATAAGGGGGAGTCTGTGGCTTAAAATGAAGGAATAGGACTGTTGACAAGATCTGTTCAGTCTTTGAGTCCTGTTTGCACTATGGAGGACTTCTTTAAGAGCAATGCCAACCCCTTTCTGTCTCTGAATCAAGGAGTCAAGGAAAAAAAATTATCAGGTACAGGTTTCAGGACAAGGGGATCATAACTATCTGTAAATTATGAGCGACTTAAATCATTTCACTAAATAATAACATATTATTACATGCTAAAATGAAGTGAGCAGGATTCATTCCATGTGCTTGATTTCTAGCACAGCTGTTTACCAAGTTTCAGTTGGTTAAACTTGTGTACATATGCTGAAAGGAGCAGGGCTGCACAGGATCATGAGGACAGCCTGGTCTGCAAAATCCTTTTCTGGGTATACAAGTTGGAAAAGACCAAGAGTAACACTTAGCCTAGGCTGGTTACAGAGTTGCTAGTTAAAAACAAGTCTCTGTTCTCCCTTAAAAGCAGTCCCTGTGACACAGGTATTATTACTAGACGTATGCAAAGTAAAATATGGATCCCACAAAGATCTCACAGTCACATTTTTCCAGATTTCCAATTTATATTTGAGACAGAGATGACCATATTAAAGGGATATATTAAAATGGGAATAATCTCTTCAGATACTTTGAGAGTGATATTCCCAACTGAGATGCTGAATATTCAGATAGCAAAAAAAGAAACCCTGCCAAACAAACAAACAAAAAAAACCCCATGCAAACAGGATTACAGAAGAGGGCCATGGCAAAACTCTGCTCTCTCCGCCCCAGAAAGTGCCAGGGTTTCCCAGCTGGCCTGCATGTGCCAGGGCCCCTCATGCCAAGCACTGCCTTTGCAGATGCAGGAGTAGCTTCAGCCCCTGCTCTCTGTGGGTGGGTGACAGGGCTGTCACCGGGCTGCTGCCACAAGGTGCATCCAGGCTGTGTGCTCAGTGACCTTCTGCACTTTCCAGTGGCTTTCGTTTGTTTATTGTACTTGTTTGTGCGGCAGCCATCACACCACGGGTGAGATGTTGCAATTGCTTTTCTTGGTTCCCCATTACAAAGACGTTGACAACAAATCACCTGGATCAGATAGGTTACTTGGGCTTTGCTGTGCTGAATGTCTTTGTTTAAGAATCGTGAGCGAAAGGATTCATAATCATTATTTTTGTCCACTGACACAGCAGCCACATGGCATTCTGGATAAGGCTATGGCAGGTGCTTTGGGGCTGAGACAGAAGAGCAAACAGCTCTGGGCTCTGGTGGGAGTCTTGTTCCTTCTATGAAAATGCCGTTCCCTGCTTTTCTCTCTGAATACTGGAAAATCTTTTCTATATCTGCCCACCCACATGACCAGAATATCTTCTCCTTATTAACTCTGGGGGCACTTTAAAACGTTAGCATATAAGTGGTTTATTTCCTTAAGGCCAACGTGTGAATTTTGCTGGGTGATGTTTCCTGTTTATAGGAGTGAGAGTTTTCCGAGGGAAACGATTTACCTTTTCAGAGTCAGCTGCAGAAGCATGTTTTTGTGACAGCAAGCAGTTTTTCTTCTTTCTGTTGCAGTGAGTGAAATGATCAGGTAAAACGCAAACCTTAAAGGACAGTGAGTAGAGACAAGCAAATTTACCCTTTCACAGTTCCAGCTGCAATGCATTGAAACCCCAGCTTTTCAACTGCTAAAATAGTGCAGTGTTGACCCATGAATTTCAGCTGAACATGAACTATAATTTTTCCAGACAATTATTTTATTTACAAAAATTACTTTGTTCTGGATGCATGTATATACAGTTCCCAACACTGTAAATGAGAAATGAATGCTTAGATCTTGATGCTTTTTTCTTCTTTGCAATGGGCACTTTCAATGAGAGTATTTCTTTGTGCAACTTGTTGCTTTCAGTAATAACTTTCAGAACTTTTATCTCATCAGATGTTGCACAGATCAGAGTGCAGCATATAGTTGATGATTAAACATATCTAGCCAAATGAATGTCGGCACTGCCCTCCCTTCCCCCCTTTACTTCCAATATTTAACAACAGCTGTCAATATCAAACAGTATTTTCTTGCACACAGGAAGGCAAAAGTAGAAATAATAACCAATGATTTCAGCAGAAATTAATTTTTTAATGGCTGACTAAACGAAAGCTTACTTCTCATACTACAGTACCCTGACTCGTGGTTTTACGGGCCACCTTCTCTGCATCTCCCAGGTTATGGGAGTGAAAAACAAAAGGTGCTGAGAAAAAAAATTGCAGTGCCATTTAACATTCGTATTTTGGAAGGAATCAAGTTTGAGAGGTCATTAGATTGCCTCTCTTGTATCTAATGAGAATTTGGCTTAAAAATGACAACATGCATTGTTCAAAACCTTTTGTGTGTTGAGTGAAGGAAGTCATGTTTGGAGACATGAAGCCTCTACTGAGCTCTCATCCTTTCTGAAGAGCTGCAGAAAACAGTCATTATTCCAGTCCTTCCTATCTCCTGCAAAGATATTATCAGACAAATGCTCTGGCACCATAGTAGTGATGTATTTTTTAATGGTCTCTCGAAAAAAAAAGCACATCTTTCTTGGATCTTCTTTCCTCTGGACAGTTTCTTTAATTGCAACTGAGAGCAGCCCCAGCAGCAGCCCTTGGGCAGACTGTCAGCTGCGATCATGCTAAGCTTTACTGAACTGAGTACTTACACCTAAAAAACTGAGGATGCTTTAAAGGGAAAATTGCTACATAAACATTCTGTAATGCACAGAAACAACTTTTCCTAACCTGTTTTACGGCACTTTTGTTAATGCTTCACCAAGCAACACTCAGGGCAGCCACTCTATCATGAAGCTTTTCCACCTGAATGGCTCCCAGAGATGCTCAAACCTCACTTCTAGTTAGCTCTGTGTGGGCAGCCAACTTTATACAGAAAGATGAAACTAAAGACTTGACAACAGAAAATTCATGGATAGGCAGCTTCAGGTTGAATTTAATTGGATTATTCAATCTATTGATGTTAATTGGTAGGATTGACAGCTAACATCTTGATTCTGCAATCCCTTCTCTACCTGATAGAATGTTTATTCCTGCTAATGTTATCCTTAGGAGCTACATTGCCATTCCATCCTGCACACTGAAGGGGCTTCATCAGGCTGTGTTTATGAGTCAATAAAGTACCTGATAGGGCTATGCCTGCCTGGACTGTTAAATATACATAACAGAAAGGATGGCTCTGAATGGTGTTCCAGAGGGAAACTAAAGCCGTAGTACTAAAAATGTATAGGATGTGCCTATGGACCTCTACAAGTGTCTTTAGGCACCACATCTGCATGAAAATGTAGGAAGAGTGCCTGAGATTACTTTATGGAAAGCTAATTTGGCTTGGTGGTGAGTAAGCATCAGTAAGGATGGCGTAGAGTGAGTAAAATGGAGGTTACTGGAGGTATTACCCCTACGTTTTACATGGAATTTTTGGTCAGTTGATATTGAAGCACAAAGCTTAGCTCTGCGTCAGCATTCAGGTGGGAATCGCTTAGCAAGGGGGACAGTGTCTGAGTCTGTGCAGTGCTGTAAGTACAGGCAATATCACAGTGGCTGCAAAACCAGTATTGTAAGTAGTAATGTGAGATGATCAAGCACATCTTCCAAAGTGAGTGCCACAGATCCCACAGATGCTCTCTGTAGAGAGGGCATGGGGGGACCCCTGCTGCCCTCTGCTAAAGGGAGGGCTGGAAAGCAGAGAAGTAGCTCTGGGCACCTGGTGTCTCCAGACAACCCTGTGCAAAAAAAAGAGGAGCAATATCACAGAAACAGGGAGAGTGGTGGGCGAGGGGAGTGGGGGAGCAGCAAGAATGGCTGATGTCCAGCTGTTTGGTCATCAGAGGAGCTGTCTATCTCAGAGGCTTGTCACAGCCCACAGCAGAATGGGGTCATCTGGGTGGAAATCCAAGACAGTGCTGCGGAGCAAGGAAAAGAGACTAAGCAGGCCTGCCTTCTTGTTATCTTCCTTTTCTTCATCTTTCTACTTCTGAAAGACCTTATGCTTCAATGTCCTGTGGTATCAACTGTACACCAAAACAGCAGATGTACCACACCCAAGGGGAAAGGATTTCCAAAGGCTTACAGGCAATATGCTCCCTCCTTTTCACAGTCTGGACATAAGGGGAATGGTCAGTACATCCAACAGAAACATGTTTTGACAGCCTCAACAGGCTACATTCCCCTTCCACAAAGCCCTAGTGGGATTTCACCCTGAGCTAAAGTCAGTGACCACCCTCCTTATCCATTTTATGCTATGATGTTGCTCCAATGAGACTGAGAAGAAGAATTTTCTCCTGATCATCCAGAGTGGCTGAGCCCATAATGAAACTAGAGTCATGCACAGCTGTTTAATAGGGTGCAGTTTTATATGCTCAGTTTTTTCTCTCTGGGTAGTAATTTATTTTCTGCTGCAGATAAGTTTTATATAAATGGCTGGTGAGTTAATGCTGCTGTTGGATACAAATACTGCAATTCTCACTAACTGGAACAATGTACATGTCTGCTACTGAGTGTTTTTCAAAGTGACTGCTTTCTGCACAGACATAAGACACTTTTTGGATGAAGAATGCATTGCTTTTTAGTTAGTTTTTAAAATGACAAATAAAAAGGTGAGCAGCCTTTTGTAAACAGAAGCAGGATACATAGAGAGCTTTCTTTTGAACTTCATGATGACACATCTCCCCTCCGGAAGAAAAGAGGGAAGGCATGGAAATGAAATCCGGTTCAGGCATATCAGTTTATGTTCATTCGACACTCTAGGCTCAGCTCTGCTCTTCATTTGTGTTTAAACAAGGAAGTTTCAATAAGGAAATTGTTGAATTACTCGGGAGTGTCTTCAAGGCAGCGTGAAAACACAGTGAAAGCTCTTCTGCACATCAACTGCAGTGGTAGGGAGGTTACTGAGACCTCTGGCTACATTTTGGGAGAGGCAAGTAGGGTCCACCCCAGCCAGCACATGTGTCATTCTAAACACACTATAGTTGTCTTAATGTAGATGAGATTTAAACCATTTTCATTTGCTTAGACACTTTGTGGCACTGGGAGAGTAATTACAGATTTGTTTTGTGGAAAATTGAAAAACTGTGTTAAAAAGTCAAAAAGGAATTATCTCAAGAACATGCATAATAATTATTCTTAGTCAAATCTTATAATTTCCGATGAACACTAGCACAACTGGCAAACTCATGCCAGCATGAGTTTCTTCCTTTTCTGCCATTATGGAGTCAAGCAGCCTTCTTAAACTCACACCTGATGAAGGGAGGGGGTTTTGTGTTAGCACCCCACAACTGCACTTCATGGTAGACTTCTCCACTAGCCGTGGGTATGTAATTTTCTCCAGCAACCTCACCAGACTTTGTGTCCAGAGTCCATGATTGCTCTGCTTAGCAAGTTATTAACAGGCACTTAAGTTTATAATGGTGCTGAACTTTGTTTCCTGAATATACTGGAGATGCATGTAAAAAAAAAAATAAAGAGTTTTGAAGTAGACAAATTTCAGGAAGTCAAATTTTGACAGTGTTTCAGGAATAGAATTGTGCCAACATGCACAGGCTATGGGAGATAGGATCCGTGTCTTCTCTTTTGTTTTTCTGCTTGTCCGAGGTTTTCCAGAGTTGTCATTATGTAAATTACTTACAGTTAATGTGATGTTTTTGTGAGTGAAGTCCGAGTTATTTTTAAAAAGGGTTGCTTTAGCTTATAGACTAGTTTCTGTCTATAGGGAAGTGAAAAACTGAAAATATCTCTGGTTCGTGTTCTTCAGACTGTTAGTGTTCAAGATATGTGCATTTGTGTAAGGCGAGGCATCTGCAAGGATCTGACAGCTTTGCAAGCAAGTCAATGAGTGCAACCTCTCTCTGCTTCTTCTCTTTAATCCAGGTGACTGAAAGACAGTTCATGCTCAATACTCCAGTATCTGCAGGTGAACTTTTGATATGAGAGATGATGGCAGTTAGTTCCTGACAGAGGAGCCATTACACATGGTTCAGCAAACAGTGTTTGGCCTTTCCAGATTTAACTTTCATTTGATCAAAAAAACCCAAACCCAAACACACTACTTTTTTTTTTAATTAAGCAACTTCATAAATGTTAAATATTTTTAGCTGTGAGTGCAGCTTTTTGAGAACTCAGATAAGCATATTGCATTGGTGGTATTTTTATGTGCAACAGATTTTCTTCTTTGCACATAAAAATATTTGGGAGTAGTAGTTCTTAGTCATATAGCCAATTTATAGTGTGTATGAGTCTCCTGTCAGCAATGTCAGTAAGAGATGGATAGGGTCAAATATTTGGTTGGGGTTTTTTTTTCAGAAAATTAATGTGGTGTTGAGTAAAGAGGCTGGGAGTTGTGGATTTTTTTTAAGAGAACCATCACCAGGACAAATGTACCCGTCTGTTCAAGTTGGCTTTCAAAAAGGATTTATTTCTGATTCATGAGCATGCTCTATTTCTCATTTATTCCTCTGGCTGCTCATTTGAAAAAGAACAGACTCAAATACCAAGAAGATGGGACCCCTTCCCTGGGTCTAAAAGTAAGGAAAACGTACAGCAAAGCACAGGAGAGCTGCAGATCAGCTCCCTGTCCCAACTGTCCAGAGAGCACGTGCACAATGGCTCCATACTCACATCCATCACCAGACCAGGTAGGCCTGGTAAAGAGACTGCAGTTTTGCCTTGCTGAAGGTGACACACCGCAAAAACATGACCAGTGTCAACTGGGCTGGCATTGAAAGGGGGGGGCACTTAACCCTTTGCAACTTCCCGGATTATTATACAGCAATTAAAATAGCTCCCACCATGTCAAAACATGCCATCAGATAACAGGATGCCCTGACTCATTAAACATACCCTTGCCAAAATCGTTTCTCGGGGTGTTCCGGTTTCTCGCTTGGGTCCCGATGTTAAATCATTACCTACACTCACAATCTATGAGCCAGCTACTCACTCGTGGCTACTTTCAAAAAGGTTTTCTTCAAGCATTTGACTTGACTTTTGAAAAATAGCTTGTTTCTCTTGTACCGTCTCTCGTCTCCGAAGCATGACCCCCTTGTTGAAATGTGATTGGGAAATAGGAGTTTCCCGCTCGCTCGCTAGCAGCGGGACACTTGCCGTGCGAGCTGGGTGTAATAGCCCAGTGTTTCACTCCTGTTGTTTGCTGATTTGGTGCTCTCGGTGGCGGGCTGTGCCCTGAGGTGTCTCTGTCTCCTCTGCTTGCCTGTCTCTTCCCGGAGGAAGGTTCCATTTTCATTTGTGTAGGTTTTATTTAAACCACTTGCACTGCAAATGCCCATGAGAGGGTAGAAGGCGTGGAGATGTGTATGTTAATGTTTAGACCTTCCTCAAAATACTCCAATGCTAGATGCAAGTTTCTTCACATTTATGAATGAAATTACCTTTTAGCTGTAGGCCTACATTTCATCTAACTACTCCATTTCCAAGGACCCAGAAGGAAAACAAGTTTTGCCTCACCTGAGCCCCGCGTAGGTTTTTTTTTTCTGGCAGGTTTCAGTAGAATGACACAAAGTCTTTTGGAGTTATAGCACCAAACTTTTGCAGCTTGCACCTCAGGTTTCCAAATTTATTTAGACTGCTGGACATTATTTTTGTAGAGTAACTTTTTTAGAGTAACTTTTGTAACCAGAAGTTTTCACTTACATTTGTTAACTACTCCGTGTCTCTTAGGAGAAAACAAAAAGTAGGCATCAGACAATTAATTAATTTAATTTAATAGAAATTTATGACTCCTATCAGAAGCTGTGGTGCCCCGCTAAGCTCTCTGGAGCAGGCTGACCCATCCACACAATATGTGTGTCATGTCTTCTCTAGCACCTGTGATGCCCCTCTTCATCCCAAAGCACAGTTCTTTCTCGTACGCTTTTTGTTAGCCGTCTGCTCCTGAAGCGTAGCAGAGAGGTGTCATGAAGGAGAGGGAGTGTGTTTGGCCACAGCCAGTAGATTCCACCGGGAATCTACTCCTCCTTCCCCTTGTGGGAATAAATGTGATCATCCTTCAGAAAGGGAGTACCTGCAGCTCCTCCTCAAGACACAAGAGCTAAGTAGGGGGTTATGTGCTTATGTTACGTCTTGTTGAAATTCTTTTTTTAAGCAGAATGCAGTTTTGGTGGAAAGCTTATGTAATTAGAAACAACAGTATTCACAAGAACTCACAGTTTCAATTAAACTTTCATGTCCAGGATATAATTTCTGGGTCAAACCAAGAGAAAGAACTGCTCTGTAGCAGCCAGGAGGGCAGAGAACCCACCTGAGATGAGACTCTCAGCAGCAACCTGTACCTTGGCTACATCAGGTAGAGCTCTTGCGTGTTGCTCTGCCACCTAACTGCAACGTATTCATTTTCCCCCAAGCCATATCTCCATCTGTCAGTTCCTCTTTTTGAGCTAAGAACTGACACCCAGCCTTGTAAAACATTGTGCTCCCAGCTTGACAGGCAATTAGAGGAGCTCCTTACAGGTAGTGATGGGTTCCCTTTGTTCCTATTATAAATTTTCCTTGCTTTCACAATGTTCCTTGTTTCCTTTGAGAAGCCCAGTCTGAATGTATTGTTGTATTCATTCTGGCTGTGCAGTTGAGCAAGCGTCTGGCTTCCCTGCTCTGATGAGAAACAAGAGCACTGTTTGATACTAAACAATACATTGTTTTGATGTTTTTAAGAGTAAGAACATAAGAAACAAAGCCCTATAATGGCACGATAAATTAACTGGGGTTTTCCTTTGCTGAAATAAATGCACAGTGGTGTGCAGTACGTTAGCTGTCAGGGGTTTCCAAGCCACCGGGCAGACAACTGGTGGGATTGTTCCTTTATACATTCTTATTAAAGGGCGTTCTCGACTATTCAAACTTCTACCTGTCTTAGGTGTTTCTTGCTTGCTTGTTGTATTAGAAGGTCAGCTCTTCCTACGTATATCTCTTGTGTTACTATTGCCTTAAAATTAAGCTACAAAGATGATGGAGGGACTGGAACATCTCTCTTATGAGGAAAGGCTGAGAGACCTGGGGCTGTTTAGCCTGGGGAAGACAGGGGATCTTATGAATGTTTACAAATATCTGAAGGGTGGGTGTCAAGTAGAAGGGGCCAGTCTCTTTTCAGTGGTGCCCTGTGATAGGACAAGAGGTAATGGTCGCAAGCTGGAGCACAGGAAGTTCTACCTCAACATAAGGAAAATCTTCATTACTGTGATGGTGATGGAGTACTGGAACAGGATGGCCAGGGAGTTGTGGAGGCTGTGGAGTTCCCTTCTCTGGAGTTTTCTTCCTGTGGAGTTTCCTTCTTTTTCTTTCTGTGGAGTTTCCTTCTCTGGAGACTTTCAAAACCCACCTGGATGTGTTCCTGTGTGGCCTGCCCTGGGTGTTCCTGCACTGGCAGGGGGGTTGAGCTCGGTGATCTCCAGAGGTCTCTTCTAACCCCTACCATTCTATGATTCTATGATTCTCTATATTTAAAATTAAGTATAAAACGTACCTGAAAGAAAAAGATAAGATCCATTCTTTCTTCTAGCCTTCCTTCTGTGCATTGTCCTCTTTGCAAAGAGGGAGGGAAGAAAGGAAAGCAGCTCTTTCTGGAGACAACGCTTCTCCTAATGAACCGAAATTAGCAGTACCAGCAGCCAGGATTTCCTTACATGTCCATTCCTCAAGAGCAACTACCCAATTTTTTCTCACACTGCTGTAATCCATGCTATTAGATGTTTTCATTACTTCTGTGGCATTCCAGTAGCTTTACATCTGTCTCTAGTATACTTAAGGAAGCCTAAATTTAGTGTTTTTGAAGACAGAAGGACTATTTTAGGGTCTATTCTAATTAAAAAATGTTGTATGTTTAATGAAACGACAGTGTAACATAGTCTCAGAATTTTGAATTTTTACTCAGGGTTACAATGTGACTGTGTACTTTTTGCGTAACTTTGATAAGGTTTCTGTAGTTGGGCAATATAGTGATTAAAGTTTATTTCTGAAAAGCAGTACTGTTTTTTTCCATATTGTCATTTTAAGACAGGGGTATTTAAAGTCAGACCTCCCCAGGCCAATATCTAGGCACTTACACGGTCTTCAAAGGCTGTTGAGGATGCTTAGTTCCTACTTATCTCAGTGGGAATTTGACAGACAGGGACTGGAGGATTTAATGTCATTTTAACTGGCTGATCTATGAATAGCAGAACTTATTAAGTCTGTTTTTCTACAGTATCACCACAGGAATGCAGATCAATTCCAGCACCATCCAGTGTTCCCAGCTCCTCTCACCCTCTGTGTTCCTACCTCGCTCCTCTTGCACCCCCTTCCTGCAGGTTGGGGGGCTACTGGTGGCTGCGGGTGCCCTCACCTGCAGGGTGTGCAGTCCTGCTGGACACTGCTTTTCAGGGTGGGGGAAAAGCTCCTCTGTAACTCTCTCTCAGTCACACACAAATTTGATCTCTCTGGGTTAGCCCTGTCCTTCCTAAAGCTGCATGAGCTCTGAGACTTCTCCCACCTGCATGCTGCTTGGCTGCAGCTGGCCAGCAGGTCCACAGTGATGACTGGGGATAATGGGCACTGGCAGACACAGCAAAAGTTCACACGCCTGGGATGGGACATGGAGCCTTTTTTAGGAAATGAGACTGGGAACACCATGCATTCAGCAAAACCAGGAAGAACATGCAAGTGCTAGGGTGTGCAAACAGAGAAATTAACTCCCAGGCAAAGACAACGAGTCTATTTATGGCCTGTTTGCTCAGTTACAGTGACAAATGCTGTTTGTCTATGCCGAAACGCACTCCCTCCCCCTCCAAATTTTACAGTAGATTATGTCTGTGAGCTTTGATCATCACAGCAGCTTTACTTCTGGAGCACCTGAGCTAAGCTGGAGTGGCTTTAGCCATTTAGCCATGAGCTACTACTGGACTTTGTTCATTTCAACGTACTGACCTTTGGCCAGCAGAAGCAGGAGAGAAGTTGGTTGCTTTTGGCAAAACATGATCACAGTGTACCCAGGGAGGAACCTTTCGTAGAGTGCCCTTTAATCAGCTCCGGTTGTCGTTAGGGGTTGTAATTATTTAGGTTCCCTTGATAGTTTCTGTAAAAAAGCATCTGAAAGCATGAGGTCTGTCCTGCTGTGTCTCTGTGACCTATGAAGTCCCCGGCTAAGGTCTTGAAGCACTGGGTGGCTGGGTGCTGGGGACGTGACAGCGATGGGGGCATCAGGCACACAACAGTTTAGCAGGGCACAAGCCTACTGCTGCCAGACAGCTGACAAGCAGCCTGTAAGTTAGTAACTGTGCCCTGTGGCGGTATTATGATCGTGGTTCTATTTCCCATGGTATTTAGAAGGGATGCAGGCTATGTCAGAGGGAACCTGGTCAGTGAGGCACCTGGTTCAGTCTCCTGGGCAGTAGTAGATGCCCTAAGACACAATGTAAGCATCCATAGAGGAGGTGGCTGTGGAAAATTCTTTTTTCAGAGAAATCTGTATTCCTAGTCACTAAATGCAAGAGATTGTCTTATGCTTTAAATAGGAAGGTTGTTTCTTTTCTGGAGTTGACTATGGCCCGAATACAAATGAGTGTCTCTGTAAGAAATGGGCAGCCATTGTGGAGGCTCCTGTTTTTCCAGGTCACAACTTGTTCCCCTGTGCTGAGGAGGAGTACATGGCATGCACAGCAACTGTCATGCTGTCCTCTGCAACTGCTCTTGTAACGTTATGTTGAATCTTCTACAGCCATCAATACCAGACCAAAACTAATGTTTTCACATGTGTAAAATGGTCTGTTCAGGAGCAAATGCACAAACTCAAAATAGTACGGTTTTTTCCTTTCTGAAATGATGTAGCTCAGTGACTGAATGAGGAAATTAATTTTCTTTAGTTGGCATCATCAATATACTTAGCAAATTACACGCAAGGCAATTTTAAACCACTTAGACTTCATTTTTAACAATAATTATTCCCAGAAGACCGAGGAATTCCCAAAGAAAAATATCCTAAACCCTCAGTATAAGCTTTCTGCTCTTCATCAGTCTTGCAGCACATCTTCAGGAAAAGATTTTGCTTCGTTTTACAAAAGCCAAAGATTGAAACAAGGGAAACCTCACCACCTCATGGCTTTATTTGTATTTTCAGGGATGCACTTCTTATACACAACACCAGTTTCATACCATCAAACTTCTCATATGATTATATAAGTCAGATGAAATTCTTGATGTAACATTGTTCATGTCAGACATGATGATGTAGCACCAAGAGTGGATTGGCTTCATTCAGACAAACTTAAAGACCAACAAAATTTCAACCATCTCTTCATATACACTCCTAAAGATAAACAGAGCAAATAATTCCTTCTACAGATAGAAAATTCAGACCTCAAGGGTGCTGTGGAAGTCTAAGGGGTTGGACAGGTGAAGGACAGGTGACAACCTGATTGTTGCCACATAAATCTGTATACCAGACATCAATATATTACAATTTCATATTCAGAGATTCTGTGTTAAATTGTGTACTGGTCATTGTGGTTTAAGGGCGAACGGACTGAGCACAGGCTCAGGGCCCTGAGGAGTCCGAGGGCAGCTGTTGTTCCCTCCCCTTCCCTGCCACACTCCATAGAACAAGGAGACAGGGGGACTGGGGAGACTTTCCCTTCCTGGGCTCTGGGAGCTGCGAGGGCATCTCTGGCCCTGGCCCCATGTGCACTGCACGATCCATCACTGTCCCAGAGAGGGTTTTGGATGGAGTTCCGTATCCTTCTGCCCTTAACACTCCTTTTTCTGGTTTTCTCCTCTTACTCATTGAATTTGTTACAGTCTTAACTTCCAATCTTGGGTGAGACATATATTTCTTTTATCCTTATTTCCCTTTTTATCCTCCCCTTGGATGGAGAGGGGAAAAGGGCTAATAGAGAGAAATCCTGCTCTGTGTTTCATGTGGCCTTGCCCTGAGCCTTAAACGGAGACACTGGTGAATCAAACAGGGTAAGACTGGGACAGATTGCACAAGAATGTCTTCCTTTTTCTTTGGGAATAATCTCCAGCAATGTAGCAGGAAGGGCAACTTCCTCAAACATGGGTCTCTGCTTACCTCCAGTGGTGCCCTGAAGACACAACTCCAGAAAGGTCAGCTTTCAAACATCCCAGCTGCATGGAGACTATAGCATCTCTTTCTCTGAATATTTGGTAACATGCTTACTTTGAAAACCCAGCCTGCATGTATTCCCACCAATTAAATTTTCTTCCTTTAGGAGTTTACCTTGCATGTTTTTGAGAAGGGTAAAGTCACGGACCATTTAAAGTTCCTGCCAAGATTTTAACTTCAAAAAAAAGGGAGTAGCTCTGCAAGACTATGGTCATTTGTCACCTGGTTAAACCACTGACAAGCTGCAATTTCCTGTTTAATAGCAGGTGCCCCCTTGCAAACAGCTAACATTTCAGGTGCATGGTGAGCACTGTTAGTGCCCAACAGTTGAGGACAGTAGTTCCCATCAGTCACATCTCTGCTAACAATTAAAACATGCCATGTCTCTTCCCTGGACCCAAAGGCAGCACAGCAGACAGTCTTTTAGCTCAAGTCTTCTCCTTCCCCTCAGAACAAGGCGGACTTGCCCACAGTACCTACTCTGGGCAGTCCCCAGATCTACATGTAGCCACCCTGAGGAAGAGAAGAAATATAAGAGGTATATTTACCTCAGCAGAGCTGAGCATGTGGGTGCTTCTCAGAAGATCCATTCTTTGTCTCCAGCTCCTCCTTTAGCCTAAGGATCTTCCTGTCTCAGGACATTTTCATGCAGCTTCTGGGTTTGAACTTAAGGGTTTGGTTATTGCCAGTTTGCAACTGTCTTCTTGAAAACACAAACCTTTCCCTAGAGATAGGAAGTGTGGGGCTTAGGTGCGTCCCGAATGAGATATACGTACTGCTGAGGTAGTGGCTCGAGAGTGGCAGGTCCTGGGTCATTTTAGAAACATTTTCTTTACTGAGAAAGGGAAAGAGCCATGTGACTAATGGATTTAATAGTTGCAGCCATTAAGACAATTCTTCTCGTTCCTGAATGTTTTGGCTATTATGGTCCTTGAAATCACAGACACTTTGCCTGTTTTATCTTGTCAGATAACTATAAAGGTAAGTTATGTCAACAGCGCTCTGAGGTCTTTCTTTGAGAGAGAAGTGTTTTATAGCAGAACTGTGGTCCTGTAAGAAAACAAAAAAACTGCCTTCCTGTGACTACTGAGCTGCCCATTAACACAGCCTTTGAGCACTTTCAAGTTTAATTAGGCCCACAGGGTGACCTGGGGTAGCTCTGGCAGTCAGGGGGATGATGCCCAAGAGCCCCACATTGGCAGTGGGCCCCAGGCCAGGTGCAGCTATGAAGGTGAAAGTGCCCTTTTACTATTTAAGTGTGTTTGGTTATGGTGGGTGGTTTTACCAGAGGGTTGCAAAGTTCATACAAAGAGCAATTTATGTTACACTTCTGTTTCTGCACTGTGCAGAAGTGCAAGTGGCTCTGTATAGACATAGCTCTAGGGCTTGCCTTTGCTGTAGATAACACGTTTGGTGGAATAACAGGCAAATCCATCCTGTTTTCCCTTCTGTAGAAGCACATCTTAGACTGGCAGCATAGCTTAAATCAGCTCCAAACCAGGGCAAGCTGCAGTGGCACAGGAGCAGCATGCCTGCAGTTGGCTTCTGGTAAAACACTGGCCACTGAGAAGAAAGCTCAGCTGAAGGCAGGTTTGCAGCCCAAATCCTGCCTGCCCATAGTGAAGGTCAGCAGTGGAGAGGAGCAGATGGGATGCAAACCCTGGTGGAGGAGGAGCCAGGGCGCTGGGGTGAGGTTAAGTAAGGCAAAAGCATGTGATGGTACGGGGAAATCTGCACTGGACTGCAGGGACAAAGTGTGCCGTGCCGAGGCAGGGCAATGGGCCAAGAGGTGTGACCCTGCTCCTGGCTCCCAGCAGCATGCACTACTGATGGTCACAGCAGCTTTTTACCACATAAAATCCCATCCCAGGTAGTCTAGCAGCATAGGGCTAGTATAAAGCTTGGTCTGCTTAACACAGACTACTTTAGTAATGATGCCTTTTCTTTGGATGGCAATTCAGGCTCTGCTAACATCATAAAAAGCTGCATTTTTTCTAATTCTGACAATAAAACAGTGTTCTGAGATGTGGAAGTTGTGAACACGTAGCAAACATAACATAAGAAGCATAGGAGTTAATGGGTATGGTAAATGTCCATTATTCAGTCTCCCCTAGTCCAACTTTTTCCTTCATGTTATGGGGAGGCAGAAAAATTAATTTCTTTTCCTGAAGGGAGACATGTCAGTTCTCTTAACAGATAACTTCTTTTTACAAGCAACTTCTGAGTGATGCTTATTGTCTTATTTTCAATAAGAATTAAGTTTCAGTAAGAATTAAAATATAAAAGCTTATGCCCTAACCAGAGATGATGCCTGTTTGCTGGAGGAAAGGCTCTTTTGCTTAGTATTCTTATATTCTGTTGCAATCTGTAAAAGGAAGAGAAAACAAGGGTTATGTGTGCTAACCACACTCAGTTTCATACCCCTGTTCTGGAAGCCTGGCTTCACTCTCCTGTAAATACGTTTCGACGTCTTTATCCTCGCTCTTGTGACCATGTATCACAAAGTCCTGTGATTCTCTCTGTTGCAAAAAGGCCCCAGAGGGAACCAGCAAGATTGTTATTTGCTGGGAATCTTTTAATTACCAAAATTGGTTGGCACATTGTTGGCTTGTGCTGGATGGATACCCCTGCTAGACACAGGATGTGGCCACCGGGTGCCTTTCAGTGACCCGTGATGCTCACAGCACCATGTGTTTCCTTCTTTGATTCCTCCAATACCTTTAGCCTCTTGATACTGGCAACACTAAAATTCACTGGCTGCATCTAAACATTTAAAGACTAACAGTTTGCTATTCTACCCTCTGATCTCTCTGGATGGTTCACTGAGCTCCTTGGTATTACAGAAAGGCTCTCATCTACCCTGCTGTGAAATCTCATTGGCTTCTCCAGAGTGGGAGCTCTGCTGTGAAACTAGATTTAACAGGCTTCAAAAGAAATTTTTCTCTCGTTTTCCCACGAATTTGCTCAACACTGGTGATTGTACAAGTGCTTTAAGCCAGCAATGCTGGCAGAAGGACCAGTCCCACCTTCTTCTTCCCCTCTGCCAGCAGAGGTGTTCAGGCAGCGCGTGTGTGGGGTGCAGCTGCACAAACCCTTCTGACAGCACAAGCAGAGGCTGCACAGAGTGGCCACGGGAGGATGGAGTGGGACCCTACCTTGGCAGCACCAGTTGGACACATTTATGAGACTGTGGTGTGAAGCACTGGTCTTGAGCAACCGCATCAGGCCAGTGAGGGCTAAACGGTTTTCCCATAGTGTTTTATTTACCCAGGGACTGAAAAACAATCATCGTATTGACTTCTGTTGTAGATATGTCTGTCTAAAACCCACCCTGTATTTATTTCAATGGAAAGCAAACAAGCCACAGAAATGCAATGGTTGTGGCTATATAAAAAACCTTTGGGTTTTGCAGGTTTCCTTCTGGTTTTGGTTTGTTTTTTTTTTTTTTTTTTTTTTTTTTTTTTTTTTTTTTTTTTTTTTTTCTTTTTTAATGTGCTAATTAAAATCTATTGCACTCCATGGTTTTATTAAGTATCTGTTTTCTTACAATTTGGAACCTAAATCCTGCTTTCGGGTTTAAATGAGAACACAACATTGCACATGGGGAAACTGAGCCTATTCTCCAAGGTGATCATCTTGATAACTTTCACTGCAGAATGACAATTAAAGTGTTTGCTAAAAATAAAAACTTTGTCTAGTGACCATTAAGGTTATCAGGGCAACTCTTGCTGCCCATGAACCAGAGAAGTCTAAGATTAAGAAACAAAAGGGGAAAGTCCAAGGTGTCCTTGGCCAAATTTCCTCCTGGTGGGATTCCACATTCAGGTCTGTTACATTGACCTCTCCAGCTGGGATGTATGTGGGGCTGGCAGAGCAGAGGGGGAATCCACCTTTGCAAGGGCTTTTACTGGGAGTCCTCCATGATGTGGCAAGATAAAGGTCAAAGCACTGATGTGGGTTATGCATGGGAAGAGATTCAGTGTGACAGAACTTGGAAAGCTGTTGTCTTCAAGTGTCTACCCAGATGCCAGAATACCTCTGAAAACCTCTTGAGACAAAATAGTAAAGCTGTTTCAGGTATATAATTACATGCCTGTTTGCTGTATACTATCCACCTGTTAAAAAAAAAAACCAAACAAGAGTGTTGTGGTACAAACTGCATGTTCTCGGAAGGATCTCCACAGTTTTTGGTCTGCAATAACTTATGAAAGTCAGGAACTGACGAATTGTGCTCTATTCACTCACATTGTGTAAGAACAGGTGTAAAATAACATGTTATTAATTTAAATAGAGTGCTGTTGTCTCTTTAAACATCCAGATAGGCAATAAAATGGTTCTACAAACATGTGGGAACCTGCTCCAGCAAACACAAAGTGGTTTTGTTAAAAAGGAAAAGAAAGAAAAGGGTAAAAAAAAGCCATCTGTTACAATATGAGGTCCTAATTTTTGTGGCTTTATTGTAGCTGAGGGAAGGGTTCTGTGTCAATGTACTGATGAACCACAAAGACTTTCTGAGGTTGAGATGGGAGATCTTGCAAGTCACTCTTAAATTTGTGTGTCCTTTTGATTAAATATTTTATTTGGCACATTTTTTTTTCTCATTCCATTAGAGTCTCTCCATAGTTTTTGAAGACTAAATATAACCATTAAAGCCAACCCATCACTTACTCCTTACTCTCCCCACATTTCACTTGCTAACATCTGCACTGTTACACAATGACAATCTGCCACCCTGAAATATCTCCTGAAAGCCAATTTCCTACCATGATCATCAAAAATACTAATCCAGAGAACAACCCCACCTCAGTAAAATGACAAGCCTGTGATCAGATTCTGTATCTCAGAAAGCATTTGGGTTTGATCTTTGTAAAAATCTCAGAGAGTAGAACCAACGTTTTGTTAGTGCTTGTCATCATGTGGAGAAGCTCAGCCAGCAAATTGTGTGCTTGTAGAAGAGAGCCAGCCCAGGGGAAGCACATCATCTCCTTCAAAATCTTTTCTGTGTCAGGAAGAAGGTCCCCATCCAATAGGCATTAGCATGTTCAGTCAATCTCTTTTTTTTCTTCAAATGTCCAGCCTTTTCTATCACTGTACTGAGGGGAACAGTTATTGCAAATGTAATCCCACTTCAGGAAAGAATAAAAGGAAAGGGGAAACATAGGCATGGACTGATCTGGATGGACTTTTCTCTGTACTGTTCTTTTTCACATCTCTTAGGATTTGGTCCCTGCTTAGCTGTCAATCATCAGAAAAATGAAATTACTAAATATTTATGGTATTTTACACTTGGATGCTGAGACTTTGTTGTTGCAGTCAAGCTGTATGTTAAGAGAGGAGATGTGATTATATCCTTATACCAGTGCAATGGATGCTGTATGAAGAGTGTGTGCGTGTACAGAACCCATCATCCCCGCTGCTTAGATGGCTCTGCCTTTCACACTTTCCCACTCTGCCTTAGGTGTATCCTTCTCGTGTTGCCACAGAGTTATCACAGAGAGGCACATAAACAGTCATGTAATCATTATGAGTGCAGTTTGCTTGAAGCCAAAGAGAAGTGGGTGCCTAATAGCAGGGAAAGCTGGAGCACACGCTTGCAAGTATTCTGCCCAATGTTCTTAGGTTCCTATAAAAGCATAGCCTGCAGGGCAGATTAATATATTTTCAAATTCTGCTACTGGGGGTGCTAACATCTCAGAATATCCTGCAGCAGCTTGCTCTGCTGATGTTCATTGCTTTAAACGATAATGAGAGGATAACTTGGAAACTAACAAGCTGGAGCTGAAAGTGAAAATATAAAATGAAAGTCGAGGGTCTGAGTGGCCTCCCTACATGAGCCTAATTGACATGGTATATTGAGGAGCCTTCTAAAAATGAGCCCACTGGCTCACTAGTATCAATGCTTTTTCATTTCACTTACACCAGAATAGTTTTCCACGTGTGTTCAAGTACAGACGCAATTGTAGCTGATAGGATTTGCCTTACAATGCTTGTGTTTAAAAGTTTAGTTTGTTTTCCAATAGAGAAATGCAAAGAGAAGAATGCTGACTTAAAATTAATTAATCTGGTGACAGGGAGTTTTGCGAGCTTATACCAGCTAAGTATTTTATAATCACTTCCCTACACAGATGTCAGAATCTCCTAGATTTTATCCCTGTATTTGAGACTGATACCTTCTGTATTTTTGGGCAAACCACTTCATTTCCATGATGCAGTTTCCTTGCCTGTAGAGCAGTACCTGCTTCTCTGCAGCTCTCGTAGCTAATGAGTTAACATTTGCAGAGAGGAATTCTGAAGATGAAAGACATGTACAGTAGGCTTGGGCTGCAGGCATTTTGGGACCAGGATCCAGGCTGCAGGTGTGTTTGAACAGTGCCTAACACACCACGGTACTGTGAGTAAACAAGTATGAAAAGACAGGAGAGAGCAATTGCAATGGTCCTTTGGGGTTTGTGGTGTAAGTGGAGAAGCTATCCTTCCTGTTCACTCTCAGAAACCACCACAGAGAAGCTTCCTGTGCCAGTCTCTGTCATCCTCCACATTTCTCTCTCTAACTTGGAGCCTTCTCATTTTAGAGCTTTTGTCTCTACACCCGTTGATTCCCCTATCCTGCTTCTCTATTGACCAGCCTCTGACTTTGCAGTACAAGGATGTCTCTAAATTTGACACACAGAGGTCAAGAACAAATTACTATGTAGGATCACCTGATACAAAGTGACAGTGCTTCCTCTACAGAATCCACTCCTGTGCACAGTTTGTCACTGAGAGGGTAAGACATGCCTTCTTCCACACAGGGATGCCCTGATGTTGCTTCATCTGTGTTGCTTGGCTGGAGCTTTGGATCAAGCTTTACTTTGGAGGGGGGGAGGGGGATGGTGTGAGAAGAGAAAGAAGAAAGGAATGGCTATGCCAGTAAAAAACAAATTACCTGGAAAAGGACCAAAAGCTGTAGTTGTTTTACTCTGCGATATGCTTTTTGCTTTTCACATTCTCCAGGCAGAGTCCTTCCCCAGAAATTAGTTGTCTCCCAAGGCATGCCCTGCTCCCTCTTCTCCCACTGGCTGGTTGTGCACACTGCTTGCCGGCCAGGCAAATCCATCATCCAAGGGGTGTTTCGGTGAGGTTCCTCCTCCTGGCTGCTCAAGAAGGTGTGTTGTTTGCTTTGCCTAAGTGCTCCCGGGGCCTAATGCTCCGTTGTTATGTACAGACCATTTCTGCTGTCATGAATCATGTTTTACCACTCCTGTGCTTTTACTTCTGCACCAAGCTCTTCTTTTTTTCTTTTGCGCAAACACGTTTGAGCTTCCGTGTTTGTCACTGGAACGGTGCACACCGTCCGAGTTACTCCTACCGTCCCACCACTGCTGAGATCACTAAAAGTACCTTGCACTCCGGGAGCTGCAGACCACTTTTTTTTTTTAATAATCAAAGGTAAATTGATTCAGCACAGATTTTGCTGGACACATATAAATTAAAAAAAAAAAAATTCAGTGAAAAAACCTCATGCCGTCAAGCAAAATATGCCCTTATCTTATCTGTCGTGAGTAACCCAAGCTATTTGCACAACGCCTTGTGCTAGGAAGGAGTTGTTTGTACATGTTTCACTCCCTTTTTTCCAAGTTTTGAATTTTGAATGAAATCTTTCTCTTCAAATTCCTCTTCCCTGCAAAAATGTCACAGTTTCTCTTTCCTATGCTTCCCTGAAGCTTGGACCCAGCCCTCCCTCCCAAGATCCCTTCATTGCAGATGGTTTTCTATTAATCTTCAAACCACTTTCAAGAGCTCTCTGCGTCTGGCAGCGCTAACATCCCCTCTCCCTCCCGTCCCACCCACTTAGCCTCAGCCTAAGAGCCCTTAACAAATGACTCCCAAGGAATTTAAATGGCTAACGCTCGCTGGCCAATAAAGAGATGCATAAACTGCATAACCAGGTTACACGGCTCTTGCCATTAGGAAGGTTGATCGGGCAAAGGCGCAAGTCCTCTTAACCTGTTGCTCTTCGATCACAGGACCGGGGAGGTAAGGGAAATCTTGTTTGCTCTGTAGGGCTTTTTATTTGATTTTCATTTATCAGGGACTTGAGACCAAAAGTATGTCATTGTCAAGGTATCGGGCTTGGGTTTTCATTTCCTTTAGAGGGTCCTAAGGAGTTGTTTGCAATGGAAGAAACTACTTGTAAGCTTGAACTACAAGCTCAATATGTGAATATCTAAAAGAATTTTCATAGCAAATAGCAAAATGAATGTCAGAACAGTGAAAACTAAACCACTGGTATCTCAGAGATATTTTTTTCTACTATCTTAAATTAATGAGGTATTTTCAATTGATGTACTGCTGCTACTGTTTGTTTGTGCCACCCGGTATTTTGTTCTGCTTTTTCAAGAGAGAGACATTAAAATCAAGTTTTAAAAAGTGGGTTATCAACTTTAGGTACAGAATTTGGGACTTAGAGATTGAGGTGGCTAGGAAGTTTGAGCAATCAAAGTATATATTCAATTATTATTAATACAAATTAATATATATAACTTGTTTTGCATACTGAATATTTGATATTTTAAGAGCATCAAGTTCTGATATTATTCTATTAATATTCCTCTTAAGTAGCATATGAAGCATTTAAGGATTATATATCACAGGACACATGACATTAATCTGTTCACCCTTATTTATTTAGTAATTTATTGCTTTATTGGGGTCAGTGCTGTTAACAATAGTGAAGTTTGAACTTTAAAAAAAAAAAGAGAAAATCTGCTGAATCTAAAAAGAAAATGCAGTTGTTGCAAGTCAGGTTCATTTAAAACTAATGGCAAAACTGTTCAATCACGTGTGGACCAGATGCAGCGGTTGCGTGCAATAGTGTCCTGTCCTGAGCTAGGCCGGATGGAAGCCATTCTTCAAAATCTGTGTCCTTCACCCTTTGCACACCCAAACTTGCCATGGATGACAGCCAGTGCTCAGCATGTGTGAGGGATGTCAGGGCATGACGTTACTACCATCCCTTGCAATGCTCCATGGCCTGACAGGCTGGGTTGCAGGAAGGGCGTCTTTTTCAATTGTAGTATCGCTGCTGATCTCTGGAGACCTTCACACCCAACATGGTGGCACACGTTGGTGTTAGCTGATGATGGTGCACCAATGACCTGACCGGTGTCTGAAAGAGCTGAGAGAGCTTTTTAATTAAATTGATATGGTTAATCTAACAGGAAGGCAAAACTTGTCCTTTTTGCATGTCAAGACAAAGCCATATGACCATCTATCAAGAGCTTCTTGTAATATTGTTGATTTGATTATTTTTCCATGGGTTTCTCATATGGCTTTGCACTGTATAACCAAGATTAGATACTGTGTTGGATAAAAATAAATAGTTAACAAAGGAGGAGCCATTTTGCTACTCTTTTCAATCATTTCTATTCAATTCTACCTTTCCGCTCCATTCTTTGCTGAAGAAATGATATTGAATCAAATGTGGCTTGTTTTCTTTCATCAACTTTGGTTTTTTTAAAAAATCCCAGTTAAGGTCAGGAAAAGGTGAATTTAGAATGATATGTCTCCCAAATCCCACTCCTTTTCTGAAGTGCATTTGGAAATGAAATTCCAAAACCTAGGCATTTCCAAAGGAGCTGTTATTTCATTAGACTTAAATTGTCTTGAATTAACCCAGAACAGGAATGGTGCCTCCTGAGAGAGTCCCTGCCTTGGTTAAACATTTTTTTTTTTTAAATTATAATGTTAACCCTGGGTACAGGTAACGAGTGCTGGAAGTCTCTTCCTTGTACTTGTAAACCTTGTTTCTCAATTTCAATTCAAGGTTCAAAGGTTTGTACAAATTTCTTAGATCAGAGGTCGCGTACAAATTGCTGCACTTTGCAGCTTCTTTCTGCCGATATGACAGAATTTCACAGCAAAGACGATTGCCTTTCATCCCCCTCTCTTCCACGTACGGGCAATGCCAGGCAGTTAAAAGCATGATATGTACAAGTCAGCCATTGGTACCTGAGTTTAATAAATAACTAACTGGGTTTCAGTCGTGCAAGGTGCATATTATAAAAGGGGTCAAATGTCAGCGCACAAAGGAAAAAAAAAGAAAAACCCACAACACAACACCCAGCCACTGACTAAGACAAATGCTTTGAGCTTAATGTACTTTCAGCAGTGAGCATTCACATCCCAGCTGTGGCTTGCTTTATGCTGATTTTCATTTCTGTGACCTGAGGGGAAGGGAACACTTTGGGCCACTTTGAGCTTTTCCTGAAAGCAGGGTTGCAGGTTGGGCTCCCCGGTGTTGCAAAGTTCACGTGGTGAACACAAAATGGAGAATGCTGCAATAAAAAGAGCACAGGAGATTAGGGTGAACTGAAAAGTCACAAGCTATTTTTATTGATTTAAAATGGACTAAATGAGGAGCCTTTGTATGAACAGGCAGGATGTGTTACGTTTCATTCTGGGATCTTCAGAATAGTTATAAAGTTAGAAAAATTAGATCGGAAAGGCTGAAAAAAGAACAACAGTTTATGAACTTTTTTTACATACTCTTGATTGTACTGTAGAGTGAAACATGTTACTGCAATGTTCACATAGACAGAGTGTTCTGCTTTATAGTAACAAGGAAAAATTGCAAGTGTATCCACACACATCCCTGCTCCACAGAGTTCAGGAAAGCCTTTCACAGACATTTTCAAGAATTTAATTAAATCACTGTGTTCATAGAAAAGATTTTTCTTTGAAGAGGCAAGAAGTGAAATAGGTGGATGTCTTATCTTTCCTGTGTAATGATTAACAGATGAATCTAGTTGTGGCTTTGTTTTTCAGTTGCAGAAGATAATTTTTCCTGACTTTTTTATGGCAAAAGCTTGCAAGCTCCTAGTCCACACCGTATACAAAAAACTTCTTCCTTTCCAGGAAAAAATGTTTTTTAAAGCAGACAGTTAATAAGGAGGACAGATTTATCTGTACCAGCATCTCTGCAGAGAACACTGCTTAATAGCATTTGTGGTAAACAAATGCTGCAAAAAGTTTCCCGTCAGGTACAGCTTATCCTCCATAGGAAAGACCTCTTACATACTGAGTGACTACATTACACTTTATTTATACGTCACACATTTTCCTGTCTGGCCGTGGTAATAATAGACTTTGTTGACTAGATTGAAATATGGGAATCTGGGCAGAAGGGAAGGGTTGTATTGTTTCCTGATTTGAAGAGATGATTAGAATGATTACACAGCCCATCTCTCATTTTCTCAGCTTTCCTCAACTTCAGTATCTTGCAGGATAATAACTTCAGCCTCAGCCAGCAACTGGTCCTATAGAAATAGATGAGTTATTGTATTGCTTTGAATTAGACAGAGTAAAAGACAGAGTTGGAGGAAATTGTGCAACACACGGGGTATACTACTTGTTGGGACAAAGTTCTGAATGACTTGCAGAAAAGTGCATTATAAAATGAGGGAGGAGAATGGATTTTGATTCCCCAAACTTCCTTCAGAAGTGGTTTAAGCTGAGATGGCTTGTTTGGCACTGCAGCAGCATAAAAACATTCAAAAAAATACAATTGCATTGACAGAATTCACATTGCAAAAGTAGGGAAAATACCAACCATGCTGGTAGGATGCTCTGATTGTTGTTGTTGCTTTGGCACATCAACAACTTTTTCATCAGCATCGTTTCATTCTTACCATGGGAAAATCATATATGAGCAAACAGAATTTTCATGTGATGATCAAAAAACAATGACAAGATGTAAAGTGCCAGGCTCAGGGAAGTTTCTCACTTTCTTACTTCAGGTATCATCACTATTATCTCATTGAATAATATTTTTGCAGTTTCCACGCCAGGAGGTCAGGTCACTGAGGGACCTCCATCCTGGGAATGTTCACTGCTGGGCACTGACAGTTCTTATGGATAAAGCAAGCAGAACCTTTGACAGCCTTTGCAGACTCCTACTCCAAATTAAAGATGCCTTGGAAGGATCCAGAGAGGGCTGATAACAGAATAGGCAGGAAGATTAGACAACACAAGGTGACTCTACTTTGTAGAGGAATCATAATTTCAGCTCCATTTTTAAAATTGCGTATAAAATTGCTGTGAGGTAAAATGAATATGGCTAAGGGAACTGGTATATAATATGGCTAAGGGAATTAGAGCTGTGATTGTTGTTGTTCTTAATGATAGTGATGAAAATAACAAGTTTAACCTTCAAATCCTAGTCTGAAGTTGTAGCCAATTGTTGATGGTACAAATTTCATGCTCAATTATCCTATTAGCATTCAAGTTTTAACCTGGGAAATTCAAAGATGTTAATTTACAGAATAATTTCAAGTGGTTTCCTTCCAAAAAGGAGCAAGAAGTAAAGCTACAGATTTATAATAATTTTCTTCGAGTTTTAAAGCCAAATACATTGCTTTTGATTGGTGCCTGGAGAACAAAACCAGTGTCTGCAAGATTTTTAAGGCAAGATTTTCAGTAGTGCTCATCACTGTCATTGTAGAAGCTGTTAGAGTCTTATAATTGATGTCAGGGGGGAGTAGTGCTAGATGCCGAGTATGGTTGGAAACATTACCCTTAATTTTCTGTTTCTTTATGTTCCTTCTTTGAAGAACACACAATCAAAAGATGAAGCCATCATGTTTCATGGTGTTTTAAAAGGAATCAACCATTTTAATGTGCTTAAGCCACTTAGGACAAACGTAAGCATCTGAGAATCATGCACAGATCCCCCCTGTGGCAGCTCCAACCTGAAAACTGCTTTCCAGGCCCAGAACATTAACTTGCCCCACAGAAGTGGAACATGACTAACTGACCAGAATAAAACTGAAGTTTAAGCTTGAGATATGAACTCTTTCACTGAAATCAGTGGCCAGACCCCTGGCGACAGACTCTAGGTTAGGATGCTGAGTGTGTCCATTCACAAAAGTGGGAATTTCAGCAGCTAGCCTGGGGATTTAGTAGGCCAGTCTTACACTACCCCTTACGTACTTTACATTGTTTGTCTCTACATGTAAGTATAGTACTTCTAGTAGGCAGAGAGACACTGCTGTACATGTTCATGCCTGAACGTACATGGGAAATGATGCTGCTTGTGCATCTCTTTGGGTCTCATGCAGCACTTGAGCCAGAAGGTTTCTTCCAAGTTTGATTGCCTTAATTCAGGCATGTATACAATGATGAGAATATGCAGTACTCTAGCAGTGCTGGCAGCAGAATAACTTCCACAGTAGAGAGACTCATCACTGCCAATAACTAGTGCTGATCTCAAATGTGAGATTACTCTCCCGAGCTGCTCATCACAAGCTGCTCCTTATGCCTCTTGCCAGCCAATGTTCCTGCCCCTTCAGGTCTCTTGATGCAGTTCACCAATTTCTCCATAGAGCTTTGCTAAAATGATCCAGATAAAGAAAACCCACCTTGTCAAAGCATTTAAGCTGGCCTGGGGCAACTTCTTCAACCAGTTCAGCTGCAGGTTAAGCAATGTGTCTGACACACTGCAGACATTGCCATGGCCTTTTGGCCTCAGATATTGCTTTCATTGTTAAAAATCTCAAGATGTCATCCATTCCTAGTAACCTTCCCTTTCCTGTATAAAAGACTTTCAGAAAAGGTACCTATCCAGAAAGCCATGTTGAAATGCTGCACTCTCTCTTGCACTGACCCATCACAAGATTCAACGTTAGCTATTTGCATTGCATTAGCAACAGCAAGTAGGGAACCAAGCTGTGGTCCAGCTCCTGTTGAATACAGCACCATGGACTAGCCTTTGGCACTTGAAATGTAAATTAATTTGGAGTCAAGCAAAGTCTTTGCATGGATTTTTCACCAAAGATTAGACCATGTTTTTACTGCACCTGCTGCCTGCCTGGTCTCTGTACTGTGCACGGAAAGAAGCCAAGGATGCTACTTACAACAGGATGTTCCCTAAACTGAAGGCAAACAGAGGGCAAAGCCTTCTGCCTGCAAGTACATGGGATGGCAGCAAGTGCTTGTGGGGCCAGTGGCCATGTAAGAGAGGTGGGACTTTCTATTTTGCCATTAGTTTGGGAAGAATTACCTTGCACATCAGCTCCCTGCCACGGTTGCAGCTGCAGGCTGGCCCCAGGTCCTGCAGTCAGGCATGCAAGGGCTCAGCTTCGGTAACAGCCCCGAAGGCACTGGCTTTGTTCAACACATTTATACAAATAAATTGTAGGAACTTGCCAAGAAATAAAAACCAAACAAGAACAATGTGTAATGATGCCATAGTTATCTTTAAAATGGGAGGTAACTTGCACATTAGACTTGAAACAGTGCTTGAGCCGCGACCTTATTTCAAACTGACGTGGTCCCTGTGTTTTTCTGTTTAGTTGATGAATCTGTAAACAGACAAGCTGAGTTTTCTTCAAGAGCATTTCTGTGGCTATTTGTGATTGATATAAAGTTGTTTGTAGTAAGGTGCTGCTATTGTTGGTATATACATCTTGTGTATCTAAAGTTGCCATAAGAAGAGTCAGCTTTTACAAAATGAAGAGCTTTAACAGCAGCCAGGCGTCCAGAGCTGCTGCTCAACGTCTGCAGCAGGATTACCATTTGCCCTTATTATTTCAGCTAAAAACCTAGGAAGGTCACACTTAAATCAGTAGCTGTTATTTCCCTCTGTCATCAGTGTGTATTTAGTTGAAATTTCATTGGCCGATCTTCTCTCTGCAGCAGCTGTGGCTTAAAATGCAAAACAGTGGTGGTTTCTTGAAGCAAGCAGGTGGCTGCGCAGTGTTCATGCGGACATACCGTGTCAGCTCAGCAGGAGTTTGTATACTCCAGGGTATGCAGGTGAGGTGCAGATGTCCCTGTCCCCTCCTCCCTCTGGGTAGCACAGAGCCAGTGGGTCTCCCTGGGCTCTCCTGCTGCCTGCCATGGTGCTGGCACCCATCCCCGTGCTATATGACTGCCAGCAGCTGTGTCGCCCACAGAAGGACACATGATGCCACTAAATCTATGTAACACAAAACCGGAGGGATGAATCAAGCACAAACACAAACAACCCCATTTTATAGGAGCATGTGAGTGGAGTGGACACGTGGTGGCTGCCACAAGGACATCAGCTGTGTCCCTGTGTTTGTACAAACCTGTTTTACCACACCGGGATCAACAGGAACAGGTGGCTGCATAACTTCACAGGGCACTGCCCAGTGCTGGACAAGCCCGGAGATAAGATGCTGTATGGATTCTCTCCCCCGATCTGCCTTTGTCCTGGCACAAGGGACATCAGCATTTGGTCCTGCATTGTTGTTAATCAAGGCATGGTATTTCTATTTAATATAAGACCTGCCTCAGTCAATCAGCCTGCTCACAGTATGCTTTAGATCAGTTACTGCCAACACATTAAGTTCCCCATTTAATATTCTGAGCTATGATGAGAAAAAAAGATGGGTTAAAAAGAAGGTAATTAACGTTTAGTGCAAGAACTATTTACACCTGTCCTATTGGCAGCAGGGAAGGAGCTTTGTAGGCAAGGGGAAGCGAAATTTGAATGGTTTCAGTGAAACGTGTATGTCTGAGAGGTCACATGTTCAAGGGAGAGTCTTTGGAGCAGAGATGCTGAACCAAAAGGCTTGAAAGCCTGGCTTCTGGTAGGCTGGCAGGTGTTAGCATCCATGTAATGTGGTGTTGAACAATCAAGCAAACTTTAACTTTTTCTCAGAAGAAAAAGAAGCCAGTTCTGTTTCAGTCCTGATAATTGCTCATTTAAAACTCAGCTGTTTCCAGAGCACAGCCTTTCTCATTAGCAATTATTATTTTTGTCTGTCTCTCTTTTATGAACCTTTGTCATCAAAATCAGGTGTACCTCATAAACTAGAAATCAAACACTTATATTTCACAAGACACTGCATTTTAATATAGCTTGAATTTCTGCCTCTTCTAGCATTAATCACACTTGGTGGATGTACTGAAATCAGTCTAGTTTTATTAAGGCCACTAAACCCAGAGTATTAGCTCATGCCTTGTGTACACCCACAACACAGGGTAGCAAGTTTTCCTGAACAGTTTACTGTGGACTAAAAAAAAATGCACAAATAGGATTGAACACTTTGGAAATATGTATTCTTGAAGACAATTTTCTTGAGAGTTATTGCTTTCTGACATGAAAAGGTTAGGTTGTGTTGGCAGCCCACTTTGAAAGGCAGTAACAACAAGAGGAGAGAGCACCCAGACCAGACATGCTTGGGTTTTTTCTCATCAAGGTAGATGATATCTATACTTAGTGAGGGTGTTGATTGTGTCATGTGGCAATGAATGTTTTTAAGTGTGTATTTAGCTACATCAAGTAGGATTGCATGGACTTTATGATTGTCTTAGGTAGTACATGCTGATGAAATCTAGCTCTATGGAACTGGAGACAAAAAGATTAAATGCATTTGATCGTGAATCTTGACTGCCAATAAATTACACAGGGATAAATGTATTTTAGGTTAACAAAGAATTTCTAATGATTCCTTATCACAAACCACCTTTTGTGATGATAATGTTTACAGCAAAGGTGGCCATCAGCACCTAGCGGCAGCTTAAACTGCGACTTCCAGTACTAGAAAGCATCCTGCCAGTGCCATGCAAAATGCTGGAGAACATACCAGTTCCTGGAGAGCAGTTACATTACCAGCTAGTTTCTGGTGGGCAGAAGAGGCTTTGCTCCAGCTCTCCTCTCTCCACAGTCCCGGTGTCCATCTGTAGCTTTCTAGACTATAGCCCCAGCAACCAAGCCCTGCAGATAACAGAACACAGGGACTTTTATTTTGTAACTTGACCTAAAACTGATGGGAATTACTCATTTCTAAACTTATCCAAACCTGAGGGGATAAGTATTTCACTTGCCAACATGCCGCCCACGTAAAGGTAATAATATTCCCCAGCAAAGTGTTCATTTAACAAGCTTTGCTTTCATTCAGGGAAAGGTAAAAATCACATTTTTAGGAACAAACTGTCAAGTGAAAAATTAAAATGCTTTTCTCTGCCTTAATTTTTTAAATTATGTCAAATAATTTTCATGAGTAAAATTAAAATATCTGATTGTGACACATTGAAAAGGGGGAACATTTGAATCTGAGAGAAGCATGTTTCTCATGTTTTAAAGCTGCTGTACTTCCATGAAAGACTTGGCTTCAAAGACATGATATTTTCTAAACTACTGCCTGGACATCAGTATCACTGTTACTGCCCTCCACCTTCTCTGCCTCACCCTCTGCTCTCCATATTTTTAAATGCTCAGAAGCATCAGTGTGTAACATCCATGGCCCAGATACACCTGCAGGATCAGGCTCTACCGCAGACCAAGGCTTAGAGGTCTGGTTTCCCAGTCTCAACTATGCTTAGATGCTGAACAAGGCACAGCAGTGTTTGCGCTGGCTGGTGCAGAGGCATCCCTGGATACAGACCAGCACAATTCTGGTCAGCGCAGGAGCTTTACCCCAAAAAAATACAAGGTGCTAAGATTATGAGGATTTAAACAGGTTTTGTGGACCATACAAATCAGACTTAGGTATGTTTTGCCCTCATATTTCTGTGGACTTGGGCCATCTGTACTAGTGAAAGCTTGCCTGCATGGTAACCAGTGTACTGAAAATGGCCAAATCATTCTAACAAAGGGCATATATCAGAGTCCTTGTGGGACAGAAAGAAACCTGAGTCCTACTGAATAGCACAGTTACATAGAATAAATAAACCTGGCTAAAGCTGTGTTCACTTTTTGGAAAATAAGCCTGTCAAATCCAGATTGGAGCATTTCTTATGGTGGTTTGCAGAGTTTCCTACAGTGGCCATCCATCAACAAGCTGGTCATGAATGCAAATCATGGCAAATAAATTGGTGGGTGATGCAAAGGCCAATGGAGTTGTAAAAAACAATGAGGAGGAGCAAATGGTGTAGCACTCAGTAGGTGGGACCTACTCAAAAGGCAGTTGGGATAGGACTGAAGAAGGGCAAGTTTGTGGCATTTAGGAGGCATACCTGCCCCATGGGACATAACCCCAGCAAGTAGTGCTTCCAGAAAGGATTTAGGGTTAGAATTGACAAAAAAATCTCCATGTGGTTTGCTAGTGAGATGTGAAGAAATAGGCCTTGATGATACTGAGATGTGGGGAGAAGAAAGGGGGATGGTCTTCATCCCTGTTTATAGCAAGAGTGAAAAATGTTGAAAGCCTAGAGAAATGTCAAAATTGAGTCACAAAACCAATTTTAGGTAAAAAAATGACTGTTTCTGAAGGAATGTGGGAGCTCAGCCCTCAAGTTTTATTTAAAAGACAGAGTTGTGGCTTGATTGTACAACTTAAATATCATCATAAGGCAAAAGAAGTGGTCTTGAGAGACCCTTTAGTCTATCAGAGAAAGTTTTAACAAATAATCCTAGCTGTAAGCAAAAATCAGACAACTTCTCATAAGAAATACAACACGCTTGTTTGTCTGAGGGGTTGATTAGCAAAGAAGCTGTAAAGGGAAGTGGTGGGGTCTCCGGATCTTTGATTCCTTAAAAACTGAGGTCCTTCTGGAGGATTTACTCAGATAAATGTTATAGGATTCAGTGTGCAAATAAAATAAAATGGAATGGTATATGTCATATACAATTGTTCTTATTAAATGGGCTGATGGAAGTTTCCAGATTTAAAAGTCAATGAATTAACTATTCCCAGAGTATCAAAGTGTCTTAATTAATCGTGCTCAGAGAGGAAGCCCACCATCTTGCAGTTGTAGTCATTGGCATCATCATCTCCTCCTGTATGTCTGCATTTCCCACTCTCTGTCTGGGTTCAAATGCAGAATGATGTCTCCGAGATTCACCTTCCTCTTTCTGGCTTGCAGGTCTGTGCTGGCCACTTGCTCTAAAGCAAGTTGCCTGTCATAAGGGAGTGATTCTCTTCAGCTTTTGTGAAGTCCTGTTATAATAATGGAAGAGACAAACACATCAGACGTTGTACCACAAACATCAGGCAACTCACCAGACCACCCTTTGCACAAGAGAACAAGAATTGGTTCCCCCTGATGCTAAAGCATATTTCTTATTTCTTACTCAATAGTTACTGTGGAGGCCTAAATGAGCAAGGGGTTGTTATCAGCTGGAAACCATGCCTGGTGCTTCGCATGCATTTTCTATCTTTCACCATGGAGTATGGCACCTGGCACTTGCAGTGTTCAAGATTAGATGGATTAACTGAGGAACAGCTGAGGAGGAGAGCAGACTGAGGAGAGGGTTCTGGAGATGGGGATCACCAGCTTAGTGGCAGCACCTTCCCTCTCCCAATCCTGTCGGGTCCTTCCTACATTTTCAAAGAGGGGACAAGACTCTCTAGTGTCTTGAGGTTTTGAGGTGTTTGGTGGCATCCATTTACGTGACTTCAGCCTCCTGCGGCAGCTGCTTTCACTGCTGAGGTGGTATGGGCAGGTGATCCTCAACTGCTCCCCTCAAAGATGGGCTCTGCCTACATCCAGGATGTGCTCCCTCTGCAGTATCAACATTCAGGCTGATGTGACGTTCATCTGCTTTTCTGCAGCATTAGTCCCAGCTTGAAAAATGAAGTTGCAGAACAGCTATAGGAAAACAAGAGAGGGGTGGGGTTCTGGTGGTAGCTAACAGCTTCTCATGAGTGTCCTCCTTCTTCCTTTGTCCAGGCTTTATCAGGCTGTGAATGAGTTTGACACCATGACTGCTGAGGATTCTACTGCAAGGATGAGCAACGATTCTTCCAACGTGACTACCCCAAAAGTCCCCGAAGGTGTTGCTGGTGCACCCAACGAGGCAGCTTTGCTGGCCCTCATGGAGCGCACCGGATATAGCATGATCCAGGAGAATGGGCAGCGCAAGTACGGCGGTCCTCCTCCGGGCTGGGAGGGCCTGCATCCTCCTCGCGGCTGTGAAGTCTTTGTGGGAAAAATCCCTCGTGATGTCTATGAAGATGAGCTCGTCCCTGTATTTGAGTCAGTTGGACGCATCTATGAAATGCGCCTGATGATGGACTTTGATGGGAAGAACCGCGGCTACGCCTTCGTGATGTACACACAGAAGCACGAGGCGAAGCGTGCTGTCAGGGAGCTGAACAACTACGAAATCCGCCCTGGCCGGCTGCTGGGTGTGTGCTGCAGCGTGGATAACTGCCGGCTCTTCATTGGGGGCATTCCCAAGATGAAGAAGAGAGAGGAGATCCTGGAAGAGATTGCCAAGGTGACAGAGGGTGTGCTAGATGTCATCGTGTATGCCAGCGCTGCAGACAAGATGAAGAACAGAGGCTTTGCCTTTGTGGAGTATGAAAGCCATCGAGCAGCAGCAATGGCCAGGAGGAAACTCATGCCAGGAAGGATCCAGCTGTGGGGACATCAAATTGCTGTTGACTGGGCAGAACCAGAGATAGATGTGGATGAAGATGTCATGGAGACAGTTAAAATCCTCTATGTGAGGAATTTAATGATTGAGACTACGGAAGACACCATTAAAAAGGTCTTTGGGCAATTTAACCCTGGCTGTGTAGAGCGGGTGAAAAAAATACGCGATTACGCCTTTGTGCACTTTACAACCAGGGAAGATGCCATTCACGCCATGAACAACCTCAACGGTGTTGAACTAGAAGGCTCATGTCTGGAGGTTACCTTGGCCAAGCCGGTGGACAAGGAGCAATACACTCGCTACCAGAAAGCAGCAAAAGGAGGGGCTGCAGCAACCCCTGAAGTAACTCAGCAACCGAATTATGTTTACTCTTGTGATCCATACACACTAGCGTATTACGGATATCCGTACAATGCCTTGATTGGGCCCAACAGAGATTACTTTGTGAAAGGTTAGTAAGCACAACTAGGGGTTATGATGGGCAGGTTCGATCTCAGGCTGAAGCGACACAATGTCTGCCTGAGCCAAAGGATAGCTGGTGCTATGGACTTCTTTCTTAAACGCTCTTTTATAGGTCTTTTTGCCATATTTCTGTTAGGCCTCATTTAAATTTATACACTATACAGAGTGCATTTATCTAGAAATAATTGCTAATGTACAGGTTAGGATGAAGGAGGCATCAAAATGTGGTTCTAGAAAGAATTGCTAATATACAGGTTAGGATGAAGGAGGCATCAAAATATGGTTAAGAATGAGCTAACGGACCAAGCACAGGACGGGGAAGAGAGGGATCTGGTTTTATGAGTGCTGTACTAAGTCTGAGCAAGTCCAAGGACTCCAGCTTCTGATGCCTTCTGCCAAAGAGCTGATACTAAGTATTAAAGATCATGACAAAGCTCTCCCTTTGCCTTCTCCTGGAGATGTGAGTAAGGTGACTTGGTCAGCTAAAGGGAGGGATGTCAGGGAAAGCCTCAGGTGGGAGCTCTCCAGATGTCATTTACCCTCCACATTACGGTGATAGTAGTGCTGTGTCCTTATAGACCCATTTGAGAACCACGAGCAGAAGGAATCACAGGAGTGCAAATAATTGTTTTATTATGTATACCTTAATTTGTTATTGGTTACAGTCATTAAAAATTAACCAAAAATCAGTTATTCATAAAAACCCCTAGCAGCTATAATTGCTGCTGTAATTACAATTATCCTGTAGTTACAAGAATTACAGTTTCCTGAAATTTAATCTGTATTTCCATATAACAGGCAGTTTAGCATGAATATATGCTTAAAGCACTCACATGAATCAAGAGATATTTTAAACCCTAGCTGATCAAGAATTTTAGCTGCTTCTCAGTTTCCAGATTTGTACTCGCAAAGAACTACAAAGGAGTTAACCAACAGTCTAAATATTCAATTAGGTCATCGTATAGTGCATGGAGTTGCTAAGATAAATAAAGACAATATTTTTGGACCTGAGGTATGTTCACATTGCTAATAAAATAGCAGAGAAAACAAACACTACTAGTAAAAATATATGCAATGGTGGAACAAAGTTGGTTAAAGGCCCAGTACAACTTCAGACCATTTCTGCAGGGTTCCATCACAGCCAGCTGAGAGGCTGGATCTCCTTTGGAGGAGAGTTGAGAGCACAAGCTGGATCCTACTGCTACTGGAGGAGCCCTTCTCTTTCTTCTGAGTGCATTATACCCATAATACTGGCCATGAGCGTATAAACAAGTAGTCAATGTATGGTCAGAAAAACCACCAGCAAAACTTGCATAGGCACTGGGTGCTTCTAAGGCCAAACTCTCTGTTTTCCTAAGCAAGGTCATTAAGACTCAGCTCAAACTTCAGCAGCCTCATTTCTAAACACGTGCCTTCCAGTTTCAGCTCAGGGCCATTTATGCTCCCAGCGGGGCTGTTGCTCTCCATTACTCACCATCCTCTCCTATGTTGTTATCATAAGCAGGCAGCATACGAGGCAGAGGACGAGGTGCAGCTGGCAACAGAGCCCCAGGCCCCAGGGGCTCCTACCTGGGGGGATACTCCGCCGGCCGTGGCATCTACAGCAGGTACCATGAAGGCAAAGGAAAACAGCAAGAAAAAGGATATGAGCTGGTACCCAACTTGGAGCTACCTGCAGTCAACCCCGTGGCCATTAAGCCCGGTGCAGGTCAGTATGTGCAATCAGGTGAGGAAAGCAGAGATGATGGGCAAGACCCTGCTCCAGACTTGCTCCCTGTGCCTGACATGGGGACCGCTCCAGGGTCAGCCCACAGCTGTGGCAGTGGGGACAGCCCCAGGACTAGGGCTCAGCACTCCCTTGTGACAGATGCCTCCTGGCCCTGACTGGGCTTTCTGCAAACAAGAGGCACACAATGGGACAGAGGACACGAACATCTGGGAGCTCTTCAGGTCAAAGACAGAAGGGCTGAAGCTGTACCAAAGCCTTCTGTCCCCTTTTGGACCTCCTCAAGAGGAAGCAGACTTTTCCTCTCCATTTAGTCATGTACACTAGAGCATGGTGACTAAGAGCAATCTTCCTCTCTTTTCATTTATTTAATGCTAATTTCACCCTGGGAGATTCCTGCCCCAGATGTCCAGCCAGACTAGAATTCTTCCATGCTTAGTTCATATTTCTTTGGAGCTACAAGGCTGGGAAAGGACCTAGGGCTTTCCCATTGCAGGAAAGTTTCTGGATGAGGCAAGCTCCTCTGTCATGATCAGCAGCATGGGGAAGGACCAATGCAGGGAGCCCCCAGGGTGCAGGTTCAGTGATGCAGCACCTATAGGAGAGCTCTCAGCTCTGCTGGGCTGGGAGGACCCAGCCATAGAGCTGGGGCAGGGATTGCCACCTTCTGCTACATCCTCAGCTGAGTATCTAGCCTTTCCCCTTCCCAGGTGAATGGGATGAAGGCTGAAGCCCCACAATTCCTCAAGAACCTGTTGGTAAAGTCTTTTGTTTGGAAAAGCAGCCTAAGGAAGAAGGTCCTTGCAGGTAACAGGGACTAGCCCCATTCTCCAAGCAAACTGTAACTGCAGGATCTCATCAGTGTTTAATAACAGAGCTGCAGTGACTTCCCAAAACATGCTCCATACTGTCAGTGGAAACTACAGCTTGCATCTAAGGAAGGCTGTGAAGAGTTCTTCCTAACGGCTGGATGAGGCGATATGAAAAGAGATCTAGAGACAAAGGAAGGCTGTTAAGATTAGAGCTGTTTTCAGAGGAAGACCAGACTTTCTGAGAAAACTACCCACACACAGTCAGGAAATATTACTGCTATGTGTGTTTGTAAAGACACTTCAGAAATCCCAAGTATTTCTAAAGGCTGCTTGAAAAGTGGGCTTTGAAATGCATGCCTGTTAGTGGTGTCTGCAATTCATTCACCTGCCAAACAAAAGCCTGAAGCTCGTTTAAATGTGTCTGCACCTGAAGCATGTTGAGATTCAGATTTCTGTATCAGTTCTTCCCCTCTCATATGGTTCCAGCACTGCCTCTGAGCACAGAAGCACCCAGTCTGTTTTCCCCAACCAGATAGAAAGATCTAGTAAGAGATGACTTCTGCAAGACCTACCTTTGTTATCAAAAGGGTATGACTCTGAAAGCACATTACGAGAATGGAGAAGTAGAGGTGTATTGACTCTGCAAAGTTTCCTACCGTTTAGAACAACCTTAAAGCTCATTTCTTTGCACATGGTTAGAAAACTCCTGAGAGGCCACCCCAATACCCCAGCTGGCTGTTACTGCTTTTCTGCCAGAACTTACTGCAGAATGGGGCACATGAGCTCTCTGCCTTTGCTTCAGTGAGAAATTAAGCAGGTTGTTTAAACCCATGATAAAACTGCTTTGAGCTGCCCAGGTGGACTAGGTCTGGAAGGAGAGCTGGGAAAGCTCATGGGTGGAGGTCTCTGAGGAAACAGTAGTAGTCCACTGGTGGTGGAAACACCTCTGCCTGAAAAATATCTGATCGGATCCCTTGTTGCAGTTTTCAGGAATAAAATGAGAGTACTTCTTGCTGGCACCCATCCTTCCTGCAGGCAGAATTGCACTTCCACATTGCAAAGTTCTAACCCAGTGGAAGAAACCCATGTGTATATTTTGCTTACTTACCAGCTGCACCTCCCACAGATGCCAACATCACCTCTTAGTCCATCATTTATTGATTAATCTCCTTTTCCTTGTGGATAAACTTACTGCTGAAAAGCTCACAAGCAGAATGCTGAAGTGTGTGCTATGAAGCAACGATGGAAATCATACCATCACAGAACCGTTTGGGTTGGAAGGTACCTTTAAAGATCAGCTAGTCCAGCCCTCTTGTCATGGATGGGGAAACCTTCCACTAGACCAGGTTGCTCAAAGCCCCATCCAGCCTGGCCTTGAACACTTCCAGGGAGGGGGCATCCCAAACTTCTCTGGGCAACCTGTTCCAGTGTCTCACCACCCTCATCATACAGTATTTCTTCCTTATGTCCCATCTAAATCTACCCTCTTTCAGTTTAAAACTGTTACCCCTTGAGCTATCACTCCATCTGTCCCCATCTTTCTTACAAGCACCTTTTAGGTACTGAAGTCTGTAATAATGTCTCCCCAGAGCCTTCTCCTCTTCAGGCTGAACAACCCCAACTCTCTCAGTGTTTCCTCACAGGAGAGGTGTTCCAGCCCTCTGATCATTTTTGTGGGTCTCTTCTGGACCCACTCAAACAGGTTCTTGTCTGTCTTGTGTTGGGGACCCCAGAGATGGATGTAGTACTCCATGTGAGGTCTCAGCAGAGTGGAGTACAGGGGAACAATCACCTCCTTCGAGCTGCTGGCCACGCTTCTTTCATTGCAGCCCAAGGATGCCACTGGTTTTCTGGGTTGGCTCATGTCCAGTTATTGTCATTATTGTGCATGTTCAGTAAAGTACATTTCTTCCCTAAGCAGTGCCATGAAGTTCCTTTTTGGACCATGCACAAACTCGTCATCTCTGAACCCCACAATTCTCACTGGAGCATTTTCCCTTCGAAAGACCGTAGCTCTAATTATTTTGCATGGTTCAATTTTGTCCTTAGGGAGAATTCTCCACAGATCAATTTCAGGTTTTTGATATTATTAAATAAGTTGATGCTGTAGCAAAGAGATGGGATAAAATATATTTTGCCAAATCAGACCCATGAAATGCATAATAATAAATGAACTGGTATGTCACAGAGTTGGCTGAAGGATAGCATATAGACTGGACTAGCTGCTGACTGGAACTTCTGCAGTACAAACCACGCTTTTCTTTCCTGAAGCAACTCTGCCTATAGTTGTGCCAGGAGCATGGGGGAAAATGCTAAGCAGATCAGGCATCTCCAAGCCCACCAGTTTGGTGCATCAGCCTCAGTGCTCCCACCCGTGTGGAGGGCAGAGGGGCCTCAGGTTCCCTGCTGGCACACGGGGCTACCAGTCCTGATGAAAGCAGTGCAGGAACTTCTGCGGGAGAGCTTGTGCAACCAGGAGGGAGGGGCTTTTCTAGATGAGGTCCTGGAAAACCTCTCCAAGCACACCTGATGTGTCTGGTCTCTCCTAGTGGCCATCCCTGCCATCGGTGCCCAGTACTCCATGTTTCAGGCTGCACCGCCAGCCAAGATGATGGAAGACGGGAAAATCCACACCGTTGAGCACATCATCAACCCTATAGCAGTCCAGCAGGACCCGGCCAGCGCAGCAGCCGCTGCCGCAGCTGCGGCTGCAGCTGTAATACCAGCTGTCTCAACACCTCCCCCCTTCCAGGTGAGCTCAACAGAAGTCAGGCTTCCATGCCTCCTTCTTTCCATACATCCTGCTTCCCATATGTGCTGCTCTGAATACCCAGGGTGGGGGGAAATCCTGGCCTCTTGCCCTGCTCCCATTCAGGAGATGTCGAGGATATTACGGTGACCAATAGCTCCGCAGTTCATCCGACCTGTCTTAGACCTCTGCAGTTTGGACAGCTGCTCCCCCAGCTACGGGGACTCAAATCAGGGAGCGAGAGAACTCTCATTCAACGTGTTGCACTCTGTCTCTCCTCTTGTTACCACCTTCCCTTCTAGGGGCTTTGCAATTCATCAAATATTACAGTACCTTGCAACTATTGTGTGACCTCACTGTAACTTAAGCGTGACGCTTTCCTCCCAGGGCCGCCCCATCACGCCAGTATACACCATGGCTCCTAACGTGCAGCGGATCCCCGCCGCCGGGATTTACGGGACAAGTTACGTGCCGTTCGCGGCGCCCACCACGGCAACAGCGACAATAGCCACGCTACAGAAGAACGCCGCCGCCGCCGCCGCCGCCGCTGCTGCTGCCTACGGGGGATACGCCGGCTACATTCCCCCAGCCTTCCCGGCCGCCACTATCCAGGTTCCCATCCACGACGTCTACCAGACATACTGAGACTGTTGGCAGAGGAGGACAGCGGAGGAGCGCACACTGAAGGAACACTTTACTATTTATGAAGAAAGGACCGTCTGCGAAAAAGTAAACATTTGGGCTCAGTAAACTGATGCAGAAAGTGAAGAATGTCATAGAAAAACGTGTTCAAAATATTTTCTATGCTTGAAGTTTTCACTAACTTTTTTAGGCTATTTTTTAAATTTAACACACTTGTATTCGTACATTTCTAAGGGACCTCAGTGCATCCAGCCCACCGCTGACGTGCATTTATAAGCATCCTAGTGGGGTTGCATAGGGTCTTTTTTTATTATTTTTAGCAGTTATATTTTCAATATATTTGTGGTATGAAGGTTATTTTTTAGTAACTTCTGCACTCCAGAGATGTCTATTTTGTAGTGCCTTTAATAATATATCAGCTATATATTAAAAAGCACACCTAAGCAGCTAGGGAAAGTTTTAACAATATATTTTGAAGAATATATTCAATATTTAAAGAATACATACCTTAGATTTTTTTTTTTAAGAAAAAAAAAAAAACAACAAGTATCTTATTTAAAAAATTATACTGGAAAGTGCAATTTGAAAAATGTGCAAGACCTCTGCATTTTTGTGCTGGCATTAATACAATCTGCTCGTTCTTACTGGAAATCAGAAGTAACTAATATTGCCTGTGTGGGAGAAAGAGGTTAAAAAAAAAAAAGCTCCTCACACAAACCTCTTCACAGTGTGATTTTCAGGCTTGTGTTAAGTCAAGGAAAGGCTCCAAGTTCTCCTTAACAACTGGATTTTCTATTTATTGAAGCTACTCATAGTTGGAGCACGCGCAGAAACGAGTAGTTGATATTTCGCACGAGGTGTCTTGACTTAGATCTTCATCCAGTATAAGGCTTAGGCTCTTTTTCAACGCTCTTTATTTTATTCTTTGAAGTATATGTTGTAGTGACTGAGAATGTATGCTGCTGTCGGCAAGAGTAGGCACGCTTTCACCAAGAGGATGCGTAGTGTTACTTACCCATCACTCCATCGTGTTCCGTGCAAAATTTCCAAGGTACTAGGGGTGGTAGTAATACTGGAATTAGTGAAACAGGGCTAATCTCCCTCCCAGCCTTTCCCTTCTCCACAGCTGGAGTTGTACATGCACATCAGGGGTGGGAGCGATTAGACCCGATGATTTTAAGACATAGAGCTTGTAAATATCATTTAATATACATTTTTAAAGTCATTTTATGCTGCAAATTTACATGGTATGTGGTTTGCCGCAAAACAGAAACCTTTTATTGCAATGTTATAAAAAGAAGTTTGTTTTATTAAGAAGTAAATATATTATTGCAGTGTTTTGTGGCCTGTTTAAAGGCTTTTATTTAGTAGTGTGGTGAATGTAAAATACAGTAAAACGGTAAAGAAACATCTTGCCCATTATATGAAGTGCATCAGCCCTGCAAACACAGCTCCAGTGACACAAAATGAGAAGCAGGGAAGGCGTAAACAATGTTCCTTTACTTTTTGCGGTCTACGTACCGGACGAAGGGGGGTTTCATATTGAGTAGAGTAAATTTTGACAACTGAACCACTTCCAGATCACATCCAGCTCAGTTAAGTGCCGTATTAATACATTTGTTTTCCTTGCCTCAAAACTGAGCAGTGGATTTTTAGGTGCTCTTGCTCGGCCAAGCTCTCCTTAACCCTGCCGACTGGACAGCAAAAGCACTGTCTGACCCTTAGGTCAGACTCTGCCCTTCTGCACCCCTTCCTGAGAGACTTGTTGTCTGTCCCTGTGCTTCTGAAAGTGCCCCCAGACCTTATAGCCCCAGGGCCCGGCCCTGTTGCAGGGTGAGAGGAAGCAGACTGGGCAAAGCCCTGAGCGGGAAGCAGATGGGTACAGCCTCCTCCAGCTAAGGCCTTGCTCAGCTCAACACTAAATGCTGCCGTGTGTCCACAAGCTCTCCACAAACACGCCCAGGGTTGAGAAAAGGCAGTCTAGTGGTTTGGGTCTCTTCTGGCCCCTTTCAGCCCCACATGACAGCTGACCCACAGAGGAGGGATGAAGGGTGATGGCTCCCTTCCCACTCATCCTCTCACTGCCAGCAGTACCAGGGTCTGGCCACTTTCAAAAGTCACAGGGAGAGAAAGGAGCCAACGAGAGCAAACCCTGAGGTGCCACAGGCACCAGGGCAGGACAGGCAGGAGCAGGCAGGATCTGGAGGCGCAGGCAGGATCTGGAGGCACAGGCAGGATCTGTAGGCAGGATGCAGTGATGCAGGCAAGACATAGGGATGCAGGCAGCTGGGTCATGCTGAGCCTCCCACCCATAAACCATTTCATATACACTACTATTGAGGTAAATCTGATAACTTGAAATGTGAACATCTTTAAGTTAAGAACAAACTATTATAAAAAAGGAAAAATATATACTAGAAAAAGAAGAACCACAAATGCCAAACTAGTGTGCCTTACTCTCAAAAGAGCTGATATTTTAGGTGTTTTATTGTATCTCTGTTCTCTGTACTGTCAGAAGCCTCTGAGTTTATTTAGTTCTTGCTCCATTTACGGTACATTTCTAGGATGTAGTGAATAAAGCATTCTTCAAAATTGGAGATTGTTATTTCATTCCAAAATCCCACTGCCAGCTTTAGCCACTCTGACAAGGCTGGGCTCCCCTCCGAGCTGGAGCGAGGGTATTTGGGGCAGGAGGGGAGTGAGGCATTGCAGCCTGCATCCCTGCAGGCTCCTGCAGGGAAGGGAGATGCACTGTCCCACTGGCTACCCTGTCCCACCACCTGCAGAGGACAGTGACCTTCCCAGAAGGCACACTGGGCATCTCCCCATTCTTCCATCATTAGCCTCTGATCAGTCTAAATTTTTTTTCACGTCCAGTTTAGAGTCAATGCCTGGATGTGCATGGAGCTGAAGCTGCCATGCCTCTGTGCTTTCCATCCACCTAGCGCACAAAACCCCTGCAGCTCTGTTGCATGTCCTTGCTGCAGGGCAGATGTGCTGAAGACTGGCATCTTGGCATGGTCCACTCTTCAGATGCACAGAAAGCTAAGCTGCACCTCTTGGCAGTATTTGCAGTCCTCCACAATCCCTGGATACTTCCTTGGTGTAAGTCCACACAGAGAAAATTTGCTGCAAATACCATGTCTGGAGAGAAGAGCAGTGTGAGCAAGCAGAGGTAAACTGAGGCAAAGACATGAGAGAGATGTTGGCCACCAAAGCAGGGACTAGTGCTGGTAGTGAGTAATCCAAAAGAGAAGAAGATCAGAATAAATGCTACATGAGCATCTATATCCTTCATAAGAAAGCAAAAGTGTATGCAACTTCCTACTTCTAGCATCATTTCTCATAATCCAGTAAGAGTGCCAACATGCCTTGGGTTTCCCAAATGATACTAATCATGAGAGGCTTCCTAGTCCTATGTTGTGCAAGAAAATGGAAAGAAAAAACACTGAAAAAAAATAATTTTGGTAGGATCTGGGTATGGGGATAGAGTCACCTAATTTTGCCTGTCTTCCCTGTATAAACGTTGCAGGCTTGGTTTAGGAGCCTGTGTGTCTCAGAAATCACTTCCATTACCAGGTCAATCTGTCTGGCTCAGGGAATGGGTAATCAACACGATGCTAAAAACAGCTTTCAAGGAGATATAGCCACATGAAGGACTTCGCCTGTCAGATAGATCATCAAGTCACACAAGAAGACTGATGTCTTCCCTGCAATTTGTTGCTGACTTTTCCATTCACTAGAGGTCTACCTACCATTCACTTGGATGAGAAAGAAACCACCAACAAACCATGGACATTTACAGGTGTTTAGACGTGAGGCATGCCCTTCACAAAAACATTTTCCAAGTGTGCCACACTGAAATGTGTTTCTGTCTCCTTCCTGTTTCCCTTTATCCAAGCTACCCAAGATTAAAATCAATCTATGCAGCGTTTTTCTAAGCAGACACTTTACAAGATTTTTTTTTTCTTTTGCTAGACTGCTGGTTTCTGACCAGTTTTGTAAGATCTTTATTAATGATTAACACATTGTAAGGTTGAAATATGCAAGTCATTCTCAGGATATTAACATAAGCAACACCAGAGAAATGCAATTGTGCTTTCAAGATGACCTTGCTGCATTGGGAATGTCAGGAGCTCTGCTGAGACCTTGGGCACGGTGACAACTGAGCACACTGCCAAGTCGATCCCATTCCCCTTCTGAATGTCTTTCTTGATGATCCTGAAGAGCAGACATGTTCTTCACTGGCTGATACTGACCTAAATAGATAAAAACCAGTTTGGACCCTCTTCAGGAAGCACCACCCATTAACACAACTGTGATACAGCTACAATATAAACAGTTTAACAAGAAATTCAAGTGGATTAACACCACTCTGATATTGCAACATCTCATTTATATAAGCACTAGAGGTCAAAGCATATGCAAAATGCATTTTTGGTTTATCTGAAAAGGTATATGCAGTACCTCATCTCCTTCTTTGTGGCTGGTGTTACACCCCCTAACACCTCTGATCTGGCTGGATCCTGAGCACCTACTGAGCTCTCTGCTCACTAAATGCCTATTAGCCACAAAACTGGCCCATCATGCTGACCTGTAAAATAAATAAACCCCAGACCTGCTTCATAGTAAGAGAAACTACCTCTCCTGTGAATCTAAAAAGTCAGCAAAGCCAAGTTTTATGCTCCAGTGTGTCTATTAAATGCTGAATCACACTTGACTGAGTCTCAGGTCCAAGTCCTGCCTGGCAACAAAACAGTCAGAGGGGTGTTGCAGGGAGAAGCTGCAAGCTAAGTAATGGAAAAGGCACCAAGTCCTTCCCTCTTAGAACAAAGGCAGGTTGTGCCATGCAATTATGGTCATTCAAGACTCTGAAGAGCAGAGACTATGGAAAAGTTTAGAAATTTAATACTATAGAAGGACTTTCATAAGAAGTATTTCCTTTCAAGCTGATGAGTTACATCAGATGTTTTTTGTCTCCATCTGGAAGACCAGGACTGGAGTACACTGGTTGCCTAATCAAATAAGGCAGCAGCTCTGCCTCACAGTCCTCACTTGGTCAAAACTGCAGATCATGCATGTGGGAGGTGAGCAGTCAAGGACCCAGTCTTCACCAGAAAACTTTGTAGGGAAAAATGCTCAGATGTGCACCAGCTTGTCCCATGTGCACCAAATAGACATGTCTTCCCAACATGGTGACATACATCTCCATGTAATCAGTCTGTGCCAGCCAATGCTCTGTCCCATCATGGGCTCTGGGACTTCACCTCCATCTGCCTGGGGCTCCCCACAGACACCTTTCCCCAGGGCATTAGGAGAGGCATGATCACAAACTTGGGTTGTGGCTTTGTGCCCACTCTGACTGTTCCAGCATTTCTGCATGTAGCTGGTGTGTAGGGTGGTTGCCATACTGAAGGAAGCTGTGTCACTTTTTATGGTCTGGTTGCTCACATTTGCCATTTCACTTTGAAGCAAGATTGATTGGTTTTTTGGTTTGTTTTTTTTAACCTCTTTTCAATCACACACAGGTAATTTTTGCCAGCCAGGTGCACTTGAGCCTGTTCTTGCATGTTTTTGCAATGTCACTGAAGTTCAGCATTAGCTCAGCCACGGCCTGCAATCTTCAGAAGTGGGAAGCCACAGGTAAGCCAGAAGATCTTCCTGAAGCATAAAAAAAAACCCCTGGCGTACACAGGGCATCCTTATTTCTCATCTTTGTTGTTCCTTGCTGGAGGGCTTTCTGGCCATGTGGATAAGCTAAGGATTCCCTCAAGGTCTGGCTTTGCTCCAGTCAGACACATCCCTTGGCTCACCAGCCTTTGTGCAGGATGCAGAGGGACACAGCTAGTCAGCCGCTGCAATGTTAGCATCCAAGCAGCGCCGTCCATCCAAGCACTTGTTGCTGAGAGCTTGGCAGAGCACTCAGGAGGGCTCTGGCAGACAAAATGTTGGGGACCACCAGCACCTCATCAACAATCAGGTCACCAATGCCATATCCAAGCAAGAGAACGCCCAGTAGCCTTGCCCTTTCGCATCATGTAATCTGGCCAGGCTTCCCCTCTGTCACGACCCGATTGACGAGCAACCCTGAGTAGTGTGGAGGGTTGTGCAAGACTCAAACATTCCCTTGGAGTAAGTGAAGGTGAAACGACACCAAACACCTAATAAATTTGTTAATTTTATTGGTAACACTAACACTAGTTGGGTAGTTTCTTGCTACCACCCAAAGCATTAGAGTAAACTCTTCCAAAAGAAAGACTCTCCACCCCTGTATCCACACAGTGGAGTGTTACAGCCTGAGAGGACTGTGTCATGCCCCATGCTCCATGCAGGCATACCTAGGTGTCCCAGCAATGCTGTTGGCCATCCCCTAGCCCCATGGCACTGCAGCAGGCCCAGTAGCTACACTCTAATCAGCAATGTGCTTTTCCTGTGGTGTCACTCTTTCCTCATGTAGGGCAGAAGAGAATTTCAGCAGAGCACAGACCTCAGGCTGGGTTCCACAACAGGGTTGAGTTTCATCCATGAATAAGTGCTTCAGCCAAAGCTTTACCAGTAACAAAGACTTCAGCTGAGCAAGGTGTCAGCATGCCTTCAGCATTCAAAAGCACTGCCACTGCCCAGAAGCACCAGACTAACCAGCTGCCAAGGTTAGCTCCAGCCAAAGCTCTGAAGCAGCTGAAACCCCAGGTGCAGCTTCAAGCACAACTCACATGAGCCTGCTGCTCACTGAATAAGAAATCATGGGAAAATGCTGTAATTTGTAGTTGGGAAGTAAAATCAAGTCCTGCTCAGCACTGTGCCATCTCAGAATCCCAAATTTCTCTATGCCCATCACCCCTTACTCAGGACCAAATTCCCAAGCACCAATCTAATCCATCAACTTCCTCACTGCTCCTGGCAGGTGGGTTTTCACCAGTTTCAGCCACCTTGCCTTTGTTTGAGCCTGCAGCCCAGCTCCAAGGGGTGCGTAGATACCCAAAAGAGCATGGAACTACACTGATACTTGCACAAGAAGTTATGGGCTGCAGAATGATCTCCTTGCAAGCTCACCTAGCATTTCTTAATCTCATTGAGGTAACTAAGACCTGGATTCCATCCTGGCATGGGTTTTTGAGGCACATTCTGATTAAGTGACTTTGTTCCACATTTTGGCTTTTGCATGAGTTCTTCTCAGGCTGCTCCTTTTGGGATTCAGACTAGGACAGCACCAAGGTCTTAAAGGATTAGATTTAAGAAGTGTTATTTTAAAGTGGGGAAAAAAAAAACCACAATAAAAACCACTCCCTGAAAAAAAAAGCAAACTTCCTTGTCTTTTTTGGCATCTTTGTGAGCGATAGGAGGGGAGGCAGAATACGGAAATGTACAGCACTTGGCACTGAGCACACCTCAAACTAGTTTTTCAACATTTTACAAACAACTCTGGTCATGTGACCTACATGGAAAGATAGAGACATTTAATCCTTTTTTGTTTTGTTTTTTTTTCTTTTACCTCAAGGAAGTTAATTTTATGTGGTTGGAATCATTATATTACAGTAAATTATTTGCCCACAAGAGAAAAAAAACCCACCAGTGGTTTAGCACAGGGAAGGCTAAGACAGGGCTGCTGTTTTTGAGCAAATACCCTAGGCTTGAAAACTCTCCGTGAGCTTCGCTGGTTCTCCCTGGGTGTGACATTTAGGGACATGTCAACTTACTGCAAGTGAGGATTTGCTTTTGTAACCAAAATATGAAAAACAACTTTCCAAAAGCCAACTGCTTTTTGAGCTAAAGCAGCAGCAGTTACCCACGTGTATGTTGTTGGAAAGTTATTTAACACCATATCACTCTGGAAAGCAGCAAGCTTAGAACATTTGCTACACCTCCAGAATATTGTCAACTTTGAAATCAAACTGAAATTTGATTTCAAAAAAAGCTGGGCACTCTAGTGTACTGAGATTGGGAAAGATGGTTCAGCCCAGCTGGTAGCACAGGGTTGCCACCAGCCTGGACCAGGAAGAACACGCTCACACCATATTATGGGCAGCGTGAATCACGTCCCTGGCATGGAGAGGCTGGAGTGAACTCGGCACTCCCTCCTGCCTGAGAATCCCTGGAGACCAGCATGCAGCCTTCCTGAGTAAATGGCGAGGCTGAGATGAGGACACAGGCTGGGAAAATGTTAATAGTAACAGAAGATTTATGGGAAACTCTGTGGATTGTGCCAGTGAGTTCCATCTTGTGTGGTCCATCCTGCCCATGATGGCATACACTGGGATTTTCCTGCTGGCACAGAGAACTGCCACACAAAATGATGGATGAGTATGATGGCCATTATCAAACTGTGGAGATGACAAGGTGGCCACCACCAAGACTTCAGGCAGCTCCAGAACTAGGTGAAGCACTTCTGGAGACACCATCCTACATTGCATGGGTACTAGGCCCCCCGGAACATGCCCAGAACACATCTTCCCACCATCCTGGTCCTGTGTTCCATGTGCACAGGCCTGTGTGTCCAGCTCATCTCATGCCTGGGAACCTTCTTAAGTTCCAACCCAGCCACAAGGTCCTGTGTATGGTCTTGGCCATTGGCTGCTCCAGGCTCCACCACTGGCTCCTTGACTCCTTTGTTGGCCCAAGGGTCTTCTGAGCTGTCTGACAGCTCTACCAACCTTCTCATCAAAACAGGCCGTGGTTCTGGGAAAGAGTCCAGTGGGGCCTT
>JANVCC010000035.1:18817011-19126635 GCA_025345505.1 Todiramphus chloris collaris
CAGAGAAGGGCAACAAAGCTGTTGAAGGGTCTAGAGCACAAGTCTTGCGAGGAGCAGTTGAAGGACCTGGGGTGTTTCAGCCAGGGGTGTTTTCAGCCTGGAGACCCCGCTGCACCCAGGCCCCTGGGGTAGGACCCGCACGCAGCACCCCCTCCTTGGCCAGAGGACAGGGTTGCCGAGTGTGGGCAGGGGCAGGGCATGGGGGGAGCCTTTGGGCCAGAATCTGGGGGTCTGGACTGTAAATCTTGCACAACCTACCAAGCAAAACCATCATGTCTATCATGTTGACCTGTATTTGGGGCAGCCTTGAACACAGGATAGGCTTGGACATCTCCTTGCGGGGTGTTACTATTGCCTTGAGTTGGTGGCACACCCTTTTGAGGCGTTACAGCAGTCTCCTGATCCCGCATAAATTCCCCTGACCTCTCTGGCAGTCCCAGTTTGTCTAAGCGATCCCAGTTGCGCTCCTCCAGAGCCCGCAATTTAACCGACTCCCTGAAACGCCTGACGTTTCTTGGGCGGACAGTTACAGTACAGCCTGGGAGTGTCCAAGGATGGCCCTGCAGCAACCGCTTCTTCCGCTGTCCGGCTACCGCAGCCTTCCACCCTGAGGCAGGCGTGCCCTCTGTGTCACTGCCCGAGCCCTCAGGCAGGGGTTTCCCGGAGGACCCCAGCACGAACGATGGAGGCGGGCAGGGCAGGGGTGCCGGGCTGGAGGGCGGTGCGGCGGTGGGGGCCGCAGTCGGTTGCGCAGGGGGCAGCAAGGCAGCGGCTGGGGCGGCGCAGTTCGGGGCGCTGCCGGCGGTTGCAGGCGGAGCTTGTGACGGAGCCGCCTCCGCCGCTGGAGTCGGGGCCGTCAGCTCGGCCGGCGGCGCCGGAGCGGCCGCCTCCGCCTCCGCCTCCACCGGGGCCGCCGTTTGTTCCGCCGCTGCCGGTTCCGCCGCGGGAGCCGTCGCCACTGCCGCGTTCGGAATTCCCGGAGCCGGCATTGCCGGCCCGGCCCGGCTCGCTCAGCGGCCGCCCGCAGGAGCGCCTCGGGCAATGCCGCCAGCTGCTGAGCTGTCCCCGCAGCTGTTCTCCCAGCGCTGCAGCTGCCGCGTTCGCAGGGCCCTCGTGGGCGGCGGCGCCTGCGCAGTGAGACACCCAGCGAGGGGCGCGTGCGCGGAGCTGCCGGGCGCCGCGGGCGCTCGTGCCGCGAACGCAGCGGGCGCGCGCGCGGAACACCCGGGTGCCGCCGTGGGGCGCCAGGTCCCCGTTAAACCGGGCCGGGCACAAGTCTTGTGAGGAGCAGTTGAAGGACCTGGGGTGTTTCAGCCTGGAGAAAAGGAGGCCTGGGGGAGATCTCCTCACTCCTGACAAATCCCTGAAAGGAGGTTGTAGAGAGCTGGGCATTGGTCTGTTCTCCCAAGGAACAAACAACAGGACAAGAGGAAATGGCCTCACATTTGCCAGGAGAGGTTTCGGTTGGACATGAGGATCACCTTCTTCCCTGAAAGGCTCATAGGACAGATAGAACCCCCCCTTTTGCATCATGGAGCAATCACTGGAATCAAGAAGATAATCAGAGTGAAAATAAGTGGACTTCATCTGTCCAAAGTCTTAAGTTTGGTACAGGGATTTGCAATTGCCCTCAATGAATCTAGTATTACTCTTTGCCTACTTCTACGTAAATCTGTAGAAGACCCCCTTCCTACGGGTATTATCCCCACAGACATAGAAGGGAGCTTGCTGAAATTATGCAATGTAAGGGATACTATCCACATATTAAATCCTTATTCCCCAAACCGAAAGGAAGTTCCTGTGAGATTTAGTCAACCATTCATTTTTACCACCATTCCTATAACAGCCTGTATGTATTATGAACAGGAAAATCCAACACTTCCGTGCAAGTGGGTATTATGGGTTAGAACAGATTTGCAGCCTTGGGGCAAGCAACCAACATTTTGCATTAAAATCAACCTATAAATACATCCTGTTGGATACAGTGGAATAAAGGGCAAGATAGTTATCAAAAAGCTGGCTGTAACTATGCTTGTTCCTGGTTTGCATTTGATGATGGCCCTCAGGGTTATACACCATTTGACATGGGATTCTCCTTTGCCCCAGTATCAAACGAGCCCGCACTGTGCTCTTGCCAAAACGTGGTAATTTTTTCCCATTGGAAACAACATAATTGGGTTGAATACTGATGGCCAGTTTATTTCACCGTAAAAATGGTCTGCCTGTGCCGAAATCACAGCATAAAATAAGTACAAGGCATTGAGCACAAACTTTGCACCTTGTCATGATTGTTCTGTTGCCTCTGGTGATGCTCTGGCTGGTTTGATCTGGGCCTGCAGTGATGGTAAGATGTATACCTCTTTATGGGCTGGGTTGCCTGAACTCCAATGTACCTTAGGCCTCCCAACATTGTGTCCCATGTGGAAAAAGCCCCCTGTATGACCCCACTGAGAGCTCACACTAAATGGGAGAGACTAGAACTAAGGGGAGGAGCAGAAGGGTGGCAAGACCCAGGAGCAGCTACCTGCATAGTCAGGCGAATGCAAGGATTTGGGGGATTTGGATCTCCTGCTGTGTGAATGCGATTGTGGATGAGTAAATTAGCCTGTCAAGTAGAGATATTAGCTAATGCTACTGACATAGGTCAACAGTCAACCACAAGCTACTTCAAGAATGGCTCTTCAGAACTGTACAGTGCTGGACTTAAAGCTGTTACAGCAAAATGGACTTTGTGGCTGTACAGTACAGACTGCTGCGTTCGTATCCCGAATGTTACACAGGACCTCAACATCCAACTAGTGAAGATACAACGGGTGGCAAAAGTCACACGTGAACTTCAAAAATCAGCAAATGACAGGTGGCTTTTGAGGGTGTTCAGTTGGTTTGGATTTGGTGTTAGTGGTTGGATCCAGAGTTTAATACAGTATGTGTTGATGTTTATTGTTATGATAATGATCCTAAGTGTGGCAATATCTTGTGTAAAATCAATTATAATGAAAGCTGTTAGCATGAAGGTGATTCAACTTACTCTTTATATCCCTTTAATGGAAGAGCATAACCCTACTGACATCCCTGGCACTGATGCCTTAATTTGAGACCAAATTTAAGCATGTGGATATGACTGTGGTCACAGGGTGGAAGTGTTGGACTCACATCTATTTTCTTCCTTGTCTCTTTTCCCATGCTGTTTGTTGGAAGCACAAAACAATTGGAAACTGCAAAGCTCAACGCTGCTGATAAACATCTGTTGACTGGGATAGGCATGGAGGCTGGGTGAAGATCTGGAGGTCTATGTTCCCGTGGCATGCGGAAGAGCAGGGAACGCAGCAAAGGCTGCTTTTCCCATTCTCACACTTATCATAGCAATTACCTGCTTCTTGCAGAAGGTACCAAGGAAGCCATAAATGTTTTGTGCCACTGCTAAAGGTTGACCACCAGGAACAATGATTTGACCACAGTCCCACCCTGACACTTTGCTCAATAGCACTGAACAATGTATAAATATTATCCCTATTTCGGACCTGATTTGTAGGACGAGAATTAGACACCAAGTCATAGGGACAGATCGAAGGGTTTGCCCTACTCGCCCTCCCCAGACGGGATGACTTTTGGTAAGATTTGCGGCCTCGGCTGTGCTGAGTGGTTTGCCCCAGGAGATTCCAATGGTGATTACAATTGTGCGTTTTAGAGCTATATAGTGTGTCTGCAGTTTAATGCATTTATCACCGACAATCTTAAAGAATCTGTATATGTTGCAAGTGTAAATAAACCATACTATTTGTGCATCCGACTGCTTCTTGTGAATGCAAGTGGAGCTATAGCAGACAGGCTGTTTGTGCATCTGGTGTTGGACCTATAGCCACACATTTAAATCAGCATATACATATCCATTAGGAAATCAGTCCAGCCACCCCTAGCCCCTCTAATCTCTGAGGACTGTCTAGAATGCGAGGGGATTCATCTCTTACCAACCTTATCTGTCACTACATGCAACACCTTCCTGGCGACACAGCAGCACCATTCCACCTCACCATTCTGCAAGGAGGTTATGGCATTGCTCAGGTTGCCAGGAGTCTCCCCAGATCTGACCTTCAGCAGAGCAGAGCAGAGCATGGCTTCGCACCAGCACAGCCCGTCTGCCACCAGCCCTGGAGTGCTCCCCAGCTGCACACACAGCTGGGCTTTGGGCAGCGCTTCCATTAAGACACTGGCAAGAGCAGCACCGTCTGAGCTGGACTTCACCTGCTGCTTTGCTAGGCCACCAGTCTCTTGCCCCAGAGCTCTTCAGCAGTGGTCAGGCAGGTGCCCTTTCCCCTGGGCATCATTCCATGGCTTCTTGCCCTCAGAACGGGACAATTCTCCATGGCCACAACCCCCACTGAGATGCCAGCCGCCCCCACCCCCCAGTTCTGTGGGTGCCAGTGGTGTCCCCACTGGGGTTGGGCACTAAGTGGTTTGCACCACCAATTGTGGAACGGTTGGATGAAAGACCAGGGAGAGAGAAAATCTTCACTTCATTAACATTTCAGAGGTGGGGGTGCCCCAGGGGTTTCCAAGCCCCAGACCCGCCCCCCCGGGCTGCTTGGGGCACAATTTCTTCTTCTGCAGCCGCACTTCCAACGCCAGGTCTTGCAGGGGTGCACACAGCAGTGCTGGCAAGGGGGTCTCCACCAGGACTTCAGGCAGCTCCAGAACTGGGTGAAGCACTTCCGGAGACACCATACTACCTTGAACGGGTTCCAGGCCACCTAGCCATGTGCCTAAACTTTGGGTCCCCTCTGCCTGGGACTGTGTTCCACATCCACAGACCTCTATTCCCTGCCCATTGCACTGAACCTGCTACATGAACCATTGTTCTGTCACAGGCAGGAGGCAGAGAGAAGGGCCTGTGCAGCCCAAGAGAGCTCCCGAGGAGCAGCCCAGCATCTGCTTCTGTCTCAGCTTGGCTCCATCCATGTGGCAATGGTGAGGGCACAGTGGCAGCAGCACATGAAAAACACAGTTGGAGATGTCCTGGGCAGGTTAGTGTGGCTGAGCAATGCAAAAGCCCCACCTGTGTCACAGAAAACATCTTGCAGACTAAATTCTTCAATGCCTCTTCCTACGATGCACTGTGGCTCTTTTCATGCGACTGCTGATGCTTAGCCCTCGTATTTCCTGCTATGAGCCACTTTTATTAATTGGCAGCTCTCTTGCTTCCATTTATTCTTGTAAGTTTTTTTCCAGAGATAACTCCTGGGCCTAGTGCAGCCCCACACTCCCTGCCAGCAGCCCAGATTTGTTTCCCCCAGGGCTTGCTCAATCAGCCTCTGCTCATCTGCTCTCCCGACTCTCTCTTGCTGCTTGCCTACCAGCAGTACACATCTCCTCAAGGCTTAGGAAGGGCTGCAGGGACAGAAGCAAGAGCCATCAGAAGAGGAGGATCAAGCACCAATAGCTCTTTCACATGTCAGTGCTGCCCTCGCTGCTGCTGCCCAGCTTTTTCCTGCTCTTGTCTCAGGATCCTACCAATGGCAGCACTCTCACAGGCGTCACAATCACCCTCTCACCTTTAGGTTTGACTCCAGTTCACTAGAGAAATGAGTTTTCATGTCTGCAAATGGGGAAAGCTGTGGGGACAGCTGACCTGGCCACTGTGATCCACAGGGGTTACACTGCCTTTGAATAAGGAATGGACAAAAAAAAATAAAGAAAAGCAAAAGGTGAACAAGTTTCCTGTGGTATCCCTCCTCTGCATGTCTGATTTGACTGCTGTAACTCAGACTGCACCTGAACAGAAGTACTTTCTTTTCAGCTTACCACAGTCACAGAAAATTCCTATCAAGAAGCATTTTAAAATTTGACCTTGACAAAACTTAGGAACACTCTGAAATAGCTCATGTAAGATGAATGGTTGCATATAGTAATCTTAAATACTCGTAATTCAATGACTTTGGATATTTCAAGATGAGTGTTTAAAAAGGGACTACTAATGGCATCACACATGCTGGGGAAAAAAGAGAACATGCCTGACAGAAAGATACTTCAGAATAGCTTTCTGATAGTTCATTACAAACTTAAAAGCATTACTATAAATTATAAATCATGCTTGGCAAGCTTTCCTAGAGCCCCTCTGTAATTTCCTGTTGTTGGTTCCAGTTTTACCCAAACATCTTTTTTTCTTTTTTCTTTTTTTTTTTTTTTTCCCCCTCCAAAGTAATTGTTACCTGTATTTTTATTAATTGGGTCAATCCATAAGCCCCAGAATGTTTAAATCCCATAGTTAGTAGAAGGGGTGTGAGTATACTTATCTGTCAAAATTTAACCTATGTGCACTTCCAGAACGCTTTTCCTTGGAGAAATGGAGACATTACAACCTTGGTGTGACGGGCAGGACAATGTCACGGGGTCAGACAGGGCTCAGAGGTCTCAGGTCTTGTTCCCTGCAAGTTTTCCACTTGTGTTGAGCCTGACACAAAAGCAATCTGAAAGGGCCAGGACGTGAGTGCAGAGGGGAACACACACCTCCCAGAACAAAAGATGAAAGCTACTCTTTTAATAAAACCAGAAGGAGGAAGAAAAATAGTGAAGGTACAGTGGCAAAACCTGCAAGAGGACAACAAGGGAAACAAAGGGCAGCTTTATGCAAGCAGCTATTTCACTCCAAAAAGAGCAGCAGTGCTGGCTGTGGCACTGCTGCCTGGTGGTTTTAATACAGAAATCCAGTGTACGTAGGGCTCTGCTTGTACCAAGAAGATAACGACAACCCGGAAGATAAGATTTAATAGTAGGTGAGGCTTGGGAGGATGGAGAAGAGATAACAGACAAGGAACACGGTTCTCCTTCTCAAAAAGCAAAGGACCGCTAAGGAAAATGGTGGTGATTTTCTACATTTTACGTTTACACGTTGATCAGACAGAATAAAAGTTTCTGATGATTGTTATAGGCTCTATTAATCAAAAATGAAAGCCGGATCCAAGCAAGCTAGTATCTCTAATTGAAGGGTAAATAAGGCAGATTACAATTTTCTGGTAAGACAGTAACTTTATGACAACTAGTGACTGGCATAAAAGAAGAAAGAAACAACAGGTTTGGGGGTTTTTAAAGTTTTTTTTTCCAGAAACATGAGGCTCAAACTGATGAAAGCTAGAAATAGATAGATTTAAATAGACATAAAAGGATCAGTGTCAAGGATGAACTGCTACAGGAACTAGGAAATGATAAAGCTGGGCAAACCATTGTAAGATTTCTGCCAAAAACATGTTCAGAGGCATCCGCTTGAGCTGCATCTCAAGCAGGACAAACACACACACGCTGAGCGAGGACTGCGGCACTGGGTAGCTGTAGCTTCAGCCCCCATACTGCAGCCCTGGCCCCTCACTTCTACTCCTGCAGGATGGGTCTTGCAAGTTCGAGCTGCCAACACCTCCCCACTTGGTAGGAAGACTTACCCTGGCAACTTGCTGGATGACAGCTTGCTAACAGTCTGTTTCCAAAGAGACTGCTCGCCTGAAATTTTGATTTTTGGTTGGACATTCCCATTATAAGGACCCTCATGTGATGGCTGTTCTGGTCCAATATAGTATATGAGGGTTTTGCCAGAAGAGACAACTGTGCCTATTTTAAATTCTCATTTCTACGCTTGCTCAGCCCAAGCTGCAAAGTAGCTTGAATTTACCTAACTTGCTTCCTACTACAAGGAGTGTTGAGAAGATGGTGTTTCAAAGTAGCCCAAGATGAACAGTGCAGAAGCATCAGAGTGATGGTATCTATTTGCTTCCATACCATTTACAGCCTAACAGAGAATTCATTAATTTCCAAGGAAGATCTTCAGCAGCTGCACAGTCAGAACTTACGGGCAACTGTTCTGAGTCTGATGCAGGATCCATTTAGGCCAAGATTTAGTCTCCAGCAATGGCAGAAGTCAATAGCCAGGGCAGAAAAAGAACAGGGCAAGTTTATCTGCTGTGCCCAAACACTCCTTCAGTCTCCAGAAACTAAATCAGCTGAAATCAGCTCTTCCTGGTAGAACAGGGCGCAGATGTTACAGCCTAAGTTCCTCCTCCATACTCTCTACAAAACCCCATCAGGCCTGGACTTGCAGAGAAGAGTGGCCTGGGGGGGTCAGGACTTGGGCTGCAGCCACAGCACCCTCACAGAACACAACCCAGTGCAACCTGAGGTCGCACTGCCTGAGCTGCAGTACGGTACCAGGGTAGGGATCAGCATCTAGCTGATACACTACTGCAAGCACAGAAGCATGAAGCATGAGGGTGAAAAAATTCACAATGTCACTTATCTCTGATGAGCCCTCATCAGCATTTCAGGTCTCTCCTGTTTAATGTAATGGCTTGTACCTTGCCTCATGATTCCTACAGACATAACTGCACTTCACGGCTGGTTTTAAACTCATAAGCTACATTTTACAGGTAGTGAGTGCAGCTGCTGCTGCTGCCTCGGAGATGCTCCTTGCAGGAAGGGCGAGGCTTCAATGCCATTCCATAGGGACACTGGAACATTAAGAAGTGATAGCTGGGGCTTGTGCACATCCTTGGCCTGACTGCTTCTGCAGGTAGTGGTCTTCTCTTACAGCTCCTTTGGAGAGCTTTCTAAAATTCAGTCTTTAAGCACACAACCACAAACAGCTGTCCTGCCAGAGCTCCAGAAAAGCTGTAATGCCACCTTTGCAATGCGGTCCCCAGTGATAAAACACTGTAGGACCATCTAGGCAAAGATGAGCTGAACAGGACAGCATGCAGAAAGGACAGGTGCACACAGCTACTTCTACAGATCTTTCATAGACACATGCTCCCAACAGTTCACATAAGAGGCACTTCTGCAGGGTTTGGGATTAACTCAGCCCTACCTGCTCTGATGGACTATGCCAGCATGACTTGCAGGAAGAGCAGAAGGGAGAGCCCTAGGCATTTCAGTGCAAGGGAGCAAAGGCTAACCAGTAATGCCAGATGGAAGGAGAACAGTGACCCCAGGTTTCTATGAGGACACTTGTGTGCCAGCTGCTCCTGGATCCCTCAGAAACAAACAGGTTTGTTTGGAACACTGGATCCCATTTGTGCACAAGTAGGGCTTTGAAAAGCAAATCTGACCCTCACAAACACAATTTTCACAAGCAAATTTTCTGCAGGGGTAGAGTGAATGTTCAGTGCAGGCTGGTATAGCTCTAGGCACCACCACCCCATTGTCTTACTGTCAGGCTTTTCTCCAGTTTCATGAGTCTGGAGATGTTCCTGGAAAAGGCAGGGAGTGTAGAGGGAAAACACAAAAGCAGCAGCATGGTTTTCAGTCTTGCAAAGCAGGTCAAGGCACCATGCAACACATAGTTCAGGGTCAGGTTTACATCTGGTAAAGCTTTTTCTACCATCTGATTGCATCCCAATAAAATTAGAGGTTCCTAACCAAAGGCTAAGATGTCATCCAGAAATTGTATGGAAGTGAACTACAAAGGCAAACTAGTCTTTCTTTATGATGAAACCACAGAAGAGTAATTAATTTAATCAGCAGACTTCAACATTGCCTTTCATAACCTGAGATGCATCACGAGGTTAAGCTATAGGGACAAAGTTATCTTTGTGACCTCTACCACCAGGAAAATTCACAAACAGCAAGTAATAGATTCGGAGGCTGAAAACATTAATGCAGATAGAAAGCATGTAATAAACCTCTGGCATTTAACCCAGCAAGGCTGAAACAGAAAAGCCAAGAGAGAGGCTAGGCTGTGCTACAGCCACTAGCTATACTGGAAGGATTTATCATTGATCTTTCCACAGGAGGAGGTTTGCAAAACATCACATAGTTGCTATAGACAGAGGTCATAAAACTGAAGCCACTTACTTCATGCAGGATCTAGAGTTGTTGGACAGAGCTTAAGGGAAAAAAAGCAAACTGTAAGTGACCGTATAGATCCCTGATAAGACACTTTTTCGCAGAGTTTTGCAGTGAACCTTGGAACTTCTAGCTTGGTACCAGAGTGAAACCCTTTTTTCTCAATAGCATGCAATTAAGTGAATTACTTGTTATAGATAAAGGAACTCTTTGGAGAGACATTGCTTATAAAGAGGCATCATAATCCATAGAGGCGAGAAAAAGAGGGGAGGTTCATGTACCAGGTAAAGAGTAAAAACATTCTAACAAAGCTGGGTGTTGTTGGGCACATCTCCCCACCCCCAGCCCTTCATGGATTAAAATAATTCTCCATTCCCTTTCCCTGAAGATTTAATCCTCTTTAAGAGAAATCATTGTCTCCGTATTACAAATTGCCTGTGTTTGTTTATCCAGCAATAAAACCTGGGTGTACCTGAAGGGTCAGCACGTGAGAACTGCAGAGCTGTAGGTAAGCCCAATGCACCTGTGGGACGCCTCCTAAGCAGTGGTGCTGCTCCCAGGCCATGAAGAACTCACAGGTGCCAGCAGCCTAGCTGGGATCCAGATCCTAGCCAAAGCAGCTATTCTAGCACTAGGCTCTATTTCTACAAGTGCTATCTCTCAACTTGCCAAGGAAAGTTTAACTTGGAAAAAAACAGAAACAAAAACAAACACAAAACTCCACTAAGACCAATGCAAAACAAAACCAAAACTATAGTCATTAAGAAAGAATAAAGAAAGAATAAAGAAATCACTAATGATACACACTGTCCTTGATAAGCATCCCCCCTAAACATAAGAGAAAATGAAAATCCCAGTTTCACTCTGTTCTCTGTCTTGTGTTCATACCCACCTAGAGCAATTTCATCACCCATCCTGCAAGAAAACCACAGGGTGCTTGCTTCAGTAGGCCTCAGTCCCAGCAACACCATCACTACCTGGACCATGGCCCAGAGCTATATTGATATTTCAGGGCCTTATTTTTATATCCTAAAGCATCTCCTCGAACCTAGATGCCAAACCACTGTGAATCTGCCCATTGCCTCCAGTCCATCATCCATGCGCAAAACCTTCAATTTTAGGTCCCACTCCATCTCTGCAACGCTTCTTTGAGTTCACCACTTGTAACCTTTCAGAGGCCCCGCATGGACAGGAATTTCTGAAATCAGTTGTTGTCCCACGCTCCTTCACAATAGTCAGGGCTTGGTGTAGTCAATGGGTTTAAGCCAATGTTCATACAACTCTGGTTAATAATTACCTTCTTATTCTGGATGGGTTTTGTGGGTTTCAGGTTTTAAACAAAATACATGCCACTAAATAGCAATATAATAGTCACAGATTCAGCGCAGTGGCAATGTCTTATGTTTTGTTGATGCACGAAGATGAAGCCCCGCTCCCCAAGCTACCCATATCAATATTCAAGCAAATACACCCACATTAACGACAGGGTCTGGTAAATTCTGCAGCCATTCTTCTTTCCAGCAACATTACCTCCTCCCCTCTGCCACATGCAGGGAGATCTTCAGGTGCAAGTCCCTCTGGGATGAAGAAGGAAGGGGAAGGATTCACCCACCTAGCTGGCTCAGGAGGATCGCAACCAAAGAGCAGAGCAGGTAGAATGGAAACATTGTCCTGCAGGAAGATTAGAGTATAGGCAAGGACCAGGCTGCAATTTGTGAGTGCTATGGGTTGCTTGAACTGGAACTGGTTTGTTGGGCTTTTTTTGTCATTAAAAAATTGCCTTTAAGCAGTACCTCAAAGCACCCTGGCACTGAATAGCACTTGTATGACCCCTGGAGTTCTCAAGATTTAGGTGAGGAACTACATCCAGAGGAGGGGCTTTTGCCAGGTGCTTACTTTCACAGCAGAGACACCTGGGTCCTAGACTCATTCTCACCATCACCCTTCACCTCTCTTCCCCTAGGGGCAGGACCTCCAGGCTGGTTTGTGGCTGATGCCTCAGGAATCAGCGTAATGCTCCTAGTGACATAAAACTTCCTGGCTTGAAAATTCACGCAGCTCAGGGTTGCTGTGAAAATAAGCACTTGTCTGTCCCACTCCACTTTGAACAATGGTGTTGTGAAATGCTCTTTGTTAGAGTTCAAACAACCTCTGCATGGCAGTGAACACGGCCTTCAAAGGCAGAACTAAGGCAGCTTACTTGGAGGTGACCAGGTTCTGCCCATAGCTGAACACCAGACCCCTGAGCTCACTTGCACTACACTACTGGTTCAGTGCAAGGGAGTGAAGAGCCAGTTTATCCATGGCTTTGTGATGTTCATGTTAAGTCTTTATGACAAATTCCCACCTTTTTAGCTATGAGGAAAGAGATTGTCTCATGGTCACCATTCTGTTTCCAGCTATGCTAAAAACGATAGAGTAAAAACAACACAGGTTTCGCTCACCACAGATAACTTACTGTCTGTCACCTACAGCATTAACATGCTGAACAAAAGTGGGCATAACCTGCAGGACAAAACAATACATTTAAACAGCTCTAAACCATGTCAGAAGTATACCTATCAACTTCCCGCAAGAAAGTGGATGAAATGGACAGAAATTTATTGAATATATATATGGGTGCCAGAGGAACTTACAACTATGAAGTAGCCCAGAGAAAGCCAGCCTTCCAGACCGTATAAGTGATAAACTTCATACCAAGGGCCACCAGACATTCCTTTGAGAACTGAACAGACAACTGAGGTGGCAGTAGTTTACTATCAGGTGGTGACAGTGGCTCCTCAGGGTCCCACCTTTCCCTCACAAGTTGGTGCAAGCTTGGATACATTATCATGACTCCGGGTGAGCTGGCACCCTTGTCCCCGACTAAGCCAGTAACCCCTACTCCAGACCAGACCCTCTGCTGTGATACAGCCCCAGACTGGGAGCTGCATTTCACCCGCTGCCAGTCCATCCTTATACACAAGCTGGCCAATCAGGAAGATGTGAAATGGAAATAGCTTCGCTACAGCAAGGATGAGTTCTCGTGAACTAACTCACAGGTGCTCATGAATAAGACTTGGTAATTTTACGTATTTCACCTCATTTTTAGTTAGTTTTCCCCCTCTCTTTCCTTACTCTCATTCTGCAAAATCCACATAGCACTATTTTGCAACACAGATGTGTCTGCTGTCTTCTTCTAACCAGCTTTGACCCTATGGAGGTCACATCATCGTTTTCATCACCACTGAACCACAGATTCTAGACAAATGCTTTATCTGTGAAGGGCTTTTCTAACCTCTGGATCTGACTCCGGATGACATTACCATTTATTTAACTTTCTAGTTAGAGTCCATTTTTGTTACAGTGAAACACTAACAAAAGGTACTCCTGCCACTGAAATACAGTGAGCAGCTTGGTAGCATTCATCTAGAACTGAACATATAGAAAGAGTGAAAGAGCCAGATCTATTACTTACCGATGGCACACTAACAATAGAACCATAAAGATGCATGCGTTCATCAACAGTATCATTCTTTATTTCTTCACATTATATCGGCTCAACAATTTCCTGATGACATGTTCTTAAGCATGATAATGGAGAATTCACAAGCAAACAAAACCAGAATGTGATGTTACTCTACAGTATTTAAGACCACTATTAATCAAAGTTGTCTGTTAGTGGTGACAAATATCCAGTGAATCCCAATTTACTCATTTTATTCACCGAGACACTCTTCCTACAAGAATATGGGTGAGGTTTAAGCAATTTTAGAAAACACGTTATTTTGTTCTCCAACACTCTGCCAAGCTCTGTCACTGCATTCAGATCAACCCAATGCACTCTTCAAACCAAAGGGTAATGCAAGACACACTTCACAGAGTGCAGTCCCCAGCAACTCCCAACACCATACATAAAATCCTGTTCAGTGAAGAGTGATATAAATAAAAATAATGGCATGTGAAGATCTATTTCAAGTTCTTTTGCAACAGAGGTGAAAATTTATTGCGAGTAGTTGCGTGAATGTCATAAGGCACAGAACGTGATAAAGATAAATGCTCACAATGGTGGAGGAAACAAACAACAATAACTGCTCCCAGAAAAATCTGTAATTGTATGTGAGTTACTTTGAAAGTAGTACTGAATCACTTTTTTAAAATAAATATTTTCAGGAGCTAGAATGGAAACTCCTCTTTAAAACTGTAGCTGCCGGTTTTACATCTTGATCTGTGTCTCCCAGATGTTCACTAGATTGATATTTACTCCGAAGCAGGAGTGCTAAAGAACAGACCAAGGCGTAACAGTCCTGTGTAAAAACCACATCTGGAATTAAGCACATTTTCCATGCTGTTACTCTCCCCAACAATCAACATCCCTCTCTCAACGGTTACGTGGGGATTTTGTCCTGTTGCAAAGGTACCCCTCAATTGTCTTCTTACAGACGATGGCTAGAGCCACATGTGGAGATGCAGCACTGTCATGGCCAGCCAAAGCCACAAAAGGCCCTCCATGACCAAGAACAGGCATGACTTAGTTCACCTGCTGCGAGGTCAGTCCCTGCACCCCAGTGGAACAACTGCCATGTATTCTTGGTGGCCTTGCAGACTTTCAGTGTTCTGTAAACTACACACTAGGAATCAAATGCACAGTATTGAGAAAGAAACATATAAAACCAAACCTGATCTGGATACTTGAAATCTCAATTATTCCTTACCACAAGCAATGTAAAACCAGTATTGCTCATTGTCACCTTGCAGAGAGGAGATCTTAAAAGGCATTTGGAGACAATGAAGCTCTAATTTGCACAACACAGAGGAGATACAAACTCCTCTACCTCTTGTCCTTTCCACACAGCTGAACTTGTTTCTAACAAGGAAGAAAGAGTTCTCCGTTCTATCAGACTTTAGAATCAGTGAGAACATCTCTTTTCTCTGCTCCTTTAACTAAGCCCTAGGTTACTTACTCTGCAGGTACAAAAGTGGTGGTTACACACAAACTCCAGAGGCCACCTTCATCCTTTCACTGATGGAAAGATTTTAAGAATGAGAACAAGAGTTGATATATTTATTCTTTTCCTCAACAAGTAACAGAAGTTTGTAACAAGAAAAGATGGACTCTTCCCAGTATTATAAGCAGAACGAAAGGAATTCCCTCTCATCCCACACTCTCCTCCTTTCCCATCTCCTAAACAATCACATTCCAGGTCTTTTGTTTCTCAAACTGGGACAGAGACACACAATCAGGAATCCTTGCTACACTCCTACACTTGTCAAATAAGCCTCAAACGCTACCCATACTTCTGTCTGTGCCAGAAAACAAAGCTTTGTTAACCAGAGGATGAAACATGCAGAAAGCTCGGGATGCAACGTCTGAATTCCTGAAACTTGGGGAAATACACTTCTCTACTTCTAGATGTCATTCAGTCTTTAGGATGACCCTTTTGGGTTTAGCCTGGATCCTCAGGTTGCAATTTCCACAAACAGAAACCGATTTCCTTGTGGTAGCTAAGGACATCTCCTACACCATTGGAAACCCAACACCTCAAGATTACACCACTTCACCTTCAGTTCTATAATCCTGATCATGGAAGAGAGCACAGCGAAGGCATCGCAGGAGGCAGTTTATATTTCTCCTCATTTTAACATTGCAGTGACTCACTACAAAAGGGGACAGGTGATCTCTCTGACAAGAGATGGTGTAATTTAAAATTCTGTCAGCTCATTCCTCAAAGGCCTCTGCAGCACACAGATCTCAGACCATATTTTTACAACATCATTGTCCTCCTCAGTAAATATAAACTCATCTTGCCCCCTCCATGTTAAGCTTTCAGAGTTACTCAGACAAGAGCGTACGGACTGACTGGATTGACAGGCCAAGGCCAGTGGCATGAGGTTCAGCAAGGCCAAATGCCAGGTCCTGCACTTGGGTCGCAACAACCCCAGGCAATGCTACAGGCCTGGGGAGGAGTGGCCGAAAGCTGCCCAGTGGAAAAGAACCTGGAGGTGCTGGTTGACAGTGGCTGACCATGAGCCAGCAGTGTGCCCAGGTGGCCAACGGCATCCTGGCTTGTTTCAGAAACAGCGCGGCCAGCAGGACTAAGGAAGTCATTTATGTCCTTGTATTCAGCACTGGGGAGGCCACGCCTTGAATACTGTGTTCAGTTTTGGGCCCCTCACTCCAAGAAGGCTATTGAGGGGCTGGAGCATGTCCAAAGAAGGTCAATGAAGATGGTGAAAGGTCTAGAAAACAAGTCTCACACGGAGTGTCTGAGGGAACTGGGGTTGTTTAGCCTGAAGAAAAGAAGGACCAGGTGAGACCTTAGCGCTCTCTACAACTTCCTGAAAGGAGGCTGTAGTGAGGTGAGAGTCAGTCTCTGCTCCCAAGTAACAAGCAACAGAACAAGAGGAAATAGCCTCAAGTTGTACCAGGGGAGGTTTAGGTTGAATATTAGGAAAAAATTAATCACAGAAAGGGCTGTAAAGCACTGGAACAGACTGCCCAGGGAAGCAGTTACGTCACTATTCCTGGAAGTATTTAAAAGACGTGTAGTTGTGGCACTTAGGGACATGGTTCCATGGTGACCTGGCAGTGCTGGGTAACTGTTGGACTCGATGGTCTTAAAGGTCTTTTCCAACCGAAATGATTCTATGATTCTGTGACCTGATGTACTCACTTCCAATATTGGAAGCCACAATGAACAGTGACTCTCTACTTAGTTTATGCCATCCATAAGCCTTGGACAAGCCCATGGTCATCGTTTTTCCATGCTGAAGACTCAGGTTCATAGTATTTTATCCTTATCTTTAAATACTTCGCTCCCCAGGCTTTTAAGACAGTACTTTTTGCCACAACAAAGAACAAATCCATTTCCTCAAACAGGCAATGCAATTGCCAGACCCTGAACTCCATGGCAAATGGGTGCAACCATTTTTCTGCACAATGAAAACGAACAGCTTGTCTTCTAAAGGAGCTATTTAGTTACCCTGATTGATTGGGAACTGATAATATGCAGGGAACACACTTGAGACTTTTTCCACATGCTGAGTTCATTCTTGGCTAGCCTCTCAGTTTAGCTTTACATTAGAACCTGGACTTCAAGGCTTGCATTATGTATGAGAATCTAGATAAGCTTACAGTATTAATTATTCCACACAGAAGAAAACCTGCCATTAGCAATTCAATGTATCATTTACAGCATAGTAATAATAACAATTCCCTTTCTTCCAATAAATTTGGGCATAACAACTGCATCGCTTTGCTGTTTTGACTCCTCATTCTTAAGTTACAGCTTTACAGGTATGCTCCTATTAACTGCAACAATTATTAAAATGAGCTTTATCACATGAACTTTTGACTGGGATCCATTACAGTGTCATTCTGCCTCTCCCACTGCATCTAGAATATCGTGGTTTCAAAGTTCAGGATGCTTTGTAAAAGCAATTTCTCTGCCCCAGCATGCCTGGGGTACTAGCATCACTTTACTACATGAGGCATCTTCCAGAGCTCCATTAGTCTGAAAGGGTTAACAGAAATTAATACACAGAACAGGGGGTTGTGGTGTTGTCAGTGAGTAGTGTATTTACATACACTACACAAAATACTAAGATGTTGAGGAAGGGGTGTTGACTATAGCACTACTTTAATGAGCCCGTAATACCCTGCTTTTGTGCTAAGTATAAAGCAACTGTAGACAGTTTAAAATGTAAGTATTAGAGAGGATGTGAGGGGACATGGGGTGAACATTGCTGAAGGTCAATAAAATGAGCAGAGACAAAAGTCACAGACTCCTATTTTAGCAGTCTCAAGTAGCATTTAAGGGCCCATCTTACACAAATGCTCAGGGGAATGAGACATATAGGAAGGACAGGAGAAGCCCTTCCTATTATTAGGCAAAAGAGAAAGAGAATGGAAGAGAGGCACTCTGACTTAGTGAGGAAGAAGTTCTGTCAATCTGACTTACTGGAGCCATGATGACAATGCCATAATATTCAGCAGCAGGAAATGATTAAGAGGAAGATCAAGGTAACCATCATGTTCAGTAAGCTCAATTATATTAGAAGTGAAAGGCACAGCAGATAGACAGGTGGAGCCTATGAAATGATAGGAACAGTGATCAAAAAATGCTGTAACAAAAGGGTAAGTTAGGGAGGCATGCTAAAAAAGTTAAAAATAAGCCAATGCCATGCAGGGATGAGTCAAGAACTGCCACCATGTCACAAATACTCGTGGGTTTGGTTTTGTTTGTTGTTGTTGGGGGGGTGTTTGTTTTTTATTTTGTTTGTTTGTGGGGTTTTTTTGTTTGTTTTGTTTTGTTTTCTGGGGAAGAGATAAGGTTGGCTAAGTTACAAGGTGCAGAGATGCAGCCCTGTGAACACAACATTTCCTGCTCCACTGCTGCAATGCTCCACTGCATTCAGCCTGAAGTTAACAGTCCCCACACATTAAGATGGATCACAGAGTGCTTGTCCAGCAGCCTCATTAGGGATGCACTCCTGGACTAAAAAGCAAGGATGATCACTGACAAAGCCCTCAATCAAGCAATGTCTCAACATACTGCCACAGCCTACAGAATCAATTTGTTTATTGTTACAGAACGTTAAGACAAAGATCTCAAAAGCATCCCTGTCCTGGCGCTCCACTGAAACAAGCTAACCCAGTATATTCAAATTTGCAAATTTAATGTGTTCATCTTCAGTTAGGCTGCTTTCCCAATGATCAGCACACTCATAAAAAACACCATGATAAAGAAAATCCACATGAAAAACCTGTCCATCACTTTTGCAACTTTTTTCCATTCAATTCCTTTGGCCCGGTTTGCTTTATGGTCTCGAACACAATTAGCAATATACTCAATGTTTTTAATTAGCATTTTGTAACAGGAACAGCAATTAATAGTCTCCCTAACATTTTCACCATGAACTCCATAGCTTTTATTCAAATTGCCATTAAACTTCTCCTTGAGATCACAGTCATCATTCCTACTGGAAAGGTGACTCCTCACTTCTTTGTGCCTCCTCTGATACCCATCATCCACCTCTAACCTATGTTCCTTTTCCTTCTCTCTTTTCGGACTTGTGCAATTTTCACCCACATCATAAACAAAAAAGATTTTTGACATGTAGTCCAAAATAACCACCCTGGCCCACTGTGGAACAGGCTTTGCTTCTGAGCCACAGTGATGGAGATTCATTATAATGATTGTCAGTGCAGTGGAAGCCGTGATCATGGTCATAGTTGCTATGTAATACTTTCCTGGAACACAAAATAAAATCATAATTAGAATTGCCACCCATACAAAAAAAGAAAATCAATGCAGACATAACAATGTGACAACATAGTGCTAGCCATAAATGCAAGTGAAAACAATTTTTAGCCACCCTGATTCTCTGTACTTAATTTACCATTATCATTAATTATTGTAACAATAATTGGACTAGATCATCTTCTGAGGACCCTTCCAACCCCTAACACTCTGTGATTCTGTGACCTAGCTTCAGTCTGCTTTCTCTATTCCCTCACCATCCTTTCCAACCCCTTTGAAGACTGGGGTCACATCAGTTTGTCTGTGGTACATCCAGTGTCACTGATGCCCGCCGTTGCTTCTCCTGCAGAGAAGCTTCTTTCCATAGGCACAAGCCACAAGTAGGGTAGTCACACTTAATTTACCATTTTCAAACAAAGATTAAAGCCATTAAAGTAAAACCTCACACTCATTACTGGCACACCTTTATCAGACAAGTGACTCATTAGTATGCTAAATACGTTTGAGCCACAACCTCTGATTCTTGAAATACACCCATTCGGAAAGCAGCCTAAAAATGTTTATCAGAAGCCTTGCTCTTTTCCAAAACTCCAGTGTCAATGGCTTCAGATTAGAAATCCCACTTCCCGATGTACAAACAGCAGTGATGCCAGCAGACTGCTGGACCTGTTGACACGCCCCACACCAGCAGATGGGTGCCTTCGCCTTCACACAGGGCAGGGAATAGCCAGACCTCCCTGGCATCCACAGCTAGTGGAGGAGGCCAGGCACAGAGCTGAAGGTGGGCTCCACTGCCTGCTGCCATTTGTGCTCTGGGTTTTCTTCAGATTGAAACGTGGTGAAACCGGCAGCGCGGCTCGGACCGCGGCCAGCGAGAAAGCCGCTTTCCCGCTTGTTGGCAAGTGGGGCACAAGAGGAAAGAGCCGCAAGGACGCTCGGCCGCCTGAGAGAAACCAGCCCGAGAGAAACCAGCCCGAGAGAAACCAGCCCGAGAGAAACCAGCTCGTTTTCTCGCTGCAAAGCGCGAGCAGGACAGGGCGAGTGGCAGAGCACAAGTGTAGGGCTGCAGGTGAAGCAGGAGCATCAGGATCCATGATTCAGACTGTACAAATTTTAGCGTGGCTAGTTTTAACAAGGACAAAGCTCGTTCTGCCCAGGAGCAGGTAAAAAATACAGTGAACACAAGCTGTGCCCCTCAGGCACTGCTTTTCAGAACCGAGCAGCTGAGCAGCTACCCTACTGTGGCTTGTGCCTATGGAAAGAAGCAGCTCCCGGCCTCTGCAGGAGAAGCAACGGCGGGCATCGGTGACACTGGATGCACCACAGACAAACTGATGTGACCCCGGTCTTCAAAGGGGTTGGAAAGGATGGTGAGGGAATAGAGAAAGCAGACTGAAGCTAGGTCACAGAATCACAGAGTGTTAGGGGTTGGAAGGGTCCTCAGAAGATGATCTAGTCCAAACCCCCTGCCAGAGCAGGATCCTGGCTCCTTCATTTGGACAGTGTGATGGGAGGGTAGGGACGGTACCCCACTACAGCAAACCCATATTCTAGGTGGGAATAGTTGCTACTAGGGTGGGAAATGCATTCAGTAGTCCTATTCACTGACCAGTGTTCTGTCTCAGTTAAGCCACACAGGTTTTTATATACACAGTAATAACGAGAATACAAAATAACGAGACCTGGATTATCTTAATGAAACTGAAAGCCAGAGTTGAGGCAACGGTGTTCCAGAAATCCCACCCAGGCAGCTGGGCAGCCTCAGGCCCTGGAGGGCAGATCAGCCAAGGGCAGGAGGAGGGCCCTGGCGGGTGGCAGATGGGACAGTGTGCAACACCACCCTTTCGCTACACGTCAGCTCTCCTGAACTCTCAGACAGAAATTAAAATTCAATGCAATAGATTGCCAGGCATTACAATTCAATGCAACAATTGTCAGATACTAAGTCAGCTCTGAATGCCCCAGCCAGGCCATCCAAACATCTGCATCTGACAGAAACAGTCTGACCTTGTGCTTACAGCTCTTGCTTACACTTCAAAAACACTGGTTCTATCATAGTTTTCTATTCCAAGCTTTATTACAAGACATGATAAAAAAAATCTCTAAACAACTACCTATGTTTATTAAATACAAAATAGCTAACTAGCTAATAAATAATTTTAAATAAACACAAAACAACCTTGAAGAGCTGCAGCATACCTGTACAAATTACACACACATTTTAAATACTTCCCTATGTTTTAAAAATATAGCACTTCCCAGAAGCCACAAATTATATATAGTTTCCCTGACATACAGCCCTGCTATTAATAAGCCATGTTTAAAGACAAAGCGTGCAAAGCTCACCTATTAAAGGTACATTTTCAGAGGGAGGCATGATCTCTGCAACCATCAGCTGGAACACAGTCAGAGCAAGAAGAACTGTAACACCCAGAGAAACTTTTTCCCCAGAGTCTGCAGGGAGATAGAACCCCAGTGGGGCCAGGAAAGAGATCAAGATGCAAGGAAGCAATAGATTAAATATGTAGAAAGAAGACTTCCTTTTCAAAATCAGTGTGAAGGTCACATCTGGATAAGGCTCAGAGCAGCAGCCATAAGTGATGACGTTCTTAACTGCTGGCATACCATGAATCTCCCATTCCACATCTTCTACAAAGTCAGAGAGGTCACCACTATCAAGAGAATTGATGATGTCTACCTGATTACCATTATAGGTCCAGGACCCAAATGTAAGGTTGCACTGCTGGCTGTCAAAAGGAAAGTAAGATACATCCACTACACATGAACTCTTTGTGATAGCAGGTGCATCCCAAGTGATTTTTCCATCGTATCTCAACACAACATTAGTATTCACTGGTTCTGAAAAGTCATCATCGGCCCTGAAAGACAGAAAAGTGACAGTCAGAATTGATGGGAACAACCTAGAGTGTGGGTCAGGGAAGGCAGGGTGAGGGGGAAGACCCCCACTTCACACCAAAAGCCTGCTTCTCAAATCCTATTTCTATTTATGCTGAATCATAGAATTGTCAGGGTTGGAAGGGACCTTAAAGATCATCTAGTTCCAACCCCCCTGCCATGGGCAGGGACACCTCCCAGTAGAGCAGGGTGCTCAGAGCCCCATCCAGCCTGGGCTTAAAAACTTCCAAGGATGGGGCTTCCACCACCTCTCTGGGCAACCTGTTCCAGTGTCTCACCACCCTCATGGGGAAGAAATTCTTCCTAATGTCCAACCTGAATCGACCTATCTCTAGTTTTAATCCATTCCCTCTAGTCCTATCACTGCCCAACAGTGTAAGAAGTCCCTCCCCAGCTTTCTTGTAGGCCCCCTTCAGATACTGGAAGGCCACAATAAGATCTCCCTGGAGCCTTCTCTTCTCCAGAAAGAACAACCCCAACTCCCTCAGTCTGTCCTCATAGGAGAGGTGCTCCAGCCCTCTGGTCATCCTCCAGCACTCCCAAGTCCTTCAGGGCTGCTCTCCAGCCAGTCACTGCCCAGCCTATATTGGTGCTTGGGATTGCTCCGACCCAGATGGAGGACCTTGCATTTGGCCTTGTTGAACTTCATGAGGTTGGCATGGGCCCACCTCTCCAGCCTGTCAAGGTCCCTCTGGATGGCATCCCTTCCCTCCAGCGTGTCAGCCGCCCCACACAGCTTGGTGTCACCGGCAAACTTGCTGAGGGTGCACTCAATGCCACTGTCCACGTCGCTGACAAAGATGTTAACAAGAGTGGTGCCAGTACTGATCCTTGAGGGACTCCACTTGTCACTGGTCTCCACTTGGATACCGACCCATTGACAGCCACTCTTTGGCAGCGGCCGTCAAGCCAGTTCTTTATCCACTGAATTGTCCATCCATCAAATCCATGTTTCACCAGGTTGGAGACCAGAATGTCATGCAGGACAGTGTCGAAGGCTTTGCTCAGGTCCAGGTAAATGACGTTGGTTGCTCTTCCCCCGTCTATTGATGTTGTGACCTTCCCATAGAATGCCACCAGGTTAGTCAGGCATGAGTTGCCCTTGGTGAAGCCAAGTTGGCTGCAGCCAATCACTTCATCGTTATTCATCTGCCTCAGTAGTGCCTCCAGGAGGATCTGCTCCATGATCTTACCAGGCACAGAAGTGAGACTGACTGGCCTGTAGTTCCCGGGTTCATCCACCTTTCCCTTTTTGAACATGGGGGGTTATATTTCCCCCTTTCCAATCAGTGGGGACTTCACTGGACTGCCATGACTTTTGAATATAGTAGATAGTGGTTCAGCAACCTCATCTGACAGTTCTCTCAGCACCCGTGGGTGTATCATGTCAGGTCCCATGGACTTGTGCACTTTCAGGTTCTTCAGATGGTCACAAACCTGATCTTCAGTTGCAATGGGCAGTTCTTTCATCCAATGCCTGCCATCAACTTTTGCGACTCTGGGGTGTGGCTGGAATGCTTGCCAATGGAGACTGAGGAAAAGAAGTCATTGAGGACCTCAGCCTTCTCAGAATCACTTGCCATCAATTCTCCAGTGTCCTTTCTGAGGGGGCCCACACCTTCCCTAGTCTTTTTCTTGACATTGATATATCTATAGAAATTTTTGGCATTTCCCTTAATCTCCCTGTCCAGATTCAATTCTAACTGAGCTTTAGTTTTTCTAACCAGGTCTCTTGCTGCTCAGGCAGCTTCCTTGTACACCCCCCATTCTAGCTGTTCTTCTTTCCACTCCTTGTCCATGCATGACAGCATGTCCAGGAGTTCCTTGTTCATCCAGGCAGGTCTCCTAGCATTCTTTCCTGCCTTTCTCTTTGCCAGTATAGTTTAATCCTGGGTACGGAGAAGGTGATCCTTGAATACTGACCAACTGTCCCGGGCCCCTCTACCCTCTAGGGCTTTGTCCCATGGCACTTTGGCCAGCAGATCCCTGAAGTGATCAAAGTCTGCACACCTAAAGTCCAGAGTTGTAACCTTGGTGTACATCCAAGTTGTAGTACATCCAAGTAGCTGGAAATTACTATTAACTGTTATTTACAGGTACCACTGTGCATTAAGGCCAAGTGTCAGCACTGCTAAACTATGTTGTATTTGTTGGCTATAGCTTCTTCAAACTTGATCTGAAACAGGGTACAATAGGATAAGAATCCATTCAAAGATGAAAATAATCTGCTGGTCACTACTGGCCTGGGAAAGAAGACAAGGAGTGCAGCCTATGATTATCACCTTTCTGTGGACAGTCTTCAGAGCTCTTCATCAGCCTCATCAAAAAGCAGTTCAGACTGACAGGGTATTCAGTTCCCAGTGAAGAGAAATTCAGAACGGCTTTGCTAATGCTGAATCCTGTCTATGGCTTTATTGCAAAATATTTAGATGATCAACAACAAATGTTAAAACAACAAACATACCCCTTGCTAATGTAAGGTAAAGTGATGAAAGTTCAGATGTTGTGGGTCAATTCTTCCTTCAACCCTCCCACCTTCCCTCAGATAAATATTCAAGTGGATTTCCTCCAGCCACACTCACTTGTTATATAGAACAATATCTGGTCTCCAAACCAAATTGCTTGGAATCCTGATAGAATCCAACCCATCATATTTATCTTTGTCCCATTTGAGGTATGCATCATACCAGCTTTGTCGAATCCATAAGTAAGCTGACAAAATTTGGTTCCTTTCATCCTGCGTAAAAATGTAGACATATTTCTAGCTGAAAGTGACAAAATCACATCTTAGATGCAGACAGCATTTGTTCTATAGCTTTAAAATAGTGCCCAAAACAGGCCAGAATACTAAAAGGCCACAAGAGTACTTCAGGTACTCTCAGACAGGTACATACACCCATATACGGTACAGGGAACTCACTTATTTGCACTTTCTCTTGGTCAAACCTTCTCCTTCCTGCACCCTTCCTAGCTTTAAAAATCACAGTTGTGTAAGGCTCTTGGTATACTAAGAATTTCCATTTGTGAGCTTCAGAATACCAAACAGCTAACAGATCCAGTCTAACAAGCTTGGTGAGGCCTTGAAATTGTAATTCACGGGTCACAAAAGTGATTTTCCATTCTCCTTCCAGACACATTTTCTTTTGCCTTACATGTATGTCTGGCTGAACCAAATTTATGAAAAGGTTACCGAGAGATAAAATAGGGAGTTTATGCAGACATCTTAGAAAAAGCATTTGCTATTTCTATTTAAAACTCAGAAAAAGTTGCCTGTGGGGCGTGATACCACCACCTAACTGCAAAACAAATCATAACAATTCAGTAGCTCTTAAGTTCGCAGACTTAAGAGTTGCAACCAGTTAAGAATCTACAAAGAACTGGAGAAAGTGACCCTGAAGCGAGGAAGCATTACTGAAATTGTCACACTGAAAGGCAAGCTGCTCCTAGCCAAGCACAATGTACAACTAGTACATTTCTACACATCTCTTTAAAAAAGCAACCAACCAAACCAAACCAAACAAACAGAACTGTACTCTTACCATGTCTTTAATTTGGGACAATGTGATCTGAAGGGTGACATTCAGTACTTTATCTGTGTCTTCTACTGGTATTAGAGCATTTGAGTAGTCTTCGAACAGTTCGTTAAACAGCATGTGAGCATATTTTCCTTTGGCTGATTCTACAGCTAGATAACAGATTTGTTCATTACATCAGATTAAGCACTGAGCAGTACCAGAAGATATCCTCATTCTACAGCTTCCAGTAGTATTTGTTATATTTATCATGCATAGACTGTAAATATCATTTAGTGCAGAAACAGAAGCATACCTGATGAATCTATTCAAATAAGGACACCATTCACCTGTAGTGAATGAATAGCTAACTAGCTTTTTCACAGACACTCAGAGAAAAAAAGCCTGCATCCAGAGATTTCTGCCTTTTTTGAAGGTAAATATAATTAGTTTTATATTACCAATGTCTTTCACAGGCATAGAGATTATTGAATTAGTCATACATCTGCCAAGCTAGAATTAGAAGCAGTCTCAAGTCAAACCTGCTCCCAGGTTAATGACTTGTGGTATCTCCCAAAATGCAGCACCGATAGATTCGTGCTCCTCTCAGAATTTACTCTTTTCCTTTTTTAACTACTACCTAGAAAAAGTCTGACCTGCTTTTCTTCACAAACTGGCGGGTGCATGAGCACATCGTTGCACTAACATCTTTTCCAAACCATGCGCTTGGAGATGCTTCTTGCTATCCAGACTTAGTCACTAAGGCTAACTCACTGAAACTTTAAGTTTAAAACAACACTTTTGCTGTTCCACACTGTTCTGTGCATCTCATATTTTTCTAGGCAGTCTCTGTATTACCTTTAGATAGATTCACACATTTCTGCAAGCAAAGGGCAAGGGCAGTAACACAAGACTTGTGCAAACGCCAGCTGGCACTATGTAGGAAGCAAGTGCTTTGGAGTACATCGCTCTTCGGTTACTCACAGTGGCTTCCTGGACTATTAAGAGTTCAAAGGAAACCTTCCTGATTAAAATGAAATCCTAACAACTCAAAGTTTCACAAAGAGCATTTAAGTTCTGGCTATACATGATTATTTATTTTGTCTGTGCATCGGTAAGACAAAGTAAAACAATACAGATGAAAGACTTCTGGAGCTCAGCCATGTAAGACACATCAGGACACCAGCTCCTTTCTGAGTAAAATAAACCTCGATGCAACATTTAGCTATCAAGCAGTATTCTCACCTTGAAGCATCACTGCTGCAAACAGCAACCAGAGAGAGATGGAAAAGGAGGACAGGCTATTTCTCTTCATTTCTGGACCTTAAATAAAACTGTTCACTCAAGGGCACAAAAACATTTATCACCATCCAAAACTAACAAACAAACAAACAAAAATAAATCAAGTTGCACAGCAACGTAAAGATGCTGAGGCACTGATGAGCTGCTAGAAGCAACTTTGTCCTCCCTCAAGAGCTGTAAGAGTCCTAGAGTGATCAATGGTCTTTGTCCCTGCCACCGTCTGGGGTTCTAACGAACCCTCCCTCTCTCCGTAACCTGAGAGCTGCCTGTTCTGAAGCTAATGCTGAGGGAGAAGACAAACAGATGGGCTAGCAGTAGGAGAAGTATATTCCACTGCATTATTTTACTACTAATGTAAGCTTTTGACCAATTCATGAAGAACACTATCACATTTCTCTGGCAAGCCACCTTTTACTGCCCTTACGTTTAGCAATAGCCTGCTCAGAAACAGTTCTGTGGAACACTCATAAAAAAGTGATCTGACTCAATATTTAATTGATATAGTCACACTGTACATCACACATCCACTACGTCACACAACAACAAAAACCACCCACTGCCTACCTACTCCCACGCTGACAAAACAAGGTTTTGATCTACTGAAGTGGTGCCACATGGAAGACATGCAGCTACACCAAAGTCAGACAACACAGGCAGCATTTGCAGTAGCCCAGTGTCACTGGGCAACAAGAACTTCCACTGATGTAGACAACTCGTAAGACCAGTACTCAGCACAGTAAATAAGGAGCAAAATTTGACTCTGTGGAAAAAAATTGCCATTTCTCAATACAGTACAGGTGAACTTGAGAAGACTCTGCAAAGAATTACAGTTACTAGACAGCTCTTGCATTTAGCCAGAAGACTTGCAGGAGAGAAAAATGAATACAAAACAATACCACACCTGGCCTCCCATCTACCCCGATGGTCAGATCTTCATTAGCTCTGTCTGATGTTGCCAGGTTGGTTTCCTAGTACTGCAGGCATTTTCTTGCAAGTTTATCATGGACAAGAGGAGGTGACTTCCTCCTTCCCACAGTCCAATCCATCCTGCTTCATATACTACAGTCCATTTCACCACCCTCTTAGAACAGGTAACAGAGAAAAAAGTCACTAAAATAGAAAGACGGAAATATAGAATGGACTAGCGGGGGGACAGAAATTTGTCCAGAATAGTTTTGATCCACACAAAACATAAAATACTGTTGCTTTTACTCTTGTGTAGTCCTCTGGCTAGGAGGAAGCTGTTCCCTCCATAAACACAGTTTCTATGCAGTAGCACTCCTGGCACTCACTGGTTAATGTTTGTGCTTTCAGGGGGTCTATAAATCAATGACAATATGGACAGGTTTTATACGTAAGCAATAAATAATTTCAGTCAAAGCACCTGTAATGAAATCCATCTCCATCATTTAATTTGCTGAATTGTCAAAGGCAAAAGAAGGGGAAAACAGTTTAGAAGTCAGAAAGGTCAGAGCATCCCATGGGCAGTATGTAATAACCTGCTTTTTCTGGGGGAAGAAGGTATATACTGTTAGAGACGACAAAACTCAGAGACAAAAGAGGAAAGAGTTTTGGATACAGTCAGATCAATCTCAGGAGATACCTTTAGTCTACAGTACATTGCCATTATGTCAGCAAGTAGCAACTGCTTTGCTTCTCTTACTGTAATTACAAGAGTGACCAGGGGTACTGCTTTGTGTGTGCTGCTGTAAACACTGCTGGAACCAAGACGAAGCTTGCTTTGTCACAGGCTTGAGACAATCCTGTGACCTGCTACCCCAGCAATATGTATCTGCAAAGAGGTGCAGACTGATGTACTTTAATTTGCACAGGGTTGTGTATATTAAAGAACCCTGCAGCTTTATTGTAGTAACATCTTCTTGAAGGAAAACTGCAGGTTTTCAAAAGATTTAAAAAACCAACAAGAAACATGCTTACTTGTGCTGATTACTCTATTCTTATACACACATATATGTTCCATATGTTATTCAATAAATTTGCAAAAGGATAGATCATAATCATATTTCTGGTTGTCAAATAAATACAATGGTTACTACATATTGAACATACAGGCAGGCAAACATAAGAACATATATACAAGAACACGCTTGTTATAATTGAGGTGATGCATTGATTACACAGGGCTTGTAAAAATAAAACTAAAATACATGCAAAAGCCTTTTCAATATAAAAGAGTTTTTAAAATTACAGATCTTAGCGTGTTAGACCATTTGGCTTCTTTACGTTTGTTCACAAGAAATCTGATCTGTAATTTTAATCAAAACTCCCCTAATGTAGGCAGTTTGTGTGAAGAGGGAGTAGTAACATTAATAGTTGTTCATTGATGGGATAGATTCATCTACAAACACATCCTTCCTCAGAATATAGTTTTAAGTTGTGGCATAATCTATGGCAATACTACTCCCAAATCAAACATCCCATTTAACATTTGAATGGAGCTTAAATTTAGAGTTAAGCAGTTCTCTGGTTTTCCAGTAATAAATTCTGCTGCAAAGCCGGGAATTAATATAAAGCATGAAGCCACTTACAAAGATAATTTAAGAAGAGACACAAATGTTTGTTAGTTAGAATCAAGCCATTAACCCCTCCCAGAACTAGATAAAATCCCAGCAAAAATCGGTTGCCTTGTTAGGGTGTGTTTGCCAGCAGATGGCCCCATTTGCCAGCCTACCGACCTACCCAGCTAGTCAAGACGATTTTTGTTCTATCGCACAAAAATCACATCACATTTTAATCTACTTCAACTAATTTCGCTGATTATTTGCCTTACATTTGAAAGAAAACAAGCAGAGACAAGATGTTCTTTCAAGGAAAAAAGATAAGCAGAAGGAACAAAACCCCTTAGGGGCTGAATCCAGCTCTCATATCATGAGACCAATCACAAGAGCATTTCAGGGTGAGCAAATACATATCATGGTCAACACCTGTACAATACAAAACCATATTTAGAGTACGGGCCGCTTCTGCTGATGCAGAGAACCGTTAAGGTCCCTGGCACAACATCCAACCCTACTTCCACATATTTCGTTCCAACGTTTGACTTTGGGAGAATGTGTATGGGCTACTAACAGGACAGGACACCATGGCTGCGCTTACATTCAGTGGAACAAGAGCTTATACTTACTGGTGTGCTGAGCTTGTCCAACACTCACGTGACAAGGAACTTTTTCTGGTTCTAGACAAGCACACAGTCTGTTAGCATGGCAACAGCAAAATAAATCTGAATACAGTAGATGCCATGGAAGGGAAGCCTGACTTTGCATGCACTTCAGGGACAGACTGAACTGGAGATGACATGGGACGGATCTCCGTCATCTTAAAACCTCCAACCTTAGATATTTATCATAGCCAAACTATAAGCAAAACAGGAAAGCAGTTGAAAAACATTTAAAATTTTGTTCTTTCAGTTAAAAAAATTCTTTCCTCTCCTGACTAAATTACCAATTTGCTCCTGAGGGAGAGGTTTTAACATGCATGTTTTCAGAATTATTTGTAATGGATTCTTACCTTTTTTTTTTTTCCATAAAAAGCATTGAAAGTTTTTAAGCCAATTGGAGGAAAAGCTACAGATACTGTACCATCACAGGCCTCAAGGCCGTCTGTACCGTTTACACTCCATCCCTTTATCAGAGAACAATAAAGGAGAACAGATTGGTTTCTAAGCACAGTTTGTAAGAAGTGTCTCACAGTCTGCTTCTACTTGCCTTCCTGCCAATTTCCTCCCCAGAAGCTGTTGCGTTCGCATTCTTCACGGCATTTGCTACAGAATATTATCTTGTGATGGGGTCAAGAAGCACACCAACTCTTCAGTCAGACTTCTGTCCTTAGACTAACTGAAATCTTAACAGCACGGGTAACAACAGCTCTTCTTGCCAGTAGAATAGCCTCGCTGTGCCTGCTTTGGAGAAGGAGAATATAGTACTTCATTTAGATGCAGCATGTTTCTCTTCACCTCATTTTTTCTCAGCCACGTACTGCCTCCTCCTTCCTTCTCTCTAAAAATACCCCACCACATAAACCAGCAGACTCATTCATATTTTCTTCTACCCCGTTGTACACGTGGAAGATAGCAAATACGTCAGGAAGCATTCACAATGACAGGTCATTAGATAATGTAGAGTGTTAGTCACATTTTCCAGAGATGGGAAATCCTAATTTACATGTTACAGTTCTGAGTCTTCCTGAGTATAAATTTTATTTGGTCAGCTCTTCTGACCACCTCCCAACATCTGAAGTAGAGAAACCTTATTGCATTAAGAGGTAAAGTAATTTGGCAGAAATTAAACACCCTTGCATTCCAGTTTGTCTTCAGATATTAGAGGGGCTGAGTGATGCTCAGTTTGGTGCTGTAAGTCAAATACTAGGGATACGTTTAATAGCGCACTGCACCTCCCACGTCACGCCTGCGGCCAGCTACATGAAGGGTGAATTTTACCAGGTTTGGCACTGTGAGTCTGGTCATGGTCAGTATATTGAACTCTCATGATTCCAGATTCCCAGAATGTGTCTGGTCAGAAGAGACCTTCAAGATCATTTAGTCCAGCCTTCTACCCTACACTGCGAGCTCACCACTAAACAATGTCACTGAGCACCAGGTCCACACATCACTGAAATGCCTCCAGGGATGGAGACTCCTCCACTGCCCTGGGCAGACCATTCCAATGTTTGATAACCCTTTCAGTGAAGAGATGTGTCCTGATACGCAGCTTAAACATCCCCTGGCGCCACTTGCATCCATTCCCTCTGGTTCTATCCCAGTTCACTTAGTAGCACGCTGCACTTTCCATCTAGTCACGAGCTATGGACTCACACGGCCAGATGTGAAGAGTGTGGTGGCACCCACTGAGAAACATTTGTGGCTGCCTACATGGACAGTGCAGTTTATTGAAGCAACAGGAATACAGGTTCTTGTGGATTGCCAGTGATAAATATACTGTCTGCAAAAGCACGTGCAAGTATCAAGACTGTAAATAATAAAGCCTGGCTACAAAACACATTAGAAATTTCTAAGTTTTTCCAAGGAAGCACTCAGGATAGTCCAAATCTTACCCAAAGGCATTCCTGTGGTGGGGGAAAGAGGCTCAGCCCATCAACTGATCCCAGGAGTCAGAGGTAGTCTGCAGTGGTATCTTCCCTAACACTCCCCCTTTCTTCAGCCATTTTTATATTATTTCTTATCTTCAAGGTGGAGCTTGAGTGACTCTAGTCATAAATACCTTTATTATGAGTAGTGAAAAATTCCCTCACTTTGCTTTTAAACATATAGAGGAAGAAAATTCAGGACACAAGCTCAGTGAGGGGCAGTCACACTTTGGAGGCAGGTAGCCTTTGGGATGGATGTGTGTTTTGGTATTATAATGAGATTTTAATGAACAAAGTTCGCACAAAGGAGAGCATTTTGTCAAAAAATGACGGACTGTTGGCCCAGGGTTGCAACTATGCAGCTTATCAGTTCCACAGTACCATAAAGTTCACATCTTCTGCAGTAACTTACAGAGTCTGGTCACAGAGTCTTCATTCTGCTCCACCCTCTATGCCATTTTGCAAACAACATGGTCCAGGGAACCACCGTGGAATGGATTCCTTGCATACCAGCTGCAGCTGCCCTCCATCCTGGAAGTTTCTTCAATATTACACCTTTCCTTCATCTGCAAACAATGCCGTGCCTATAATATAAATTTAATTTCCAAGTCACCTCCAGTAATTATTCCACACATTCCACCCCATGACTGTAGTCACTCAAGCTTCACGATATTTAAAAAAACCCCAACCAACATTTGGGAATGTATCCTGCACTCTTGTGGTGAGGATTATTGGATTCACATAAATCTTGTGGGGATATCAGATGGGTTAAGCCCTTAATCATAATTCAAAGTTTAACATACAGGGCAGTTGTCAAAGCAAAACACAACAGAGCGTGCGTTAAACAACAGCAGGGCGAAGCATTTTGTTGAAGATTCCTGTAGCCCTTGGAAACCATCCAAAAAGAGTGTCCCACCATTCACATCCTCCCTCTTTCTTGATTCCTTCCAACATTTGGACTCGATTAACTTCCACATTGTGACAGACAGTAACGGACAGTAATTAGAGTCCTTTGTCCATTTTCTCGAGCCTGTTTCAACAACAGGTTTCAGATCATCATGTCATAGTAGTTTCTTCAGCAATGTAACATTCGTTCCAATAGGGGCACGTGGCAAATCACAAATCAGCATGTAGTTAGACTGCAGAGATTGATAAGAAGTTACAGGAGCTGAATAATTAAAATCGCATCCTACGATTTGTATGAGGCTCCAAACACAAATGTCTGAATGATTATTTGTATCTACAACAATGTCATCTACAAATACAAAGTTACAAAAAGCTCTCATGGAAACCCTTTTCCAATATATAAAAATAGTTTCTGGGGTTTCATCGGGATGTATTTCGAAATGACAAACATTTTGTTTGGTGTCAAGACAAGTACCTTGTGCCTTGACGGTATTGCTTTCACAAACGAATCCTCGAATGCAGGCATCGACATCGCCAGTTTACCATTTATTTCCATTCTGCTGGGCCCATGCTCTATGTTCTGTTGGATAGAGTATAGTTCCATGGCAATTCAACCCCAGCACAATGATTTGGTGTATGGGATACGCCAAATTAATCCTTAAGACAAAAGCACTGGCTTTATTCTCAGTGGGATCATAGGTGAAATCAACCAGATGCCACCAGGATTGAAGCTTCTTCTCAAATTCAATTGTGTTATTACATATCACTTTCTGAATTTCACTAGCTAAGGTGCCTTCTTCACCTAATCTTCTCATTGCGGCTGACATTGAGTGCATCCATAGTTGCACTGGGATACAGCTACGAGCTAAAGAAACATTATTTTCAGTCGCATTAAGCACATCCATGATCAACTGATTTTACCAGTTTCTTCCCACTGAGGTAACATATTTGATAAAAGCAACTGGATTGTTTCAAGAGCTAAGAGAGAGGATGATAAATGTTTCAGGCTATTTAGATCACCAGTTGTCGTGACCAATTTGCCAGTACTTCAGCATCTATGCTGTATAAGACTCCCAACCCTGTTCCTAAGATTCTGGTCACATCTCTCTTATATGATGTCAAGGAGATGAGGGTTCATCCATCCAACCATGCTGACCCTCCTGCATAAGTAGTAATCACCTGGTTCAGTTGTTAGAAACATTTCAGGGTCCAAATAGCCTCTTGCCTCTTCCTCACTTAATAAGATTCCGTCCCCTACCATAAGGGGAATTCAACACACATGTTCCATCTCAGATTTCTCTGCATGTTTGGAATACTTTTTCCTGCAACACTGCTAATTCAGCCGGAGACCAGAAAAAGTTACAGGAAAAATACCTCAGACATGCAATGTGAGCAATACCATCCCCTTTGTCAGGGACTTTGCTTATAGTCAATGGTCACATCGGCACAGGTTCTGGGGGACAATAAGAATGTTCCACCAGAGCTTCACTGTCATCATCATTCCAAATGTCTCCATCATCTTTCAGGATCTGCACACTGTATTAATTTTCAAATTTTTTTAGCCAACACCAAGGATGGTATTTGGCTCAGTGAAAGATTTAATTTTTCCTGTAATTACCCCTTTTTCCTTTCAGCCAAGGCCAGTAACATTTTAAGTTCCTTATTCTTTGAATTTTGCTTTTCGTTTTAGTTTTGACCAGGGGTCTCAATACAGCTCCCCTTTCTCTCTAGGAGGGGGTACCCTCCCAGGGGATACAAGAGATTTGGTTCCTTTCTATCAGGTGGGGTCTCATATGCCTTCACTCTCTCCAAAGCCTCCAAAAGAGAGGTTTGCATCTTCTGGTTCTTTGCTCGCATTGCTGTGAGCTGTTCAGGGAGGTATTTAGTTTTATTTTTCAATTGCTCTTGTAAGGCTTTTACAAGATCCTGAAGGGATTTAATTATTTCACTCTCCATTTGTTGGTATGTTTCTCTTTACCCTTCCAAAGTTTTTTGGCCCACTCTTACCCAGACCAGGAAGGGGCATTGTCATATTTTTGCAGAACTTTATCCATGGCAATCCTGACGACTACTCCAACTTTCTGTTTCATTAAGAAGTAAAGTAATTTGGCAGAAACTAAACTCAAATTGGTTCGTGGTCACCTGAGGTCCTCTGGTGGTCATCAACAGCCTTCCTCATGGTGTTTGCTAGCTGACCCTTATTCCTTTGCACGACCAGTTCACCCCTTGTCCATCCTTGCATACACAAGGCCAGTTTGTTCTAGTGTAACTCCTATCAGTCTTGCTTAGGGACATGGTTTCTCAAGGCTTCCTCCTTATCCCACCACACAATAAGAGTTTAGCTAACTAAACTCTCACAACATAAGCAAAATATTCATCTTTGGAAGGCAGACTATCAACTCTGTATCAATCAATCACCATAAGAAAAGTATTTATCGTTAGAAAGGTGGCTTCTTTCAGCTATGTATCAATACCCACCTTGCAATACCAAGTACAGTACATCTAAACCTCTGTGGCATTACCCAAGTTCCTCAGAGTTTGAATTCCCTACAAAGAGCTAGTGCTGTGCACTAATACAGTGCAGGTGGCTGAAAAGGCCAAAAGATGATGAAGACAAGAAAAAAATGCAGACCATAATGTATCTAAACTTTAACTGTGTTTTCAAGCAATTCACAAAACTCCAATTGGAAAATGACTGCTAAAACAGCATTCTTACATGCTATTTCACCACTGTTGTATATAATTTTACTTACACTGTAATACAAATCTCTTTGAAAAAGACACTAAGTAAACATTTATATCACAAAATCTGGCATTATCTACTTGCTTCTGACCCATCTAATCACACACATCAACCTGCCCAGGTGTTTTTTCCATGTTCCCACAATTTAGAGGGAGAAAACAAAAACACTGCTTTACTCAGAGTGCAACATACCCACATTGTCAAACCTCTCCAAGAGCAAGTTTTCTTCTAAAGCAAATAAATTTCTTTCCAAGCTTATAAACATTGCATATCTGCCCCACTTAAAAATATCAGCGCAACTACATGGGGGAGGACACAGCTCTGAGTTATCACAACGCCTTTACGCCTGAGCAAACCTCCCCGCAGGGGAAGGCAAGCAAAGCAGCAGCTACACCTCTTTGAGGGAAAAGGATTTTTGATAAATCATGGGTTTAGCTACTAAAACATCTTATGGTATGTGGGTACTGACATTCTTTAGAATGGCAGGACACAGCTACATTACAATGGGGGGGAGAACGTGTGTGTGATCTTTGCTCTCAAAGGACACCAAATGCTGCTCAGTCAGATGAGCATGGGATGCTTTCATTCAACAAGACAAAGAAAAAAGCCATTTCTTGCAAGTTTCATTCATTTCAGAAACATGAACTCTGTCCTGGTTTGAGACAGAATGGAACCAATTGTCTGTTCAGTGGTTTTACTTTTCAGCTCAGTCCCTAAGTAACCGCACCCTGAAGCTGAGTGTATTTTTGCAGATAATGTCTGCTTCTAGCAGTGATAATGCTCAGTGTGTAGAGTTACTAACTACCACGAACTGATATGCAGAAAAGCTCTTGCTTATACTTGCACCTGCGCAGGCCATGGTCACTGCTAAATCTTGTGTGCCACAGTTGAGTGCCCTAAGTAGAAGTGCTGTAAGTAAGAAGGTTGCATTTGCAAGGAGTAGCAGACAGGACAGGTGACCCTAGACTGACCAACAAGGTATTCCCTCTGTGTCATACTAGAGTCAAGCTCTTCTATGGACAGGCACTGTCTGTTATTCTGCCTTCAATCCCAATCTCCAAATTCCTGGAGCCAGTTCCTGATTCCAGTTCCCGTCTACCAGAGTCCACAGTCTGGGACTTCCCCCATGCCTGCCTTGTAGCATCAGTGGTAGCATGATTATCATTAGGGGAGTTCAATAGGGGGTTTGGATATATTTGTATAGATATTTCATTATTTTCTTATCAATATTGTTATCATTACTGTTCCATTAAAGATCTTGTGGGTTTTGTTGTTGGTTTATTGTTTTGTTGTTGTGGTGGGTTTTTTTAACCCAGAAGTTTTCTCTCCCTTATTCACTTTCCCTTCTGAGAAGGAGAGGGTTTAATAGAGCATCTCTTATTCATTTAGTGGCCAGCTCAGTCTCAACCCAAGAGGTACAGACTGAGACACAAACAATGAAAGTTTTAGCTGTGTGAGGACACACACTTTATACTTGATTAATTAGTACTGTAGTAATTAACAGGTAACATTATTTCTGTCATTCTAAGAAAAATGTATTTGATATAAGCATCACAAACAGAAAAGAATCAAATGACTACTAGCCAGGTACGCCAAAAAAAAAAGCTGTTTGGTTGTGGTTTGTTTTTTTATTAAAACCAAAACTAGTCACTTCCTCTTTGCTCTTGAAAAGAGTCTAATTACTTAAATTCAACAACTATAAACTGTGGAAATTGTAGGAGTTCAAGCTTCCACATGAATATTGATTCACCAGTATCTCTACATAAAAGAGTGAATTCCCACAGAGAGTGATCAGTAGTACAAGAGTAATTTAGCTCTTGTAGGAGTCAGTATGCTTAGCCTTTTGCCCTTAACATGATAAAAATGTGTGAAATCATTAATTAACATTGTAAGAAAGAACTGAGTTGAAATAATTGCCCATTCTGCTTCTTAAGTATCCTCTTTATATCCCCTTCTGTTTCTATTCAGGATCTTTAAAACAGCTAAATAGACAAACCTTGCCAACATTAATTTCTTAGAGATAACCATAGATGGGAAACTCCCAACATTCAGGAGAAAATGGATCTCATTTACTTACCAACTGTCTCGGTTTTATTTGCCACGTAAAAGGAGACCTATAGCTCCAACAAGTAATTATAGATAAAGCACTGCATGTATAAACCTGTTATCTGAAACTATGCCAGCCTATCAAAACAGGGCCTTTTTTAAAAAGCTAATTACCTTTGTGATGGCTGTTCCTTAAAAACAAGTTTCTCTTAATGTTGGGAGCAGAACTCAGTGAAGTTGATAATTGACAATGATTTTGTCATCTCTCCAGCTACATCCTAGATTTTACTTTCACTTAAGGGGTACAAGAACAAAACCTCTTGCTAGAGCTACAGAGTGTAGGTAAAAATAAGAAAAAAAGTAATTGTCTTCTGCTTCCTATATCACATACAGAAGTTACAGATAAGACAGACATCTGTTGTCCCAGTATCACAGAGAAATCGTGGCATTTATTTGCCAAATATCAGATGCCCCAGAAGGCAGACTTACCTCTAAAGTTTAAAACCAGCACATCTAAGGGTGCTAGCATTAATACAGCCATTCCTCTCTTATTAGAGCCTCCACTGACACTAAAATATTTGCAAGGCTTTCCTGTCTCCCCCTTTGGGAGGCACAATTTATTGCTGAAATCAATTAAATGAGTCCTAGCAGAGCATTAGATGGCCAGGGATATCCAATGAGCTGGGTTTGTACTACATTCATTTTCCTATCTCCCAGGTCTAACACTGGTGCAGCTACTTTGATCTACTTACACAGAGGGCTAAAGACAGTGAGAACACTTAATTACTGTCACAGGTAAAACAGCTTGGGAAAAAAAACCAACATTTTTTTGACAGTTATGATAGCTGGGTACTGGGAAAAAAAAAAAAAAAAAAAAAAAAAGACTAACTGGGCAGCCCATCACCTCTTTCTACAGAGGCCACCCTTGCAGCCCCCCTTTCCCCCTCACTACCAAAACCATGCCACATACAGACAATACCTCTCACGGCAAGGCAACTAACAGTACTAGAAGCTGGCATATCCAAGCACACCACAAGCCAGTGAGCAGACAACATGGACACAGGGGACAGCAAAAATCCATGATAGCTTCCACAGAGCACAAAGCACTTCCTTATGCAGGTACGTTCCAAGTGTGGCTCAGCCTAAGCACCATCAGTAGCTAGTGGGCAACTCAGGGCAAGTTCCTGGGCAGACGCTACATTTTCATCACCTTAGTTTTATTCACTTAGATTTCATGCACAGAAACAGAATTTCATGCACAGAAACAGAATTTATATACAAACAAGTACTCATAGTCCAAGCCATTCAATGACAAAAAACAACTTTCAGATTAGCTGTAGTTAAAACTAAGATCTCAGATATGGTCACAACCATGAAAGTCTTGCTGTTGATAATTTCCACAGTGAACACTTAGCAATTCTTATAGTAAGGAGTAGGGGATTGGTGCTACCCTACTGATTTTTCTCAGAAATCATGACTCATCCACGTGGATATCAATCCAGCACTAACTTTCAGTTAGCTCCCACACTTCTGCAACCCATAGTTTTGTTAGAAAAGGACATAGTAAAAGGACAGAGTAAGATAGAAAACTAGCCCGTTTAGCAACAAACATGGTCCACGTTTGGAGCAGTGATAGCAATGAGGGTGACCAAAATGCTTCATCACCACAATTCTCAGGCAGGGAACTGTCTGACTCACCAGCTCTTCCCAGTTCAGCCAGATGGTGAAAAATACAGTCTAGCAAATGCTATCTGCAGAATAATGACTGGAGGTGACTTAAAAACTAAAATCATACTAAGGCTGCAGCATAAGGAAAGGTATAACAGCAGAGAAACTTTCAGGGATAGTGTGCAACTGGTATGCCAGGAATCTATTTCACAACAGTTCCCTAAGCAACACTGCTTGCAAGCAGCACGGGGGATGGAGTGAGGATTCCATGGCCAGGCCCTGTGAAGTTACAACAGAGATGGGAACTTGAAGTCGCTACAGAGCTGATAAGCTGCCTGTTTGCGACCCTGTGCCAACAGTCTGACAGTTTTTGACAAAGTGCTGTCCTTTGTGAGAACTTTGCTCATTATAATGTCATTAGGACACCAAAACACACCTCCAGCCCAGAGGCTACCTGCCTCCAAGATGCGACCACCGCTTGCTCGGTTTGCACAGTAAGTTTTCTTCAGCTATATCTTTAAAAGCAAAAAGAGAAATTTACACCAATCGTAATAAAGGTATCTATGACTAGAGTTACTCAAGCTCCACCTTGAAGGTAAAAGTTATTATAAAAATGGTTTAGGTAAGGAGGGATGCTACGGAAGACATCATCGTGGACAAGCCAGAGCAGACATCATCTCTGACTCCTGGGATCAGTCAACGGGCTGAACCTTTCTTCCCCCCCTCCCCCCCCTTAGGGACACCTTTGGGTAAGATCGGACTTTAAACTTAGAAACTTTTTAGAGCTGCTCTTTAACTGAGCACAGCTGTATACTACATGTATGTATATATATACTTTGCAGACAGTGTATTTATCACCGGCAGTCTAAAAGAACTTGTATTCGTGTTGCTCTCAATAAGCAGCACTTTTCATGCAGCTAGTCACAGAAGTTCTCTCATCAGGAGCCATGAGATCTTTACTGACTGCGTGGTACCGTGGAGCGTGACGGTAGGGGGGCTATTAGCAAATCCAGAGCCGTGGTAGTTCAGATGGACTGAACGCGACTGGACTGGGATCCGAGCCGTGGTAGTTCGGATACACTGAAGGTGACCAGACTAGTAGTGCCAAACCAGACATCATTCAGAACCTAAGCCTAGCCACCCCCAGCCCCTCTGATAGCTGAGGACCAGCTGGAACACAAGGGGGGTTATTTTCTGCCAAATTACCCTTTCACGAAACACTATCCAAGTACTACAAATGATACAATGACAAAGAAGTACTTGAGCCTTTGAACTCTCATTATAGTTGAAAATTCCTCAATTTTAAAGAGTAAGTTAAAATTCAAGGAAAAAAAAAAAAGAGCAGGCTGAATTAAGTAAGCATCACATCCTAAGGAAATAATTAACTGTTAAGTGAACCATGTGCTGTTTGTTATTTAAAATACTGATTAGGCTAATTATGCCCAGAATCTAGGCTAGGGATTAGTGGAAATCTTTTCAGAGGCAGGGTTTGCTGCATTAAAAAGCTGCTGCCCCCCATCTAAACAGCACAAGATACCACTTTGAACATCTTATGATTATCAATAGTTTAAAAAGATCATCTTGTATCTGTTATTGGACTAATAATATAGCTTCTATTTCCCTTTTGACCATGAGACATGTATGAGCATTAAAAAGTATACAGCTATGCCAAGAGATACTACAATTTCACTACCTCCTATTTTACAATTGCCTTAAAGTCTCAAAGAGTTTTCCTTCAACATTTGAGTCTGCTTGTCATTTACTGATCTGAAAGCCAAGGCTAAAATTTCTTCTGAGTAAAAGGCAACAATATTATTAGCCGGCAGAGACAGATTTAAAAAAAAAAAAAAAGACATTTATTAACTCACACTACACAAAATAAAGTCTGCAGACTTGCTTTGTCAAGGCAGACAGACAAGGTCCGTACACAGCAGGTTTGACACTCCCCACCCTCTACACTACACACAGCACAAGCTGCAACTGAGTGAACTTTAGAGATCACACCACTGTGAGGCAGAGAATTCATTACAGGCATGAATACTAAAATTACAGCCAAAGACCAGAACTACACAGTTAAAAGCTAACTCTACAGAAACAAGGTAATTCATTAACTTCCACTTCCCCGTCGGTCTCCATGGCTATGATCTCAGAGAGATCATACAGGGCCATCTTGCCAGACGAATGATGTCTTCCCCGGGATAGCCGAAGCGTGCAGCGGTGACAGCAGTCCCCAGCCAGAAGGAATGCACACCGTACTGCTCGGGACGCAGCCCCAGCAGCTGCAGGGCCCATCGGAGAACAGCCAGGAACTCCCTCTTTGTGACTGTCCTATTATCCGAGTGCACAAAGAGGGGCCCTTCCAGCTGTGACCGAGCCGTCACATAGCTCCGGAGGGCCAGAACAGGGCACACCCACGGCTCTCCAGACAGTCCAAGGCTGATGACATGTCTCTCCTGACCCACGGCAGAGTTACGCAGAGAAAACACCGCTCTCCTCTCCATCAGCTGAAGATCGTTCAGGTACAGCAGCTCAGGCTGCAGTACATTACGGTGCTTTGCCACCATCTCTCCAACCCGAAGTGCCCCAAAAAAAGCTACAGTAAATAACGCACGGAACAGTAAGCATTCATAATGAGTTATACATACAGATTCCAGAGCTCCTAGGAGAGACCGCAACATCTCAATTGTTATAGGCAAGTATTTATCCCTCAGGATGCCCACCCGACGTTTTAGCCCTGTCACCATGCAACACGTTATAGGGTCTTCCAAAGGATCAGGGTTACCAGTCAGTTTTGATAAATAAGACAACGCTGCCACATGCATGAGTGTCTTTGAAGATAAACGAAGAGATTCTACAACCAAAAACCCTCTAACTTGATCTTCTGGAATCGGCCAGACCGCAGGCATTCCCATGCTCTTCCTGAAGTCAAGGAATTTCTTCAGCCCTTCAAGGTAAGTTTGCCAAAGCCTACTATCCCCTGAGCGCTCCAACAACGACAACGTCTTCAGAGGCCGAGGTCCCAAGGAATGTTTCCAAGGGCAGCTAAAGCCCCTTCCTACAAGAGAGGATCCACGTTAGCACGTGCGGACCACGTACGCAGCAACACAGACAGTATTGCTCAGTGCAGCGCACCCCGGGCAATGCTTTGCTGGTCTGGGTGCTTAGAGCCAGCTCACAGCATCCAGACCCCCTTAGAGCCAAGACAGTTTTCAAACAGCAAATAGGAAACTACAAACAACGTGCCAAGCCCATTTCAGGCTCGGCCTGATAACACTCTTGAGAATTTCAACTTGGTGGCATAGTAACTGAGAAACAAAAAGCTGTTTTTAAAATTACCCCTTCTTGGTATAGCTGACAAATTACACTCGCAAAGGGCACACCACACGCTCTCCCCAGAAAGCACCGTATTTCCCGGGCCAGGAACGGGACTCCCTCGAAACCTCCCTCGTACAAGAATTTGAGCAAAGCCAAGAAAACGCTGCCCGGTGAGAGCCACGGCCGCCAGCGACCCCCTGGCCCAGAGCCACGGGCCAGGCCCCGGCCTTGGCGAGGGCAGGCACCGAGGAACCCCCAGTGCCCGCGCTGGCAGCCCCGCCAGAGCGCGGCCCGCACTTACCAGACACCGCCGCGACGCGCTCCCCGCGCTGCTGGGGGCCGCGGCTCCGCGCCGCCCCCGCAGTCCTACACCCTGCTGCTCCGCGGCTGCGAGGAGAGAAGGTGGCTGCCCGCCCGGCGAGGCCCAGCTCCAGCCACTCCATGCCCGGCTCCTGGGCCAGCAGCGCCAGCATCTCCCAGAAGGGCCGGGCGGCAGGCGCAGTGCGGTCGCTGTCGGACATGGTAGAAGAACGGACGGCGCGCTCCAGGAGCCGAGCCAAGCCAACGCGTCGCACCGCGCAGAGTGCCAACAGCTGCCCCGCACCAGCCTTTTAGAGCCGCGGAGGGGCTTGCAATGCCCTGCTCCCATTGGCTGCTCGGAGCAGCGCCGGAGACCCGGGCGGGACAGTGGCTGTCCGTCCGGTGGGGTCGCACGGCCGGGCCGGCCAGGGCGGTGGCGGGTGTGAGGCGGCCGCTAACGGGGCGGTGCCGCGGCGGCAGGGAGCGGAGCAACGGGCTCCGCCTTTTCTCGCACCTCTGCTGCCGAAACCGCCAGCGGGCGTGGAGTTACCGATCAGGTTAAAAGGCCTGGAGACATCTCCAGCTGTCCAGGATGCTATTTACAGAAAGCTTCCTGTAGACAACGGCTCAGGGTGCCTGGCTGCCTTCTGAATTACTCATCAGCCATCCTGAACCGCTGTTAATTGCAGATAACACACCTCGGTGATTTATGCACAGTTTAATGAGATGGCCACTACCAACCTGTCAGCCTCGCCCCTGCTCCCACGAAGGTCATGAAACATCCTCCTAGAAGCTATGCTAAGGCATGTGGAGGACAGGGAGGTGATTTGAGACAGGCAGCTTGGTTTCACCAAGGGCAAGTCCTGCCTGACTAACCTAGTGGCCTTCTGTGGTGGAGTACCACATCAGTGGACAAGGAAAGGGCAAGGCTTTTGACACTGCCCCCCACAACAGCCTTTTCTCTAAATTGGAGAGCTACAGATTTGGTATATAGACTCTAAAGTGGATGAGGAATTAGTCCCATCCCGCAGGTAGTGGTCAACAGATCGATGTCCAGGTGGAGTCCAGTGACAAGACCTGTCCCTCAGGGGTCCATACTGGGACCAGTACTGTTTAATATCCTCATCAATGACACAGTGGGATTGAGTGTACCCTCAGCAAGTTTGCAGGTGACACCAAACTGAGTGTTGCAATTGACACATCAGGGGGATGGGATACAATCCAGAAGGACCTGGACAAGCTTAAGAAGCTGGTCCATGTGAACCTCATGAGGTTCAACAAACTTAAGTGCAAGGTCCTGTAGCTGGGTTGGGGCAACCCCAGTATCAATACAGGTTTAAGGATGAAGGGATTGAGAACAGCCCTACAGAGAAAGACTTAGGAGTACTGGTAGATACAAAAATGAACATGAGCTGACAAAGTGCACTTGCATCCCAGAAGGCCAACCGTATCCTGGGTTGCATTAAAAGAAGTGTGGCCAGCAGGTAAAAGGAGGTGATTCTGTCCCTCTATTTATTTCTCTCTGGTGTGACCCCATCTGGAATACTGTGTGTAGCTATAGAGTCCTCAGCACAAGGATGTGAACCTGTTGGAGCAGATCCAGAGGAGAGACACAGACCTGTGAGACCCACCCAGCCAAGTCCACCTTCGAATAAAGCTGTGCAGCGACCCCGGCAAGCGCCAGCCGCGGCAGTTCCCGCTCCCTCAGGATGTGGCCCTTACTCCCGGCGCGGATCTGGTCCCCGGCCATACACCGTGTGTGTGCCCGCGCTGCTGCGGGTGGGCTCGGTTTAGTGACGGAACAGCGCGCGTGGAGGCGGAGGAGAAGGAACACGGCGGGGCCGAGGCGGGGGCGCACCCTGTGTCACCATCGGTTGCTCCTTAGCCCCTCGTCGCAGCACAACGGAGGCGCTAACGACTCCCGCCCGAGGCCGGGGGCGGAGGCCGGACAGCGTGTGTGGCCGGACAGCGTGTGTGGCCGGTCAGGCGGGACCCGGCTGAGCCGTCCCCGCTCCGCCCCTCAGGCGCAGGGGCCGGGCCGCAGCCCACGTGTCCCGCTCCGCGAGTGGGTGAGAGAGGGGCGGGGGGCGCTCCGACCCGTTGGGAGTAAGGGCCAGGCCATAAAAGGCCAGCGCGGGGTTGTCCCCTCCTGTACCTCCAGCTGCTGCTGCTTCGCGCTTGAGGGGTCCTGTGGTTGGCCATGGAGAGCGCTGGACGCGAGCTGCCCGCTGCCCCCTCACCCTTCTGGGCGCTGCTGGCGCTCCTGCGGCGGGAGCCGGGCCTGGGGTGGCTGCCGCGTGCTCGGGCTGGCGGTGCCAGGCCGCGGAGTGCCCGCGGAGGAGAGGCTGGCAGCGGGGAAGGAGCCGGTGAGTGTGTCCCGGAGGCCGGCCGGCCGCGTTCGGGGGGAGGGGGCGGGTTCTTCTCTGCAGACTAACTCTTGATGCTGGAAGCTACTGCTGGTTTTGTGGTGGCTTGGTCGTTCTCAACACCTCGTGCGCACGGGGATGCAGAAGCCTTCCGATAGCGTGCTGCATCTGTCACCAGGCTTGAGGCGTTGTTTTTAAAGAAAAAACAATTACTGGAGTTTTAATATTGGTTCTTTTGGTGGGTGGTTTGTTTTGGTTTGCGTTGCTTAGTTGTTTTGGGCATTTTTTTCCGGGGGAGGTGATTTCGTGGGGTTTTTGGGTTTGTTTTTTTTTTTTTTGTTCGATTGGTTTGTGGTTTTTTGGGGTTTTTTGAGATTTTGATCCTTTTCCTGTGCTCTGGCTGTTGGAAGAGTCATAGGAATGCATGGGACAAGCTTTTTTCAGAGAAGTTCAAGCAAAAGCTGAAGGGTGTTGCAAGGGAGGAAATGTCTGCCTGCTTTACTGTCGGTGAGACTGCATTGTTTGCTGTTGCTAATGTCGATTTCTTTCAACAGATGAATTCAGCCAAGTTCCTCAGAAGCATCCCTTGGGCCCTTGGCCCCTGAAGGCTCTGCTGTTACTGGAGGACTCGGGAGATAACCACTTATGGCAACTCTACTATGAGGGCCTGAAGAATTTCCTTGCCTTTAGAGAAGGCATGGCTCTGCCTGCAGCCTGGCCAATTCCGGTGGATCAAGTGAGACAGTTCTTGGTCTTCATGGAGTCCCAGAATCTGCCTCCCACAATAATAATAATGTATATGAAAGGACTGTCTTTCATCTCCAGAATGGTAGATCATCCTGATCCTCTTCAAGATCCTGTTATCCGTCACATGGTATCACAGTTGAAACGCAGAACTGGCTCTTCAAATGATAAATGCACTCCTGTAACTATTGAAGTATTAAGATCCCTCCTGGGGACTCTGGAATCTGTGTGTAGCTCACCTTATGAATGCATATTGTTCCGTGCCATGTTTACTGTAGCTTTTTTTGGTGCGCTCCGTATAGAAGAGATGGTGGCAAATCATGTAAATAGAGCACAGCCAGAGCTCCTGTACTTGAGTGACCTCCAGCTGACAGAAGGGAGTGCAAACCTCTGTTTGCATACATCTCATATGGGCCAAGACAGGTATTTGATACAACTGAGGTTATCTAAAGAGATGTGGGTATGTCCTGTTGAAGCTCTCCGTACCTATTTAGGAGCACGGCCACGAGGAGAGGGCCCTCTCTTTGTACACTCAGACAGTATGGCTGTGACAAAGAGGGATTTCCTAACCATCTTCCACCGTGCTCTTGGGCTTGCTGGGCTTCCTCCAAAGCAGTATGGTGTGCATTCCTTCTGGCTGGGGACTGTTGTAACAGCAATATCTTGTGGGTATTCTGATGAAGCTATTAACAGAATAGCAAGGTGTTGGTGAAGATCCTGAAGAAGACCTAGTTTTATCTATCTTCTTCCATAGTAAGGAGTGTCTTCTGCAATGCAGAAATGTTACACTTTATACAAAACAAAGTTTCAGTGCTCTGTAAAGTTACAGAGAAAGGGAGTGACTAGTATGAGAACTCTTCCTACCTATGATGGTTTTAAGAATGGAGTGTTGTGGTTTTTAAACTGCTGTGACTCGTGGGCCAGCATGTGCTAATCAGCCCATTTGCTCTTATTGTATTTGAACTTTGTGTAACCTTGTAATAAACGTCATTTTCTTTCAACAACTTTTGTAGTCCTTCTGTTGAGCTCTAGTCAAAGTCTATTCATTGCAGTGATGACAAGATAACTTGAAACAAGCATGGGTCTGTATGGGGTGTGACTGAGATGCAGTTGACTTTCCCACAGCAGCCCTCCCAGTGCTGTGTTTTGCACTGAGAGCTGGCAAGGTGCTGATAACACACCCGTGCTGTGGCTGCTGCTGGCCAGGGCTCACAGCACCAGGGGTGGTTATCCAGCATTCCCCCTGCAGTGGATGGGGTGGACAAGATCTTGGGAGGGGTCACAACTGAAGACAGCTGATATAACTGACCAAAGGGATATTCCACTACCATGTCATGTCAGCTGAACTATAAAAGCTAGGAAAAGGAGGGGGTGGGGCAACTACTATGCATTTGGAGCCCTACTTCCCAAAAAAATAAGCCAGACATCACCCACTGATGGGAAGTAGAAATAGATCTTTGTTTTCTTTTGTTTCCATACACGGCCTTTCTTTGCCTTTCCATTAAACTGCTTCTGTCTTTGCCCACAAGTTTCATTGTATTTTCTTCCCCCTGGTCCAGCTTGGGGGGGGGGGCAGGGAGTAATAGAGTGGCTTGGTGGGCACCTGGTGTCCAGCCAAGGTCAAGCCATCCTTTTTATTGTCTAATGTAATGAGAAGTAAAGCCAGCTAATGGTTGGTGATTGGAAGGTGTTGAGTGTGGAGGGAATTTAGCTGCTAACTGAAGGGGGCATCAGCAGGGGCGTTGACCCTGTTGTCCAAGTTGGAGTTTCAGGGCAGTTATATCCAGCCTCAGCAGTCGCTGCTGTTGTCTCAGTCTCCTTACCTACAGAAGCCTTCCACTTGATAATTCTCAGGATTATTTGCTGATCCCACTTCAAAGGATGTATCAAATCTGAATCCTGATCAAAAATATCCTTTAACTGAAATGTGGCTAATGCATCAAAGATGACCCGGCTCAGTTCAAAGGATGCTTTATAGCAGAGGCTGTAAGTTAAGAGACAGCTAACACAAATAGCCCTCAGTCTGTGATTGGAACACTTCTTAAAGAAAGACTCTCAATACCGATTACATAACTAGTCTCTGAGAAGCAGGATCATAAGAAGGTTGTGTCACCTTTCATAACGAGGGTGTTTGGACTAATGGCATCCCCTGTAGTGCAACACATTGTCCTGTTTGCAACAGCCAGCATCATAAGGCTTTTCTCAACACACAATCTAGTTTCATAGAATCACAGAATGCTTTGAGTTGGAAGGGACCTCTAAAGATCATCTAGTCCAATACCCAAAAGGCTTTCCAAGAGGATCTTTAGTTACGGAAGGGTCTTGCTCAGCTCTCCACACACAGCACACTGCAAAGACAGAGCTGTGATAGTAGACAACAATCTGTTAATTTCCTGGCATACATTTGGGAGCTGCCCTTCTACAGCTGCCTTTACTACAAGCTGTTGCAGAATTAGCACACTGTGATGCTGAGTCCCAGTCATCCCGCTCATACACATGAATGTGAAGTGCTATGTCAGAGCAGCTAGAACTCTCTCTGTGACTGCAAGATAATGGGTTGAGTTAAAATATCCATGTGAAAAGTGTGTCAGGGGAAGCAGAGGTCTTAGGCTGGGTGATGAGAGAGAGAAGGAAGAGTTTGGCTCACCAGCTTTGGTTATTGAGGGAAGACAGGGAAAAGGCTTGTTCCAGGAGTGAGGGGGAAGACTTTGCTTTATTGTGAGAATGTAAGGGAGCTCTCTGGGTCACAAACATTTTACTCAAGGGAAAAGGAATTTGTTAGGGAAGGAGAAGCAGGATTCTGCTTTGTACATGATGGTGGGGATGGAACTGACTGTCCAGGACCAAATGTTTGTGGGCATGATTGCTCAGCCTTCTGCTGTGTGATCACACATGGAGTCCCGGACTGCTCTTTAATCCCACATCTCAGGGGCTGGCATGTGGCAATGACAGATTGGAGGAAAGTGTCTGGAGGACCCATTTTACTGTCCCAGATTATCAATTCCATCCCTGCCCAGCAGGTCTCTGTTAAAATACAAGTGCGAATTGATAATCTTTTCAAGGCTGTGAGAAGAGTGCTTTCAGCCACAAAAATGGTAAATGCTTCTGTTTTACTGCTCCTTAATTTTCTGAGAGGAAATCAGCCTGTCTCAGAAACCAGGGTATTCATGGTAGTAACAGAGACAGCTTCACACTAAGAAACTCAAAGATAGAAATTTGCTGTCTCTCTATGTTGATGTAATTACAGTTCACCTAAGAGATGGGACAAGAAAGGGTGTAGAGCTCACTAGAGATGACTCAAAGTCAGGAAAGCCTCTCTGGATGGCCCCAGTGATGAACTCTGTGATGCCAAGCAAGCAGGGAAGAATGGTACGGGGGAAGAAAGGCATGGAGGAAGAACTCATAAAATTCAGACGAATGCCACTGTGCAGAGCTGCTGTCCCACTGGTTCCTCATCAGCTCTGTAAGCTGTTCCAAATGGAGATGGTCACTCTTCTCCCAAAAGAAAAAAGATTTCCTGAACAAAAGCTTAAGGCTGTGCTGCACCTACAGGTTCACAAGTGGTTTCTTGGCACCAGTACCAGCTTACATAAGCCCTTTCTCATCCACCACTGTTGATTCCCTCTCTGTGCCATCTCCCTCAGCTAGTACACTTGACTAAACCTGAAGCAAATATAGAAACAAACATAGATTAAAAATAATCAGACCAGCTTTATTGTGTAAATCTACAAACAGTTGTACTGACCCAGCTGAGACCAAGGAAGAAAATGGCATAGGCTGGTTTTCCTGCCAAAAAGTTTTCATCAAATTGCATCCTGAAAATACCTCTGTGAAGTAGTCTTCCTGGGGCACTATCTTCCTACTGCACAACCACCCATAATTTTAATTGCTGCATGTCCTGAGGCTAAGTTACTGCAGCAACAACTCCTGGATAACTAAGCCAGGCAAGGGGAAGGAAATTACACCAGTTTAACTGATGTGTTGTTAAAACTTCCAAGGAGGTCTCCTTGCCAGGTTGCTAAGCCTTGTGCACATCATAGGGGTGAAGCTTTGCATTACAGCATAAAAAAATCCCGTAAACCATTCAGCACAACAGCTCTGAAAAGCAGCCACTTCCTAATGAGGGGTAATCAATTAACAATTTTAGACAAATTTATTCTGCTTTACCTTATCAACGTTACCAGGTAGATGCAGATAGATACTTCTTTCTTCTTGCCAGGCTCAGACTGTAGCGGAGTGGGGCAAAATCAGCTGTAAACATGGTCCTTAAAATGTCGAGGTAAACTGATGGGAAGACTGGAGGTAGCACACAAACTCTTTATAGAGATGAAGCCTTAGACACTATATCCTACAAATTTAGACACAGAGAGCTCAAATCTTAAAATTATTAAAGCCTTGCATTCTTCATCGAATATTTCTAAAGATATCTAATACTCTTTAGCCACAAATTCCAACAGTGTTATGTAGGTTGGACCTCAATATCCAGTACAAGTCACTCCTTTAGATTTATTCACCTCTTTACTTCCTGGCACATTACCTTTGTTCCTTCAGAAACTCAGATTTACTTTAAGACCAGATCAATTTAGAAACAGGTCTTACATCTCACCTTGACTTTCATGGCAGCATGGTGTACCATTATCTGCCCAATCACTTCATGGCACACCCCATCCTCTCACCCCCAGTTGCTTGGTAGCATGAGCTCTCACATCCTCGTGCTACACACACATTGTACATTTTATTTGCCCCTAAGCTTTGGAATGAGAGCCTTTAGGGGATTAAACAGCAAAAATCACAGAGGATTTTACTGAAAACACACAGTTGTTGGTCATGCAATAGAAAAATCAGCACATGTAATATGAGTGACCAGTATACACCGTGTGCAGTTTCTGAGGGATATTTAACAGTAAGGTGAACTTCCTTGAGCATGGAAGGAACAGAGGCAAGGTATGTCATCTATAGAACTCCAGCAACACACTGGAGGAACTTCTTCCTTATAGTGTCTCCTTGAATATATGGATGTGGGTATCTTTCTGCCACTGAGTTCACATTAGTGTTAGGGCATTTTTTTGTTGGCACTTTTCCTCTCCCTCACCCTCTCCTCTTCTTTTTAATGAAGATATTTCTCATTCAATTAATTTCTAATTCAATTAATATTTAAGTTTTAATCATCAGCTGATCCTTAGTCATTTCATGCCTGGACATAAGATGAGTGCCAAAGGCTAGTCCTTCCACAAGCTTTTCTGGCCCTCACCACATAGTTCACAAAGTGGGTTCTGCAAGTGCCTAGGCTGCACCCTTTTAGCATGCTCTGTCAACTTCACAAAACCCCACTTCCTACAAACCAAAGATGTTTAGGAGACCCATCCACTGTATCCCAAGAGCTGCCCTTCACTGCGAGGGACTCACAACAACCGTCAGCATGAGCTGTTCAGGCTACAGTAACCGGTAAGCCAATGCCATCCTTCTGCTTCAAGCATGCTCAGCCCTCAGAGCCACTACTTTCTGCAGGACTTCCTAACTGCAGTCACCTGTACAGACACCTGAAGGCAATGAGGAAAGAGGCTTGATGACAGCGCATAGCACTCCACACTCCCTCCTGAAGCCATGCAGATAACCAGCTACTTTCATAGTCAGGAAGGAACTGGTAGGCTCAGTGCAGACCAGTATCCATCCGTGCACCTGTGTGTGCCTTCACACATGTGTTCATCCATGCATTTGTTCATCCATGCATCTGCCCAGAGGTGTGGGCAGGAAATGACAGTTGGAGGGTTAAGAGCTGTCAAATCCAGCTGGGCTTGCAAGACTCAAGGGATGGCTTTCATGAGCCACTGGTATTGTCCCCACCAGGGTCCCCAGTGCTAGAAATTAGACCTGTTTATTGGATGAACAGTATGCCTGGAAGATGTACCAGATTTAGGCAGCTTGCCCTAAGCTGTCTGTGCTTTTACTGGTCCTGTTTTAGCAACATTTAAAAGAGACAGCATGATTTTTTTTTTTTTTTTTTTTTCCTAGATCATGACATTTGAATGTGCCCCAGCTTGGCAAGCCTCCATTTTCTTGGAGGAGAAATGCTGATGAGTGGGGCACAAACCATGAATTGTGTGCAGTGGGTAACTGCTGAAAGGAGGAGGAGGCAAAACGGTTTAATTGCTCATCCGATCAAGCATCTCAGGCTGACCCTCCTCTGCAGGCTGCACTTCGTTAGGCACAAGTGCAGGGCTTACATGTTCCTGAACTCAGGCTGTGACCTGCCCTGGTCATGGAAACCACATGTCAAAAAGTTCAGAGGGGTCAGAAGCATCCAAATATTCTTCTTCATGTAGTACCATCAAGCTATCCCTTCAGATTACAGAAATGGAAGGTCCCTTTTTGGGACACAGAGAGTCCAGTCCACTATGGGGCAGGGATGCAGCACCTCTACTGATGGAAGACCAGGGTCAGTGCAGACCCATCACACACCGACCCCTCCATGGCGGAGGTGCTCAGGGAAGACCTCCTCACTCAGCATGTCCTGGGCCAGCTGGACCACAGCACTGTGTCTCCACATCAGGACCAGCAGTTCCAAGGCCAATGCCTTGCAGCATGAGGTAGAAATCACACATGGTCATTCTTTTGCAATTTATTTTTTCCCAACTCTTTTCATCCAGTAGACGAAATGCACCTCCCAGCGAGCTGGCACTGCACAGCCCCTTGTGAAAAACACGTTTCACAGAAGCCGGCCACCCTGCACCCCCATCTTTGCCAGGCACCTGGTGACACGACACAATGAGCTGCCTTGAATTTAAACCAGTGTACCGAATATCACCTCCTGACCTGCTGCTATCTGGCTGGAAGTTTCATCTGGGGCTTTTCTTTGTACAGCCCAAGTGAACGCAGCCTTTTTGGCAGGTGTTTCCGGCACAGAAAGAAAACAGGCCCCTGTGGTTAAGCCACGTAGTTTACTTCAGCTCGCTCACCAATCGGCTCCAAGTTCAAGTGGCTCCCCCACCTTATCGGAGCCCCTGCCAAAAAACCTCCAGACCCAAAAGAGTATTTTAACACCCAGCACTAACCTCAGTACTTAATGTTACCTGGAGAAAGTAACTTTGAAAAAGTAATTTACAAATGTACTTGGTTTTCCGCGGCAGTGGCTGCAAAAGCTGGGCTAGGGCAGCGGTGCGGTGGGTGCTGCCAGCAGCTCCCATGCCCAGGAGAAGCTTCCCAGACTCCCCTGGCCCCTCGCACACATCTCCATCGCTGGACTTGCTTATCCCAGCCTGAATGGAAGCATGGCAACCTGCCTCCTTTCCACCAAGAAGACTAAGGACAAAGAAATAAAGACCTCTGAAGGCTCCTGAAGGAAAATTAGGCAGTAAAACTAAGCTGAAATATCCAGTGTTGGAATACATGGTAGAGCACAGCCAAGGCCAACATGAGTTCAGGAATCAAAGAAAGTATTCCTGGGCCAAAGATTAGGGGGCATGCCTATCTCTACACCTCCAACCACACAACAAGCACTGAAGTGAGTTCAGCTTTTCCTTCTTACACAAAATCTCCCCACCTGCGGAAGCAAGCACTATTTTTATTATTATTATTAAAAACGATAATTTATTTATTTATTCCTTCTTTTTTTTTTTTTTTGGTGACTGCAAAACTCTGAAGAAGGGGCCTGAGTGCCTTCCCATTTTAATTAGGGTGTTAGCACCTGAGTTGAAGGTGCCACATTGAACTCCTGTTTCTGTGTGATCTACTCTAGTTTTGTCCTGCTCTGTCGGGGAGGTTGGACTTAACGATCTTTGGAGGTCCATTCCAACCCCTAATGTTCTGTGATTCTGTCAGTGGTCCCTTCCCCTTGCTGCTTTCCAGGACACATGGGGTGTGCTGCCTTTGAGTCAGCCTGAGGCAGCCAAGACTGCAGGGAAGCCTGCAGGCACAAGGTTTGTGGCCAGAAGGTTTCTCAGCCACTTGATTTTCCTACTGCATATGCACAGAAGCAGCTTTGTTTTGACAGCATATCTTCCTTGCACCTCTCACACCCACCATCCAGAAACAGGGTGTTCCCCTGTTTTAGAACATGGGCACATGAAGAAATTAATTGAGGGTGTGAATTTACAGCATGTCATGTATTCCATAGTAACTACCCGGGTGTACACTCTCCTACGCAGCAAAACACAAGGTAAAAAGGTGTCAATGGCTTCACACTTCATCAAGGAGCAAAGGCATTCACCCAAAGGTATTCTAAACAAGCAGCTTATTCCTCAGTAAGCACTGCCTTTTTTCTGGCCTAATCCAGTCCAAAGTGCCTCTCTTCATTTCAGGTAATTAGCTCCCTGGCAAAGATAAAGCTTTCACACGTCCTTTCATTGTCAAATGATCTTTCCCTATTTTGGAGTGTCGTATTTGTGCTCTGTGATAAGGAAGACCTCAACTCATTTTAAATGGGAGCATGGGCAGTTTCCCATTGAACAGGACCTGTTATCTCCTGTTAAGTGGGAGATAAAAAGACCCAGTAGCCAAATGCTTGTTAGTGCATGACTCAGACTTTCACATAGTCAGCTAGAGGTTTTATTTATATGATGGTATTTGTCCGCATCATAGGCAGGAACCAGCACTTAAAATTCAGAAGAAGAGTGAGATTATGAGTGTGTTATCTTCAGAGTTGGAGTTGTAAATTTGCAATTATTCAGTCTGTCTGTTATGACAACTGCCTGGTCACTTTAATTTATGTGAAATAGACAATTTTTGGTCACTTTGAGCCCAAAGGCATCTCATCAGCTTCCCAATGGCATTTATCTGTTAAAGGGGCGTGACAAATGCTGGGAATGCCGACGAGAAACTTTACAGTGAAATATTTTTTGTTCTGAAATCCCTGTCCAAGGAATACTCCGGAGAAATTTTACTTAAGGACTAGTGATGTTCTAGGAAGAGAATGCTGTTTGCTGTAGGAGGATATGCTGCATCCCCTCCCAACGGTGCTGGACACCACAGAACAGTGGAGGTGTCCAGTAGGCAGAGCACAGTGACTGTCATTAGATGCTTCTTTGTAGAGCTAACAGAGATGTCAAAGTTAATATCCTTTTGTAACTGTCTACTGGATGTACTTTATGATCAAAGGCATTCCCAAATATTAGTGGCGGTGTGGTGCAGCACAGTGGTCTACAGATGCAGGCAGTAAGAGAGGGGGAGGTTCACCTGATACCAAAGGAGGGACTATGCATCCGAGAGCAGAGCTTCTCCGTCTTCTCTCATCACATCATTCTGATAAAACACAAGAGCGTGCCCTAATCTCACCAAACATTTTATATAACCGGCGTTGGCCAGCACGCAGATACCAGAGGCCTCCTTATTTCACTGTTGTCTCCTTGAATGGTTTCTTATGTGTGTGGACCTCAGAGGACAAGACCTCGAGCTTTCTACATGCGCCTCCCTTTCCTCCTCTGTGAAGGGTATAAATCTCTATTTATAGAGATGGTGTAGAACTCAACTCCTCTCTGAAGACTGTAAGGACTGAATTATTGCTTCAGCTGTGAGTATGACACCCACTGAAGCAGCTTCAGCTCTCCTCCCACAGAATCTTAAGTAAAATTACCAAGCGCTTAGCCAGCTGGAAGGAATAGTATTTCATCGTGATAATTCGGATGGCATACGTTTCTGTAACGAGACCACATCAAAAAGTGAAACTGCAGTCTCATGCGGTTGTTTGCAGAGTAGATGAGTCAGAGCCCCTCTCTTTCCGTGCTGCAACTTGCTAAACCTGTGCTGAGTTTAATAATTTCCATTCCTTTTGGGAGAGAGGGCCACCTTCATGCTGGGTGATCACCTAAGCAGTCTGCACCAGGTAGTAGAAGATCTTAAGGTCTTAACCGTACTGTGTCATTGATAAACAATACTTCATTTAAATTGTTAGATTCAACACACATCTGCTTTGTCAGAAAACCATCATGGCTACAAATACAAGAACAGACAAGATTCGCTGTTAATCCAGTGTCAAAATGAACTCTGGATTCCCCTCTGGATTTAATCCCAGCTTCAAAGTTGATGGGGACAGTTTTGAGTGAGGGTGGCTGTAGAGGGAGGGCTCTACCCATTGCGTTAGCTTCAGGCCATGTGTTCACACTATACATCCCTCATACACTATCAGTGACCATCCCTGTATCAATAAATCCTAAGTCTGACATGAACTCATCATGGCTGCTTTCATACCCTGTTCAACGGGAAGGCTCTGAACTGGCTGACGTGCGATTAAATGCCTCAAAGCTACAAGGCAGAATAAGGCTATCTTGATGCAGATGCTGAGCTTCAAACATCTAGGCCTGCAAGCTTACCCTTGTCTCTAATTCCTCTCAGTTTTATTTGATTCTACATCAAATACAGATGATTGTACCTTTACGCTGCTTTGCTGCACACTCGTTCCTGGCAGTGTCTAGTTCAGCCTCTAATGGGACAGGTAGGGAAAAAAACACCTTTAAAGTGCAATTAAACAACAAACAAGTGCCTCCATCCCCTCTCAATGCTGCTGTAATATAAAATGAGGTTTAAATGCATGCAGAAATCTGGTTTGTTCTACCTCTGCCCACAGTTTCAACAGCAGCGTCTTGATCACATGCATTATGCAGCAGAATACACTGGTTGGAAAGATTTTTCCCCTGGGGTTCAGACTAGACACAGAAATAAGGTGATCAGCCAGTAGTCACCTGAATTCCTAAGAAAACAAGGATTAAGTGAATGGTGTCTGCTTGTTTCTCTCCTCTCCAACAACTTGTTCATGCACTGGCAAATTTCAGTTAAATTCAGTGTAAGAGCAAACACTCCAACGACACCCAGCTCTTAAAAATGTCACAGAAATATGTGAACAATATTTCAGTGCTGTGAGCTGAGCTGAACTCTTCCACATTTTGAGACACAGATCCCTGGGAAAGACAACTTCACCCATTCTGCTCCGACGTATGGGCACCACAGTGGCAATAGCTGCATCAGAACTCACCAGAGCAGTATCAGAAAGAGTGCAGAAGGGTCCCAGAAGCTGTGCCAACTGTGGCCTGTGCGCAGCGTCTGTAGACAAGGATGGAATGAGTCTCTGCATCTCTGGTGGTCACAGTATGGACACCTATGGCTGAGTGAGCTGTCCAGACTTCTTTGGCAGCCAAGAGCGAGAAACTTGCTTTTCTGGAGTACGGTTCACCTTACCAATGTCTGGAATAGACCAAAAGGATCTTACGTCTGAAGTACGTATGATCTGCTATGATCTGGGCTTGCTTTATGGGAGAGAGGGTGGGAGGCAGAAGCAGACCCCTGCCCACACCATTGCACATCTACAAACAGCTGGCACTGTTGAAGCCTGTGAGCACACTCTGGCAAGGTGAGGAGAGAAGAATATAGCCCATGACCATGTTACCCATGGCTGCTGATAACTAATCTTTTGTTTCTCTGAAAGCTTCTTTCCTGACAGTTTTTCTGGAGTGCCGTGCAGATGGGCACATGGATCTGAAACACTTTGAAATACCAGCTGTTGGGCCAGCAGCCCTGCTCTAAGCTACGCTCAGCGTAGCTACGTTGTTCCAAAAGCAAACCCTGCCAAAACCCACCGGTATGTAGAACTTAGATCCCGAGAGGTTCATACACCATCATGAGCCACCTGGCCTCTGAAGCATCTGCAGGACTTTGCAGCAGGGCGCCAGTCCCACGGCACGTGCTCTGAAAGCTTTCCGTGTCACTTCATCTTAAGCACAAGGTGATTTTTTTTACCCCAGTCACTCATCTGGCAAGTGAGGTTGTTTGTGCAAACTGCTGGGTGCTTGGCAGGCAGGTCCCCTGAGGTCTGCAGCAAACCCGGGCAGTAGCAGTGACACAGCTTGAGTCCCAGCAGAGTGAAAAGCTCCAAAGTCAGATGCAAAACTTGTTTTGGGTGAGGCTGTATCTTGGAAACTGTTACTTAGCCCATGGTCACCAAGCCTTGGGTTTCCCTACCAGTTTCATGATGTTTGTATTAAGTATGCAGGCACTGAGCACCAAGGGAAATATCAGTCCTGGGTTTCAGTGCCACAAACACTGCTGCACCTTGGCTGCTACCACTGGGTGTCACTGGGTGACACAGATCTGGTGGCTCCCTGCACCCCAGGGCATTTGCAGATGCTCTGTCTTCTTTTCATGGTCACCCTGACCCCAGTACCCTGGAAATAGCCACCTCAGTTGCTCCTGAGCTCAGGCTTCTTTCTGTGGGCACAGGACCCAGCTCCTGTCCCTGGTCAGAGCTGTGCTGGTGGAGGGGCAGCCTCCCATCCCCTGTGCCACAGTCCCCTGAGCTGAGGACATGAGCCCTGAGCCTTGGGTGGGGTTTGGGAAAGGAGCAGGCTCTGGGGAGGTGAGTGTGAGGCCACACATGTGTGTCACAGCCTGCTGCAATGCAGGTACAAAGTGAATTTGCTTTTTTCAGAGTGTATTACACTTTGCCTTTAACTCTGCCTGAGTGTGCTGGGTTGGGGGTGGCCTTAGCTGGCCTGCCACACTTCCCTGAGCAACAGAGGCTGACCTCAAAGGAGACCCCTTGGATTTGACCAGCAAATGCAGGTCACTCCTCATGCTGCTTGTTGATCAGTGAATTCCTAGCTTGGGATGTCACATTTTTCGCTCTTCCTCAGCAGAAGGATCAGAGTAAATTGTCTGAATACTTCATTGTGCTGCAGACCACACTGAGTGAACAGCTTTTGAAAACAGGAGCACAGAGATGAAGAAAAGCTCCCTTCAGCCACATTGCCTCTTCTCTGATTTTTTCAGTTTTCAGTAACCTTTTTCACTTTTTACAGCCTCAGCTATTTCCTTTTGCTACGCTTTAGCTTCTACCATTCTGCTTACAGCAGCCCACCTCTCTCCTCCTTCCCCCTCCTACCTTCTTTCAAGACCTTCTCAAGAGCAAACCACATCCTTACGTTCCTCTCATTGTTAGAGCCTTTGCTGCTGTTAGAGCTCTTCACTACTTTTTGATCAAGTGGTCTTGGCGTGGCTCCGAACCTAAACTGCTCTTCAGATGCTCCCATCTGCAGGTGTGCAGACCATCCCAGTAAGCCGTGGTTTACATGTTTGAACTAAGATCCCCTTAACTATATCATATACACCTCAAACTCATAGACTATTCCTTGCAGTAAGTGTGAGCTCTCTATCAATCTGAGACTTGGGGTGGGTTTGTGGTCCTGTAAAAATAGGTTGCTAAACAAACTGCTGGACACTTCAGAGAAAGAAACAAAAAAGACGATTCCTATTTTTGCCATTTACCACAGGCTTCATTTTAGAGCTGTTAACCTTAAATCTGTGAATTGGTGGATCATTCAGCAACTGACTCAGACTGGATTCTCATTGCTCTCCTGGCACTGTTTTCACTTACCCATAAAGAGCATGCAGCAGTGATCACAAAATCTAGCTTACGCCAGCTCTTGCAGACTGCATCATCTCCATCCCTCAGCCCTGACAACATTTTTCAGTCTGTGACCTCAAGACTCTTTGCACTGGCAAACATAGAAATGTTTTGGCTTACATTTGTCTTAGGGGATTTGCCATGCTATGTCCAAACAGCATTTCTATCCCAGTCATTTAAGTGGTTTTGCAGCTTGATCAACATTTGCTACATCAAGAGGGAGCTTTCTCATTGACCCCGGACCATGCTGGGAGGAGGCACAAGGGCAAACCCGCTTCTCAGTGACTTATCACATGTATGCACTCAGCCTGTGAAAAGAAAATGGTTTTGCAAGGATTGTAATGCACATGTGGGAAGATAACAGTGGAGGCCTCTGGTCTGAGAAAGATGGGAATCTGCTGTGCTAAACTTCAGATGGGGAGCAACAGGAGAGACACATTGCTCTTTTGACATCTGGCAGCCCCTAATTCCTTTGCTCTGTTGGCCAATGAGTTCAAACCTGAGAATGTGGTTACCACATCAGGAGATGACATTTCCATTCCTGCAGGTCTGGTCCCAAACAATGATCAGAAGATGGATTCAGAGGAATTCACAGGGGTAATTTGCTCCTCAAGCATTTGCCATGGTCAACAGAAAGCATACTCCTATAGGCTAGCTCCCTTGGCCAAGCTCAGTTCCTCCTAGGGAAGCAGAAATATGACTGCATTGTCAAATACCATGGATGCTTTACAGATCCAGTTGGTCTGATGAGGCACATGACAACTGTACTTTCAACATCTCCTATCTCTTTTATGAGTTCAGACAGGTATGGACATGGCCTTGGCACCAGCTTGACCTCTGACCCTCAGGACATGGAAAAAAAAATTGAGTCCCTGCACCACCCTCCACAAGTGACAGTCCTGCCTACCTAGCTGATCTTTTGAAGCCATTACCAGATCCTTTAAATTACTTTCATACAGCCAGTGAATATCCATAAGAAGTACTGACAGAAAACCTGATTTTGCAGACCTGAGTTTGACCCTGCTTGTTTCTGTCTCCTGTTTGCCCTCTGTGTCCTGTGCAATATTTGTGAGATCAAGGAGGACTAGACCTCAGTCCATCATGGTCATTGCCTGCTCCAGTTGTGGTTCCTTCATTCACATCCCACGGGTGGCACCAAACCACAAGACACTTGCAGGGATGTGACAGCTGTTTGCTGTCATGTAAAGCTGTGCGTGCACTAGAGGCACACAAATTTGTCATTATTTTACTTCCCCCCCCCCCCCCCCCCCCCAGACGCCCCAGTTCTTGTTCCCAAGTGCTGTATTCTCTTGGTCAGCTTGTCTCACAGATTCTGATGTTCCAACCACTCTCAGTGTCTGGCAGCCCAGTCCTGAAGCCCACTGCACACTGTTAAACCCAGGGCAAAGTGGGACCTTGGCGTTGTGGTGAACACATTTCTTAGTGCCACATCAACACAGGCAGACACTTCCCTCTTGGGGGACTAGTGACTTTAGCTCAGGCACTTCTGCATGCTCTTGCCCATGTGGGCTATGGATGTCCCTCAGAGGCATCTCCCACATCTCTCAACCCCCATCCCAGCCAGGGGGTGGTAGAAGTTAGAGTCAGACTTGTCGGGCCACAGCCCCTGGGACATCCGTGTGGCCTTGCAGACCCATTGCTGTCATCTCTGATATTGGCATGGCTCCTCTCTTTTGTTTCGGTTACAGCTCAGCTTTCTCAGGCTGATGCCTCTCAGACACCTTTTCAGCAAAATGTCTGATTCATCACCTCCTTCCCTTTGGGCTTCAGAGAAAGTGTGCCTCACTCCTCTGTAAGATGTACCTGCCAGTATAACACCAGCATGGGACGGCTCTTCAGAGTGCCTTTTGCCTATGTTCCCCACCAGAAAAGCACAGCATCACCTTCACAACACGGTAACGGCTTCGGGAGCCCCAGTTACAATAAAAGCCTTTATTCCCCTATCTTCTTAGATACCTACAAGTCTTCAGAGGCCCTGGCACAGCTTTTTTTCATCACCCTAGGGATTTTTTTTTAAGTGTTACATAATTATCTTTAGCACAGCAGTTGCTTACAGACCTCTGCCCTGTACAGAAATTAATATAATTTCTATTCACATTCATGCCCATCTCCTGCTGCAGCTTTGTCCATTGCTCTTGTGAACAGAACCTCTGAGCTCCCATGTTTTGTCTTCTTCTCTTCCCACCCTGGGTGTCTTCTCCTGGTGCTTGCAGACATGATGCATTCCACTGCTGCTTCTGCATCTCACTCCTCATGTGTGACACACTCGTAGCTTCTCTTGTTCATCCCAGCACACACAGCTCAACAGACTGATTTTGTAGAGTTAAAGGTAGGGCTTTTTCATGCCACCTGCCTTAGGTTTCAGTTTTCTCACTGTTTTGGTTCTTCTGTCACATGCGTGGTGTCAGAGCACTACTGTGCAGAAATCTAAGCTCCTCTGCTTGTCAAAAGCCCTGTAAATTCTGGGCAGCTCAATAGCATCTCTGAGTGATTTTTCCTAGATCCCAAGCAGAAATTAGCAGTTTTTCAGGAACCCAGTTAACCAACCCCTTCTGCCTTAGACCTCTTCAAAACCCACCTCTGTTTTCATATGCTATTTGTACTCTCTGCCTAAAGCTCCGTCACTCATGTATTTAATATACAAAGCAGTGGTATCCCTCCAGTCTCTGCTGTGAAGTTGCACAGGGAGTTAACTCCACCAACGCTGGCTGACACCTATTGCAAAGATTGAGTCCACTAGAACTAGCTTTTCTCAGAGGGGAAAAGCAGCATCCCAACCAATATTCTTTTCACTAGTCAAGGCTCACAGGATTTCTTTCATCTGTAAATTAAAAGTTAAACTGTGACATCTCAACAGTGGGAGTCAAAAGCATGTGCCAGCTATAAAAGCAGGAGGATAATTTCTTAGGTAAAGATGACTCATTTTCTTTAAATGGTTCCAGATACTCAGGGAAAAATAGCAAAGCTATAGGTCTGCACATTAAAGAGCCAAAAACTTGAGGATGTTCTAGAGCAAGGGCAAGGCACGTGTTTTTTTGGCAGCCAGGTAGAAAGCTGCGGAAGACATGGAGCAGAGTGAGAAGCTCCTCTCCTTAGGTTAATCCCCATGAGCTGCATTAGAAGCCTGAGACTCCATATGGGTACCTGTGCCAGTTCCCAGTGCAGAAAACAAACCTTTCCCATCCCAAAGGAACAATTTGGGGAACACTGGTAATTTCTCCCCAGGATGTTATCACAGAAGGATGAAATTCTAAGGGTGAAAAGACATAGCTGCTGACTGCTTTCCCGGGTTGGGCTAAACCTAAATTCTTGCTCAGGTTTTGTTCAGCCTCTTTTGTTCAACCATAAAGGAAATAGAAATGTTTTCAAGGAGATGACATTTCAGTGAGACCTGTCAATTGCACACATCAAGATCAGTCCAGCCCAGAACCACTCACTACAGGGAATGCAAGAGCATACTCTAGAAAGAGGGGTTGAGGTAGGTATGGAGAGACCTTCCCTCTGCTTTGTCCTCCAAGCATTCAGCATAACCCCCTCAGGGAGAATTTAATTTCTAAACAGTCGCTGACAAATCAGGTGTTATCTCAGCCCATACCCATGTTTTGTAAAATTAAAAAGGGCATTATGTTGATAGTTGTGATTGCAATCTGTTAAAATAGTAATTAATTCATCATTATACATTGCCCCTTCTATTTTTGTCCTTTAGGCCTACCTACTCCTTATGCCTTCAGTGAGTTGAAACATTGGAAAGCCCTAACCCCATAGAGTTCTGTTACAAATCCATTCAGAGGAAATTCTGCAAGTCAAACCCATCTGCAGAAACATTTCTCAGAAGGGAAGCAAGGACCTCGCAAACTCAAAAGTACCAGCCAGCATCAAGATCTTTCACAGCTGATCAGAAAGTACTTTTTAAAAAAGGCCGTCTCCCCATTTCACACGCGGGGCAGGTGAAGCTGTGGCTCTCCCAGTGTCACTCAGCTGTGGCAGCAGGTCTGAGGACAGGCAGGGTGCCTGTGCAGTAGTGTTTCCCATCTGCAGTTCATCCTCCGGCCACTCAGCAGCCAGCTATGGAGAGCAGGCTTAGGCAAGGTGAATCCATTTGGGCCAAGCTGATCCTGAGCAGGTCGGTTACAGCAGCAGTCAGTTTGGAGTTGTGTATCTAAACGTTTGGAGTCCTATATCTAAGAATTACTTGACCTCCCTTTGGCCAAACTTTGCATCACAAGAGAGGGTTTAGACAGCAGCATTCATTGTCCAAGCCAATGCCCTAACCATGAGCCAAGGATGCAGCTGTTGTTTAGCTGGTCAATAACTCTATGACTGTTAAGATACCAGCACAAATCCCACATACTACATTATCATTTAAAATGTATGTATATATTTCAATGTCCAGATCCATTAGAAGCCCTAAACAAGTCTCTTATGAAATCCTGTGACCTTTAACGCTTACTCTGATGCATGAGATGTTGAACACTGTGGCATTCACAGCAGGATGGTGCTGACACTGGCTTTTAAGCAGCAGGTCTGGTGTCATGGTGGCAGATAAATGCAAACATTTAGTTAAGGTAGTAGCCAGAAAGTCACTCAGCTTTTTATATATAAAAGAAGCAGAGTTTTCTAAGAAAAAATGAGCAGTTGCTTATGTGCTACCGGAGATTTGTCATGTAAGACACGTTAAGTCTCCCTCTTCAGTTGCTTCTATATAATAAATTCATCTACCAAGTTGAGGTCCTGGGTCTCCCCCTACACACTTTTGGGCTGGCTGCCTGTCTTTGGCTACCATGACGCTGCCTGTGGCTAGTGGATGGAGTCAACTACACCCAGGGCAGTCAGTATTTGCAGGGCATCTTGATTGTCAACGCAAAGCCTGCTCTTCTGAAAATCTCAACTTTTTGTGGTACCTGAACAACGATGGAGCCTTTTTGGAAGGCAGCCCGAGGCGGGCGAGGCATCTGGTCTCGGCATGAGAGGCCGGGTTGGCTCGCGTCCTCCAAGGCACGGCTTGGAGCTCCTGGGGCACCCACAGGAGCCAGCGCCCGCCAGAGGCTTCTTAGAAGCGCTGCAGAGGCAGGCGAGCAAGCACCTCACAGATGCGGAGGCAGCAGTCGTCGCTTCCTTCCTCTTTTCCAGAGACAGAAACAGCCACCACCGTGCACAGGCCTGCGGCCTTCTACTCCGCCCCTGCCTGAATCACACCGGTGGCTGCCCAGCGTGAGAGCAGTAGTGACAGAGATCTCCCCTCCCAGCCCCGCGTAGAGCGGTTGCGAAAGATCTGAGGCAGACAAGACGCTCATTCACTTCTTCATAACCAGAAAGACAGCAACCACTAGGATTTCGTTTGCTGATAACGAATTCTGGCCTCTCGCAGATGATCCCAGGGAGGCTGAATTTTGTTTTCAAGAGCTGGCCACTCAGAGCACAACTTGAAGGATGCACAGGTCAGCTAGGACAGGTACATGGTGGTAACTGGTCAGGGATTTTTGCACTTAGAGCTGTGAAGAAAGGGTCCGAGATGTAAAATACATTTCCTCACATCCAGAGACAACAGTTCATTACCATAGTTTTTAACAAGGGAATTTGGCTAACCTGATTGTGCTCATATCTGTCTTTTTTCAGAGGCTGAATTGACTTTTAATTAAGTCGAGGTAGTTAACTTGCTCACAAAAGCGAGTCATTATCATGTTCTGAAATGAAGCTTTTTATTCTTTGCATATTAACCTGAACCCTGTATAGCAGAGGCATTAGGAGAAAGTGCTAAAAGACATGAATTGGCCCATTTATTTGAAATTATTTTAATGGCTATGTTCACTCAAATGCAGCAGTAATACAGGAAAGGCTGAGATGTCACAGTGTCGACTGTTCTTTATATTTCGTGTCTGATCCCTGTGGTGATTTATTTCATTGTGGTGCCATGTGTAAAAAGACTGCTTTTAATACATTTTCTTATCAATACAAGTATGAGCTAGTATGTGTTCAGACACATCAGCAGCCACAGAGCACCTACAAAATTACACAAATATTTGCAGACTGTTAATTGCAAATATCAGGCAAAACAGTACCAGTTACATCTAATAAGCATGAATAACTTTCCAGATGAGAAATCAGGAGGATCTGAAACATATTATTTATAAAATAATAAAAATTATTAGAAATTCTTTGAAAAATTTTAGAGTATGATATGGTTCAAGTAAGTATAAAAAGGCTGTGAATCTGTATTTAAAATAATGTAACATGTACTCCCCACATTTTGCAAATTACTAATGGAAAATACTTGGGGGTTTTTTTCTGCTAAAAGAATTAATTTAATTTAAATCGCAGTTGCATAGCCATACAATTTTTTATCTGACTTGCAGAAATCAGTGAAACATCTAGTGACCCAAGATGATTCTTTCCATCAAAATGAGAAATCAGATGCTGACAAAAATAACAGTGCCATTCCAAGTATTTTTTTTCTTCTTTCTATATATTTTTTTTAACTTTTAACCTATTTTAATAACGAGCAAAAGTAAAATTCGCAATGAAGTAACAAACTGAAAGAGATCATATTTCGTTGAGAAGATAGAAAGGGAACATGTGGGCAAGGTCTTCCCCTTCAGCCGAACAGCTCAACCTGACTGAGGTAAGGTTGCACATTTTTTCAGTCTCCTCCAACATGCTGTTGTCAGAGCAAAAGAACTCAAAACTTCACATGCGTGCCAAGCTGTAGTTTGAATGTATTTTGAATATCAGAGCCAGATTTTTACCACCAAGCTGTACCCAGAGACTCTGTTGCCCAAGTAACGTTAGCAAAACCACCCTGGTAGGCTTTCATGGGAGACCGCAGCAGTTCCTCACCGTTCACACCACATGCAGCACAGCTGCATTTGTGCAAGTCTCACCCCAATAAGCCATTTGGTTGAATCTTCTGCTGAGTTCTGATATGTCCAGATTTTACTCTCTGCATTTGAGTTGTCATACTCTTTGAGCACATCGGTTCTACAGCTCAGGGAAAGCTGCACAATTAGACACTATAATAATGTGCTTGTTCCCAGTGAAAAGTGACTTTTAGCTTTGAGAGTCTGAAAATAACCAGGCTGTGAAAGTTGGAACTGATTAATTTTTTCTCACATAGCACCAAACCAAAACCCCCCTGTTAGCTTGTCCTCTCTTCAGTTTGATTTTAAAAATCAGCCATCTTTTGGTGGCCTCACACTTTGCACTGGCTCTAGGATGCACAATCAAGAGCATGTCAAGCCAGCCCTAAATGCCCTGTGCATCCCATGTTGCCAGGCATGTCAGGCAAGCCTATTGACTTTGCTTCACTGAATTGCAAGCAAACCTTGAATTCTTGATTTTCATTCTTCACCATAACAAGCTTTGTGAAGCAAATACATTTGAGATGGAATTTTCAGTTATGGAGCACATCTTCTCCTGGCTTTATCTAACACAACAACTCTCTGGAGACTTCTGGTCCCTGAATTCAGCATCGCACTGCAGAAAACACAACACAACATCCTGACCTAGTGGTTACTGCTCTTCAAGGCATAAAACTAGCAGCATGAACTGTTGTAAATAAAGCTTAACCTCTAGAGGAAAAAAAGACCATTTAATAGAACATGCAGCAAATTATGTCTCAAAAAATGTTGAATATTCTTCGGAATACAGATATTAAACCTGTTAGTAGAGTGGGGAATATGTCCAAAATCGTAACAGATTTGAAGACTCACAATATGACATTTTGCATTTGATCTTTAATGTTCAAACAGAAACATTGGCTACTTTAAGTTAGGGTTACAGGAACCAGTGAGGAGGCATTGCAAGAGTTGAGACATAGGAACATATTTCTTGCAAAAGCCAAAAAGTTTTTACCTGAGGACTGCAAATACCTAGCCACTTGTGTAACTCCACAGAAGTATTATGCCATTCAGGTTCTTTTACTAATACGTCAGTTTTAGTGTTTCAGGGGACAAAGGATTTGAATTTAAGACCTGAAGAGAAAGAGAAGTAGGAAAGAGAAGAATACAGGAAAGACGGACAGCTACGGCAGCCCTTGTCTTGTGTGCTCAGATGCAGAAGCTTGTAGAGATTTAAAGCTGATATGAAAAACTCACATGAGACCAGGATGCTTTTGTGACCAGAAGCCTTCCTTACAATAAGGTTGATGACTGGAAAATATTCACCAGCCTGCGAGCAGGCAGGACGATCATAACATAAATGTCCTGTGTACCACTGCTATTCAAGGAGCCCTCTATACAAATACTTACATCACTGGTGAGATCATCTCTGAGGTTCATAGGAGAGGAATAATATAATCAGAATTTCTCTTTCTATAGAAGCTCAGAGGTAGAAAAGAGTATAGAGAAGACCACCCAACCATTTTTTGCAGGGACAAACTATAGATAGACCTTGAATTTGAATCAGACAAGCCACAGCACCCGTTCCTGTTGAAATACATGAGTTGGGGCACAGTCAAAAGAGACACAGGTCATTCTCTCAGGATCCATGTGGACCCAGGATCTTTTCTCTACGGGCAGCAGAAACCTTGTCATGAAACAGATCTGCAAGATTTTGAGAGATGGTGCAGGGCAAAGGGGACACATAGCCTGAGGAAGAGGGGAACACCACAACTCACTAGCAATGTATATTGTCCCCGTTCTGTCTTCTAGCAGAGTTCTCTTACACACCTGGAGTTTCCAGCTCCTCAGCCTGGTTTTCTGCGCAGGAGCATAACTTGGCCCAAGTAAGTATGTCAGGATTTGACTCTTAGACTTGCCAGGCTCTCCAGGACACAAAGCCTGTTTCAATCTTACTGTGATACAAACCAGACAGTTATATTTAGTATGCAAACTCAAAAAAAAAAATATAAAATTTGTCCATTCTATATGCACAGTTTTTAAGTACGTTGCCATGTACTTCGTTTTTCACTACAGTAGGTGACTGGTTTCACTAAAACCATTGTTTCGAAAAGAAGTGTACTAAAAATATGTGAGAATTTTAGTGCTCATGAAAAAACACCCGTCATCCCTGGAGACTAAAATTTTTTGCCTTCATAATTACAGCAGGGGTAACAGAGGTTATGACAGCACAGATTTGTCTCTGTCACCCCAACCACATGTCTAAACCAGCCCTGACTGCAAGCCAGCCTTTCTGGGGTTGTAGCCAGGTGAGGTCTAGGAAGAATCATGTTCATTTCCTTCCTCTTTGTCCTACCTTTGACCACATTGCTGAGGAACAAGACTAAGATAACAAGATAAACCTCACAAACACACAGGACAGATGTCAAATGTCACTAAGTTTTGATTACTCCTGTGCTGAACGTAGTGGATTTAATTACTGTGGTTCAGTGACTCGGGCATGTCTAAGAAGTGCTAGGCTCGCCTTCAGGCCATTTGGCCATTTACTGTATGAACAGAACAATTTGCTTCTGTGGTTAGCTAAAGGAAAAAACACCAAAATACAAAAATAGTCAGGATTGTACAACATATACAAGAGTCTTTTAAATAAAATATACAGTGGTCAGATTTTATACACTAAGTTCCTAAAGTGAAAAAACCAACTCCACATGTGTAGACATGCGAAGAGGTTGGGGTTGATCCAGGCAGAAGATTGCCTTTAAATAAACACAGACAAAGCAATAGCTGAGGAACACCAACAGAAGCAACAACAAAATCAGTACAGCTATTATCTGCAGATCTCCAGGCTAGGTACACTCCAGTCCAGGCTGGTGAAGTCCAAATACAGGCCTGCTTGTGAATAACGGCATGCACTTGCACCTTTCTTTTTTCAAGATAGTGCCCACGTGTGCTGGGGGGAGCAGATCAGATAAAGTGCACATCTGTCTTACTAGGGGCACCTGCAGTGTGATCCTGCCAGGAGTCCTCCTTCGATTCACCTCCCATTCTCTCTGCTGCAGTATCTTTGTGTGAAGACAGAAACAACAAGCATGGGCAGAACCCCTGCTGACAGTCCTCAAAAGATCTTGCACTCATTAATGGAGAAGAGCTTCCTCCTGTTCTGCCTTTTGGCTTGATTGACAGCTGTCCGCACGGCATACTCAAATACCTGCTGCACTCCGCGGTTGCTGAGGGCAGAGCACTCCAAATAGCCTTTGGCTCGCACATCCTGGGCAAGCCGCTTCCCATCGATCGGGCTGATGCAGGAGGAACGGTAGGGCCCTACGTCGCGCTGGTCAGTCTGAGTGGCCACCACCAAGACAGGGATGCGAGGCAAATGGGTGCGGATCTCGCCAATCCATTTGTTCCTCAGGTTCAGAAAAGAATTGTGGTTTGCCACCGAGTAGCACATTAATACCACATCTGCTTGTTGGTATGAGAGGGGGCGAATGCCTTTGAAGGCATCGCTGCCAGATGTGTCCCAAAGACCTAGGCTAATCTGTACACCATCCATGAAGACGTCCACTCCGGTATTTTCATATACAGTGGGTCTGTAGTCGTCTGGAAAAGTCTCAGAGGTGAAACGTACCAAGAGAGATGTTTTCCCCACCGCAGAGTCTCCCACCAGCACACACTTGATTGAATCCAGCATTTTATTAATGTCCAGGGACAAGAGCACTGTCTCTGTGCAGCAGGAGTGGGGTGGAAAGATGAAGTGGTCTCAGAGGCCTTCTAGATAACTTCCATTTGGTGAGAAACCATCCAAATCTGTTTACTTCTCAAGACTTGATTGTCGCTTGAGTCTAAAACCCCCTTTTCTCCCACACGGTTCTGTGGTGCTGTCGGTTTTAATTCTTCAGTGAGTCAAACTGACGTTTCTGGAAAAGTAAAAATAAAACATAACATTTATAACCCATAAAGAACAGACCGTTCTTCATCAAGATAAAGATGCCTGGACATTTCTTTGGACAGCCATGGGGAATACCCCACATGAAGGATGCTGAACCTTGCTGTTCCCTCCCTGCCGGCTGCGTGTGCAACAGCCATTCACGTAAATAACCTTTCTTGCCACACCACAAGGGCTAACGGTCCTATCACCTCTGCCATTCTCCACTGACACAAACTACCTTTTCCCTCCAATGGTCTAAGAAACTAATAAAATCAATTAAACTTCGGTATAACTACTACTAATGTGGTTTTAGTGAGAGATTTCCTGCCTCTGACTTTCAACAAGACAGACAGAGTCCTGAATCCAAGCAGTTCAGATTCCCTTGAAAATGCACCCATGCTTTCTAAGGTAGGTAGTCAAGAGAAAAAAAGCCCTTCACTAATCAGTCTCACTATTTAAGCAATCCTATAATGAACAGTAACACAGAACCGCTCATGAAAATGAGGAAGCAAAGACTTCAGGTGTAAATCCCAAGCAACATAAACCTTAACAATTTTTTCCAAGGCAATGAAGGATTCACAGCAAAAGTAGAAAAAAGTTCAAGAATTTTCTTACAAATCACTTTCAACAAGCAAGAAGCTCAAAACAATGAAAGCCTTACCACCAGTGCTCACCCCGGTCAAACAACTGCATCGGAAGGGGATATAGCTGCCCTGACATTTACTGTGTTGGAAAACTGAACTGAGAATACCTCTTCAGAGTATGCAATTGCTTTTGAGCTCCTGCCAGCGTGCAGTCAAATTTTCCTATTTTGAAAGCGTTTGCCTCTTCCCCACTAGCTATGTGCAAGATTCACTGCTCATACAGGGCGACAACCCAAGATGCTATGGAAAACACTAACTGCAAAGCTGAAGGCAAATTACTTCTGCTCTAAAGAAGTAAGTGAAGAAAAAGTATCACTGCATGATTTCAAAATGGCCTCTGTATGCTACACAAATAATACATTTCTGTCTCCTTTGTATAGGAAGAGAGAAGTCCCAGCTTAAGGTCAGTTGTGCAGAAATGAATGATGGCCCCAGAAGGAATCTACTCTGCGTTACCATAACGCTCTCCAGTTTCACTACCCTAACAGCCCCCGCCCCGTCACCACCCCTCACCCACATCTCTAGTACACTCAGAGCTTTGCCTTACTCCCCAAAGGGGAGAAATAAAGAGAAAGAAAAGTGCTAGACGAGACGAGAGAACATTTTACAGGCACTGACAAGTGCTACTGACAACTCCCCTGCTTTCATTTTGTAGCGAGGCACCACCCTACCTCCTCTCACGCTGCCAGCACACCTGCACCTCTCACCCTGTACACTGGCCAAAAGAAGACGTGTCAGCAGCTTGGCTGGAGCACGCTATTTTATAGGGGCGGCACCAAAATTGCGGCGCAGTCCTCGTGCGTACTGGAGTTACTGGTATCTAGAGGAGTCATTGCAACAGACGGGGCTTCCTGGTCTGCCAGCGCAACGGTGCTCTCGCCATCTCAGCTCACTTCTAGGAAGTGGGATGGAGGCCGAGGCCGCTTCACGGCATTCCAGGCTGCTGCTGGGAAACAAGCTGCTCTGACAATTGAAGTTGCGGTGGCAGCAACTGGAAATTTGCTTTTGAAGATCCTACTCTACTGTCTTGCCTTTCCTATTCCCCAAACAAGAGCTCAAGGGAATTTAGAAAGTAATTGATAAAATACATCTATGAAGATTTTGAGAAGTATATGCAGGATGCAATTACTCAAATGCATCGTCATCTTTCCTTCAGGGTACTCCACTTCAAAACTGTGTCAGCAGTACAGTTTGAAAACACTGCAATTCACCACAAGCCAGTAGCGTATGATTCAGACAAAGCTGCGTGCCCCCAGGAGAAAGTTAACATGTACCAAGTCTCCTTTTCAGAACAAACGTTGCTTTGGTGCAAGTCATCTTTAATGCCTTCAGGCTCATTATTTTGTATGCAGGGGGAAATAAGAATGTCCAAAGCGTGACTTCTGCTGTTTCATAAATGCCAGAACAGAGAAAGACAGATAAAAGGATTGTTCTGGTACTCAGCTTGTTGATTACCAGGTCTGATTATGTTGGTTATTTTGAAAGAAAATATATATAAATGACTAAAGCCTGAAAAAGATATTAAGGACTAGTGAATATGGCCAGTTAACACACACAATAACAAAAGCTGAAATATTCCACCATGACAGTGCGGAATTGTTTTCAAAGCGAATTCTATCATTCTACAATCTGTCGATGAATAAAAATGCACGGTATATAACAAGGGCCATATTCTGGTCCCGTGAACAGATGGCTGTCAGGGGTCCCAATCTTACTTTCCTTCACAGCCATTTGGAGTTCATGTGCCTCCATATATAGTTGGGACTACAAATGTGCATATTGAAGACACATTTTTAATTACACACATAGCCTGTCCTTGACACAGCCTCAGGGTAAGAGCAGTATTAGTGTATTGAAATAATTATGCAAGTTCACCTCAGTTAGAGTAAAACTCTTTAGATTAAACATAAACAGAAAACAGGACAGTACCGGGCAATTCTACACTTCAGTATACAAGTTGTGTAAATATTTGCAGAAGTTTTGTTTCCTTTCTCTCGTATTATATATTACAGTCTTGATCCAAGAGTACAGAATGCTACACCCATTAAAAGTCTGCACAAAATCTTTTGATCACAGGTGGCTGAATCTAAGCTGCTGATTGATTTATTTTTCATCCCAATAATTTTGTTTTCCAAATTTTATCAACTTTATTAAGTCCATTTTGGATCTGGAATTCCAGATATGCATCTGTATCTTACACTACTTTGGTTTATGATTTCATCACTCACAACAAAAGAAGATTTTATTTGAATAAGGTGAGAGCTTTTGTCAGATTACTAAGTGTAAGAATATATGTTTAATTCTGATGCAGTCGATCTGAATTGTGATCTTTGTTACATTTTGAGATTAACCTCAAAGAAAACTCTCGCACAGTTTTAGTTAGAGCACAGTTTTTCCAACTGTAACGAGCTGTCTATCTAACTAATGCAACATTTATTTTCTTTGCTTTATTATTCTTGTTCCCTCTGTCTTTGGAATACAGAACCTTGGCACTTGCATGTGGTCACAGAGCCCCTGGACTTCATGGACAACATGAGCACAAGAAACCGTACAACAGCCGCTCTCTGGGCACTGTCTGTCCTGTGCCTCAGCAATCTCATGCAAGTAAATCCCTCACACCTTGATCATGGCTGAATACGATGCAGAGAAGGTGAGTGGTGTTACCAACCCATAACACGACGGGACGGGAAGAGGAGCACAGCAGCACCGCGTGCTTTGCAAGTGGAGGATTCACATGAACACACATCCCATGAAAAACAAATCTAATATTTGCTGAAATATTTCTACCAACGAAGCAAAGCAGGACTGCTTGTATCAGAAGGTGTAAATTTATCAACTGAAGCAATGGGTTTTTCATTTATGCCAGGAATGCCTCTGGTATTTACTATAAGATAACTGTGAGCATGGCTTACTAAATATATGCAGGGAATGGACTGTGTCTTTTGATAGGGGAAAATAAAAATAGTTGGGAACTCCTAATTTCAAAACCTACCCTGGATATTTCTAGTGCATGCTCAGGTAGGCTGGGATTTGAAATGAATTAGCTGATAAGTAAACAAACCACACAGGCAAGACAACAGGCTTTTTAGATCAGGCACTCACGAAATGCTTCAGAGGGTTAAAACAATCAACATGCTAACTATTATTGCCATTATCCGGTCTCTACTACAATTACATCTCGGTGCAGTTCCTGTTGATGTCAGGATAAGAGCAGGCTAATTTTTTAGTTTGAGCACTGTGTACACCAGCTCTTGAAGAGACCTGATGTTGCAAGGAAATAAAAATGTTTATACTAATTAGAAAAGCTGAAAAACACTTCAGAGACTTTCACTTGCTGTGCAATGCATGAATGAACACATTGTCTTTGCCTGCCCACCTTACTCCTGTAAGTTTCTCCTTATGCAGAGTTGGGGTCTGCAAAACAGTGCCCACGGTTCCTTCCCTATCATGGTGATTGTAATCACTGCTCCTGCTAACTCTCATAAAAACTCCCCTTGCATAAAAACTCTCCTTGCATTTCTTAGAGGCTCTCAAGGGAGGGAAGGAGACATGGAGACTGCACTCATCTTTACACATTCACCTATGTGGGTGCAGCAGGCACTGCAGGGCACAGACGGGATGTGAGAACAACTCCTGAGAGCAGAAGGAAAGGGAGGAGGAGGAAGGCTGGCAGGAAATCAAGACAGAGATGCTTGTTGTCTGATTAGGGGCAGCACCCAGAAGATACAGCAGGGAGATGATTTTCCCCAGTAACAGAGACACTACAGCCGTGGTGGATCCAGTCTGGATGCTCAGCTAGATCATCAGGTTGCCAAGGTCACGAAGCCTTCTTTCCAAGCCAGTGGGTGAATTGTACAAACCTCCAGGCTGCTGCATGGGCCTTTGCTGCCACAGCACAGGGCCACTGAAAACTAATTCATCGGCTGTAGTCTGTCTGGAGACTGCAGCTGGTCTGCAAGCAAATGGCCCCTTGCAAGCTTCCTGTCATGCAGTCATTGAGATGATGCTCTGACATTTGTGTTAGCTGCCTCCTGGGTCTTAAATTCATTTTCAGATTGTATTGATCTATAGCACTAAGTGGCCCTGTCTTGCCAGTCTAAGAAACAGCCTCCCATCCACCTCAGACAGTGTCAATGTTTCAGTCCATAGTGGTGTTCAGCGGTGGCACATGAGCCATGAAGAACTGACTCACTGCCTGTACAAATGCAAGGTGCTGCATCCTTTCCCCAGGCTATTCCACCAAAAAATCTGTCTTCAACTCATTCACTTTCAAAGCAGGCCACCACAGGGGCCATCTTTATTCTCTGTCCTAAGAACAAACTGGCAGGTTATTCCATTGGCGGAATGCTTCAGCTGTCTGGTGTAGTTATGATACTGATGGATTAGTTGCCAGACTATCTCTCAAAATGTTTTTGTATTTTAAAGAATTGGGAGGATGCCTAGGAGGTTGGAGAAGAACTTTTGTACACATATTTTATCCTTAAGTACAATCACACCTGCAATGGCTTCCTAAAGTCAGAATAGCAAGCAATGTGCAATGAACCCGTATTTTCAAAGCCGGGATGTCTTGTCATCCCAAAAATGATCTACTTCCAGCATTAAAATTTACAGACATAACAGCTTAGAAGTTTTTCTTTCGCACCCTATTCACAAAACTGAAATCCTATTCCTGGTCTCAAATTTCAATGCTTTGTCTTGGGGAAAAAAAAAACCAAACTTTTTTCTTTTTTTTTTTTTAATTTCTAACTTACAAAATTTAAAGAAAATGGACAACAACTTTCTTAGAAGCCTTTGCAGAAATTCACTTCTGGATCAAGACAATGCCTAAAAGATTGAACTTCAGTTTCTTCCCTTGGCAGTTTTAATAACTGAAACCAAAGAAAATGATTTATGATCAAATATTAATTCATCTTGCCATCCTAATTATTATCAAGGGAACTCAAATCATCAGATTTAGAGGAAATTCTCTCATTTTGAGACTGGAGAATGTTCCTATAAAATAACAATAAATACAGACCAACGTTATGTACAAGATGAAATGAAATGTGAAGTTCTAGGAAAGGGATGAAAGCTTTCTGTATGAGAAAATGTACATATTTATACACATGCTTACAGACTGCATATACATAAAAAGCTATATAATGAGATATCTTGAATAAAAAAATTGCTAGTTCGTTACTTTAGTAATGGTACCTATAATTAATAGACACAAGCAATGGATAATGACATGTCTAAAGGTCTATTCAATTTACTATAGTCACTGAGAAACATTATTTAATTCTCATTTTAATCACCCAATTAGACAAAAGAAATATTTCCTTTATCTTCAAAAGCCCTTTAGCTGTACCAAATCACACCTCGATTCAGCTACTTACAAATTAAACATGAATGCAAATGATGAAGACCACTCAAAAAATTTACAAAAAGCTTATGCTACTCTCACACATTGATCTGAGATCCTAAATGCAATCGAAATCAGGAGGATCTGGCAGTGATAAGTACCTGCTTCAAAATTCAAGCAATTCAGTGAACTCGAAGTCATTTTTCTCCACAAGTTTATGGCATGACATGGTAAATTACAGACCCATGCTATTCATGGCACTACGGGGCATTTTCAAAAGCAGCCCATTTTCAGTATAAATGTTGCATCTTCTCCAGATGAAAATTTGGGTAAGCCGAGTGTAGGAAAGTAACCCCTTCAGAGAGAACCAGTTCATGTGGCATCCTCAGTCGGATCCGCTATCCTCTAAAGTCAGCCGAAATGGGACAGCACGTTGTGCCCCAAGAGTGGTATGTGCCCTCGCGCTTACCGAGCCTTTCCCTTCTGCAAGATACTGGGTATGTCACCTTCCTTTCACACCCATCCCTGCGATAATTTTTCTTCTCTGCTCTTAAATAGTGAAGAAATTCTTCTTGAATCTCACTACAGATAGAGCCATACATGGAGCAGCTGGTACGCAAATGTCATGCGTGTGTACGTTCAGGCAGAGAAGTTCGCCAACCATCTGTCCGTCTGCGTTCCCTCAGAGTCTCTGGTTTTGTACACACACACATACCTACATATATATATGTGTGTGTGTATGTACATATTCACCACTGACATAGAACTACTTTTGGGTCCAGAAGGGGACACAGATACGCTTGCAGATGAACACGGGTAGCGCGACACAGTGACTACAGTGCTATCACATGTACCTATGAGAAGTGACTCTGTCAGAATGGACTTAACAGTTAAAAAACTAATTTCCACTCAGGTCTAACTGCTTTGTAGACAAACTGAAGGATTGATATTATAAAATGCAGGGTATTTAAGCAGCTGACTTCAATGAGATTACTATGTGTGCAGGATTATTCACATGTGGAAATGTTTGCAGCTTTGGGCCCCAAACCACTTCAAATTTTCAGGCCACATCCTCTTTTAACACAGTTCACCTTCCTTGAAGTTTGAGGCAAATCAAAAAGGCACAACATTTTTTTTTTTAATTGTTTTTTTTTACAGGTTTAACTCTTAAAAATCTCCCCATTTTATTTTTGTCTGACAAAGTGTGAAGTAGTCTTTTATTTACAGCCTTCAACAATGATTATGTTTCCTTTCCAGAAAGCATAGCCCTTTCCTTCTTTCTGTTTGGGTTTTACTGTACAACCTGTAGATACAGGCATAATCATCATGAAGTACCCGTTTCCTTTTCATACACAACTATTGTGGTTTAAGGGTGAACAGAGTGGGGGGCACAGGCGGTAACCCAGGGCCCTGAGGAGTCCGAGGGCAGCTCTTGTTCCCTCCCCTTCCCTGCCACACTCCATAGAACAAGGAGACAGGGGGTTGGGAGGCTTTCCCTTCCCGGGCAATGAGAGCTACGAGGGCATCTCAGCAGGGCTGGCCCTGCCCCACGTGCGCTGCACGATCCATCACTGTCCCAGAGCGGGTTTTGGATGGAGTTCTGTATCTTCTGCCCTTAACACTCCTTTTTCTGGTTTTCTCCTGTTATTCACTGAATTTGTTACAGTTTTAACTTCCAATCTTGGGTGAGACTTTTTTTTCCTTTTTTTCTTATTTCCTTTTTCATTCTCCCCTTGAAGGGACAGAGGGGTGAAAAGGGCTAATAGAGAGAAATCCTGCTCTGTGCTTCATGTGGCCTTGCCCTGAGCCTTGAATGGAGACAACAACTAGGGTTTTTTGAGTTTTAGATAAGCACTTCTAATTTGTTGCGGAATGATGCAGTATTTGTTAGAGTGGATGCATAGGAGTATATACGCATATATATACATATATACAAAAATATTGAAAACAAATCAGTGTGTATTTAAAGACACAACTATTTCAATAATGAATCTATACATACATGCACAAAAATATGACATCCATATGTACATGCATGTGTGTTTGCATATCTATAGACATATATAGACATGTGTATATATATATATACACACAATATTCATTCATTTGCAGAAGACTTTGCTACAGATTGCTATACGAAATGGATGCGTATGGAGGGCAAGGTATCTTACCATCATTTGAAAACCTGCGTATGTATTTTGCATCAAAGAATGGATGCATCACTGAAATGACCATGGTCTTTAAATTGCATTATTTCTACATATAGTTATGCACGTGTATTTGCATACACCTGAGCAGAAATGACCGCTGTGCTAAAGCTGGATTTGCAATAGCCAAGGTATATAATTGATAGATGATAGAGTCTTACACATACAAATAAATTACATGGTCACAGGCTGCAAACGATTACCTTTCTACTGCAGCCATTACATTTTTTAGGCACATCTTTACAACATGTTACAATGATTTGTTGGTGAGGAGATGCGTGGATTTATACGAAATCCCACAGACATGTAACACGGTAAAATGTTCAGAGCAACAACCTGGCACCTCCACGTGCACGCTTGCATTTGCAAGCAAGTGCTTCCTCTCTTTCATGGCCTGTGTCGAGCCCACTGCAATGGAGAGGGGTGATTTCTGAGTGTTTCGGCTCTAACCTGGGACAGGGCTGCACCCCTCTCCCTTGTTTGCACAGTGCCTGATCTTCTACACTGGGTCCCTTAAACACTACCAAGCAATCAATATTAACAGCATAGCTAAAACCTAGTATGTGATCTACACAGGTGATATAGCAGCCTCCTCAGTGTTAAAAAGTCTTTAAAAAATTGTCCTGTAATTTCTGCACTGCCCCTCATGGATCCCTTGCAAGATCTCCAAGGTTACTTTCGGAGGTCTGTTCAGGTTGGACTTTGCTCTGGTCTTAAAAAATGCCTACCACAAAATAAGGAGACTCTCAAGCCCAGATCTTCTCTCCCTAAGCTCAGGGGGAGGAGAAGGAGGTTCTCCATGTTCATTAAGTTATGTATTCACGTATGTTTGATTTTGGTGGGAAGTAAAGTTGGAGGAGGAAAATATTAGAACAGAAGTGATGGAAGATTACTTTTGCATATTTTGTGATACGAATAAAACGCGTTGAATGTATAGGTGGTGTAAGCAGCAAATAATGAAGTTTCAGCTGATCAAACAATTCACAATAATGACTTCTTGCTAAAACATACTGGGGTTTTTATTATTATTATTATTATTAGGGAAGAATGCATATTTACTGCATGTCACTTCAGTTTTGTTGTGATGAATGTTAAACTTCTTGAATTAATGATCAAAGCTAGTGAAGAAAACAACAGTAACTGAGTTGGTTGTTTATTTTATGACCCCGAGAAACTGGCGGGCAGATTTAGCTTTCCCCTTTAGAACTGCCAGCAACAAAAAGCTTTTCCTTGTCTCTCTATATATTAGACTATTTAAAATCATAGCCTAGATATCACTCAGAGGGAAACTGCCACCTTTTTAAGTTCATTCTTAAATTTCGTGTGTGCGCACACGTACACGAAAACGTTAACAATTTGGAGGGCTTGCTTGAAAATTATTTCAATCACTTTGCAAGTAGAAGGTGAGATACAAAACATACAATTATCATAACTTTTCCTGCATTTGTCAATTTAAGGTCTTTAACTTTTTGATATGTTTTATAAATTAAAAAAGGAGTTGCCTTCCATAATCTATCCTGCAACTCACTCTTGATGCACCGTACCCGGCTCAAGGATAAAACAGAAGTTAAGATGTACTTACAGGACAGGTAGGAAAATATTTTTTCTTATTGTGTAGCCTCCCTGAAGTTCTTTGATTGTAGCAAAATAAATTAGACACAATAAATGGGCACACATACTTGCCTACATCCTATGCATAGTTACAATTAAAGCTCAATTTCAAATGAATAGTTCAGATTTTACATTGATATATATCTTACACAAACCATACCCCAGAGCAGAATATGTATCTCAGGGCCTGTTTTCCTTTACTTTTCTCCGATTCTGGTACAACCTTACTCTCTTGTCACTTTTATATAAAACACATAATACTGCAGACAGCACATGGAAAAGGTTAAAAGGAGAAAAGCCTCTACTCTTTACCACCAAAAGTAATACCCAAATCCTTCTCACTCATTCTTCAGCTCAGTATTTTGAGAAACCATTTCAGATACCTAAAGCTGACATGTATTTGGCTTTCAGTTGGTTTTAAGATCATGCAAATCGTCACGCTACGGTAAATCTTAATGCAAAGTTTCCATTTTTCAGTGGGAAGTGTAGAAAGTTTGCCTTGATTTTCTTGATTTTTACATAATTTGCATGAAAATGATCACACATATGAAAAGAGAGATATTTTAGGAGTGCTGCATTTGAACATTATGAGAACATTTCCATGCTTTATTTTAGAATCCTGGTGGACTTGATTCAAACTCAGAGATATTTTACCCGACGGCTTTTCATCCAGAATTAAAACACCACTAAAAGATACATGAATTTAAAAACCTGCATTTGAATTTATGGAAGCAAAAGAAATCACATGAGGGGTTTTTAAGAGACTGATGTTTTATATTATATTTTTGTAATGAAAAAAACACAAGGACACAAATGATGAGAGGAAATTAATAGATAATTCAGTATGTCAGTCATTCAATAATTCTGAACTCTAAAGACTACCAGTTTTTAAGTACAGTCATTTAATGGAAAATAAAAGGAAAGCTGCAAAAAGCATGTCCACTGGGATGACTACCAACAAAAGGAAAGAACGGTTTTCTTGTGAGAGTGAGAGGTTTCTTATTCTTTCAAAGACCATGTGCACAGTAGACGACCAAAACAGACCCCTAACGATGTAGGGGTTTTGCTCTCACACTTTATATTTGGAGAGCCAGTGTAGTTTGACATAAACCAGTCTAACTTTCAAAAACAACTTACTGTCACTCACGAGGAAAAGAGATATCACCACAGGGTACAACAACCTCAAACCAGGCAAGTGACAGGTATCGAGACTGGAACTCCACGTTGACATTTGTGTGTGACAAGTGGCATCGTGCACAGTACATACTCACAGCCCTTCCTGCCAGCTTCTGCCGGGAAAGGTGTTCTTTCCCTTTCCAGTACATACTAGGTCTTTCCTATGCGATAGGTCACCAAAGCCCCCCGTTGGGGAAACCCTCAAACCATAGCAGAATCCTCATGTGGTTTCCAGCAGGTTCATACATTTCATCAGGTAAAGACAAGCCTGCTAAGTTCAGCCCCACCCTCATCCCTTAGGAACTGACACTTCTCCTTGGCTTCCGTAACTGCAGACCAAATGCAATTCCGTGTGAAAAACAAATCCGATGCAGACTAGGTGACAAGAGATTGTACAGGATAAGAAAGATCAAGGCAAAGGCAATCCTCCGGCACAGCCTCCAGCAGAATGTGACTGCTGGGACTACAGATCCCTGCTACTTTGGCAGCTGCTTGTTTCAGACCCGATATATCACACTTTTGTACCTGTGACTTTTAGTGCTCATGCTCACCAATGCATTATAGAGATTTTGCTGGGTCCAAACGTCTCCCCTTCCACTGCAGGCTGACGCTTTTGGTGGATTAGGAGGGGTTTCCAGGTCTTCACTGACACAAGAATTAAAGCGCAACTAAATTCTGCTAAGCACATATGAAACCATATCTGGTTTTGTGGAGAAGAGCTAATAGTAAGCTACAGACCACAAATTTTGTTGTTGCATTGCCTTGTTGTATTTGTGTGATCCTATCCAGTGTTTTAAAGCCATGATGCTTTTAATAGTGGGCTTGAGACAGGTGCAGCCAACCTCCTTTCTGAATTACTATGCTGGGGTTATCCCAAGACATTTTTCAGCTGTAAACTGTGCTCATAGCATGGAACATTTGTAAACTGCTGAGTTCATAAAACCACACACTGCTGGCCAAAACCTGAGAACCTAATTTGGAGACGATGTTAAGCTGTGTTCAGCATGATGCCTGAAATGTCACATTAAGACTTTGAAAGAGGCAAGTTTCACAGTTACTTCTCATGTTTCTTTTCAAACCATAAGCAAAAGCATTATTAAAAAAAATCTGCACTTTTTCACTGTATGGTCAGTGCCAAATTGCATTAAACACTTGAACAGTGCATTCGGTAACGCTGGAATGAAAACTGTAAAATCACAGCACCTACGTTTTACGAAGAAAATGGGAGGTGTTTCTGTTAGAGAGAAGAGGTATTTTTCATTGACAATCCTCTTCTTTCAAAGCTCCTAACCCAGCGGCTGCTGTGCTTCTGGATCTGCGCAGCACAAGCAAAAGGAGAAACAGCAGAATTTCATCTCCTTCCCTGGGTGTCCTCCTGACTGGTTATCAGAACATGTCACTGAGAAAAGCTGCTTGGGAGCTTGTGCTGGTGCAAAGCCACTGCTCTACAGGCCAGGCCAGAGGCACAGCCTGCCCAACCAGTCACCACCATTTCTGGTTGTTTCCTGCGTGTGCTGGGTTTCCTGCAAAGTGTCTACTTTTATCTTTAAGGATTTCTATGGCTTACCCTGTTTCAGAGATTGACTCCCTGATATCACTGGCACTGGCAGCTGTTACCAGCTGATGCCACGTTAGCATCAGTCCCTCAGTTGCTGGCTTTGTGCAGCAGGGAGAGTGCTTCCATTGCGTCCCCAAATTCACACTCCCCATGGAGCAGCTGAGCCAGAATTTGTTAAACTTCTACAGATAAACACTTCCTTGAAAAAGCGGCTCACCAGGCTGAGAAAGTATTTTTAGCAGCTTTCTGAAAGTATAGCTCCAGCTTCATGGTTTTACTGTGCTGCGTGTAGATACAGGGGCTGTCCTCTGGCAGACGCCATTATGTGATGCCTAATGCCCTCCTGCCATGAGACCATTCCACGTCACTTTGGTGTAGTAAAATTGGATTTAAAATTAAATTAAAGCTCATTACAATGGGATTAAATGGCAGCAATTTACAGCCACTTTAACTGTCCGATAGACTCTTGCCATACATGAAAATCAAGTCCATTTTTAAAATTTTAATTCTTCACTCTGGAGCTTAGACAGTAAGCACAGATTACTTATAAAAACACTGATACTCTATAAATACAAAACTATGATTTTTTCCCAGTTCACAGCACCTAATCTAGTAAACACAAAATGTGGTATTATGCCCTAGCAATGGCTGCACTCTCTGCTTAGCAGGAAGTAAGCGCATGTGGGGCTTTTCTACCCTGCAGCTACTGCCCAAGTCTCAAACACGATATTCGCATCAAGTCTGTACCCACTTTCTCTGCTAAACCGGACTTCACTTGTACGATAGATACATCCTTGGACCTGTCTCTGAAAAATGAGATTAAACACCATTCTAAAGTCAAGTAAGTGTATGGTCTTTCATACCAGAACACTTGTAAACACCCACTGATCTAAATGGTGGGGTTCGGAAAAGTGAAACAGAAAGCAGCACAAAGCAATGCACAATCCCACCTTATTCTGACAGCAGCAGCGTATGGGCATGTACTGACACCAACAAAATGCTGACAAATGCACCCGCCAAAAACTAATCTCATTTGTCCTACCTTTTTCCCCTGCAAGTTAATTTCTTTGGGATAAATCCCGTGTTAAATCTGGCCTCCTCCAGGTGCCGTGGTCCCACTCCTGCCCCATCCACAGGTGGAAACAACAGCTGAAAGAAGAAGTCAGAACATCTTAAAGCCACATTCAGACTTTTTTCAGGGTTCTGTGTCAGAGGGATAGTTCCGGCCTCTGCGTGCTCCTGCCTCATTCACCTTTTAGATTAGCTACCTCTCACTGGCAACGTGACAAGACCGTCCCACTGCCACTAGAGCATCAGAAGATGCAGGTTTTATAAGCAGAATCTACAGCTGCGTGTGCACAGATGTTCACACGTGCATGGACACACACATACTGCTCTCTACAGGGATCCCACACCATGAGCTTGCCATGGTTGGCTCAGAAAGCGGAGGAGAAACGGCCATGGGGGGTGAGGTGAAAGCAGAGTTACAGTCGCGGCCATGTAGACAGCAAGCAAAGCCCTTCCATCTCAGAAGGTGACGGAGGTGCTTGTTAGACTTAGCAGGGACAGGCAACTGCTGGTACCAGAGCCAGAGACACATACGTTGGCCAATTAAAAATACTTGGAATCTCACTTCAATCCTAAGAACCTAAATTTTACCTTTCTCAGATTCTCACAAGGAAATCTTTACCCTGGTTTTCTTGGGAACATTTAAGATGAAGCAGAGCAGTTTTCTCATAACCGTGACGTACTTCACGAATGGGGAAGAAAGCTGTCCTCTGAGGTGTTACAGGTTTACACATGCCTGTCTCTCCTGGGTTCATAGTTCATACAACAGCAAAGGGGATCAGCATCAGACCCACCATCTTACGAGTAATTCCCATTTTCTCTCTCTTTTCTTACACCAGCTAATGTGGAAAATACTGGCGTGGCATAGCCCGTCACACCCCGCTTCCTACTTTTATACAAGGCCTTTTTATGCTGAAGTGGAAACAAACTCTGGAACAAATGAAAATCCAGAAGATACACAGCCTGGGGCAGGATTGGACCTCTGTTTAACAGGATATCACAATATTGAGTATTTAACAGATGGTTCTAAAAGTAAAAATGATCATATAAATAAATTTCACAAACTTACTAAGAATAAAGATACTGAATTTGATTCAGAATATCAATTCACTTTTAGAAAAGAAAAAAAAAATTGCAAAGAACTCACCAGATGCAGGAAGCTGAAAGTGGCTGTTGGAAATAAACGTTACGGAAGTCAACTATTGTAGACGAGGCAGGGGAAGAAATAAAGAGTGGCGTTATGTGTTCTTGGCTTTTTCAGATGAGCTTCTTTTTTAGCAGATTAGAGCAATTATATTATCGAGATTAAAAAACCAACAAAACAAACAAACCAAAAACCAGAACCTCAAGAGGTAACCAGAGACTACTGTACGTACAGGCCAAATTAGTCCTGGTAATTGAGTCTATCTCATCCGGAGGCAGCAGTGACAGCAGACCCAGATGTAGTGTGATGAGAAATAGCAGAGTGGTTTAGGGTAAGTCAGCTTCCTGGTGAGAGCTCCTCAGCTCAGCCTGTGTGGGTTTTGTTGTGGGTTGGTATATGAGTCTTTCTCTCTTTGGTGACTATGGGAGCAGATGTAAAAACCTTGAGGATGGGGGATGGGGACAAAGCCTCCAGGCTGCAGAAAGGTTTCTCTTTGCACTCTGCTGCTCCTACATCTGCCTCCTCCCTGCTACTGTGGCTATTGGCATAGCACAGCCCAGCAGCTCCTACACATGCCAGGAGAAAAGCAGCAGATCGACGACTGCCCATCAGTGTTATGTGTGAGTCACGTTCCAGGAAAAAAAAAGATTTGGGATATTTTTATGCAGCTGGAATATGGCCTTCCCACCTTTAAGAAAAGAGTGTATACCTGTTTAGTTGACCTTGTGCAAAACCCAAGGCAGGCACTTTTAGGATGATGCAATGTTGGTTTTTAGAGATTTGTCATAATTCAGCAAGGATTCTCCAGTAGCATTGGTTAGGATTGACCAGTATCAGTTTACTAGCATATATGTCCTCTCTTCTCCCAGCACAAGGAGGCTGAGCAGGAGGAGGGACCACAAGCATGGAGACTCCCAACTTTCCCAGAACAGACAACTTGAATTGGACATACTTTCATCACTTCCAGCTTTCCTACCACTACGTTGAAAGCAAAGAGCAGATAGTTTCAGGATTTCAAGTGCCAGGTCTATGGTCTGTACACCAGGAGCTGAAAGCACAAGAAATTGTCTGCTTTAGATGATCAGGTAATCAAACTGCAGGGAGAACATTACTGTCCCATGCTCCTGACACAGCCCAAGAGTCCTGACACAGCAGGAGGCTGCCTGCTCCTCAGTCAGAGATATAAGCAGTCTCAAAACCAGCCCCAGAGACAGATGAATGGAACCCAAGTCCTTTTCAGAAAATATTCTGGGCTCAGTGAAGCAAGTTCAAGCCATGTCTAGCCATGAAGCAGCCTGATCCAGATCTAAAGCTATGCGTTTTGGTTTTTTTGCAAGATGGGAACTCTGAAGACAGCTAAAAAACCCATCCACATTAACATTATGACAGTACAATGCATGCAAGATAAAGTCACATTGCTTCCAAGAACGAATAAAAGACAACAGAATGAATTACAAACCAACACAAAAAGGAAACAAAAAAAATAATGTATGTGTAGATGAAAGGTAGTTTGTGCCAAAAATACAAATAGAATATATATAAAAAGAATATAACCTGTCTAAACACACCGTAAACCTGCTGATACGAAGCTTGCAGAACAGTGCTGCGCAGTTACACTGAGAATTCAGTTTGTTCCTTTCCCCTGTGCAATGAAATCTGCCTAGTTTATTATCTGCAGGGATGAAGGTAAGGAAGGGTGGCTCACAGAAAGCATTTTTGGAATACTCTCTTCTTAAGAGCTTCAATCTTCCTTTTAGTTTGCGACAAGATTTTGGATAAGGGTTTCAGCACGTTACCAGGTTTTGTGGGAACTTGTGTTACATAATTTTCACATTAAACACGACTCTTCTCTTTTTAACCGGGTTTAGGTTTCCCAGTACCGGTGCACGCAATCAGGCAATAAGTTTCCATTGTGATTATGATAAAGAAAATCAGACACCCAAACATTCTGAAATATTTCCACAAAAAAAACACTGGGGCTTGTCAGAAGTAGAGAAATAAATACCATTTGCAAATTACATTGATAAAAATGTCTTCAGTGATCGTCACCTGTTTTGGGTCTGCTACAGATAGCAGCCGCTGCAGCTGCTTAAAACTACTCTTCTCTGGTTTGTGCTGCAGACTAATCCAGATGTGAAGCCATCTGGCTAAGCAGTTTGCATTTCAGATAAAGAGCTCATCCATCTGTAAAATACTTCATAAACAACTTTTGACTCAAGCAAGCTCACCAAAAAACCAGGACTGTAGAATAAGAAATGTGTCCTACTATGTCTTGATTTCCACCTACTGGCCTCCACTGTGCTTCCTGGAGCATCCTGACCCACAAATTTCCCCAAAATAGCTGAATGTCAAATTTAGTTTTGCTTCTTCCATTCTTTTAGCATTTTTGGATTAAAAACCTGAGACCTTTCTTAGGGATGCACATGCTTCATGCACTTTTTCCATGAGTTCACTTCCTAGTGACCTGGAACTCCACGAATAGACCCTCAGCTACAAGTTCTCTATGCAACATGTAGGCAATTCCAAAGTTAGGTGTAATATTGCAGCCTGACATGATTCTCTTGAACACTGTTTTTTAGTTTCTTTTTAATTTTTTTTTCCCCTTTCTTACTGCAGTTTTGCGTCTCCTTTTCACCTCTTCATGCTATGCAATGAAGGGGAACATCTGGTTGTGAGAGAATATTGTTAATACATTAAAAAATATGTCGCTTCTCTTTTTTTTAAACTCAGTATGAGTCATTATCTGGGACTTTCAGAAACAAATACTTTGTTGTGGAAAATACTTACGGGGGTGGAGTGGAGGGCTGCAAATTATTTTTGCATTAAAAATAAGTTGATGGCAAAAAATAAAGTCTTAAACCTCAAGTAACTAAGGGTTTATGACCAGTTATGTAAAATAACATTATCCAGGGTTTTGTCCTGTAAAGACATGGGCCAGTTTACAATAAAAGGTCACATTTGTCTCTTAATCCACTGATTTCTATCTTTCTCGGAGAAACCAGCAGGCTGCTGCTGTTAGGAAGGGGTTTGAGCTCAAGGAAGGAAGTTATTCCTGTCCCCCTGCCTGCTTTCCTTTTTGTTCCCAGATTCACTCAGCTCTGATTTTGGTCTGCCTCAAAGAGTCTGGTATGTGCAATGCTCAGGAAGTAAACCATGACACTCTTGATGTGCTTTGTATTTAGCCCTACAAGCCCTCTTCCTGTCCTAGATGATCATTATGTTTTACAAAATAAAGCTAATTGTTGCTTATGTCTAGGCACTGCACTAGAGATAAAACAACACACAAGAAGTGTGCTTATTTAGTTAAAAAAGAGATGGTTTGGTTTGTTTTGTTTTATTTTGTTAAAATTTTCAAAGGGAGGAAGGAAAATTGTATGTTGTCAAGATGCCAGCTGTGTGTTGGGAAAACAGAGTATTTGCTCTCCCCCGGGTTCCTGGGCAGTACAGGGGAAGTCAGGTAGGTTGCCCAGACCCATTTCAACCTGAGGGTGAAAGCACTCCCTTCCCAGAAACAGACACCTCAGAAGAAGGGAGGATTCCTCACAGCATCAGGGAGAGCGGCGCTAAAATCTGAAGTAGACCAGGCACAGCATCTCTGCAGCATTACTCATTGTCAGAGAACTGTATCTGAAAGGTGAAATGAAAATGAAGTTTCAAAAGTATTCCTACATGGCTTCTGGTAAAACTTTCACAATATTAATTACTTTGCCTTGATGAATTTAGGCTCTGGTTCTTCAGCAAGTTAACCCAGTGGTTAGACACTCCTCGGTTTTGGTATTGCAGTGCCACAAACTGAAGCATGTGGTGATAAAACAGAATCCCAAAACTCAACATGAGGTAGGTTCCCGACACATTGTGTGGGAAGGACTAGAGGTCTTCAGAGGGTGAGTCAAAGCCCTCCAGCACACTTAGGCTGGAATGTCCCTGACAGAGAAGCCAAAATGCCGAAGCATGACTGAAATGTCATCCCCTCCCCATGGATCCTCCTGCCTTCCTCCTGAGTTACACAGCCAGTTACAAAGTTCAACCATCAATTCAACTCAGGTCTTGAGTTCCTTCCCAAGGCATTGCCTCTTTCTTGAGACATGCCAAAGGAGCCAACACAGCTCTGGCAGAGAGGGAGAGGTGGTGTGCTGCCTGTGGGGAGCTGGAGCCACAGTTGTGGGCATGGGCTCCATGCCAGTTAGATACCATCTCCAGACACCTGACACGGTCATGCCAGAGCCACTGGGAGGCAGAGGGGCAGCATGGGGCAGCCACAGCCTGGGCACCACCAGCGTACCTAGCAGGTAGAATTGGCTAAGGAGTACTCTATCTGGCCTGCAAAAGCAGGCCCTGTTCCCCCTGTAATGCAGAAATGGAGTTGCCTTCAGTGACAGGCTTGATCTGCACTTCAGGTGGCCACGGAGCAGCCCTCCAGCTACCCCCCACCCCGCCTGGAGATTTGCCCCCAGGCCACCTAGTTTCTGGGTTCTACTCTTTACTTCTTTGATACATTTCCCTGCTGTGTACAGGTTACTGATTAGCTATTTTGCTGGGATATTCCCCTTGAGATCAGGTTGTCAGCAACAAATGCCATCATGACAAAACTGAACATTTACACGCTTATTTTTTTCTCGGTATCCGATAAACAGAAATCAGTGTGCTAACTTCCTAGTATAATTCCTCCTGCGACACCAGTGCAGAAGTGGCGGTCAGGACAATGGGTAGGGAGTGCTCTTCTCCAGGGTAGCACGAAAACCTACTTCTCTTTTCTTGAAAGGGAAGCATGTTTAGGTACTGCGCTGAGGGTTACTTAACTCCCCTGTCTTTTCCTGAGACAGTCTAGCAGTCACACCACAGAGAACAAACTCGATCTTCTTCCCCCCAAATCAGGTAGCAAATCCCAAAACACCCATCAACCCTACGGAGGGAACAAGATTCCTTCTGTTTTCCTGCTGTTTTGTTGGTTTTTTGGTGAAGCTCTTAGGAGGTATTTGCCCCGCGGAGCAGAGCATGGCTGCCTGTGGCAGGGAGGAGGTGGCCAGGGCTGCAGGGCGGGCAGAGGAGAGCCCAGGCAGAGGCCGGCAGGGCGGCCCCGCTCAGCAGGGTCTCTCCCGCTGGCACACACGAGCACAGGCACAGCGTGCCAGCCCACAACAGCTTCTGTAAATTGTCTGGCTTCGTCAATTTTCTCTCTCTCCAGGGACACTCGCGCTTCCTTCCCCCATCTGGATTTAATGCGGAAATAATGCCCGTGGCTTTGCTGCAACGGTGGAGGAGGCTCCTGCGGTTTAATCTGGAATCACACCCAGCCTGAGGCTGCTCTGCAGCTTCACGGCCAGGAGGGCTCCCCACACTCCCGCCTTGCCCGAGGGTCAGAGCAACTGAAGGGCTCCCCTGTGCTGCTGCCCAGGCCAAAGAACACCGATGGAGGCCAGAAGCACCGGGGAAGCACCGAGGAAACGGTGTTTTCTCCTTTCATTCTGCCTAGGAGGGCGAAGGGCTGAGCTGTGCCAGCAGGGTCACGCCAGAAGGAAGCAGCTTTTCTCACCAACCCTGCTGGCAGGCAGCCTGAGGCCAGGCCAGCCAGGGCTCCCCCCTCCCTGCCCAGTGCCCGTGCCCCAGGAAACCGCAGCACAGGGCAGCTGGGCTCCAGGCCCGGGGAAACCGCCAACAACAGGAACGCCAAGCACACAGCTCCCCCAGGCACCCGCCTCAGGCGCTCCCCTCGCTCTTCTCCCCAGCAGCAGCTCCTGCCCTGGCCCAGCTCCACTTGGGCACCTTCCTGCCCCGAAACTCTGCCCTGCCTCCTTATTTCTGCAGTCTGTATGTTACTGTTGTCAGGAAAAAGGACGCCAGCACAAACGAGGCCTCTTGCCCCAGCAAAGTCGAAAGACATTGGAGTTCCCCCCTTGGGAAAATCAGCAAGACGAAGGCAGCAGCTGGTTTTAGTTTGAATGTGGTTTTCCCACTTCCTTCTGTTTTGAAGAATGAGATGGGGACAATCACATTGCACGGTCTCAGGCTCCCCGCTTCACCAGCCAGTTTCTCCTTTCTAGTCTATAACTCTGAAGGTGCTTCCCCAGAGGAAGGCTCAGACCAGGAGCCTGGTGTAGGCACCCTGGATTGCTCCCAAAGCACTCTCTGGGGGAAGCCTCCTGCCAGCCAGGGTGCCGCATCCCTCCAGGAGCATTCTGTTCTCACTGCAGTGGATCAAGAGGGCCGCTTTACATGGCTGCCCTGAAAAACTGAAGCTCCCAGTCACCCATGGCTTGCCTATCCAGCACTGCAAAGACAGCAAAAGGGGATAATTTAGAAAGGCAAGGACAGGCAGGTGAGGAAGACTACTTTTACCCTGACTTAGAGGTGGGAATGTGAAGCAATGCTTTGTTAGTTAGCCATCATAGAGCAAACATCACTATGCAGAGGTCCCACAGCCCAACCTGGCAGGACCACCATTCATCCATTTACAGTCCAAATTGATAACATTTGTGGCACAGGAAGAGGATTTCCATTGTTTGCTCTCCTGTCCAGTGTGTATGATCAGCCAGGGAAGAGGATCTTGTTTCTTAAGGTAACACAAAAGTAATAATGATACGTACAGTTGCTTACCAAGCTTATAAAAAGACCATCATCATAGCAGCACGACCACACTTAAACGTCCTACTGCCCAAAGAATACTGCAGATATCCTCATCACACTGAGGAAATGCATCAGTATTTAATAGTTTTACTATTATTTTAGTGCTCCCCAAGACATGTAAGATACCTCCTCAGCCATATAAAAATCGTTCCCTACTCACAAGGAGTACACAAATGTAGTTTTAGACCCAACGCCTTGACAGAGGACACAACACAGCTTACGACAATAGGCAGGGAAGCAAGATGGCGGCTTTTATCCTGTGCTCCCCCTCAAGTCCTTTCTGTTCTCACAGCTCGAGTTAAAAAATCGCACAATACAACAGCACAAGGGTCCCAGGCCATGGGGACCTCTGGTGGCACGGGGGATACACGGCTGCCTTTTTCAAATGAAACCCCCAAGCCTGAACACGGTACAAAACAAGTCAGAGGATGTTGAGCCCTATCTACTGCATTTAATTCAGCAAGATTTCCGATTCGTGCATCCTGAGTCTGCTTTGAGACGTTGGTTTGGACACAGCAGCGTTGCTTTGCTGGACCTGAGAGACACGGGCAGCCCCAGCAGTAGTGTCCCATCCATGCACCTTCCTACATGGTCCTGCAGTGCCTCAGGGTCTCCTGGACACCTGCGCCCTGCCTCCCTGCAACACAACACCCTTCAGTTTTTGCAGATCCCCTCTGGTATTTGCCATGCTCTCAATTCACTGGCATGCCCCTACTTTATGACACCATCCATCCTCCAGCATAAAGCCCCTAGTGTTATAATAGGCCTTTCTCCTTCATCACAGCAGTCTCTTAGTCCTGGTTGATCTCTGGATCCTGTAGCCAATCTTTCAGGGCCCGTGTCTGCACCCGGCAACATGCCCCCTCAGATGTGGCCCATCCACACACCTCCATAAACATAACCCCGAGGATTCTTACAGGGTGCCTCCATGCCCCGTAGCTTCCCTCACCACTTCCCTGGTGTACTTTCCATTGAGGTGTGGGAGATAAAGGCTGCAGATCTAACTCAGTGTCCCAAGGGCCTGCCAGCACTCAGGGACATGGGGCAGACTGGCCCAGGGGGTGCTAAAAACTCCCAAATCACGCAGAAGGGTGGAGAGGGGAAATCTTGAGTTTGATAGGAAGGACCTTCCTTACCAAGAGACAGCTGCTAAATGCCACACTCCTGGAAAGCCAAAGCTCCTAACTGTCATCCAGGGCAAACTCAGGCTGTGGCTGAAAGGCTCTCTGGGCTAATCCTCAAAAGACAGCCACCTCCCAGCTCCATGCCATGTAGAAAACACTCAGGCTATAGGAAAAAGGGAACTTTATCTCCTGACCTATCCCACACAATTAATTATGGCAGCGAATGAGAAGCTATTGCTAGCCCAGCCAGGCCCCATGATGCAGAAAGACAAGGAACATCAAGAAGGTCCTTCCCCACAAGGGTTTTCAAGAAGACTCTGTGCCACTAGCAATAGCCTCAGTGGCACAGGACTTCACCAAGTAGCACAGTGTCTTTGTGTCAGTCTCTGGCTAGACTGACCTATGCAAGCATGCAGACAACTAACCTACAAAAGCCACCCCAGAGTAGGTACAGGAGAAACCCCCCTGTTAACATCAAATCTGAGTGCAAAGTTAACTTGTCTCTATGCCCATCTTTAGCACAGAGCAGCAAGTATATTTTGAAAACAAACTCTACCCCACCCATTTGTAAAGAAGAAGAAAGAAAAAAAAAAAGTCACAAAAACAATACTCCGAATACAGTATTCTCCCTCTGAGGAAGAAAGGAACAGCACGTGATGTGCAATAACATCCTTTAGAGCACATCATAAAGAGAAACCACAGCTCTGGTAAGGGCACAGCAGAATCTACTGCCAGCGCCACTCTATGCCGTTGGCAAGGGCACCACCTATTGTCAGGCTCCCTGATGCATTGCACCAGCAGACACAACATTTAATTGTACTTTAATGATTTGGGCTGAAAATTTCTGTTTGCCTCAAGCAGTATTTTTATTTTATCACACTTTAATTTTCAGCCTTAAAGTTCAAATCATTTCCATAAGTGAGGACTGATTAAAATATTTCACTTCTCATATTTAGATAGAGAGAATGACTCTCAGAAACCACCAGAGCACTGCCAAGGAGAAAATTCCCAGCTGCTAGCCCAGCACACACTGGAAATAAAGGCATGAACTGAAACAGAAGCTGGTGAATCAGGCTGGACTGTTTTAGCAAGGGGCAGGAGTCAAGCTATGTCTCCACCTTGAACCACTGTCCTTACCCCATAGAAGGCAAGTTCAGTAGCAGAACTATCCTGACAATGACAAATGTGACAATTTGAGGGACTAATCCCCAAGCTGGACCTTGAGCCACACTGCCAGAGCAGGGAGTCCTGTATGGAGCATGCAACCAACCAGACAGTCACCGATTCTGTGCTCTAGCTGCTGTGGCTCAGAATGAGCCATGTCAGATCTAAGCCAGAATGTGCTCCCAAAATCTGTTTTTCCTGCATTCTTTAACAGCTTATTAGCTGGGGCTTTGCTGTGCAAATGCACAAACCTATCTGGTTTCTGCAGTCTGCTCAAGCTACCAGGCAATGAAGTCACAGGAATAACTCTGCAGGAGTTAACTCGGGCCAAAGCCATTCGTCTTCAACCTCAGCTAATAAAATAGGCTGGACTGTGGCCAGCACTTTGCTCTCAGGTGTTTTTCTGCCCTTCCAGGAATGTAAGACAGGAGTGTCTGTACTTGATCTGCACACAGCAGGCTCAGGAAAGGCCAGGCTTCCTAGCACTGAATCCGAGATGATTGTGCTTCCTCAGGATCCCCCCCGTCAGTGCCTCTGACCTAAAGGGTCTTGCTAAAGGAGGTCTATCCAGACCACTTCCCTGCTCCAAACTCTCATCTTTATACTGGTCATGCCTGCCCCTCCTCGTGATGTACACAGCCACCCCCATTCTACCAGAGTAAGCTAGGCCTGAACAGCATCTCTTCAGCTACTTCAGTCCAAAAAATACCTGCAACCATGACCTCCAGTTTCAGTAATGGGAGCATTCAGCTCCCACTCGCAACGCTGAAAGTCAGGCCACAAATCTGTTCCTTTTTATGCCTGCAGATACTTGCTTGATTCTCCCTACAGCTGTAAGCTGAAGCCAAGACAAGTGGCTTTCATGCGGAACTCAAGACTACTACTTGACAAATTTGATACAAGCTGCAATGTAGTCTTCCAAGGAAAGGCAGAAGGCTACACTCGTGGCAAAAAAATCCTTTATTAAACTAGATTTTGTAAATTCCTTTTCACATTAGAAATTTTAAATGCAAATTACAAAATTGTACTTCGGTAAAAAAACAAAATTTATAGTTAGCAGCAAAATTACAACTTTATACAAATAAAAAAAATACTTCTTATTTTAATTTAAAAATAGACATTGATACCTTAACAACATACTGGTCCTAACAGCTTTTACAACTGGTACCTGCAATGCTAGGTCTTTTCACATACGTATTCACGTATGAATCATTTAATCCTCTGCACAGTTTATTTAGCTGAAACAGCACGAACAGTTGGGCTTTGGTTGGGGTTTGCATGTTGCTTTATTAAGAGAATATGATACTTGTGAATTGTCATAAAGCAATGAATTTTTCATTGTTACAGTGTTCATATCCCATCACCTCAGCTCTGCAAAGAGGGCAATATTATACCAGAAATGTGAATTGCAGTTGAAGACCCAAGCATCAGTAACATAAAGTCTCTGTGTAATTTCTGGTATTACATTTATGATGATACTTCTTTGCCATTATCAACAATGAAATTATTTTGTCTACCCACCGCGTTTTCTGGCATGGTTAAATAACTATTTGGTTACATTTCACCTCCTCAGGGAAAACCTTTAGAACACATGTTCTGCTAAGCAGGTAGAGGTCTTCCCTGGCACTGTACATGTTCTACTGATGTTCTAGGTTATGGCTAGAGAATCTGGACGTTGTCTAAACGGAGATTCCAACTGCCACAACAAAATGCCAGTTAAACTCTGCCTGAGGTGTCCTTCAATAGGGCTACAAAAACATTAAGTTTAAATAAGATTGTACCACATACTATCAAGAGCAAAAGCCAAAATCATTAAAAGTATTATCAAGGTATCCTGAAATTAATTTTTTTAATCTGTTTTTCCCTACTACTTTCAAAATCAACTGACATTTATTTTTGAATGCATTACTTAGAAGAACAACTTTCTTCATTGCATCTCTGGGCTTCTTTATTTTCTTTACTGTAAGATTACTCATCAATGCTAGCACAAGTATTAAAATTCTGTATTAAGAGGTAATTTTCCTAAATTAAAAATAGGGATAAATATTAAAATGTTTAATTACAAAGAAACCCAAAGTCACATATTAAAGGCTATCAGTCATCACAACCATATCCTGTTGAAGAATAGAATAAAAAGTGGTACACAAACCAGGTATTTTAAGTCATGCATTATTTCAGAGTGCTGGTGACAATACTGTTAAGTGCTACTTTAACTAAAAGATGATACCTCAGGATCCTCACTGATGTAATTGCAAAAGACACGAGAAAAGCTGGAAGTTCTAAAATGTTACCTACTCTGAAATATCATTTTGCAACAATTATAGCTGATAAAATTCAAACCACTATGCATTATGAAAACAGTCAAAGAAATAAAGGAAGCCCAGTAGGGTTTTTTTCTGGACAGTTTGGCAAGTATATGAAGGCTTGGAGATCTTTAATAATTAAATTCTACTTTCTCTCTGGGGTCTCACCTTTGGCTTCATTCTGTATACAGCTAAGCACAGCTTCCAAGCACGTGCTTAAGGTCCTACAGAAGAAAAAGGCTGAGCTTATCATACTTTGTCAGAGTTGTAACTGCAGCGCCTCACCTCGAGTTGCTGAAGCTGGTGGAGAGACTTGCTAACTTCAGTAAAGGCAGGTCTGGTTTGGTCTGTGTTACCATTTTAGACCATTGTCTTCCTTCCAATTTCAGCCTCTAATCAAATAATCAACACGAAGTGAATGATAAGTTGATAATCTGGTAAGGTATTCAGAATGCTTTAGTGAACCTCAGCCTGCACCCAAAGGGGCAATGGAAAGAGGGAAAGCACTCCAAATTGGTCTTAAGCTACATACTCCTCTGATGACTTTGACAGACCGGACAAAACAAACTCTCCTAGTAAGGGGTGGAGCTGAGCTCTTGCCCTGAAAATTTGTTATGCCTTTATCCAAATAGGACTAAGAGACAAAAACATAATACAGAGGGCCACTGAAGCTCAGAGTGAACAGCTTTTTTTTCTGATGAGTCCTAGTCCTCTTCCAGAGACTGTGTATGTACTTTGTTTTGTGCATAAATCTCTTTTCTCCCTTTGCATTTTTAGCTTGCAGTGGATGTTTTGAAAGAAGCTCAGGAAGCAGCAACTTCAAGAATACCACTGAGCACACTGGTTAAGAGCGTTTTCTGGGGAAGCAAGAGTCAAGCATAATCACTGTCCCCTTGCTAGGCCAAAAAAAGGCAAAAAGCTGTGTTTTGCATCTCCAGGGTAAACTCGTCAACAACTAGATTACGATGAACAGATGGGCAAGACAACAACTTTTTCTGCCCGTCTTTTCAACTGAAATCTAAGCTGTCTTCGTCCATGTCAAGAATAGTGTGAATATGCTGAGAGAATCAGGCCCCCTCCCAAAACAATCTGAAGTGTTGACACTTCCCTGTTGACAAGGACGTTGCTGTAGGGCTTGGGCAACCAGTCGCTCAACATGCAACACTTCTGAGCAACCACTGGGACCTTTGCTAGGCAACTCAGCCACCTGGACCAACCAAAAGGGACTACACATTAAGAAGCTGCCCCAGAATGCTGCACCTTCATTTGTTTGAATAGTAGCACTAAGGAAAACCTGTTCACAAGCATAAAGGAAGTTCCTTAAACCAAAGGAAAGATTTTAGCTCTGCTGAGGCAGTTCTAGCAGCTGCAGCCCTGGACAACTGATAGTATGAACTGCTATCTCAAGTCCAAGTGCCTCAATGACATCTCAGTCCATTTTAGGCACTGTCACAGAGGATGGACGATGTAGGCTTCACTGCACAGGACATTGTGCAGTGGCACATATAGCTCTGACAGTACTGTGTGAGAAGCTGGTTACCAGAGCAGTCCAGAGAGAAAGAAAAGGAGAAGGGACACAATTCGGATTAACTAAGTACCCACAAAAAATATAACACTTATTATGACAGTCTATTATTCCAGTAAGAATCTCTTTGATGAAATACTATTCAAGTTATTCTTCCACTTGAAACCACCATGAAAAGATTATTTTATCTGTTGAAGCATGACAAACTCATTTTTAAGTCCACTGTACATTGCATTCACAGTGTATATATTACAGCAGATATGGGTATTCGGGAAACATCACGTCTTTCAGTTTGTCAGCAACTTATACACTCACATTTTCAAGTGAAACCTATTTCTGTGCACAGCTTTTCTCACAGAAGTTCCTTGCTTATTATCCATGCACACAAATGGCAGAACTTGCACGCATACGTGGATTCATACACAAATTCCATGTGCATTTAGTTCCCGGATAAAATCTGCTGCGAAAGTGGTTTAAAATGAAAGAGACCCTCTCATTAATCCTTAACCTCTTCATATTATCCCCAATACAGAATCCATACCTGTTCTGAAAAAGTCTTACCACAAAAATTAAATGGTTAGTAGTAAAAAAAATCTGTATGCCTTTCATGAGGCAGAGATGTAATTACAAGCAGTAAAGCATTCTAGAAAATATTTCCATTAAAAAATGTTCTGCTTGCTCACTGGAAACACTTGCCAAAGTACAAACGTTTATATTAAACTTTGGGGGAGAGGGAGTGGTGGTGGTGTCTGTGTTGTTTTGTTGTTGTTTGGTTGTTTATTTTACACAGGTAATTTTAGATGCTGATGAAACACCACCACCACCAGAGTAACTTTTGCACTCCCAGTTTTTCCAGTTAGGCAATAACTGCTGCAGTATTAGCATTCACTTTGATGTTAAAAATAGTCTTTAAATGTCCCACAGACAATCGTGTTTTCTACAAGGAAATGATCAAATTTAATGCACACAGAATAAAGACATGTCACTACTAGACACCTGTAAAGTGAAACAGTACTCAATTTGCTCCAGTTAAAAAGCCACGAAGAAACACTTTTCATTCAGTAGATGTTGAAAAAATAAGGGCATTTCCTGCAAAATTACAGTATTAGCTATGTGTAAGTAGAAACTGAACTACAGTGTTATATTTTTCCCTTTAATAGATCACAATAAGTCTGCAAAATTACCAAAAACACATCTGGTCTTAATGCACAGTCCTTTTTGTGCAACTTCCATTGATATAAGAAGTTTAGAATGGAATAAAGACAATAGAACTGGTCAACCCATCACAAAATAATCACTTAAAAAAAACCCAAAACACTACATCAGACTTTTGAAGAAACCTGGAAAAATTTAGCACTCAGATGTAACTGGATTTGAAACATCAGTTGTTGCTGAGTTCTCACCTTCCCTGTGCTCTTCTGAAGGGTTTAACACAAAGTTCTGAATCACAAAACTTCATAAAATTTACTGTGTTTTAAAAGCACAGAATCCACAGAAATTAAAATGCGTGAGGGTCAAAAGACACACGCTGGGTATGCTGAGAAGACAGTTACATTTTAAAATGGGATGTTAACTTCCCTTTAAAACATCATATGCTGCTTAGCAAGAATTCTTAATCTGCATTTCTGAGACTTAAAATCCTGTAAGTGTCTTCTTTTAGCAGATTCAAAAAAGGATCCATTCCACACAAAAATTTCCGGGAAACATACCGACAAAACCACTTGCTGTAAATTGAGACCATTTCTAATAAAATACTGTCCTTTAAAACAGATTACAAAATACTATTGCAGTTGTTCAAGAAGTTTTATCTGCAATCTGACACCTCAGTTTCTATATTCCTCTTCTCTTCTTGACAACCCTTCAATTCAGCATAACTTTCAGGCAGCCTGGTTTTACTTCTGTGAACCTGTGAAATGAGAAAAGATGAAGCTTCAACATGAAAGCTAAGTGCAATGCCATCTCCTTCAGCCCTCATCAAAACATGGAAAGTGATGAGTGCAGTCAAGTATATGTGCATGTGAGAGGCAGGAAATCAGCATCAGGGGTCTGAAGAGGTGAAGAGCTAGAAACAGTAGAAACTCAGAGGAAGATTTTACCAAAAAAGAAGAAAAGAAAAGCTGCCCAATATTCTTGGGTATATTCATGCTGCTTCATTTTTCATGCTTCCCTTTCATTCCCTCTTCTTTCAAAATAGATTTTCTCCCTTTCTTCTGTAAGAGGTAAGAAGGAAATGGAAGGGAAGTCTTTGCTACTTCCTTCTCACCTTCACACACTCCTGGAAAGAAAAAGCAGCAAACACACTGATGCCAGCCCAGACTTATTAAATTGCTGTCCCACATAAGCAGCTGAGAGCTAAAGCTCTTTTACCGGAGACCAATAAAAACCAGGATTAACAATTTTTCACAGTAAAGCTAGCAACCCTAAATGGAAATATGTAACTAAACTATGTTAGGTAAGTTCAATTCATGGTGTTTTCATCTATCTCAGAGTAAAGGATCTAATATTTAACAGGTGCCCCATATAAAATGGTTGTGTGTCACACAGCTGCATTGGATTTATGAAACAGAAGACCTACTTTAATCTGAAACAGCAGATCTGCCTTAATCGTTTAGTAGTTGTGCAGTATTCTAAAACTAACTTCAATTTTCAGTTAGTTAAACATGGGTTAAGAAAAAAGAAAAAAATATCGGTAACAAAAATCTAAACTCACCTGAAGTTGTGGCTTGTGAGGTATCTGATAGCTGCTGGTCTAATGCGAGCAACTCCTCCCTGACTATGGCTTCCTCTTCCCGTGATAATACAGAGATATGGTTTACCACCGGTCTGCTGGTACTCTGTAACAGCAGGGATTGTAACGGTTAAAACTTTCCTGCGGCACAGACCTGGCACTCAGTATAACCTTTCCATCCTCTTCTGAAAACTCTCATTAGTAATTCAGAACTTTGCTTTCCCATGCTGGCTATGCATCTTTTACACAAACAAAACCATTTTCCCCCTCTCCTGAAAAAGATATTCTGAAAAAATATAGTTGAGCTTTTTGACTCTAGATTGCTTGAAATAGGCACGTTGAGATCATCACAAAATCCTTCTAATTGCACAGCACCTTTACTGTTCCTATCTTGAAGGTCTTTTCCAATCTAGGAGATTCTGTGATTACCTAATCTTCACTTGGAATTTACAGCCTGTGATGTTAATCATAATTGCAAAATTGAAAGAGGTGGGTGTAATTTAGTTAATTTGTAATACCCCTTCTCTCTGTTGTTCCACATTTTATCTTAAATGAATGTGAATAAAGAAATAATATTTTATCGGATAAAGAAAAGAAGAAGGAAAACACAAATCCAGACAGTCTTTGACATTTTAAATCACACCTATTTGGGCTAACTTCTGCTATGTTGGAGCACGCAAATCAACACATCAAATGAGCTTTATTAATGCATCTAGCCCTGGTAATAAAATACATTGTTCTTCTCCCAGAGATCACAACCACCTAAACTGATGAACGGTCTGAAAGCGGAAAAAATACAAATTAAACTGGATTCTCACAAGTCAAGATTTGCCAGTTCAAGGTTATCAGTTCACATCTCTTGCTCAACTTTATTTGGGCTTTGTATTAGTTTACTGCTAATTCTGACAGGACTAAGTGCCCAGTATTTATCCCTTCTCTATGTATACACACTGAAATAAACTTGTTTGTTTGTTTGTTTTGGTGAATGGACTGAAGAGAGAGCCCCTACCATCATTACAGAACTCCTGATTCAAGCAGCTCAGGAAATACAGCTCTAAAATCATTAGGTTACACCTTAAAGTACACAAACATCATTTTAGGAATGGCACAAGATAATGCAATTTAATTATCTCTGAAGTATATTGAAAGAAAAGGATTATCTAAGGCCCCACTGAACACTTTTCTTTATACTGTGTGGAGTAGATGTTTAAAAAATTAGGTTAGGGCAGTGGCACCTTGTGTAAGAAGTATTTCTTATGAAAGCATTCCCAGTGTGCTTAAATTTACTGGGTAAACTAATAATGCAGAAAATCTATCTTTTTACAGCAAGAACTCTCATGAAGTACTTGCACACTCCACTGGGAGAAAAAAACAAGTCCTCCAGCAAAACTGCACAAAATGATATTTATGGAAGCAGCAGTCTTCTGATCTCAAGAGATCCTGCAGACAAATCAATATAGAAGTTACTGAAAGATAGCTCAAATAACACACTCATGTAGAAGTTGAAGACAATATTATCATTGTGGTTAGAATTCCAACATAATGATTTTTCTTTACAGATTAAAATAGCAACATAGTTCTGAAAAAGCAATGCAAAGGCAACACAAATGTTTGCAATACTACCTTCGCTGAAAAGGCCAGGAAGGACACATCAAGTCTTCAATAAAAAAATGTAAGTAGAGGAGAAAACAGAAGGAAAATGAAAATTTACAAAAGATGCACAGGGGGAACAAAACAAGACAGCAAAAAGAACCATTGCCGTGTCAAAAGGAAAACAATTCCATGCAGGAACTTTGAAAATAAAACAATAAAAACCCAGTTGTTTTTACATGTTCTTAGATTACGTTCATCCCTCTAATATTACCATATATCATGGTTTCTTCGGAGAAAACGAGAAGAATTAACTTTTAGGGGGCAGGAATTATTATCTTATTCCTACCTTCACTTTTTTCCTGCAGCACTCTGGACATCTGATTCACAGCTTCATCCACGTGGAGACCATGGAGATCCAACACATTCATAGGCAGCAAGGCAGTATTGACTTTCTCAAAGATTTGCACAGCAGCAGCATGGTTGGCTTCTTTCATCTTCTGCTCATGAAGGCGACCCTTTATTCATAAGCACAGCAATTATACGCCGAGACATAATCTAAGCTCCATGGTGCTCGTTGGGTTCAAAATTACAGTACAGGCAGGGTGCTTTTAGCTCTCAGTTTGAAGCAGTAAAATGTACAATCACAACAGAACTTCCCAAAGAGGCTCAATGAGATCTACTCAAAGAGTTTTCATGAAATGTGTTCTTAGGAAACTACCCAAAGTTGGCACAAAGAGAAATTATAACAAAAGCCTTACAACAAAGAAAGAAAACAACACAAAACAGCCAGAAAAGGCACAAAACCATAAGGTCTTTACATAAACTAAAGTTATACTCCATGCCAATTTTCAGATTTATTATCCTAACCATAGATTTTTACTTTCTGCAAGTATTTTTACTAAAAAAATTAATGAAACAATAGAAGAGAAACCACTCAACAACTCAGGAAAAACCTGCTGAGTGTTATAGTTGAGGTTAATTCTTCTGAACACATTCCCTGAAGATCAGAAAAGCCAAGGTCAAACACTTTTTTTTTTAATAGTTGCTTGTTATCTCTCCCAATATTTTTAAGAGATCTTTTATGACTGACAAGGTCAATAGAGTCCCTGTTGGAATTAGGGGCAAGGAGCAGTACAGGGTATTCACATAACACAGCAAACAAATACCAACTATTTACCATGAACCTTGTAGGGATAATATGAGAGAGACTGAAATAATAAATTCAAGATCTTCAAAGATCTGTAGGCACAGTCTGAAGAGGAATAGATGACTTAACTCCAGGTATTGCACTTACAAGGGCTGAAGAGAGCAAAGTGACAATCTAACAATTTGTTAAAAATGGATCCCCTGGAGCATACTGGTGTCAGACCCAAGATACCAACCCTGTAACTCTCACTTGCAGAGGGTTCCCAAGACAGGCTAAAGCCACCAAGAATAAAGGATTTTTCATGACTAAAGGTAGATTAGTTTGCCCTTCTACTGCCTACAAGAAAAAAATATAATAATTTTCCAGATTGTACTTGTTGTTATGGCTAAGAACAAAAGACAGGACTTGAAATAACATTTCTATTTAAAATCATGCAGACCTTTGTTTAGCATCTCTTCAAACTTCAAAAATACATAAACCAAGACCACAGAGAGTTCACTATAAAGACTGATAGTATATCCTACATGTGTAGTAACAATCTAAACATTTAGAGTGATACATTATACCAATTGCATTAAAGCTTTGGTTTAGATAATAAGCAAATTCAAGTGATTCATTATTATATTTTTGTTCTGTCATAATGCAATCCATAGTTTACAATTCAATACTTCTATAATGTGAATTCTTACCAAATTTTTATTAGAGCAGGTAAAAGCTACAACCTCTGAAGATCTTTGTAAGAGAACTTTTAAGAGTGGTCTGAATGAAGCGTGAATGGAAAGTTCTTCTGGGAATGCACCAAGAAACCAACACACAGGAACAGTTCCAAGAACAGGTTGTATTTATAATCAGAACTAAGATTTGCAGTAATTGAACAGGTATATACTGAGAAACGTGCTTGAACTAAGACCAGAGATCCTGCGCTCCAAGGCAAGAGAACGTAAGACTGATCAGCAGCAGGTCTATACTCCAAGACCCAGATGAATGGCAAACACATCTGGTTTATTCCAACCCAAGATGGATTGTAACCATAATGACAGTCAGAGACAGGAACCAAAGACAGCAGACAGCAATCTTGCCCAAGATTTATGGAGGATGAAGGAAGCAAGATTCTGAAGCCAAATACCACATCTTGGTACCTGTCTGATTCCTAAAAAGTAAAAAAGACAGGTCTACAGTTCATCACTAATTAAAAGGAATGCAAAGGGCAAATGGAGGATTTGGAAACTATGTTTGTTGCAGTTCATGTCACACATGAGTGAAACTGGCCAGACCACATGAACACAAATCTTGGTGCTTGCAAGTGTATGGATGCGAGAGTGAGATCTGAGTAAATGAGTGCACTAAACACCATCTCTCATGACATCTCACACTGAAATTTGGCTTTCTGTACCTGTATCATTACTAATGACAGGGAGTTTACTTGTGAGGTCATTCTCAACATAACACTTACACAGGGAAGAGTAACTGGGCAAATTTCTTAGCTCTAGGAGACACAATGTTTTTCTTATCACTTCAGTATTTAAATACCTCCCTAAATTCAGGGAAAAAAGCACAATATTTAAGTTTACCTGATGTGCATAAAAAGCTGCCACGGACTTCATACCCATACGATAGGCCTCCCCAGCCTTTTTCAAACATTCCTGTCTCTTTTGCTGGTGACAAAAAGCTTCTGCTCTGAAATCATCATATTGTGGATACTCAAATTCTTGAAATATTTCACTCAAAGAATCATCCTCTTCCTTACTTTTTTTTGCCTGTAGAAATTTGCAATGTTGAAACTAAGTATATGTTGTGAGGTGTTTTCATTAACATAGTGCTTTGGATATGTTTGTAACTGTTGTTTAAAAAAATAAAAATACCTTCTTCTCCCGGTTCTTTGAAGCACTGTAGGAAGGAACAATTTCATTTTGATGAACATTTTCTTGAGCTATAACTGTTTTTACAGGATCTGCCTCCAGAACACAGTTCAGAAACTGTTCAGTTTGTTCTAAAGAATAGCTGTAAAGAATAAGTAAAATCTGTGACTTTAAAAATACATGAATAGTGGCTCCATTTATTAAAATGCATATTACAACCTTGCCATTGTTACAGCAATAAATGACAATAATAAAGCACTGGAACGGAATTCTCCACCTTGTCACAGAAAGGCTTACAGGCTCACTGCACTGCATTACTGACACCAACACCCATGCAGTCTGGGTTGATTGCAACATAATTGAGGGGCACCTGAGCATTAAAAGGACAGCGAAATACTAAATTGCATCCTACCTTAATCAAACACACATTAGATAGGAAGTGCACACTGCTTTTTGGGCTGGGTAAATTACTTCATCTCAAATCTTCTCTGGTCAGGGTTACATAGTACAAACTAGTTTAAAACTAGCTCAGTTTTCCAAAACCATTAGGCAGGGAAATTCTTGTATTTCCAGTTAAGCTTTGTTATTAAATTTAATGAGTAAGAATAGGACAGCAGTTGCCATCAGATTTCTAATAAGCCCTCTTTCTTCTTCTTGCTGTTCAATAAGCAGACAAGAGGAAAACTGATCAAAAGTAAAGACAGATTTTGGGAAAAGCAACACTATGAATTTAGAATGTTGACAGGAAGAGATGGTGAAATGTTTGAGCTGTAGAGATGGAGGAAGGACATAGTTTAAACATCCCACAAGGAAAGGTTTTGATGACAACCTGGACAAGCAGGAATATTGACAAGCAGGCACACAAACCCATATGTAGAGACAAGGCATTCAACTGACCAAGGATTTAAAAATAAGTTTCTCTCTCAAATAAGTTCTGTTCTCAGGTACTTGGATTTAAGAAGGTAGACACATACCCCAGAAACATAATGCAGAAAAGAGAATGCAGCAGGAAGAGATGGAGATATGGCTCATTCCTTCAGAACTGCTGTAGAAACCAAAAAAGTATTCACAGCTAACACCAGGTGATGATAGCTTTCCTCTTGGGCAGATGCTGTTATCTGTGAAACCACTATTACTGCCTCCACTGAGTTCTCCCACTTGATTTAAACCTCAGCTCTAGAGCAAACACACAGTTCCACTGATAGTCTGTCAGTGGTCAATAGCCAGAGACATTCTCCCATTGAGAGAAACTACTCCACACACACACACACACACACCCCCCCACCCACAAAGAGAGGTAAGTCTACACAGAGGTTTTTATGCCCTATTTGCTTTCAAGACCAGCTAGTTTTCCCTTTATTTAGATCTACCAAAAAGTGTGGTAGTTTGGAAAAAGCCTTGCTTTAGCAGTATCTTAGCTCTTCAGTATTTAGGAGAGTACCTGTGCATTGGAGAGGTGTTACCGAGTACCATTTTTACAAAGAACTTTGAAGATTTCTTACTTGTTGTCCCTGAAGATATCCATTAAGAAACTTTGATTAATAGTTGGAAACATCTCAAAAAGTTGCTTCTCCTTTAGTTTAGCAGCACAGTCTTTTCTAGCCATGGAAGGAACACGATTCTACCCAGAAGACAAAGGAAAAAAATTTACAAGTTCTCGATTAGAACAAAATATAGTAACAGTGGAGCCAATCCAAATTTACTGTTATTTTTTTAAGACTTCAAAAAATATGTATTCAGTAGGTGTGCACCCACAGCCATGACAATGTGCCAATAACAGCCTGCCACACTAATTTGATGAGAATGAAGTAGGGCCAGGTGAGTTTTATTATATACCACTGCAGTACTCTGCAGTCAGCTGAAGTGACTCAGCTGAAGCTCTCCCTTAACTTGGACAAAATAAAAGGAGGATTTTTAGAAGGAATTTAAGTTTTGGAATGCATTAGTTAGTCTATCTAGTCCAATGCTAAGCTTATGCAAAGTCCACCTCCTTACTCTGTATTGAGGGACTGGGGTTGAAACAACATTTTATTATAAAACAGTGTAAACAGATTTGGTTTGGTGTATGTGAAGCTATACTGTAATAAATATTCATATTCGTGAAGTCATGCTGAGAAGAAACATAATTATAGCCCAGAATAAATCAGACTGATCATTTCAATACTCAGATAACAAAAATAATAATTTAAAAAAAAAAAGAAGTGGACAAAACAAAGCCAAGCTCTGTGAATCCAAACTGAAAATAAAGCTGCGGACATCACAGTTGTTATTATCAGTAAGCCACATACATGCAGTTCAAAGAAAGAATCCACAAGCCATTCTTTCAAAGTACAGGCTAATCCGTCCAACTTTCTATGCCAGCAGAAACAAAGCTCCTCTTTTTTAGGACAGCTACTTATCAGAGACAATTAGAAACAAAAATGCCTGTTGTGAACAACTGCCGGGCAGTAGAGGGCAGTGTGAGGCACACGCCAACCAGACAGGGTATGAGAACTGTGTGGAAGAGAACAGAATTAATCAAAGCTTTTTTTAAATTACTATTTTCTCACAAGTGGGCACAGAAATATGTTCGAGATTAATCTCAAGTACTTCTTTCAATGTCTCATCTGTTAGGAATGTTGTGGGTTCTCCTTACAAAAAAATGTTAAAATCAGTTCAATCCACTTCTAAACAAACAAGGCACGGAGCTAATGAAGAACGGTTTTTGACATCGCTTTCCCACTCAATTGTGTGGGAAATTTCCACTGATCTCTGGTTTTAGGTGAGCAATCAAAAAACAATTCAACCAAACACAAATGCTAACCTGTATAGTGAAATGCACCATGATCTGTTTGTGAAACAATCAAAATATTACATTTTAAAATTAGATTTGTATTTTTAAATCAGAGACATCCACCACAAGCAAACTCTTGTACCACAGTAATCAACAATAACTGGCATGCATTTGTCTCACAAATTCAGGCTGTAAACAACAGCACAAAAATGAGTGAGGATGGAGCCAGACTCTTCTCTGTTCTGTCCAATGATCGGACAAGGGACAACAGGTGCAAGCTGGAGCATAAGAGGTTCCACAGAAACACAAGGAAAAGCTTTTTCACTGTGAGGGTCACGGAGCACTGGAACAGGCTGCCCAGAGAGGCTGTGGAGTCTCCTTCTCTGGAGACATTTAAACCCTGCCTGGACGCGTTCCTGTGTGGCCTGCTCTAGGTGATCCTCCTCTGGCAGGGGGGCTGGACTCGATCTTTCAAGGTCCCTTCCAACCCTTAACATCCTGTGACTCTGTGAGTCATCGGATAAGACATACTCTGTTTCATGAATAGTAACAAATTTAAACTGCATTAAAAAAATGGTGCTATTCATACCAGGTCCTGCTTCTCCTGCATGGCTATTTCTTCAGATATTATTTGTCTGAGAGAAACTTTCTGAATCTGAGCATTCCAGTGATCCATAAAAGGAAAAATGTCTGACGTTGCTGTTTTTTCAGTCTGCACGTCATTAGATGAGCCTGAAACCCAGTTCATTTTTTTCTTCTGTGTTTTACTGTCTGCATTCTGAGATAACAGCATTTCTGAGTCATCTGTCTCTATCTGCTGAATCACAGTAGAACCTTCAAAAGCAATAAAAATTAGTTGACAATGAGAACAGTTATTAGCTTATTTATACAAGCAAAGCCAAAATGATTAAATTATTCAACCTAGATGGTTTGGGTTTTGTTAAAAAATTATTAATGCTAAAATGGAAAACTGTTTTCACCTTCCTCACTTGTATTTTTGATAGACTGTTTTACAAAACAGACAATGATCAGACAAAAGCAAAACTACCACACTCCCTCACCAAATTTTCCAGTGCCAAGACCTATCTTACAGCTGTAAGCTACCTTGAACATGTGTGAAGTGGAGATGTTTGCTTGCTTTTTAAGAGAATTATTGACTTGTATTTATATGTTTACCTGCCTTTACCTATGCTTAATCTGGTTTTGAACTTCCAGAAGTTAATGCTAACAGCAGTGTTTGGTCATCTGCACAGAGAGTTTACACCCACACTGCAATCCAAGTCTTCACCTATGTCCCATGGAAGAGCAGTGAGGTTCTGCTGTAGAGAGGCATTTCTTCTGACAGCTGAATGAAAATTGGATTGACAGAGATTTTAACACTTTTTGAATGGGGACATACATCTGCCTGCCACAATCAATCCATCTGACCAGGACAACAACATGGGAATGTTGTATTCATGACCTTCTTCCCTCAGCTGCAGAAAACTTACTCTGCTAGTAATTCTCTGGCTGTACCTTTTCTTGTCACAGAGATAACACAAGTCCTACCAAACAGCAGTCTGGATCCATCCAGAGCTTTTCTAAGTACTCTGAAGTACACAAAAGGATAGTCATTTTGCTTGCTTGTACCTGGGACTAGTGATTCTGTTTATAATTAACTTCTTTTTTACCCCACACCTCTATAATAGAATGGTAAATGGAACCAACAGCAGTAAATAAAAGCTTAGCTTAATAAATGAATCCATCATTTTTCAACAGACAGAATATTTGCATCCTTACTGAAGCCTCAAAGAGCTAAATCTTTTCATAATTAGATTTAATTATTTATACATTTAAGAGAAATACATAACATACCTTCTGCAGACAACTTACATGATTCATCTCTCCTCTGACGCTTCTAAATAAAATAAAAATAGTAAAACCATGAATAAGTAAGCTATAAATTTTGCAGTGAAACTTCACAAGTGTTAGCTTCTAAGTAAACCAGCTTCAAAATAATGTCTCGCAGTATTTCTCAAAGATTGGATATGTTACAATAAATACATTTCGGGAAAATAATTACAAAGTTCAAAAGAAAGAACTAGCTTTCTGAAAACACAAACTAGAGCAACATGTCCCACTTCTAAGATTTCATAAACCTAATTAAATAAACCAAACAAAAATTTTGCCAACCAAGTTTCATAAGGCTATGAAGGAACAGAAGTCAGAGAACTCTTCTCAATTAATGTATGTGGCAATATTTTGTATACATAATTATTCATGAAAGAACTCAGTCTTACATGTCAAGAAGTCAGAAGTTATTTTTGGCCAGTGGAATTTTTGATCAATCTTTTAATGCAACCATGCATTATGATCCTTCTTTTTTAAGAATCTTGGTTTTGTGATAAGCCACTCATGACATGCAGCTTCTTCACCCCTTAAACCGCTTTTCCACAGCTCTGATTATTATGACATATTTTACAAACTACTTCTGTATTTTATTATTGTTCTCAAAAAGATACTTCTATCATACACATTTACACCAACGCATAAGGGCACAAATGGTCTGACAAACCACACACATGCTATACCATATCATAAGCAAGAATTCTACTAACCAGAATAGATTCTTTCCATTTTTCATGAATCACTTTTGCCAAATTCAGATCAATATGTACCACACAGTCTTCAACGGTTAGTGATCCTTACGGAAGAAAGAAAATCTATTCATGAAACCATTCTATAAAAAAACTTATCTAAGCAATTAAAGTACAGTAGTGTAGACTTATTAATTTGAATTCTGAAGATTCTGCACAAACTGTCATGCCTGAAAAAAACTTCAGGAAGTGCCAAGTTTAAAAAAAAAAAAAGCACTCCACAGAGAATTCATTATCTGGTGTTAAAAAACTCAGAAAGGGTTGGAAAAACAAGTTAACATTAATTGTATCTTACTGAAATATGACAATCTGAATATTTTTCCTCCTTTCTTCCACTTTTCTAGCAGAACCTTCTTTTACAAAGCCACTGTTCATTTACAAACACAGTTTGATTTGTGAAACTGATTCCCTCTATTTTATCCACGCGTAACTGCATTTATGTAACACAACACACACGCAACAGCCCAACTGCAGCCACGTCCCCCCTTGCAAACACACAGAGAAGCCAACTCTAAGTATCCCCTCTAATGCTAAAGGAAACAGCAGGGATTATTATGGTATCATAATGATACATCCTTCTTCCTAAATGATCTTTCTGACATCATTTCTCACCTTTTCAAAACTAAAAAGGCAGGAAGTACATATGTATCAAATAAAAAGGCAGGAAATATTTCAGACACAATAAAACACTTTTCTGCTTCCAAAACCAAGTTTTTTTTGGAAGAGGTAGGCATGGAGGGCAAAGAGGCCAGCAGTCAAACCTACCAATAAATCAGGCACTAGGGTTTCACATCAACTAATCTTCAAGATAAAAAAACCCCAAGCTATATGTTATTCCTTGTGTTTTCTTCCTTTTTCTATCAGTCTTTACCTTTTGTGATGCATGTTCAAGCTGCTTAAGGCTTCCTTCATTAGTCTCAGCAGACTAGTCTGTTTTCATCCTTTAAGTATAACCACACCTATCTTCTTTAACCCATCTACCTTCTCCTTCCCCAATTTAACTGGTGCCTAAAGCTTTCTTTTTTTCCTAACCAGTCATAATTTGCATCTTCCTCATCATCTTAATATCCCTGAAATATCAGATCAAAGGCCTGCTGCTCAAAATGCAAATAAGCAAATATATTTTTCTTATGATTTTAAAGTATGTGCATGAACAAAAAGACAAAGACAGAAGGAAACAACAGTATCACAAGGATACGTGCAAATCTCTTCCCTAAATATCAAGTGTGAAGGGAAAAAAAAGCACAAACAAAGGAAAAAGGTATTCTTACCCAAACTGAGGTTTTTCATAAAAATAGGGATATAATTACGCCCATACCTGCATCAATGCCAACAGGTCCAAATATTTCTTTCAGTTGGAGTGCCAGTTCAGGAGGCAATGTTAGTTCTAGGCAATCTATACTGAAGGCTGCACGTGATGCTGGTTTAGGGCTTTGTATTTTGGCTTTAGCTCCATCCCAGTTTGGAGTTTCAATTTCTTCTTTACCACATATCTCCCTGGAACTCCCCTGGATTTCTTTATCCACCTCCAGTTCTTTATCACATTTGGGACCAACCTGAAGGGCACGATCCATTTCCAGTAATGAAGCAGTCAGTTTGGATTTCTCTGCATTGCTTTCTGAAGGGTTACTGTCACTTTCATTATTTAATTCAAATTTCGAATCAGTAGAAGTTGTGTCAGGATCATGAGGCAAAGTCATGGGTATACAGAGACCTTCATCAGGTTGTGAGACTGATGGCTGATTTATAGTTTCTTCAACAGGACTCTCAGACTCTGTCTTCTGCTTTTCTGAAACGGATGGCTCAATACCTGCTGCTGAGCTGCCTGCTTCAGTTCCAGGGGCTGCATCTCCAGAATTTTTCAGTTCCACCAAATCACTCAGTGAAGCAGCAGTCAACAAGTCAGATACATTATCATCTGTCACAGCTGCCTTGGTAGCCCTACTTTCTGCAATGCCGAGTGATGGGTTCTTGTCTTCCAAAGACTCAGAGATATCACCAGCCCCAATTACTTGTGGCATTTTCTCATAGTCTTTGACATTCTCATCACAGTTTGTACTTGCCTTGATTTCAAGGTCTGCAACAACTGGCTCAGCTTCTCTTACTTGAAAGCATTCAGTATCAACATCTTTGCGTAACTTTTCATCAGAGTCTAAGAGCAGACCTGTGACCCAGTCTATGTCTTTATTACATCTTTCATACAGATCTTTCAGAGCTTCAAATGAAACAGACTCAAAGAGCTTACATAGCATATTTAGCTTTTCAGACTCATCAATATTGATAAGTTCACTTTCTTCCACAAATGTGCTTTTATCATAAGTAACTCGATAGGGTATTTTTTCCTGAGAATCTGAGACATTACCTACGTCTTTGGGTTTGAAGCCATCTAGTCTGCCATGTAATACTTTGGTAGTCTCAGGAAAAAGCATTTTCTTTTCTAATCTCCACAGGAGAGCAAAGTCCTGTGATTCAGTCTGTGAATGGCTACTTCTTTGTCTACATGAGCCTGTGTCCTGTTTCTCTTCTGCTGCATTAAGCATAGACAAGCACTCCTCTTCTTTGGGATGTGGCAAATTGTTGTTTGTAAAAGTGAGAGCTAACTTGTGATGTTTCCTCATTCTCTTATTTTGCTGGGGTTTTTTCTCACCTACTGTTTCACTAGCTACTATTTCAGGTTGGTGCATATGCAAATTCTTTATATCCCATTGCTCTGCAGTGTTCACAGGTGTCCCACAAAGCACATCTATGGTCTCAAGAGCATTTCTAGTAATGTCACCGTCAGTATTTCTACTTTCATCAGGCTCATTTAGACTTATCCTTCTCATTCTCCTTGACCTTTGTTGTCTTTGTTCTAATGAGTCTGAGACAGGCCAGTGCCCTATCATTTGTAATTCTGGTGTAACTTTCTCAGAATTAACAGAGAAAGAGCTAGCAGCTAGATCATCTTCCTCATGTCCTTTTTCAATAGTACAAGTCCCAGGCAGGCCCACTTGCTCTATACCTAACTCAGGATGCTGCTGACTGGGACTTTCACCTTCCTTAGTGCTCTTCAGAGTAGACTTTTCTAGTCTTCTAGCTCTTTTGACTCTCTGTCCCATTGTTTGTTCTACAGGCCAGTCACCCAAAAAGTTTAGTAGTTCTGGTTTTCCTGATGTGTCAAAAACTGAACCACTTTCTTCTGCTGTGTTACTACTTTGTGCTGGTTTTGGTTCTGTACATAATTCATCAGATTGTTCAACTTCAGTTTGAACTTTGAGAATGTTGTTACCACTGTGTTCCTCCACTCCTTCTGTACACAAGCCCAGAGGCTCTTCAGTTGGGGTCACATCAACCTTACCAATTTCTGTTTCAATATTTTTTTCTACTTTTTCTCCCTTTCCTTCCTCCTTCTCCAAGGGCAAGTCTTTTTCTACACAATCTGATAAATAAACATCCAAGTCGTCTTGAACATTGTTGCTCTCAGAATTGTGTTCCACTGAGTTATTTTCCATTTCTTTTTCCTCTTTCTGAAAATGTTCAGGATCACGGTTACTTTCTAATGTTAGATCATCTCCAGCTAATTCAAGAGACTCCACATCAGAAGCAAGAAAAGTTTTTTCTTCCTTTACATCAGAATGTGCCTCTCTCTTTCTGGAAGACAAATTTGAGTGAAAGATAAACCCACTTCAAACTTTCTATACACACTTGTCCACATTTTTAGCTTTGTCTTGCCTATTTAATATGTTCAAATCACAGACTAGAAACCACATTTTAGGGCACTAATCATCCAGCTTGAGAACTCTAGTGAGAGGAAAATAAATTTAAGACAACTTCTAACCTCAACACTCCTTAAAAAAGAGTTACGCAAAGTGGAAATTTCCTCGGTAATATTCCTTTCTTACTTCAGCATGGGGCTAAGGATACCTTCTCAAGAGTCTATTTCCCCCCATTTCCAGCATTCAATTATGTACTGAAACATTCTGCTGCCCTACATTTCCTCCTTCAGCTCAGCAATCCTGGTAAATATGCTTTTATTTAAGTTGCTCTCTCCTGATGGCTCAATGATAAAGAAGGTGTAGAAGTTAACTAGGAGAAGACATGCCATTTCTTGTCATACTGCTTTTCACTATCAACTACATTCAATTACCAGTGTCTCCTCAATTTTAAATACCTTAAGCATGCAAAACCAAACTGAAATAAAAGCTAAAATACAATCTGGTTTCCTATCCATTATTATAATGCATATACAACATTATTCAGATTAGCCACTACAAAATTAAGCACACATATAACAAACATAAATATCGACAATCTAAATTAAAATACATACAAGAGCAAGTATATAACTTGTTAGTACTACACAACGAATTCACCTTCTACCACAAAGACATCATTTAATATCAACACAGACTCAGTAATTTGCTCATATTTGGGACTACCTTCTGGAAGGCATTTTATAGATTTTAAGTGTTTTGTATCTACAACATACACCCAACGGCACATTTCTAAGATAAAGGAAAATAAATCAAGACTGTTTTTTTGAAAAGTAACACAGCCATACTGCAACATGTTCAAGAAGCATCAGAAAGTTGACTAGATTCCTAAACTGCTCATTTCTAGAAATTCTTAACAATTAAGAAAAACTATATATTTTTCTTTTAACTAATTTTTAAATACATTCACAATTCAACAGAATTATCCAGGTTCTGTTGCTATGAAATATGAATTTTTAACCTTTTCATGTGAGAATAAAAAGTGAGTAAATGAATCTAACCTATGACTTTCCTCCTGACAAGGATCTTCACTCCAGCCATCAGCTTCTGATTTGCCTGGGACTGCAGAATCTAATATTGAACGAACAGTAAGGCAGCGTTCATACTGATCCAACATTCTTCTGATCTTTTCTTTAGATACACCGTGAATGTTGCGCCTGTGGATTAAAAATAAATAAAAAAAAAATTAAAAGGAAACATTTTAGATTTGTGTCTTACAATGAGAGAAGAGAATAATTTAATGTTTACCGCACGACTAACCAGAGAATTCAGGGGGCCATGGCAAAAGCTATGAAACTGCAATTCTTTCTCTGTCGGTGCACTAAGGCATTCCAAACAGTGTGTCTCTGACAAATGGCTGCTCTGTTTGACTTCTCCACTCCACCTGGTGGCCCTGTTCTGCAATAGGATGTTTTGCTTAATACTAGTATCTAAAACTGTATCAATAATGCATCTTCAAAAATAACTATCAGAAACAAAGCGTAGCAGATCCTGGCAGTGACGCAGGATACCAAACAGGGCATGGAAGATTTCTGAATTCAGTCTTCTTTCTTTGGTTTTGCTAAACTAAGGACTCAAACCCTGAGGAAAACCTAGTCACCCATTATTTCAGACACTCTTTGCCTAGAAATTTTCACAGACTCTGTTAAACACCAACGAGCAATATGCTCTGCAGCAGTTCCACCCAGAACAAGTGAATCCTGCCAAGGATGGAAAAACAGAAATTGAAGATACAGGAGAAAATGTTTAAGTTCTATTTTAGGAAAGAAAATAATCTTCCTTACCTTGCTTGAAAAGTGGCCAATCTTAAGCTAAGCATCTGTTGTCATCTGAATTTGCATATTATGACATTACGAAACAACTTAGGTGAAAGGGACCTCTGGAGGTCACATAGTCCAACCTTCCAGTCAGAGGAGGTACAGCTAAATCAGGATACCCAGAGCTTTGCCTTGTCAAATTTAAAATAAAAAGAAAGTCTACAAACTCTCTGGACAAACTTTTTCAGCGCTTGACCACCCTCAACGTAAGTTTTGTTTTCATTTTTTGTGTGTTCAAAATTTCACAAATTCCAACTTGTTTATACTTGTTTTGTTCTATCCCTGCACAACTCTGAGAAAAGATCTTTTTAGTCTTCGCTATAACCTCTCAAAAGGAAGCTGAAGAAAACATTATGATCCTTCCTTAACGTTCTCTTCAAGCTAACCAAACTACTCTTGCTCAATTCAGTATCATCTGCAAATGTGCTGAGTGCACTCTGTCCCAATATCCAAGGCATAAAAAGGACATTAAATAATAGCAGCCCTCAGTATTCATGCTAGAAGGACATCAGCCTCCTCTTAAGGAACTCATACCCTATTAACCAGGCATCCAGCCAGCTTTCTAGACACCTTGTTATTCATAGAACGGTATGGGTTAGAAGGGACCTTTAAAGGTCATCTAGTCCAAACCCCTACAGTGAGAAGGGACATCTTCCACGAGATCAGGTATCTCAGAGCCCCATTCAGCCTGACCTTGAATGTTTCCAGGGGTGGGACTCCTACCACCTCTCTGGGCAATCCGTGCCAGTGTTTCACCACCTTCATTTCATTGTAAAAGAAAAGTCTTCCTTATATCTAGACTAAACTGTCCCTCTGTTTAAAACCATTACCCCTTGTCCTGTCAAAACAGGCCCTGCTCCTCATGTTTCTAATAGGCTCCCTTGAAGTATTGAAAGGTTGCAATAAGGTTTCACCACAGCCTTCTCCTCACAAGATCTTGCCCATCCCTAGCCTACTGGTGAGAGGGGAATGTTGGAAAAACAGCCTTGATACTGTGTGAGCATTGCTTAGCAGTAACCAAAACGCTGGTGTGTTACCAGTGCCCTTCTAGCTATTTGTACAAAGCACAGCACTAGGAGGGGTTAGATCTCACCGGAGCAGAGTAGGGGGACAGAATCACCTTCCTCAACCTGATGGCCACACTTTTTTGGATGCAGCCCAGGGTATGACTGACTGCAAGTGCACACTGCTGGCTCATGTCCAGCTTTTCATCCACCAGCTATTCATGTACACATTGTTTATGTCTTGCCTATTTTGACTCTAAGTAATGGCTCTATGCGTAGAAAGTCCTGCTAAAGAAAAGGTAAACGATGGTGATGCACAGGCGTTTGCTCCTCTCAGGCCATGGAGGTGCTGACTGCCTTAAACTCGGCAACAGCAGAAACATTTCAAGTAAGGCAACAGACCAGGCAGATGCAAAACCAGACACAACTTGACATCATTTTTTCAACCTCAGGAAAAGTCACTGTACCTTAGATGCAAAAGAACTGCAGTCATTAAAAATTACATAGTATCTCTTGCTAATAGTATCTTTTGTATGTAATTAGAACAAAGTGACAGGAAAAAATATAATCTCTTAATACATCTAAAATCCCAAAAATTTTAGTATTGTAGGAAAAAAGATATTAAAAAGCTACTTTTCATCACAAAAATCTTCACTGGTATCTTGCTACCTCACCAGCCACTGAAAAGCAATAATCTTTTTAAAAATTATAGCTTATAGACTGAAAGATATATAACCTAATATGATTTTTTCTTTTACATTCTTACCTTTCAAGTTCTTTTGGTTTAAACTTCCACCAAGTGTCTGGTTCTCTGAACATGACTTTATATTTGAACTGCTGAGCCTGAATAAAACAAACATAAAACAGGAAAAGCTACATCATTCATTTCTTATTTCTATTAAAAAAAAAGCACACAATGTGTATAGCCTGCTTTGTTAAAGCTGTTTTTTGTATTGTTCAAAACCAATTAAACATTTGGAATTACACACTTTTGTACAGTGTTTCTCTTCTAATTATGTAAATTGACATTTTAAACATATTTATGTGCATTTCTTACTGTAACATTAAATGGGTATGTCTGGTATATTGAACCCTCTGTTTCCCCTCAGAAGGGAGTTGTCTACGACTATAACACTTGTTTTCTTCCTTATGGAGGACAGAGATCATGATAAGGCCTTTCTGACACTGGAGACACCTCAAAAATATTTATTTTTTGCCCTCAAGTGCAATGCACTTGGCTTTATCACTTGGAAACAAGGCCAGGTCAACACTCAGAATATGACACTGGGTAATATGATTCCATGTTACCTTTTCTTTTTTTTTTTTTTTTTAACCCCAGACTTTCTTGTGGAATAACAGCTAGCCTGAGAAAGACCATCTCATTTTAAAACATATGTTGTTCTCATGACGATCAATAATCCCTCTTCTCATTGATCAAATTGTAATACTAACCAAAGTAACATAAGGCTTCATCTCCCATGCTTGTATGTTTGTGTTGTCTATTATTATAGGAGAGATTCTCATTTCAAATGCTTCTTTGGCTGAAAGACACACATGTACAAAAGAATGTGATATAGTTAATTTCATTATGATGAAGTGGACACATAACATTTTAATTCTCTAAATTTGGAATTTTGTTAAAGTAGGTAATCCATAATCATTAGCCACTGTGTAAAGAACTCTTGCTACAGCTCGATCTGTTTCAAGGCCCTCTTTTATTTTAGAAATCCCCCTTCACATGTAAAGCTACTGAGATATGGCAGTATTCTTTTGAATTAACATATGTATAATAATCAAGGAATGAAAATGCAGATGTAAAATGCACCAAAATGACTAATCAATCAGTATATTAAACTGAAAAAAAAAATTCAAAACAAAACTACATGATCACCTTAAAGTGGACTTCTTTGTTGCATACAAAATTCTTGGCTTTATAACAGTCTTAAGATTAGTCCACTCTGTAAACTGCATAAAATATGAAAAATCAAAATAATTATTGTAATTTAAATACAGAGTAACGAAATATTTAGAAACACTAGCTTTGAAATACAGCACCAATGTTTCAGTAGCTACAATGCTTCTGAACAATCAAAGTTATCATTGAATCACACACTTCTCATTAACACATTTCTCCACTCATCAGAAATTTGACAGTAGAAAAGTGATCATGGTTCAAATTTAGCAAATAAAAGCTTAAAATGAGTTTCTCTACAGTAAGTTTAGCAGGAGCAACTACAAAAAAAAAAGAAAAAAAAATTTATTCTGTCTTGGTCCTATAATTTCGTTTTAAATTTGCCAACAATTTAGTGCTCAGGAGAAAAAAAATAATCAAGAGCAGGAAAATCTCTGTGTGTTATTTGTATCAACATCCTCAATAATTATCGTATATACATTTCTATTGGCTCATCTCAGAAGAAATAATTCTGGGAGGTGGTACAGATTACCACTCCAGAAATGGGACACAACCCAAAATACGTATCACGCTGAAATCTGAGGACAAAACAATCTTTTGACAATGACACAGGCATTTTGCAATCGCACAGCACACAACAGACAGATGACTTCCAAGTTTGTGCTCATACTCTTTTTCCACACACATATTAAAAAATACTTCTATGATGGGATAAATGCTTGTCCTGTGACACAGGTATTACAAGACAGGCAGCTTTTTAAACAGCACAGAACTTAATCCCTTATTTATTTCTCACCTCGTTTCCTGTTCCAGTCATGTGCTTCCCCTAAGCAATCAGGATTAAAATGGTATTGTCCATCTTTACAGAAGTAATCATCTGTACTGAGAACGATTCCACCTGGGTTATCTTCAAGCAAAGCCCTGTGAAAGATCAAGAAGTAAATAGCTTTCTCCCCTTCTCCCCAGCTCTGATTTACGCTACCTTATATATATTTATATATATCTATGTGTATGTATTTAGTCTCTTGCACATAACTGAAGTTATTAGAAATATAAGCAGGAAATTGGGGGGGCCTGGAATAAAATAAACCTCCAGGCAAACTGGATCTATAATAATTTCCCTCATTTTCCAAAGGCTGAGGATACCCAGAGGAAGGGAAAGAGGTTCCCTAGAAGTCTCATTTCAAAACATGGGAGGCATTTTTCCATCTACATCTACTGACGTACTTTCACACTGACAAATACACATACAGCCTTAATTGCACCAAACAGTTCAGGTGCCAGCCAAAGGCATCTAGGCTCAACCTAGGCTTGTGGAGAGTTAGAAAAGAAGTAAGAATTCAACCCAAGAAGTTCCACGTGTGCTACTTACATAAAAGAATTTCAACAGTGGAAGGGTAATTTCTGCCTACAGAGAGCTGCCATATTTCCATCCATGTTATTGGAAAGAAACACCCAAAATGAACAGGGATCGGAAGAACACAGCAGACCTAACACTACTGCAATAATCCTCTGCTGACAAAAAAATCCTTTGGCCAGTGACAAAAGTTAAAGCTAACCCCTCCTATTTCAATTTCCACAAGAGGTCAAGGAGCTGCAACTCAGCTTTCTGCAACCATTATTATGCATCATGCTGCATGTACCGTGTAGCTGGTAATTAAGGTATAAACATAACTATTTACAGATGTCAGAAAATTGTCTCTGCTTGCACTAAATCCTGTACACAATTAAGCAAATTTTTTTTTTTTTAGAAGCTCACAATATGCATGTTCTACCTTGCCAAATATGATTTTCCTGATCCTGGAACACCTCTGAGAAGAACAAGTACTTGACCTGTAAGGTGCATCTTTTTTCTCATCATGGGACAAACAGGTGGCTGCTGTGCTTGCGAGAGGTTCAATTTTGAGTTTCTATCTTGATTTCCCCATACCTTCAGAGAAGGGTTGCTATCCCAGGCATTTGAAACCACTGGAGATGAAAAAAAGAGTCCTTTTTCCAAAGTTCTACAGTTTGAAACAGGTCTCCACCGCCCTGGACTGACAGCCACAGGAGTTAAAAAGCTGGGACTTCCACTAGATGGATAAAACACAGGAGCCATGAGATTCCAGTGCTGTTGAGGTTGACATGGTGGTGCAGAAAAATTTAGGCTATAACTCTGATGAGTTTGCTGAAAATCTGCAGGTTTTGAAGTTTTGAAACTGGATGTTTCACGAGAGACATCCACCTCTGGAAAAGAAGTGCTCTGGGGGCTGTTAAAGGCAGTCACTACCTGTCGGTGCTGCTCCAGGAACCCTGCATTAGGATCTCCAGCAACATCTACTCCAACTTCCAGAGGTCTTTGGGAGGACTCACCAGCAGCAGTCACGTTTTTTTGATCCAAGACAGTATCTTGTGTCTGATCAGAATTTTCACATGCTATTTCTCCATTCGACTGTTTATAGACTTCTGAAGCTACATCATGCTGTACTGACAAATCACTATCTTCCAACATCTGCGCAAAAGTGTCTGATGCAACTGATGAGCTTGTCTGGATGCTCAGCTGACTCACTGTTGGCTGAGAACAGCAGAAGTTTTCTAAAACCTCATTATTTGTTATTGTTTGCTTTGGAAGAAGTTGGACACTGCCACCTGAATCAGATTTTTCCCACTCAGGAAAGTCATTAAAGCCATCGTGTTCCATGGAGTGCTCATACACCATTTGGTCATTTGCAGAATCAGGCAATTCATCACTCAAGCTGTATCTCTGAAAGGCATTTTCTATTAAGGAATCCAGTTCTTCAGTCAGCTGCACATCAGGTGATAGGACCTTTTCTTTTTCTTCTTCGGAATTACTTTGTTCTGCAGTACTTTCCTGAACTCTTTCATTTGCAACAGATCTTTGCTGATTAACAAGAGCTAGTGGTAATGCTACAGAACCAAAACCCAAGTTTTTTGAAGATGCTACTCCTTTGGCATGGGTGGACAGCTCTAGCAGATAATCCATAGCATTTTCTACTGTTGAATAAGGTAACAAGAATAAAACATGGTCAACTTAATAAGCACAAGCTGATGTGAATCAGTTAATTAATCCATCCTTTAATATACTTTCTGCAACTTCCTTAATGTGTTTCTCATTACCTTAATTAGAGGTAAGGCAGAACTCCATACAGACATATTGCAAGATAATAACCTAATAAGCAGAAAAATTAGTAAGAAAATAGTGTCTAAAAATTATTGTTTAACTGGAAAAAATATCAGAACTGAGTATTTAAATGGATACTTATTTCTAACCTATCTCACATAGGCAAAATAGTATAAAATGAAGTGGAAAATACTACTGAGGACTAACTGGTAAAAGTATGCAAGATACATTTGTTATGGATAGGCCAAATTGAAAATGTCGTATCTAAAAGAGCCTGAAAAATGAGCCTGAAAAATTCAGTATCTGCATTAATTCTTTGTAAAGCCACTAAACGGAGCATAGGTTGTTTGAGATCAACGTGAGCCAAAAAGAAAACGTGGCACAGGTATCATCAGAGCACTAAAGCCAAGCTTCTGTTTTCCTGACAGAAAGCAAAGCAAAAACTCTACATCCATTAAAGTCCGACTGTTTCTGCACACATTAAATAAAATCTTCCTTGTCCTGCCATCTTTTCTACAATGTGAGAGCAACTTATTGCTCAGATGAAAATATGCTGATCTTTCAATTTTTAAACTACTGCTCATAGTACAACACAACAGAGAACTGTGTGTTGCCAAATTCTCCCAATAAGCTTAGAGATATATCTGTTATTTTGATAACAGTAAATCTCATTAAAAGTTCAAAGCATGAATCAGTAAGTCCATCCATTTCGATTTTAAAGGGAACAATAGTCATAGAAATAAATGTGAGAGAGCTATTAAGTTAGAAACTCCATACAATTTAGGTAAAATAAAAACAACAATAAAAGCAGTCCTTACAGACCTTCCCTAGCTTTCACACATATTAAAAAAAAAATGCCAAACTCTGCCTTGTTTGTAAATATTCTTAGAAAAATCTCAGCTAATCACATCTGATCAGGTAAGCGCAGATTGATTAAAATATTAATTACTCCCCTGCCAAGTAACTCCTCACACGTTGCTATCCAGTATCTCATACATTAGTTTTATTATAAGCAAATGAACTTTTATATACAACTTCAAAACCACACAAGCATGTGAAGGACTGGGCATAGACACAAAAATAGTCTGCCAGGAGAGGTGGATATGTAGCTTGGCAGAATACAGGGGGAAAACATAGTCCAAGCAAGGCTGCAGAGAATTCAACATGACAAAGTGAATTTATCCTGCAAAAACTAATCCTCATTGGAGATGACAAGATGACGGTGCAAAACAGAAAGTAAACCAAAAGCTCAGTTCAAGTATTTAAGGAAAAGCAAACACTGACAGGACCACATACAGCATACCATTGTCTTAAAAATTGTCGTCTAGAACATAAAATAGCTCTCCTGCAGAAACAGTTTATTTATCTGTCAGATACGGCATAGAAACTAATTGGAAAAAAACATCTTCTCATTATTCTACCACCACCGGCTTTGTATCGCAGAACAAGCCCCTTAAACTGTACCTCTGTTCTATGGAGCTCACTGCTGCTGCAAATTACCAGCCTGGCGGAAACATTCTCAAACCTGGAGAATCTTGCATGGAAAGAGCTATAAAATTTCAAAATATTATGACTCACCTACTCACTAAAAGCTAAACTCACAAATACACTTGCAACACCCACACGGACTTTTCTGGAGTCGCCCCAGTGAAAGAGTTGTCTGTGTACAGAACAAAACTGTCAGCCCAACTGTGCATTATTTACCTTTAAAATCGCATTCGGACAGAACCATATAAACCACACTAGGATCTAGGTCAGAAAACATCTCTGACATGCTGTTGAAGAGTTCTTCCTTATTGACACTATACACTGCTTGTGACACCGAGTGGCTTGGGTCCCCCTGGGATACAGCAACAGCAGTTCTGTCAGAATGGCCATTCTTCTGAGAAGGACTCCCACCAGCTTTCCTTCTCCGTGGCATTTTGGTTTCTAAAAATCAGTTTGCTTTCTGTTTTAGTTTGTTCACATGAGGCTAACAACACCAAGCTCAGAAATCACAAAAAAACCCTCCTGTAACTGGGATACATGTAACAGGAATAGCAGACCTGGAAAAAAAAGAGAATAGAGAAATTTTAATAAAATACACAGTGATGTTTTCATGTCTCCTATTTAGATAGCTAAAACATAAAAAAATATATATATATAAGCATCCAGGAAAGCATTTTCTAGAAGGCTGCCTTTCTTCTCTTCAAATAGCTGACAGCTAAATAACAGCCTTATTTTCCAACTAACTAGATATTGAATCCGTGTCTGCAAGAGAGAACAAATAAAATGGAGTGTGAAAGAAAAATCCAGAAAAGTAAAGGGAACAATGCAAGGCATCCCATTCACAAATATTCCTCTGCTAACACCTACGGATGACCAGTTAACACGATGGCCAATCAACTTATATTCTGTTAAAATTCAGAAATTTTGCTCCTTTTCTCAATGTACTGGAAAATACAATAGATATCTCCAAATCTTCCAGAAGTCCTTCATGACTTTGCCCCTTGACATTTTTTAAGAGTAAACAGTTGGAGTTCTTCAATGTTCAAACACTGGCAGTAGGTTGCCCAGAGAGGTTGTGGAGTCTCCAACCATGCAGATCCTCCAAACAGGGCCCTGAGTATATTCCCTTCATGCATTAGGCTGTGTATCCTACTATATATAAGGACGCCTTAGTCTAACAACCTAACGAAGCCTCATGCTTCAGCCTGCACGACTCTCGGTGAATTCACTGTGCATGGCTTCACTATTACTGAGGTCTAAACTCTGTATCGCAATTAATCACAGAAGGGAAAAGGCAGCAGAAAAGAGAGAGACACTTGTCATCTCAGAACTTACACAGAGGTCAAAACCCTAGTGACTACCACTATATCCATGTATGCTAGGGCAACGTACAGATCCACATTTTGTCCACTCTCTCCACCTAAAATCTTAGTAACAGAGTAGAAATTGTTAAACCTATCAGAAAGATAGATCAGTAGTGCCTAAGATTTCATTTAAATAAGGTATTTACCATGACCAGTACTGCAGACAAGTATTTTTACAGAATTGCCTTTGCTCACCACAATAGTTTCAATGGAATTCCCAGATAGAGTCTGTGCAATATCTTCTGTTGGTATTACCAAGCACAGTAAAAGTACGTAAAAATAGACACCTGCACACAAAGCACACTGTACTGTATTACATAAGGGATAATACTAGCATGCTCAATAGAAAGGAATAATTTTCACTTGTTTTTAAGAGCATACCCTGAACTTGACAAGAGGACTTTTATCTAGGGATGTGCCTTTTCAGATATTCGAGTTTCTCTTCTTGACTAATCTAACAGCCAGACTTACAGGTCAGCTATATTTATCAGTTCTGGATAACACAGTGTGAATCAGTCTGTAGTTTGCTGTGGATGAGTTGGGTTTTTTCCCCCCCAAACCAAAAATGGAGTTGTAATAACATAATAATGTAGAAGAGCAGGGCTGTGCTAAACACACTGAAAGGAAATTCTAGACAATTAGCCAGAGGCTGCAATACACGCAAAGGTCTGCTAGTCAGTTCTGGGTACTGCTGTTCTACACACGTCTAATTCGAGTAAACAGCTTTTTCATCTCAGCACTGATGAAAAACAATACTCCTGTGGCAGTCTCAAATTCACCTTTAAAAATAAAGGAAAACAAAATCCACATGCACCTTCTCACTCAGTTCTTCAGAAACAAAACACCTGACAGTAAGGATCTCCTCCCAGTGTAATTCAACTACCACAAACAAGTGTATGTGCAAAAATATGCCCGTATGAAAATTACCTTCCAAATTACACAATCTTAAAAATAAAAGAGATATTAAGACACTAGCATTCTCTACAAAAGAAGGTAATATTCAAACCCTACCAACCTAAAAGAGAAAGTAGATTTGTCAGATCAGGTCACTTTATCATCATCACCATCAGCTTTCTAGGTGGCCAGTGTTCATTTCTGATGGTAAATTTGGGATTGCTTTTGTTTGTTTTGCTTTTGGATTTGGGGGCTTTTAAACATAACTACATAAAACATTTTCAAACTACATAAAAAATTTATTGTGTAATCTTCATTTGAATCTTCTGGCTTTTTAAAAACACATACACACATATATACACTGACATGATGGAGACTGTAAAAAAAATATAAAATAAAATAAAAAATCTGTGTTTGTAATTCAAATAAAATACTAACAGCATAGAACTTACATTTTCAGCTTCACTGAGTTGCCTCGCAGTGGGTCCCTTCTCATCTTTCCAAAACCACCACTAATAGCAGATTTAATAAAGATCTGCTGGTAAAAACTGTAGTGCACTGTTCTGTCAGGAAACCATACTTTCAAGCATACAAATCAGATGTCAGCAGAAGTGGATGCTCCCTCCTGACAAAGGAATGATCAGAGCACAAATTAAATTTGATATTTTGCTCACAGACCATACAACTGTGCTTAAAGTCTTAACACTGAGCAATACACATAATTGTTTTTAGTAGATCAAGCACAGATAACATTTTACTGACAAAGTACCCAACATGCCAAGTGGAGCTCAAATGTAAGTTTTCCTGAGGATATGAATACCTATTTGATTTCAGCTACTGATTTCTCATCTAAAAAAAAGCTGACTTACATCAGGTAAAGAAATAAAATAATGACAGCAGACTTAGGAATAAAAGTAAGCTTTCTCACTTGTCATTCCACTTGGTTCTTCACCACAGTTCTTAACCATCTTGAAAAGGTCTATATATCCATGCTGGTCAAGAAAAGATTCGTTCCATCATGTGGGGAATTAGGCAAAGAAAACCTGGTACATCAAAATCAGAGTATGTTACTTACACCACTAATTTACAATGCCCTACCAATGCTAAAACACTGCACTTCTGTTCATCAAAGTGGCTGTGAACTCCTAATCTGCTGTGTACACACCAAAGATATTAGGTCTACACAAAGCCTGCCTTAATTCCAGTGTACATACTGGCCTAGAGCTCACTTATTCTGACAATGGTCTTGTGCTTTCATTCAAATTAAATTAAAAAGAAAACAAAACCAAACATACAGAAAACAAACTACAAGCATACACAGCTAAATCGGGTAAAGAGTTTGGAATAAATAGTCCACTGCACTCCTAACATGGCAGGCTGACAGCTCAATTACTTCATAGCAGTCTCCAAAGGAGATGGAGAAACTTGTCTCCCATTTTGCATCTAATCTCATTCCACTGCTCCAAAGCATTAAGAACTACCATCGAAATACACAGAGCACTTCACATAAACATCTGATTATGAGAATCCAAATTTACAAAGTAAAGGACAGGCTGCAGACAGAGAATGCTATTTAAATACAAAGCTTTAAAATACAAAGGTTATTTCCACATTTGTTCATTTGCACCTTCAAGTCTCATAAATGCAGCAAAACAATTAAGTATTTAAATACAAGCACAAGAAAAAAGCAGCTCAAACTGAGACCGAATCATCATACTCTCTAGTTATACTTCTAAAACAAGAAGTTCTTTCTGGCCAACGTTTGAGCCCCTTTTCTAAAAGCCAGAAGTTAAAAAGAGAAGAAAAAAAGGAAATGCCTTCTAGCAGATTTTTCTCAATAAGCACAAGAGTAGCAAAGGAGACAGTTTGGGAGCCTTTTGTGTTCTTCCATTTCTGCCAGCATTCAGCAACAGAACAAGCCACCTGAACACTTTGTTATTTAATGTGAAAATCTATACCCAGTTAGACACAAAGCACTTTTAAAAGCACTTCAAGCATCTTTTCTGCTCTTTTTCTTCGCCCACTCAGTGTTATTTCCACTGGTTGTTCCAGGGGCTTCAGCTATTTCAACAGTTTTAACAAAGGTCCTCTTTTTCACATCAAATTCTGTCCAAGTGCAAGACATACACCTCAATTCATTAGCTTTATGCAATCTGCTCTGCTGGGAGGGGGTTCCACTTTTGTGATTTTTTTTTTTTTTTTTTTTTTTTTTTAAAAGCCTTGTGTATGGCCTGGGCCAGCATCAGATTCTTTTGAGGAAGCTGCAAAAAAGCAAATCTTGTTTTGAGTAAGAAACAAAAACATCAACTACACACAGAGTTCAAGAGTACAAAATCAGCACAAACTCATCCAAATGAGATGCTTAGGCAGTAAATACAGCTTTCAGGAAGAGCAAAGCCCTGTTTCATAAGGACTCAAAAGCTCTTCTCCACATGCCACGTCACAATGAGAAGTTAACCTGCAGCGGTGTTTGACAGGTGACAGAAGGTGTCCAACTCCTCATTACATGGTTTCCTTTTAAGCTGGGAAGCTGCTCTTGCTCAAGGCCCTCTGTACAGGTGAGCACAAGCTCTCAGAAAGCTGCTCTCTCAAAGAGAGGTAATATCCTGCTGGGTGCACATAATTAAAGCAGTAAGGTAGGAGGAAGAGCTACCAGTAAACACCTCCAGCACCAGGTCTGCTGGGTAAAAGCTACTCACTTTCCCTTTGCTGTGCACTGAAGGTCAAAGCCTGGGACATGGCAAAAAAGCCCCTGTGGATGGCAAAAAACACCAAACAAGTGGCCTTGGGACTATGAAGCATGCAGATGTGCAGCCTGACGAAGACAGAAAAATCAACAAGCAGTTTATTTCCTTGTTTAGGTGGAAAGGATTGCTACTTGGTTTGGGCTTCCTCCCCCTCGCCCCAAAAATTTACAAGATTATCTACAAAATGTCTTTCCAGCCCTAAGGAAGCTCTGATATCAGATCCTTTTATAGCTTCCCTCTTTCATTTTTTGGTAGCCTCCCATACAGCTCACAGCCCTGCTCAAGAATGCTGAAGTGAAGGTTACTCATGCCCATGCTAAACTCAACTTTCAGGGGAGATCATGCAATGAAGCAGAGCTCTCAGGCTACCTAGGCTGTCCCCAGTGAAGACTCCAAAAGTGATCGGTTGCTTTGCTGTGGCCTACGCCTGGCCACCAGAGCAACGTAGCAGGCTGCAGTGAAGGAGACCAGACTTATGGTTATGGTGGTGCTTCTACAGTTTCACACCTGCAATCAGCACTTAAATTGCATTTCTGCTCCACATTATACAACAGCAAGAGAGAGAGGTTATTTAGAAAGAGAAAAGAGAACTCAGGCCAGATGGCGCTGTGACTTGCCCACATCATGTTTCAAGAGATTCCATCCAGTCAGGCTGAAGGGCAGTGAATGAAAGTAACACGTCTTTGCAGAATTAACAGTTCTTCAGAACAACAGAATTTCCTTTTACATCCTCTCCAGATGAACATTAAGACTCACCTCTGAAAAGCCTTCATACACACAGTAGTGCCTGGATCTGTAATTCAAGACTTGGTGCCTCTCCAAGTCGCTGGCAATAGCTGACAATCCTTTATAAACTGCAACTCTGGTAATACCTAGCTAAGAAGCTATGATACAGTCTAATGCACGAAATATTTGATGCTGAAAAAAAATAATTAAAATATAACCTTATAAAGCTAAGCAAGACTATCTTAATGGGGTTGATTTTAATATTGATATATTCTGCTATATTACTGTTTCTTGTTTCTTAAAGGTTTTTTGTTTGGCTGTGTTTTTTCTGTGACTAGACCTGGTCAAAGTATGAGCATTTATTTTAGTGCTTGGAAAGCCAGCAAAAAGGGCAGCAAGAAGGGTGAGGACTGGTTCCATCAAGATGAGAAAATTCTAAGAGGAGTATTACTGAAGATCACAGGAAATGTTTATCATTATGCAGATGGTATTATGAAGGAAGGAAAAGTGGAACATTATTTAGTTTTCTGCACTGGCAGCAGTCAGGCCTGGCAATAAATGCAAATGCTACTTCCCCCTGGCTTGCTTTAGCTGTTGATGCAAATGAAGAGAGGTTTACTTTCTTCTTGTAGATGATGCTGCAACTCTTACGCATCTGGGAACAAAGGGAACTGGCTGTCAAAGACTCAGACTCTAGAGCATAAATCTTCAGACTTATACAGACATCTAAGAGGGCTTCTGCAATGTCACCAGGTCTTGGTTCTGGTGCTTCCACATAAAGTCTTCTCTGCTCCACACCTTTCCCTTGCATGTGATACACACAAACAATTCAAAGGCAACATTATGTGGACAACTTTTCTGCAGTATAATCTCTCCCCATCTTAAGGTTTGCTTAAGAACTTCAAGTCCATGACACACACAGTGCTGCACTTTGGTTATCCCCAGCTGCCACTTCAGTCCTAACAGCCTCGTACAGTTTTCAGTTCTTGTGACTAAATGAAGGTCTGTTGCACACAAGGACAAAGCTGAAGCACAAGAAGTTTCTGAACTTTAGCATGGGCTCAAATACAGAAATAAAATTAAGATGTGTTCAGGTTTGCAGAAAGCACGTGCAAGAACACGAGACTGATGAGAAGACCATGACTGCCAGAGAGCATCAGAGCACTGAAACACAAGCCAGATTTTTTCACCAAGGTGTTACCTATTAACCAGTGACCTCAGAACAGTAGCAGCCACATCAGGAAGCTGAAGACTCAGGCTGGAAAGAAACATAAAGCTGTTTGTGACCTTTGGTGGCAGCCCACATACAACAGTAACATGAGAACCACTTCAGAAATTCCCAAACAGGAAGAAACTGTAATGACACGTAATACACTTAGACAACTCACACCGATACAAGTTGCATCATACAATTACAACTTAAAAAGAAAACAAGAAACAAAATCACATAAAGAAAGCAAGACAAGAGTGAGAATAGCTTATTCATGTAGACATCCTAAATATTTTATGGGGGGAAATAAAAATAAAATCACATTCCAGGAGCTAGGTCTGTGTAATGTAGATTCCAACCTATCAGGGCAATTATACCTACTTCATACACTCAAAAGCACTTCCACTGCTGAAGCCACCAGGCCAGCTGAACATCGCACACACACAGAGCCACTACACAGCTATTACAAAAGATAAAACTATTTTCAGCTTAATGTAAACCACCCATAGATGACCTCATTGTGATCTAGGTACAATCAGCAAAAAGCTTAGGACGTCCAAATGACTGTCATTACTTACTTGATAGAGACTTAAACACATCATTTACCTCCAGAAAGTAATTTGCATGAGTTCATCTTGTATGGCTGTAAAAAACATCACCTGGGTCCATTTAAATAGTTTTATATGGTGGCTTGAGTTAACACGGCAGTTTTGGAGATGGAACACAGAACAGTTTTATAAACCAAGCCACCGGTAGATCAAAAACCCCTACTGAAGTCTTGAGAAGAAACAGATGGAAAACTTAACCTTTTTCATAACCACAGCTGGATTCAGGAGAAAATACCGATGTATGGCCTTACTTGATCCTGAGAGACAGTACAACTGACAGTTAATTAATGCCCTACTGACATTTTTATTAGTAGCAGAGCCTCTGTAAGAAAAATAAAGGCAGCAACTTTCCAAAATCCAAAAATTAGTTATTCAGGAACTTTTTCCAGAGCTGAATTCACATGCAGAACTTTATTTAAAATAATAATTAGATTGCTTATGTCAGCCATTTAGCATAAAGATCAGTACATAGTAGGAGTGAAAGACAAGAGTCCATGCAACACTTTTGGTGCTAAACCCCACAAAGCCCTTTTTACAACGTATTTATACACTAATTCAAGACAACATAATTCTCTTCTGTAAAATGGACAAGGTCACAGGTAACAATCCAGCTATACCATAAAAATGAAACAGCTGTAAGTACACCATGGATGTTTCCCAACACCACGCCTAGGCTAATTTTTTTGTCAGGTAGTACTGCACGTTCGTATTGACAAGAATGCAAGAAGATCACCAAGAACCTCACTTCCAGCTGAAATGCATTAATGTTAATACAGTAAAGGGAGTTATTTTAAAAAAAAAAAAAGTGCAAAGACGACCACAAAAAAATACAGGACAACTCCAGAGCTAAAAGCAAAACAAAACAGACAAAAGCCTATAAAAAAAAGAAATTAAAGGATTTTTAAGATGCATTTTGATGCTGTTCCACTTCCTTCACAAGCTCTTCACAAAATAAAATCTGTAGAAACACAAACCATTTCAATTTTAAAGCGGTGTGAACACATGACACAAGCAAGCCCTGCCCTAGCCATGATGACTGTACCCAACTGAATCAGAGCTAAAACTCTCATGCTTACAAACGCATACCATACTTAAATTTTTCCACCCTTCTGCAAGTTGTTTCAGGTTTATATCTCAATTTTTAGCTCTCCAATCACATCCCAAGACTTATTATCTAAGGCTTTTATACCAGTGAAGGTGAAACAGATGAAGAGCAACCTACTTATCTTCTCTGGCTATTTCAGGTGAAGTAGAAGAACAAAATACTTTTGGAGGTTTTCTGCTTAGGTTCTATATGAATTATTCTCACCTTTTCACTTTTATGTCCTACTCAGACTTCAGATGCATACAAAACTTTGTCAAGGTGCTGCATAAAAACCTTTTAGGTGTCTCTTATGTCAAACCATTCTTAGTCATTTAGAGCAAGATCTAAGGAAAGTAGGAATGAGTATGTTGGGTTTGGTATTTCTCCTTTGAAGTCAGGCTCCTCCAAAGCCCCAAAGACCTTACAGCACTTGATCAGCAAAACTGCAGGCTGTGTCATGGAAATGCTGCACTACGAAGTACACAAATAAACGCACTATGAACACGTTTCAGCCATTCCCTACTCTTCAAACGAACAAGTCCTTGAAGTACTACAAAAACTTTCGATTTCATTTTTGCACGGGGCCGATTTGTCTCGAGGGGCTCTATTCTTTTTGAGACGCTTTTAAAGTTTTCGGGAACTTTACATCTTTCGCTCGGGACAAATGGACTAAGTGTTTCCACCGACTTGCCAGCCCTGACCGGTTCCTCCAGCGGCCAGTGCCGCCACACAGGCCACAGCTGTCGGCACGGCAGAGGGCAGGCCGCGGCCTCCCCGGGGCTGCCGAGGCAGGAGTCGGGCGTTTCCACGGGGCAGACTGGGCACCTCGAGCTCGCTTACACGGCGAGGGGGCGAGGAAAAGCCACCGGACGGCAGGAAGCCGGCACCTCACGCCGAGGGGCGACCGGAGCGTTCATCACTACGGCCGGGAGCAGCGACTCGGCGGCAGCCCCAGCCGCGAGGCCCGCGGGAAGCACCCCGGGCTGCGGCCGCCTCTTCGGGCCTGCCCTACCACGGGGCCTACCTACCGCTAGCGACAACGCTCCCCTGGCCCCAGCCCCTTTCCCCCGCAGGAGCTGCTAGCGGGGGCCCCGTGATCTATGGACGAGCCCCCGGGGGCTAGAGCGCGGGCGGCCGCGCAGCACCCGGCCCGCTGCCTCCGCTCCCATCCACAGACCACTGGGGAAGGGCCCCTCAGCGCCACTAGCCCTGCCTCGATGTGGGGACGCGGCGAGCGGAGCCCTCGCACCCCCGCTGGCGGAGCGAGGGGAGGGAGGCTGCCTCCAGCCGCCGCAGGGACCAGCGGCCTCCCCGCCCCCGAAATGGCGAATAGCGTAGGCCCTGCGCCCTATCGGGAGGAGGGGGAGGGCGAAGCTCCACCCCGGCACCGCCGCTTCGCGCCAGACTCCGCCGGCCTTTACCTCCCGCCGCTCGGCTCCGGGCTTCCGCCGGCGGCGTACGCAGGGACTGGGAGCTGCTCGGCGGCGGCCGGGGCGAGGGGGAGGCTCCGGCGGAGCGTACGCCGCGGGGACGCAGTGCCGCTCTCCGTCCGGCCGGGGAAGAACAGCCCGGGAGGAGGCTCCGCACCGCCCCTCCCCGTTCCCGCTGCCCGCCCGGGGCCCGCAGCACCGCCCCGGCCGGGTCCCGCTCTAGCGCGCCTCGCCCGGACGCGCTCGCCGCCGCCTCGCGAGGGGCCGCCTCGGAGGCCGGGCCTCCTGTGGGCGGGGGCAGCGGCCGCGTCCGGCTTCGGGTGACCCGGGCGGCTGGGGCCGGCGGGCAGCTGCTGCTGGCGCCGGCGGGCAGCTGCTGCTGGCGGGGCCTTCCTTCCCTTTGGAGGGTTTGGGTGCGCGGCGGAGAAGCCCACCAAACAGATGGCGGTAGCTACCCAAAATGCAGATTTATTGCAACCAAAATTGCTCGGCACTCCGACAGACTACAGTAAATTACGAGTTGGGATGTCAGGCGGGAATAGACCACTACACAACTAATTACTAACTTCTGGGAATGTTCTTTTCAGAAAGATGAGCCAAAACGTGCAGACATTCACAAAAGCGACCATCTCCCCGTCGAGGGAACTCAAAAAGGGCGGTCGCTCCCCCAGAAGGAGGCGAGGGCTCACCCGGCGGTAGCCACGTACGGATACCCAGAAGAAATGCAGAGGGGGGTGGCGGTGGGGATGGGTTCGCTGTGAGGGCTCGGCTGGCACCCTAGCCACAGGGGAGGGTCCACAACCGCAAAGCCCACTTGCTCCGACGGAACGAGTTCAGATTGGGCTCTCGGGCGGGGCTCGCCGAGTGCGCCCTGGGATGAGTTTCATGAGCTGGGGTAAGCGCTGGGCAAAGACGGGCCGGGAGCCCGCGTCTTGGACGAGCCCGGGTCTGCGTTAGGGCGGCTGCACCTGCCACACGGGGGGTCACCATTTCAGAAGGAAACGGAGAAAAAAAAAACCCCAAACAACTCGGGAGGCAGGTTGTGGGGGTTGCCGTCTCCCTGCAAGCTAAGGGTCGGCGGGAGTCTGCGCTAAACGGCTCTTCCCCCCTCCCCGGGCAGCGGCTCTCGCCGCCTTTTCAAATGTTTACCGATAAAACGTGACCGCCGATAGAGCTCCACGGGTTCCCCGTGTGCTCCGCCGGTACGGCAAGGGCAGGCGGGAAGAGCAGATCGCTGCTTGCAGGGCAGGGGCGCGTCCAGCAGGCAGCGGGAGCTGGCAGAGGTCGAGAAGTATGCTGACATCTGTTAGCCATGTAGGGACAGGTTTCGAAATTGGAACCAAAAGGATGAATGTTCACTGCCTGGTGCCGCTACTCTGTTTTACTAGGCGATGTCTGCCGTCGCAGCAGAAGAGAAAGCGTCAGCTCTGAGTGATGCAGTGGATCTGCGGGCTGATGCTGGAGGAGAAATGTCATGTAAAAAGATGAAGAGTTTTTAAGGAAGCTGAGGAGCGTCTGGTGGGATCTGGCATCAGTGATTGCAGTGGAGGTGATGAGCTGCAAGGGGAGAATAGAGTTGGAACTGATTAGGAGAGGGCCTCATTATCTGCAAAAAGCAACGGACAGTTTATAGATATGGACAATGGAAGATTACGAAAAGATGAAAGGGAAGAGAGACATGCTCCTGATGGACTGAGATGATAAGCAGCTCTTAAATTAGAACTGCTGTGAAGCCACCATGAAGGGAACTAGGCACCTGAACAAGAGTTTTGGATTTATTAACTGAAGAAAATGGGCAAAGCTCATAAAATAAAATAAAATAAATCCCAAAACCACAGCCAAACACTCCAGATGAGGAGGTTCTACTGGGAAACTTTTTCGATAATTTTATATAAGTTTGTTGATCTGACAAATTTCACAGTCAACAAGTGGGCATTAAAATACAAGTGGAAAATTACTGATTTCTAAGAACAGGACTTGATTACATGGACACCCTTGACAGCTCTGTCTCCCTGCCTGCCCAAGCCAGGAAATAGGGTTGCCACTTCTTCAAGCATGTTCGTCTGATTCCCAGGAGATGGGTGCCTTCCCACGCTCCATTGTCTTGACATACCTCCTTGCCATCTGTATTCAACCGCCTCCCATCGGGGCACAATGCCCCAGGAGGACTTTGGCTGGAGGTGTCCCACCGTGATCTTCCTTGGGAACAGAAGAAACTACACTTCTGTGAAAGGCGAGAAGCGTTTCTCGCCTGAGGGGAGTAAGCTTGTCTCCCAGCACGAAGGTCCCTCGTATTGTTATTCATCCCATTCAAGGACAAGGTGGCATCCCTGAGCCTCATTTGTTCTTCATTTTCCTTAAAGCAGGGAAACAAGAATCAGACTACTTAAAGGGATGCTTAGTTAGCACCTAATCTTACATACTTTGCAAGAAAGACCAAGAAGTGACAGACAGCTTTTGTTCCTCGGTCACTTGTACCCCCACTGCTGCTTCCTTTTGGGATCTGGAGACTCTCCCTCTGCCACCAGGACCGACCTGGTTTGCATTAGAGCTGTAACTTTAATTTTAATGCCAATAAATTATAAGCAAATGCGAAAATAATAGCTAGTTTTAAGGTGAACTGATTCTGAATGGGTAGATCACTAGAATTGTCTTATGAAAAATGAAAAAAGTTGCTCAGAGTAGTTTCACTAGAGTTTGTAGGGATCACAGTCTCCAAAGTGCTGCCTCTTTGGTAGCACTGCACAGAAAGGAGAATAGGTTTTACATGTAGAATTGCATATATTTTTCAATAAAAGTAGTGTTAGAAATTTTGAAATCACCATTCAAAACATTTAGTGTTTTACAAAATAAATTAATTTAGGCATTGCTAGTTTTCCTGTCACTGCTGTTTCGGTGCTTATATGGTGTGTGATATTTAAACAAGGACACATTTACATTTCTAATACAATAAGTAAAGCGTATACATACTCATCCACATAATGTGCTGCTGAGTATAAATAATAATAATAATAATAGAAAGGTGTCTGTTGCCATGACTCGTAAAATAACTAATTATTCAATACACTGATATGGTACATGCCCTAAAATCTGGAGGAAAACCCTTGATCAGAATTTGAGTGTGCGTGTGGTGTCAAGTGATGGCTTCATGAAGGTGCCACAAACTGTTTCCTTACTTGTGTTTGATGCCTGGACAAGTATCAGAAACGAAATCCTTTTTTTAATAAGGGTGTGGTGCTGGTAATATGCTAATCATACATTTGGAAAAATAGGTGATATAAATTCCAGTCTAATAACTGTGTATTTATATTTTTAAGGTTGCCAAAAAAAAAGAGTGAGAGGTTTTTCAGTACGCTCAAGTCTGATAGCCTCCATTAAACTGCATTGCTAGAGGGGTGTTGCTGCTGGCACTCAATGCATGAAACTATGTTGTTCTTTGCCAGTTGTACATATTACAGTATTTGACACCATGAAAATGCCAGACTAATTTGGGTACTGGCAGATCTCTCATTACCACAGTTAACACTAAATAGGAGGGATTCTGGTATCCAGATAATTACAATGACTGTAATAACATATTTTTTTTAAGTATGTGCATCTTTTTTCTTGAGTTTTCACAAAACTTTCTCAAACTTAAGACAATAATGACCTAATATTTGCTATTATTTTGTTTGTGGGTTTGGGTTTTTTTCCATTCCTTTGTCTCTTTTATCTACAGTTGGCTTGGGTTTACTTGGAGTGGCTTGAACATACAGCATGTAATCTGTGCTGTTTGGCTCTAGTGTTTCGTATGCTCTTGACTTTAACAACAGATTTTCCATTTCAGTTTCTACAATGCTGCCTTCTCAAAGCAAAAATACTTTACTATGTTCTTGCTCAAGTTATAACTCACATTGAAATAGTACTATTAACAGAGCTGGGCCATAAACACAAGGAGAAGTCAGCCCCTTTTAATGTTTCAGCAAATTGTGCTTTCCTCAAATTGTCTTTGAGGGTCTGTATTTTAAAAAAAGATTAGATTTTGATTTGCATGAACAACTTGCAGATAAACTTTTGGGTTGACAAACATTCTGGAGTTGCAAGAAAGACACGTTTAACTTTGTCAGCTTTAAGGACTTCTTTTTACTTACAGTAACATGTTGAATATACAATACTAAATATTGTAGGAAAATGCCTGAGAAATTAGGATGCATTAAAAATTCATGTCTGCCTGCAGTAAATCTGAAATGAGTTAGTTCTCTTTCCAGGAACTTAAGGTATATATATCATTAATAAGCATTTTACTTTGGAGCATTAATATATACAATTAAACCCCCAAAGTATCGTTGGATTTTCCATCCTTCAGACAGGAGAGACAACAAGAGCTGTCACTGAGTTCCTTTCCTGCAGAAAGCATTTCCATAAAAGTTGATTCAGTCCCTCCATGCTATAACCTCTCCTCTTCCTAACAACCCTTCCACATTCTGTTGCCAGGCTTAGGTTTCATTCACCATTAGGGGAATAAAAAGTGTTAGCTTCCCCCCCCCTATTTTTTCTTTTCTTTTCTTTTTTTTTTTTTTTTTAATGTATTTACCTTAATAATGTCAGATGTTTAACTTGGCTTCTTGGAATGTCTTGATTCCCAAATTAGAAATTTAATTCCTTCAGTTAAAAAAAAAAAAGGGGGGGGGGGGGGGGCGATAAAAGCTTTATAAAAATAAATGTTTGGGGAATAAGTCGTATTACTGCCTCTTCTCTTCCTTTCCAGATTTCAGTCAAATGCATAGTGAATTGTGGTGGTTTATCTCCATAAAGGAACTTCACATCTCCACACCTGGTTTGTATACTTGAACTATGTTGCTTTTCTGTTCCATATAACTATCACTTCTCCAGATAACTGTAGAAAAACAAGTTGATATCAGTGCAATAATGTTAGTTAATTCACAGATACATTTTTTTTTGTTGCAAATAGTAAATTTTTACCACACCTGTATTAAAACAATGCCTGAATTCCCTTTATACAGGGTTCTACTTCAGCTTTATTTTAAATGGTGAAAAAAATAGCATTGAGAAGCAGCAAAAATCTAGATCATGGGGCAATTTTTGCCGCACTGAAGACAACAACAAACATTCTGCTGGTTTCAATAGGATCCTGGTTTTAGGTGAGAAGGTCATTAATTCCAGCATTACCACTAATTATTTGAGATTACTTAACAAATCAGTACTTTGATTCACCTACTCATCAGTAAACTAACAAAGGACTTTATAAGGTTACTGCTTAACATTAATAGTTGTAAATTTTCAAATTCTTGTTTAAAGACATTCTAAAGCAGTGTATTTTCTACTCTCAATTTAAAGTACTTGTACCTTAATGAGATACTCCAGATATACTGCAGAACAGAAATAAAATTTGCTTACCATACCTCATATTCTAAACAGCACCAGAATACATGCACTACAAAGATGCTTGGGTTTTTGGAAAGCAGATGAAGAGAGGTGATGACAATAATTGCTGTAATCCAGAAAGTTAAAAAATTATACTTAATTGTATCTTCTCTACAGCAAAGAACGAGGTCATGCTTACATAGCAGACAGAAGCCTCACTGCTACAAGGCCCTTCTGAATTTGGAATCAGCTCACACTTCAGTTTTGATTTGTGTTGAATCGTATTGCTGTATTGGATGTTCTCTGCTATGCTGTTTTTATCAGTCTGATGTGTCAAATTTCATGGATATCAAAAATCCATCCTGATCCCTTTAAAATACAGAAAGAAAAAACAAACAATGCTTAACATGCCTCTTTGGAACACAATAAAAAGTAATAAGCTGACTTTCTTTGTAACTGTCATGTTTTTATCTGATGAATATCACTGCCTTTATTTTTAAAAACTGCCTTGATCCTATCCCATAGCAAATGTATTATCAGAGTTCTTAGAGATCAGTGTATTTAAGACATGGTCCAAGAACAAGGCTAGTGGTAAAATGGTGTAATTTAATTTTTAAAAGTCAGATTTCATTTATATCACTGCAGTAATTAGGCCAAGCTTGACAGAAAATTATTTTTTGATACTTCTGTAACTTTTCTATCTCCAGAATATCTTGTAAAAAAACCCAACAAACAATGAAACAAAAAACAACCATGGGGAGCCCACTTTACACTTCAGTTAGCTGAGACCACCTCTTAAGCAAAATGCAACAGGTGTTTAACTAAACCATGCAATGGCACGGACTAGGTAAAGAGACATCAATATACTATCCCGTTAAAACTGTATGAACTCTGTAAGCAGGGTGCTGTTACCTGCTGCTGGAATTTGACCAGGATGTGGAAGTTTACTTAATGGTTTATCACACTTGTTGTATGCTGATCAAGAAAGAGGACGTTTCCATGGAACAGTATCATTAATGGCCTCCATTCATTGGTACAGCCAGAGCTGTAAGAACAAAACTGCCTCAGGACAAAAAATTCTCCAGGTTTCTGACCTGCAAGGTAAATGCCTTCAAGCAGTTATTAACAGGACAGCTAGAGCTGCAGGAGAAATTGCACTGATTTTCAACAGGGCTAAAATTTTCTAAAACAAAACTAACATAGTTCAAGAATTTGCAGTGAGACTTCAGCATTTATTTTTCTGGGGGCAGACCTTCTCCTGGGATATCTTAACCAGCATCAAGTGCCTAACATAACTGAATAGCTACTGAATATGAATCATCCAGTGTTGAACTCCATCTTGACTAAGGAAAACATGAGGTAGAGGCAGAAAGTGAAAAAAGTGTGTTTCTTTCAGTTGGAACAATATCGTATTACCTGTATTAGAGAGTTAAAAGAATATTATGTTCCTACCTGTTTACATTCACCACAATAGCATGTAAAAACTACGAACTACCTTGCTTGTATTAGGATTTTATTACATTAATGTACTCTGTAACACCTGAAGCAACTGTTTACTTTCAAAGAAAACAGATAAATTCCCAGGCTTACTTAATGGTAAAAAAGTCATACTGAGGTGCAGAATTAAGCAGCTGAAAACAACAATTTATTTAAAAAGTCAATTTGATATTAAAAAGAAAAACAAAAAGCCCTATGAGTTATTGTGTTCTTTTCACAATGTACTATTATTTCAACTAAAATTTTTGCTTCTTTTAGTTTATATATTTTCGTATTTTATGGGGTTGAAGGTTATCAGTATATTTCACCTTATTAAAACACTGGAAAAAAAATTGTAAAACTTTCCAGTGATTCTAAATAAAACTCCGTATTTTCATTCTACTGGAAGTTTTGGTATGTCTATTGTTTGCTCCAGTTCAGAAATTTTTAAGTGTTAAATGTTACAACATTGGACCTTGCTGCTGAATTAATTTCTTGGTAGATCTAATGTTAAGTATGAGCCTGAATTTTAGGTAAGTTTTGTGTCTCTTGAATGAACAAATGCTTTTATCCATCAGACAGACTTTACTTCCTTGTCTGTACAATTCATTTACCAGAAGCTAACTGCTTGCCAATCGTAAGTGGTTTACAAATCTGTTTACCTCACCTTCAATGAAAGGACAATTTAAAAAATATAAAAACCTATTTTATTTCTTTCCTCAAAGAATTTCATAGGGGCCGTATTTCCAAGTACAGCTCCTATCCATACCTTGGTATTTTACAAAATTGTCTGATGCAACTCAGTGGCTTCAAAATTCTAGGATATAAAAGTATCTTGCAGGTATCCTGTTGAGTGTCAGTTTTCCTCACCATTCGTTACATAAAAGCTGGCTACCTACAGCAACCCTTGTGCTTCACCTCTGTTGCCAATGTCTGTGAATTACTCCAACTGCTTATAAAAATAAATAAGGAAACTTGTTATGGTCTAAACCACTAGCACTTATTTATGAATTAAATTTCACTAACTACTTTCCAAACTTGAATAACTTGTATATTCTGGGCCTTATGCTGAAACAAGAAGCCAAAGAGATGGGGGAAGGGAGCAGAGAGTGATGTGCATTTAAAAACAGCTGGGTAGACTACGGGTTTTTTTCCTTTTTCTAAGGAAATCCTTCATTCAGCATGTCATTCTTTGTAACTGCCACATCATAGAACCCAATTATTTAAATGGGAAACCAACTCCATGGCTATTTGGTCACTGCTGAGTAACAGGGAATGAGGCCGCCTTTTGCTTTCCTGTAAATTCTGCCCTTTTTTCCCTTTAGACCCACCTATCACTTCTACATTTTATCATTTCACACCCTCTGTCACTGGAAATGGCACCACATTCTTTCCCAGTGAATAACACTACCAACAAAAGAAACTCAAATTTATAAAGCTGTGAGCAGCTAAGGACCACCTTACACTTTCAGAGACATAAACCAACAGGCTCTCCTTGTAACTGGACAGTCTACAATTTCTAATTTATTTGAGGACTAGGTAAAAATTAGTTAGCTCGGATATGCCAAATTCATGCCAGCTCCAAGTCCAGAGAATGAGGGAGTCAGATCCTAAGACAAGCTCCACTCCACCCTGCTCTAGCACACGATACTGAGATTGGTATCTGTAACCAGATTTAGCTCACACACAAAATTCAGGATGAAGAAGTGGTGTAATTTGGATCTGGGCCCGGATGTAATAGGCAACTTACTAAAAAAACCCCAACAAACAACAAAAAACTCAACAAAGAAAACCATACAACCAGAATAAAAACATCCTTAAGCTTTCTTTACATAGATGATCAAACACTGTGTCAATTACTTTATTTCACTCTTTCTGTTCCCCAAAAATCAGGAAGAAAGAACACAGTAATTTACAAGAATATTGAAATGTGAGTAGTTTATATTGTCTATGTAGTTCTTCAATTTCTGAGCTATAACTTCTTCTGTGCAATGGCGATGGTTAGGAGAGAACAATGTGTACGTCAATACCAAGTCAGAATTTTATCTTTATGTTGGCATTTGTTACGAACAGGCCTATTTTCCATGTACAAAAATTAAACTACTAAAATAAGCTACACAGTACTGAAAAGTAGAAAGTGAAAGGGTTAAATACTCAGCAGAAGAACAAACTGCCAATTTTGCCCTCATCCATACATGTTAGCAATCATTTTCCTCAGCAGCATTATGCATTTTGTCACTCTGATGACTCTTAAAGGCAAATGTTTTGGGACTCTCTTAATTGTTGCTGGTTATACATCTACTTCTCAAATTCAGCAGTGATAAAAAGCACATACAAATAAATCTCTATCCAGATTACATTTAAGTACTTCCAGAACTTAAGCTTCTTTCACTGACCTGTCAACACTCTACACTGTCAGGTCCACCCCTTTGTGGATAGCAGGCTGTGTCACTGCCAAGTGCGACTGCAGCCACTGTCCCATGTATGTTCTTCCCCAAGCTCAGCAGGAAGATATTCACTAACCATGGCAGCATCAAAACAGCACGCAGAAACAAAAGTTCCCAATGTATTTTGATGTAGATCTCCAGTTGACCTGGAACTCCCCTTCATATGTAAACAGGGGGCAAAGGAAATCCACAACAATCTCCTTTTTAACTTTTGAGTTTTAACAGCATGCTCTGTTTTTTAAAAATCTTCTTGGAAGTTTGTTCAGCTAGTTTCAGAAAAGATTACTTTTGTAGCTTCCAACTATGCAAAGCCAAACTGAATTTGAAAGAAGCTTTTTATATTAAGTAGATATGAACTGTAGGTGTAACTAGTTTTAAGATCTGTAACAGAATATTTAATCACATTCTCAGGATTTGGCTTCTCCAGTTCAGCTTGAATTTGGCAAGATTGTATTAACTGGTCACAAATAATGATGTGTAATACACTTGCAATTCACTCGGGGCTATTTATTTTGCTTTCTATCTCTGCATTTTCTTTCGCTCATGTGACTCCCTAGCGTTTGGCCAGCTGCAGATTCTCTCCCATATGTTCATCTTTGCTTCTTCCCATTTCTCCTGTTTATTCACACCTTTTCTTATTTTGCCACTTCTACCTGGCCATGGGCCAAGGGCCAAACCTTTTAGAAAGAAGCACAAACACCAAAATAAAGGTTTGGTAAGACACACTACATATTACCGCAAATTTCCTCAAATTCAGGAAACTATAAAGCCTTTGGCTTTTTTTATTCACAGATTACGTCAGCATTTGTGTTCTTCCTTTAGTGTTGTTTCTTACTTGCTATACAAAGCTGCTTCCTTAAGAGGTTTAAGGATCTATTGCTAGGTAAAGTTTTTCTTTCCTGGAAGTGTTCTGTTCTCACTCGCTATATTCAGAATCTGGTAGATCTGTCAATGTATGTTTTCTTTTAAAGGTTTTTTTTACTATGAAGCTGTGTGAGAGAGCATATTGTTACAGTTTTTGAAGCAAGGATACAAACCTAACAGAGTGCATCCAGACAGCATCAAGATAAATGACACTGAAAATGGATGAAAAATACTGTTTCATGCAAGTTTTCTTTTCCATGTGCTGGATTAGAGGTGGCTGCTGAGCAGATCTTGAAGGAAGTTTAAAAAAAAATATTGATTAAATATAGATCAATGGCATTCCATATACAAAAAATCAGTACTCCTAAGTAGTGCCTTAAATGTTCACATGCTGGCTAAAAGTCTTTGTCTTTTTAATGGTCTCAGATAAAGGAAGTTTACAATTTTAGCGTGTACTTCCCTGGTAATTTAAATGATTACTTATAAGCATGCAGTGTCTGGTGATAAAGAGAACAGTAAAGAGATGTACTTAAGAAAGCAGGTGTCTATGTGCTTGATACAGTGTAGTTATAGCATATTAGAGTACACACGAGCTGCCTTGACAAATTCAGATAGGAGGATATAAATAGTGGTATTAGATGTTGGTGAAATTGTAAATGGATACATATTTTACAAGCAGTAATCCCTCTGCTGGCATTTAATATCATCACCTTCAGCAATCACTCTACCATCATGTACTTTTATATATGCCATCATGGAAATTTTTTTGTTAGAAATCTGACTATTGGAACACAGCTTTTGTATTACCAAGAATTCCTGTTTGTCAGGAGTACACTTCCCTCATTTCTGTGTTCTCTCTTGCCTTGTCTAGCTGACTACTGGCTTAGTCTACTCAATACCTGAGATTCTGTCCTTTCTAGAGACACCAAGTCACTGCCCGCTTTGTGAAATACCTGTTCCAGTACTGGTTTAAATAACATTAGTTGCCTTCCTTGCTGACACATATCCTGCAATTCAGGAAGATCATCTTCCACCAAGACTCAGTATTCCCTGCTGCTGGACCACCGTGTTGCCAGTGCACTGTCACAGTGGTTGATGACTGGCACGGATGCAAACATCCAGTGCAGTAACTGCCGTAGAATCGCAAGGGTGAAGTGACTGGAGCTGCACAATCCAAAGTAGTAATTTTCCTTTGTAAATTCAGATGCAAATTGTTTTTTACAAAGGTTTGAAATTCCAACTTTTGTATTCAAGTTCCCAAACGGTGTAGTGCTATAACGTTTTAATGATTATCCCCTCAAGCTGTTCACAAAACACATTGATTGAATCATCATCAGTTGCTCTCCTAGCAGCATAAACCTATATAATCAATATAATGCCTGACTTTGTTCAAAGGCAAACTGTAATGCTTCTATTGCTTACAGAGTCATACCCAAACACTTTGATGCCTCCATGAGTTTGACAAATGCAAACCCCTTTTTAAGCCTCTGAACAGTACACCACATACCTATCCATCATTGTGAAATGGCCCCATCATTACAGTACAGCTCTGAGACTGCACATCCATTCATCAAACATCTTTCTTTGACCATAATGGTAAATTCCAAGTTCATATTAATTTGTAAAGTTTCACATCATTCTTTTCTCCACAGCGAGCAGCAGACATAGTACCTGTGAAAAAAATCAAGACCAGCAGCATCACAAATATAATCGATACTTTTCATGAAGGAACCTCTTAATTGGAATTTGTTAGTACCACACATGTTGCCATTTTTTAACAGATCATAGGACAATTCTCATGGAATGGAGGAGAGGGAGAGACTCTGCTCATACCGTCTTCCCTCCTATAGGTAGTTGCCATGGGCTACATATAAATAACCAAACTTTCCTCAGTGGTATTTCCTCTAAGTGTCTCATACACTAAGAAATTCCCCAAATCTGAGTTGTTATTTGAAAAAACACCAAATGAACATAAAGAGCCATGTACTACTATTACAGCTACAGGTAACTGCAGATTTCCTTTCAGCATGGCTGGGGAGAATAAAAAATCTGGGAAGGACTTTACAGAATGGAAAAGTTGAATTTGAAATGGACTCCCTTTAAATGACCTCCAGCTGACAAGATGAGGTCATGAATGCTCTTGAATGCTCATTAATGCTCTTTACCACAACAGCCTCTGCTGTGCAGCGAGTTATTAGAGAGCCAATAAATGGCTAATGAAAAAATGCAGGCTACTCTTGAATGTGGCATAAATAAAATAATTTTACTTAATAAAAACAGAATATAAGCTAACTTCATGCTTAATGGTCTAGCTACAGAGACTATTCATAAATTCAGTTTACCTGGGATCAAATGCATCCAATCAGAATCTGTCCAATAAAAACTGGAAAAAAATTAAGAACAGTTGATCCATTCATGGTTTCCCTTATAAAAGCCTGAAAAAACCATTTCACCTCAAAAAAAGTAGAAACATTTGACTGGTAAAATGCTTATTTTCTTTCTGTAGCAACTTATGACTGTGAATTCTGATAAATTATTGATAGTGACATGAAGAAAATTGAAGCTTTTGAGATGTGGTGCAAGTGAAGACCCTTGCATATCTCCTGGGCAGAAAAGATGATAAATGTTCATATTAAATATATTATTGGAGAAAAGTAGCCCTGGTTGTCAGAAATGAATAGGTGTAAATGTATGTGCTTTGGACACATCAAGAGTAGAGATGGAAATAACCTTGAGAATGTAATTAAGGAGTGTGAATGGCGACAAGTCATAACAGAGAGCCGTTAGAAAGGAGGTGGATAGATGGCATGCAGTAAGCTGCTGTGACTTCAGTTTCTGAATGCTCACATCTGGCAGTGGACCAAGGCTTCTAAAAATTCTCCTATGAAAGTACCAATATGCAGGTGTCAATAAACTGATTATACTTCACTTGCAACCAAAGGAAACAAATGCAATTGTTCTGCCAACATAGTATTGTATAGATTACAAGTGTATTTGCAAATATACACTTTTTCACAATGGCTTAAATATACCAACAATGACAATTCCTGTCGCTTCTGAATGTGCCTTGATGCCACAAAAGCCTGGTGGAAAGTATAACTGCCCTATCTCCAAGTAAGACTCAGAATAAGGACATTTACAGACAGCACAGGAGAAAGCCCCTCTAACCAAAACCAGAGCAAAATAACATTTAGACAGATTACGGCAAGGAATGGGTTTCAAAGGAGATTATCATCCAGACAGTGTTTGCTCCTTCCCTTTCTTCAGAACTGGTCCGTGAAAAGTGGGCATGGAGTTGTGTGACTCTCTTCTCTTTTCCAAGGAAGCTCTGTGTCTCTAGCTGATTGTCTTTATGAGATAATACACACAAGTCCTCCTCCACCCTTTTATGAATTTCCTTTGTCAATGTAGATCAGGGGAGACTCCTGCACGTCCCTGTTTCCAGGACAAAACACGCTTCTTGGTCTATTCTTACATGAGAGTAATTTAATTACAAATACCCTCTGGAATGGGACATCTTTGAGAGCTCTTTTTTTAATGACCATTCACATCATGAGGAAATCCTTTGACTCAGGAGAGCATAACCACAGTTTTCAATTTATGTCAGATATAAAAGCCATCTATTCTTTTACAAAAATATGTATTTAAAACAAGTAGGTGCTGTTATCAAAGATAAATTACACCGCAAAGTCTAATAAGAAGCCTCAGGTATATATCTCTGAATATCCGGTGCAGCAAACAGCAAACGTAAGGGGCTGTGGTTTTAACTGGAGGAGCTGTGTGCAATTCCATGTGTGAGAGAATCAACAGATGGGCAAAGAGGGAAGACCACTGGAAACAAGGACTAACTCCAAAGTCAAAAAGCTAAGAGAGCAAGTTTCTGTGCAAAACTGAGGGCAAACAATTATTTTCCAGGGTTTGATTTTCAATGAGTTCACGGGAACCAGTGTATTGCAGGGAAAAATGTTTAGAATGAAAAAATAAATAGGCTTTCATAAGGAGTGGGAAAAAAGTGCATTCATGATTAGGAACCAACCTGCCAGAAAGCAACCTGCTAGATATCAAAAACTAGCTAAACAGTAGAGTTGAAAACAAGTAATTAAGCTTTGTGGGGTTTTTTTGTGACTTTTTGATTGGTTGGTTATTGTTTTCCCACTTGACCTATTTGACTGTGACTTGAAAAAAAATTAATATTAAAGGACTACACTCCACCACTTGGTTCTGCAAAGCAGGAGCTTTCAAGAGCATAGCTATTATTAGGAAGACAAGTGCTTTCCTAACCCACCAGATAGGACTTCTTACTTGTCTGCCTAGATGACTGACATATATGACTTATTCTGCAGTTTATGTTGTGTCTTGATATGACTGTTTAGCTCTTGATCATTATTACTATCCATGCTTACTGTACTAACAAAGACCTCAGGACAAGCATTAAGCAGTTCCTGGAAACGTGTGCATAGCTTAATTCAATCAACACGAATTAAAGGATTTTCTGTGCTTAAAGTATCACTCCATACTCTCTTCTGCTTCACCTGCAAGCTGTTTTGTTCTGAAAAACTTGTGCTGTGTTATTTCCCGTAACAGTAAAAACACCACATTCTTCTTTTTCTGGTGTTTTCCTCTAACCTCCACTGACATCACAGGGATAAAGAAGCACCCCACAAGACTGCCCCACAAGTGTTCAGCACCCTTTATTTCAGTCTGCTTATAAATGACACTTGCAATGGTAGTCTAAGATACATTAATAAACAAACAAACAAACAGACTGGAGTAAATACAGTCAAAAGTAATGGAAGTAAATGTAAATAAATTTCAACAGAAATTTGTCCAGGTAGGGACTCACTAAAATCTGGGTAAAGACTAAAGGACTAGGTCTTATTATTAGACAGAGCTATCCATTAAAACCCAAGGGATCATGTGAACCTGGCTGCAGCTGTACAAGAAGCAAGAGTCCAAGTCAGATCTCAGCTGCTAGCTGAAATTAGAAGGGTGAAGGTCAAATAAGCAAAGGCAACAAACCAGAGGCTAGGAGTTGTAACCATATCTGCAAGCAGATTTTAGGACTATTCAGATTAAAAGTACCACAGGCCAGATTATCTGAAGCTTTTATGTTTGCACATTCTGAAAATGCCATGCATACAGCCAAGCCAATTGGCGGTTAAGTGCTCATTCATACCTCCCTTAATTGAGTGTGATATCAGAAACACACACTTTGGTTTAGCCCTTTAGAATTTCAGATGATGCAGAAGTATGAATCCTGATGCTTCTCTTCTGAGAAAAGATGGACCATTGCCTAATCATCCCATGATTACAGATTTGCACCCACTCCTCTCTCAACCACTTTGCTGATCATGATTTGTCAATGACTCATTCAAAACATCATGTATCTGACTAAAAGTGTCTAAACTAATGGCTATCCTAAAAGCCCGCTGACAGCTTCACTCTGGTATGCTGGCAAAATACCTCTGCTGTGGACCTAGGGCATGTCAGGAAGAGGTGTTGATACAAGACCCTACAGTCAGCAAATTATACCAGGAATGGAACAGTCTACCACTAGAAACTGCACCGACATTGAATGGCTAAGGACTCCAACAACATCGGCACTGAGGGGTGGTCAAAGTTTGCATACTGCTGACTAATCAGTACTTGTGAAAGCAGAAATCTAGTGTGAACCTCTCCTAGATACTGAACTTTTTACTGACGTATTTCAGAACTTTTTCAGTACTATACTACAGATATGAACTAAAGAGAATAAAAACCAAATCTCTGAACTTTACTTCACAGTAATTGCTGAGGTAGTTAAGAAGATCGATGCTGGTCCACAACCAAGAGTACTCCAGAGTAAGGCTCCACAAACAACTTGCTCAAGATGAAATGAAATTTTAATTAAATGAGCAAACTGTGCCTGACACTTTCAAGTGAAATCTTTGAACTGCCACATCTAACTGCATGTTAGGTTCAGTCTATATATGCCTTAGAATGAAAGAGCTTATCTTTTAAGGGAAAAAAAAAGTGACTGGAAGTGCACACTAGAGGCTTGGCACCGTATTTGTACTTGGACTAAAAGCAAGTTGTGGGAGCATAGCCCTCAAACCATTTTATTCTTATTCCTACTCCATGACCTGCTGTATTAAAATACCTAAGAAAAGATAGTATCAGTTTCTGAAAAGCTTGCAGCCACAAGACCACCGGGAAAATGTTATAACATTGTAGGTCACATTAATGATATACATAGAATACCGCTTTTCAATAATAATAAAACAATACTTGAAAGTAAACATTAAAGAAAAACAAACCAGGAAGTTCTGAAACTTTGCTAAGTTTCTGCACTGTAACACCCATACTACTTCAATTTTGCCCAAAGAGAAGCCTAACATCCTTCTAGATTTATGCGTGGATCATAAAAAAACCCTCAGCAAAGACACTTCAAATTTGTTTCTTACATAATTTTTACTAACTTACATTCTCTCTTTTTCTGTTTAAATTCAAGATAGCTATTAGAGGGTTTTGATCTATACTTTTTTTTTTTTTAGTTATAGAATAATCTTCTGGGACTTCTGATTTATTGTGTTAATGGAAGTGTATTAAAAAAAAGAAATCTACCCTAAATTGTTTCTATTAGTATTATATTTGATTTGGGAAGCTAAGTACATAGTGTAAGAAATGTAAGGATAAATCCTCCAAATTCATTAGGAGTATAATAGTTCTCACAATACATTATTGTTTTAGTGAAAACAAATAAGAGTTTATAGCTCACCCGAGTACTTCAGCTCTAAGGCAATCTACATGGCCACTGAAAGTTTGAATTAGGAAAAAGATTAAATGCTTCATGCTGGCTTTATTTATTAAATCAGTACAACCTTGTTAAAACTGAATCGTGTATCCCACTCTTACAGTTATCTCTCCATTGTGAATGCCCCAATCCATTGATCCTTAATCTTGGTGAGAATTGTTTTATCTAAGCCTGGACTAAAAGCTAGGTTTAAACGCTTTGCCTGGTGGCACCTAGGTTTTCAATTCAGTGTTTTGAGATCTCCTAGGAATTCCTTGCAACTCTCAGTCATTTTCACTGTAACCTTTCTGAGCTGGTTTCATAGAGGCTATGGACATTCAAGGCTTTAACTCCCCTAGGACAACACTGCTGGGAGATAAGGAAGACAGATGTAGGACAGCAATTTCCTATGCATGTGCTGTTACACCAGAAGCACCAGAAAGCTCCCCAGTCTTTGCATGTTCCCCCCCCCCTTTGTAAATCAGGAATCTGGCATACCTCACCGTAATTTTACCCTTTTTCCATCCCCTCACCTTCCTGCATCTTTCCTGCATGACTGGCAGGCCCTGCCAGCCCTTCTGTTGTGCCCAGCAAGGCCTCCATCGCACGTGTGCAGCCCCTGCAGAGAAACCCATCCCTCCACGCAGACTAGTCCCAGCCTCCCGCCTGTAATTTGCTCTACAGAAAATTCATTATAGAGATTTTCAAAACTGAGAAGAATGATAGTTGTATCTGGTTTGAGTAAGATGAAGACACTAAATTAGTCTTGATCAGTTAAAAGTCATCTTTCAGTTGTCACACACCTTCTCGGAGATGGACGAGCATCTGGAAAACACTCTATAGCCACCCACACCTCAGACATGCAGGGCACATAATGCAGATACTCAAACCAGACAGATATATCCCACTTTGCTACTGACTTTCCAGACATACCCCATCTCTTAGAAATATGAAAGAATATTAAATTACAAAGACATTTTGCATGGAAGGATTTCCTGAGGTGGCTGGCGAGGGCTCCTTGGGTCTGCATGTTCAAGTTTCTCTTGACGATTTATAACTAAATTAACGTTTGAGAAACTCATCTGCCAACGACGAGGAAGAAAAATCTGGCCGTCGATGCTGCTCTGCCCTCCGCCTGCCTGAAGAAGGGCCATTACTCCCACCGGCCACAGCACTTTCCGTACCACCCCACACAGTCCCTTAGACTACGGACCCCCTGCTTGCTTATTTTTCACGCCGACCAGGCCTCGCCACTAGCACCAGGTGCCCAAGGGACCGGCCAGACGAGACCGCGCAGCCATGAGCAGCCCGGCTCCGTGAGGCAGCACAAACATGCCGCTCCCGCACCCGGCGCTGCCGGCCTGGAGCCGGGAACCACCCCAGCAGTCCCGGCAGCTGGCCCCACACCGCCCGGGCCTCGGCCTCGCCTCTCCCTCGGAGCCGGCCCTCGCCCCTCGCCGCTCGGGAGGGGAGCCCCGCGGGGCCGGGACTCGGCCGGAGAGCGGCCCTCAGGCCGCGGCGCGGCCGCTCCGGGGGTTTTGGCGCCAAGCGGGAGGCAGCGCTGCGGCGGCCGTGCCCGGTACTGCCCGCCGCCGCCCTTTGCGGGGCTCGGCGAGGTGCAACACTTACTGGCCGGCCTCGCCCCTGCCCCGGGGCTGGGGGATCCTGGCTGGGCGGCGCTGCGGGCCCGGCCCCAGGCCCGAGGGCGGGCGGGCAGCGGGAGTGGGGCGGCGCGCAGCTTCCTCCCGGGCTGTTCTTCCCCGTCCGGACGGAGAGCGGCACTGTGTCCCCGCGGCGCACGCTCCGCCGGAGCCTCCCCCTCGCCCCAGCCGCCGCTGCCGCCACCGAGCAGCCTCCCCCTCCCCCCACCCCTCCCCGAGCAGGAGCCGCCGCCGCACCGCGGAGCAGGGAGGCGGCGGGAGCAGCCAGGGCAGCAGCCGGCGGGGGTGGCGGCGGAGCGACGAGGACCACCCGGCACGGAGACTACTCAATGCTGCACCTTCCGGAGCTGCATGAGGTAAAGGCGGCTCCGGGTCCCGCTTCCCCCGGTCCGCGCTCCCCCCCCCCCCGCCCCCCCCTTCCCGTCGCCCGCGGCCGCCGGGGGTGTGTGCACGGAACCGGGGGGCTGGGGGGGGGATCTTTGTGGGCCCGGCCGGGTGCGGGAATGCGGGGCGAGGAGGGGCTGCGGGGCGAGGGACTGAGGGGGCATGAAGTTGCGGGAACAAATGGAAAGTGGAGAGTGGCCTGGCCCCTTCCCCGGGGGGGCTCCCGCCGCCGCGGGGGGTGCGGGCGAGGGGCTCGGTGCGGGGCGGGGGGGGGCCGGCGGGGGTGTTTTGTTTGTGCTCGCCGCCGCCGCCTCCCTCCCTCCCTCCCCCTCTCCTGTTGGTTTCTCTGCCTCCTGATAGTTTTGAGGCCTAACTGTTTAGGCCTCGTCTCCCGGCTCCGGGGCCGGTGTGCCGGCTCTGAAGCCCCCCCCCCCCGGGCCCGGGAATTGCACCCCTCGGGCCTTAACGAGTCCTCGGCCCCGGGGCATCCTTCAATCGAGCTCGAAATTTCATTGTAAAATCGTTGGCTCCGAACTAACAGTGTTGGGCTGGAGCAGCCCCGCAATGAAAGGAGGCGCCGGAGGGGAATGGAGGGGCCGGAGTTGTGGGGAGCGGCGTCGGCGGCGGGCCGGGCCTCGCTCCGGCGCCACCCGCGGCGGGGGGATGCGGGGGGGGCAGCGGCGGGGGGCGCAGCCGGCGGGGGGATAACCGGGGCCTTCTGCGAATTGAGGGTGAGAAATGGAAAAAGAGGGTTAGAAAGTCGTTTCCATTCTGCTGAACTTTTGTTTTCTGACCGATAGAGGCCGGTAGAGGACTGTGGAGAAGGAAAGTTTATAACCAGCAGCACCAGGATGGACTTCCCTGCTACCCAACCAAAACCTGCTGCCGATGGTAAAATCATCTACTATCCTCCTGGAGTGAAGGAGATTACGGACAAAATTACCAACGATGAGGTTGTTAAACGGTTAAAGGTGAGCAATCCTGACCACTAATCCTTCCCCGCAACTTTTGCTTTTTAAGGCAAACATCTCATCACTGGAAAGGAAAACTGCTAGAGTTTCCTTGTTATTATTGAAACGTCTCCTTTTTGCCTTCGGATCTTTATGGGAATACCACTTCCTTGTTTTTCCTTAAAAGAGGAGGAGTCCTTTTTTGTAATTCATGACTCTGCTCTTGCATGTTCGCTCAAAGCCAGAATTGATACATTAAACTGCTGATTTTTTACATGAAATACATTCACGGTTTTGGGGAGGGGTCTGAAGTTGGATCATAAGTAATAATTGCAGGATATGTTACCGAAAAATTTTGTTGGTAAACTAGAAGGTTTTTGTGGCTTCCAGTGCTTCAAACAAGACTAGGTGAGCAAGGGGAACAAGTAAATTTAGTTAAGGGTATTCTCGACTGAGAAGATAGCAGCAGCAGAGATGAGTTTCTGAAGTTTCTACACGGAATTTTGAAATTGTTTCATAAGTAAAACTTGCCTGAGATTTTGTAATTTGATATAATAGGTGTAATTCCTTTACTAGTCACTGAAAACTTGCTAAATTTTCATAAGCAAAAGGGACTGTTACAGAAGCATCTTCTCTGCCTGCTTGATAGCATCCTGGGAGACTGTGAGGCTTATCTCGTGTTTGTTCGTTTGTTTTTAATCCCTTTTCACTGGAAACATGAAATACTACTGCGATACAGTAGTATTATTTCTTAACTTTGTACTGAAAATAGAGAATCAAGTTCAGTATTGATGAAACATTGGCACACCTCATTTGTTAACACCATGGTCTTTGGACCAGAAAGTTCTCATAACCTGGGATTTGGTCCTATGCCCCAGGTGGAGATGTAGTAGTAATTTTTTTAGAGATCGGAAATATTCTCTCACCTGGGGATCTGTTTCCCATCACAACAGTGAACCACGAAGATTGAAAAATAGAAATCACAGCCTTTGCTAGTCAGTACAGCAAAAAAAAGTCTTGCCTCTAAATGTGAAGAGAATCTAGGCTTTGTACTGTGCTTTCAAGGCAGCAAGGCACATGGCAGTTGTCTCTCTGAAAACGAGACCTGTCCTTTCAGTAGTTTTCTAAACTGTAATTGGACAAGATCAGCCTCCTATTTTCAAAACTCCAGTGGAATATTACCAGTTACAGAAGAAGATCCTAGAGTTTTGATTGTTTGGACAGAGACTTTGAATCAAAGTCTGTGTGGACTGGGGAGCCGTGCAGTTTTGAGGTGCTTGTTGAAATGGGTGTTTTATTTTATCCCAGTTGGAGAACTTGCAGTGGTGACCTGTGTCATTCCTAGATAATAGCAATAAGAGAATTTCAAAGTAATGCATGTATGTTTTTATGCATTCACGTGTATGTATTGGACATAATTTTAAGGCTAAGAGGAGATTATTTTTCTGTCATTTTTTTTAATGAACTCAAGGCAGTAGACTAACTTTAAATGGGAGCAAATACTTTGCTAGTGGACCTACCATCACTGAAACAACAGAGGAAGATTTTTCTTACCGTATTGGTACTACTTAATCTAATTTTGTGGAATTTCTTTGGTCAGATACTGACTTCACTGAAGCATCAAAAAAATTGGAAGTACTGTAGACTTTATAAGAACTAAACCAACAAGGTGTTTTGTTTTTGTTTTGTTCCTTTAGACATATAGTCTTTATTTATGAAATCCATGCTTTATATCAGCTTGGTTTATAAAAACAAATTCATTTTGGCATGTGGAATACTACGATGATGCAGTGCTTGGGATGGAAGTGCTTGAAGAAGTTTTATTCAGTTAAAATATAACTTTTCACAACTTTATGACTTAATGATAAAGGCCATCTTTAGCAGAATGTACAAATTCAGGCACTAATCAGTCCTTGAAACCACAGGGTTTTTTACCACCTTCTTAGCCACGTGTGACCTAAAGATGTTCTGTACATCTCTTACAGAAGATGTGTGTGTAACTTGGTGTTTTGGCCACTAGGCTTTGGGTCACTGCCTGCAGATTTTTGTTCTTTCAGCTGATTGAAGTCATGGTCAACTTAATTGGTCACAAATTTGTGTCCTTATTAGCAACTTTTCTGATATCACATCTGTATTTTTGTGTCCAGACCTCTTCTCGTAATGAAGGCTTTTCTTATTATTGGAACTTGAGATGTTCTGGGCACCTGTCCCAGAGTGCCTGAGCAGCAGCTTTTGTGCCAAGGACTTTTAAAAAGAATGTTTTTCTGTCCTTTCCCTCCTTCTTTTTGGGGTTGTGGGTAATAAAATGTAGGCCAGATCCTTTTACAGTGTTTTGATTTATCTGTATGATAACATTAACACTGTTGTGAAAATGGAAATACTGAGAATTTTTAAATCAACATGTAGGTTCTGAGTAACATACAAAGGAAGAACCTTTGGATTGCGTATGTATGATGAATAAAACACCAGTTCAGGTGTTAATGGAGTCAAAGGTGGTTTCTGGTGTGTTAGATTACATTGATGGGTCGGTGCCTCCTTAGAGTGGGACAGTATGTGATGCGTAATTTCAGCTGTTTAAGAAGTGATTTTAACTGTGGTGTGCTTTGGCTGGGGACATGTGTCCATTTAATAGATCCAATTAAGTTGTAACTAAGCTAGGTTGCTAGCATGTAGCAGAGAGTTGAGGATTACTGTACTTTGACTAAAAAAATAATAAAAAAAAATTTTTAGCCTAATGTTCCTTTTTACAGTGCATCTATTCAACTTAAATAGTGATTGGTTTCGGGGCTGTCAGTCATTTCCTTTTCCATTTAGTAAGGCTTGTTGGGAGAGGTGATAACTCCTATTTAACAAAGTGATAGAAGTGGAAAACAACAAACAGTTTTAAGGCGTCCAAGTAGTCCTCCTTAAGTTCCAAAATCGAGCCAGCAGCAAAATACAAGTTGAGAATGATTGAATTAGCCTAGCATATTGTATTTCTTCCCACTAGGCAGTTGAAGGTTGAAAGAAGTTTTAGAAACTCAGTATCTGCTTTGTGGCAAAGCTTTTCTGCAACTATTGATTTATTTTTTTGTTTTCTCCTGAATTTTACCGCCATGCCAAACTCCAGACTTGTATGTTATCAGTAAACTATTAAATCTCAAATATAACTTTCTTTGGTCACAAGAGAATTATTTTGATGTCATATTCATAATGATTACAAAGTTTTAGAAGATTAATAGTAGTGTCCTTAATTGTCAGATATTCTAAAAATAGCCCCCAATGTGCAGAGACTTGACTTTTTCAGAGGCAAAGCCAGAACTGACACTGAAAGAAGTGGCTTTCCTGCTTGTCCCATACTCTGTTCTGTATCCTCTCTACAAGCATTTGTTTTGCTGCATGCTAAAGTGGATGGGTGACCAGGTCTGGGTTAAAACTTAGGAGGATAAAACCCCAAAATTGTGTTAATTTTAGCCTGATTCATTTTCTTGCCTGATTTATCATGAGTGCTCACAAATACTTGTGCTGGCACAGGAGAAAAAGCAACTTCTTTCCGTGGCAGTCCTGCTTTAGAGTGTTGAAAGAACTTCAGAGTCAATTTGAATGGGAAAGTTTGCAAATGTTATCGTTTGAGATAAAGATGGGGACTTCTGCATTGTTTCTGCAAAGCTATCTCGCCTGCTAGATTTTTTAAGTAAAAGAAATAATTCATGATTATTTCAGATACAGCTTTTTACCGACAGCTATACAGTTTGGTAGTTTGTTGTTTTGTGGTTGTTTTGTTTGGTTGTTTTGGGTTTTTTTGTTAGTTTTGTTGGGGTTGCGTTTGGTAGGTTGGTTTTTTTTCTTTTTCTGTAGGAAAAAAATAAAACACTTCTACTGCAGTGTTTTCTTTTACCTATAAATACCAGTGTAAGCAAAACTAATTCATAGTATCTGTAAAAAGCACATTTAATCAGACACTAAAGATACAACAGTACCCCCCTGCCAAAAAAAAAAAAAAAAAAAGTAAATTTTGAAACATTCCAAAGGAAAAGGGGGGGGGGGGAATAAGTTAGTTTCTGCATAGAGATTTTTAACAAAGGTTTAAGGCAGTGTAAAAACCTATTTTTGTGAAATTTAAGAGTTTTATAGGTTAGAATTTATTGGGGATGGTGTAGTTGTTATTTATCATAGCTGGGGTGTCTCTTTTTTGTTTTGGGGAGTGGTGTTTTGTTTTTGTGTGGGGGTTTTTTTGTTTGTTTGGTTTTGTTTGGAGTGTTGTTTTTTATTGTTTTGTTTTTCCTTTTTCCTTTTCTTTTGTTCTTCAATCAGTCTATTAGTGTTGCTGCTTTTCTTATGGTGTCAGTCTGTCAAGGCATTTTCTGTGAAAGTTTCTTTGGATTTCCACATGCCCCTACCCTTCCACCTTCTCCCCATTTCTCCCCCTGCCACCACACCCCAAGGCCTAGCTTGTGATCATCTGGAGAGGTTGGCACTCCTAGTGTGTCTTGAAATCTTCCTTATCTTGTCCCATGGCATTTCTTAGTTATCTGATAAGTATTTGTGCCAGAGTGAAACAAACACTCCCTCTCCTCCTTCCCATTGTTTTTCTGCTTGTTCTCTGGTTATTAGATGTTGGCATCTTTGTAGTTTGGCCTCTTGTCTTTATCTTTGCAAGATTATCCTGATATCTCTAGAAATAGTTAATGCTAATAATTTATCCTATTATGCACAGGTGGTTTTTAGGCATCTGTTACACAATGTTAACGCTGAGAAAGTTTGCTTTATTGATACCTAAATGTTTTGGAGTAGGCTGGAGGTATGTGAGAGGGGAAAAAACGTTCTTTACTCACCCGGGTATTTCTGCATAAGTTAAAAGCCACTCTCAGAGACTGTAGTTAGATGGACCTTTGATCTGATGTGGCTATGCTTGTGTAGTTATTTTGAACAAAACTAATACAGATTAGAGTATCACCTGGGAGAAGAAAAATCTGTCTTCTGTTGTGTCATACACTAGAATTTGGTATTTTTGACAGGAAAAAGTATACATATTAACTATGTTGGATTGTATTAATTATTATTTGCTGGCAAGACTTAGACGACATGGGTATTTTCGTGGCTTAGATATCTGACTTGCATGTACTTACATGCTTGTATTTAAGAATTATAAGTAGTTTTGTGGAGGTCATATAGCCAGGTTGCAGAACTGATCCGCAGTTAATTATTCTAACAATTTCAAAACTTCCATCAAGTGTATTTAACTGCAGAGTGCAGTTTGCAATGTTCTTGAGCTATTGCTGGCCACATAAGCCTAAAGCCAAATTTCTAATTTGATTTTGCTCATAGTTTAATCTTTTTAATTAGTTTGACTCTTGTAACAATCAAGTTTTTCATTAACTAGGACAGGCCACCAGTCAGAGAAGAAGAAATCTTGTTCTGATTTTTTTTTTTTTCCAGTGGAATATTAGCAGTTTACTTTGTAAATGTCCCAATTTTATCAATCCTCGAAGAAATAGGCCATGTAGGCTCCCCCAATTCACCCAGCTATTACTGTGTTTCAGACTGATTGATAATGAGATCCTTTGGGTTTGTAGATGACGGTTTTCTTTTGTAACAAGCGCATCAGTAGTTAATGCAATTTCACATGTACAGTATTATTCTAATGGTTTCCCAGCAACAGTAAGATAAATATATTGTGAAAGAAAAGAAGGGGAAAACCGGAGCTTGCTGAATTAGGAGTGATAACTTCTGATGACTGACCACCAAAATGGACAGATTAGTTCAGAAGTCCTTATGCCTTCATTTATTCTACCATAAACCTCAAAGAATTATTAGATTTATTCTTGTGCCAATGTGTTTTTTGTGAGCAGTTTAAAAGATGGGGAACTGAAGAACTACTGAAAGGGGAAAAACCAAACCCAAACACAAGAAAGACAAGTTGGCTTGGTACGCCTGCTTTGGCATTTCTAAAATGTAACTTCTGCAGTGACTGTACGTTCTGTTGCACTTTACACGTTCAGACCACAAGTTCCTTTGATTTCAGTTACATTTCTAAGTACCTAGTACTTCTGTAAACCAGGTGTCATAGTCTTTGATTAAGAACACAGAAAATGACAAATGTTTTCTGTGAAAACGTGGTTATAGGCTGTTTTACAAGCATCATATAGAAACTTTGTAATAGATGAGAGGCTAGCATGCAAGTCTTTAGGCTTAACTGTTTTAAAACATGGCATTGAATAGTCCTTGTCCTTCAGTTATAGTCTTCCAGCTTCAATAAATAAGAAGGATGGCCTTTGGGCAATATGCTCTTCTACCAAACAACCTTGATTAACTCCAGAGCAAGTCCTTTTTCTGGACTGAAAACCAAGCAATGACTTTTAAGATTTTTTTGGTGGTGTTCAGTGGTGTTTCCTTTTTGGTTTTGTTTGGTTGCTTTGTTTTGTTATATTTTTGGTTTGATTGTTTGTTTTCAAAGGAAGAAAAAAAAAGAAAGATCTGTAATCACTAAACACCGTATTAAAATTAGGACTGGGGAGACTGAGTAGAGGTTTGAGAAGTACAGGGTTGTTTACCTTGGAAAAGAGAAGAATGTGTTAAAAGCATAAAAAACACAACAAATGACAGATAGTAAAATAGGAATTTCTGGTTTTTTACCCTCTCTTTGTGGAGAAAGACTATTCATTGAAATGGAAACTTAAAAAATTGTTGAAGGCTAAACATTTCTTAGGATCATACTGGAAGGTTGCGTCAGAGTGGGGCTGAACTGGTGTCTCTAGTATAAATGATTTGTTTTAATCATATAAATCACTTGCTTTAGGTGGGTGTGCCTGTCAGTATGTATTTTTATGGGATAATGTGGGACACTTTCTTGTGTATTCAAATATTTTAAATAACATTTTGATACAAAATGCTTGACGCATCACTGCGTTCTTATGAGGAGTTTGTATGCATAAGTTTGCAAACCAGCAGGAGCCGGAGCTGTGCTCAAAGACTCATAAACGAAGTGTTAATCCCACAACAGCACTCTGAAGTGAAAGAAAAATTATCCCTTGGTTTGCAGACAGTAATATGGAGATGATTGATAGGAAGGGAAATGAAATGTCATCTGAGGTTACTTTTCTTCCTTGTCTACTTGAATCAATTAATTATTTTGTCTGCTTAATGCCTGTGTGCATCTTTTGCTACCAAAAAGAAAAACAACAGACACTAATTAGCATATCATTCGTTCCCAGTATAGATTATAACCATTTTGGTAGTTAAAGAAACCCAAGTTTTGTCTAGTCCCTAATCTATGTTAAGTATTTTTCATATATGATTTTTATCCAGATAGCAATATCTTCTTAATCACCATTGTTACCTAGCAATCTAAACCACATGCTTGTTATTGGTGTCACTCAAAGCAGTGTGTGTTTGCTGGCTCTGCAGCTGCAGTAAACTAATGAACAGTATCCCCACTGCTGTGCTGACATCAGAATTTGGCTGTTGCAAAGATGTCTTAAGCATGATGAAGCACTGTTAAAGGTAAACAAAGATTAAATTGGCACAAAGTGCGTTCCTGCTTAGAAATGAAGATTGAAAATTTCATGATACCACATAGCATGGGATATCCTAAACATATGTTTTATTTATGTGAGACAGATGATACATACTTATCTGATGGAGATGTCAGAGCTGCAGTGTTAGGATCAGGTTTGCAGCCAAGGTTGGGGAAAAAATCTATTCAAATTTACTTTGAAGGCTGGCCAGCCTGTTTGTCTTAGTTATTCTCAAGTGAGTTACCACGTCTTTCTAATTGTTCAGTTATATTGCCTAATTTTAATGGTACTGTATTGTCATCCGTGGATGAGTCTGTCACCTTTTGCTGAAACACTATGTAGTAGTCGCTAGCAATTTTAGCCCTTCTGTTGTGTTTTTGGTACCTTGTGGTAGAAACTGTGACATCTATCTTCAGGAGATTTATCAAAACTTTTAAAACCGTTAAACAGAAGAAAAGTTCTGTACTGTCAAAATACATTCATAAGCATTGAAGAGACATTTGTCTTTTCTACTTAAAAATCGTTTTTTGAACGGATACAGACACTGAAGATGAAAGAGAAGGAGAGAAGACATTTTAAAATGAGTTTGGAGAAATCGGATATTTCTGGAGTTTTCCCCCGTCTGTTTTGCCTGGCTATAACACCTGAAAAATGCACATGCATTTATTTGCACAAGTATTTATGTTACTGTTTAGTAGAATTAGCATTTTCCTGCAGTCATTAAAGAATTCCCTTTCCACTGCAATTGCAGTCTCTGTCTTTCTTACAGCTTTCCATGGAAATAACCTGATTGACCATCATGAAATAACCTTACATCTGCAGGTTTACAATATTTTTTTTTTTAATATTTTGTAACTTGCTGATCTTTCAACTGTTTTATCACCACATCTAACATGTGAGACCATTGAAAGACCAAATTCAAAGTTGTACTTACTAAGAAAATCTTACTACTGTAGTTTGAAGTGCCTGAGAATTAGCCTCTCACAAATGGAAAGAAAATGCATGTGTGTGTTTTCAGTTTATTTTGTATATGTGATAATGCTTTGTCTGGACAAATGTTTTTAGCTTGCTTTCTAATGAAATAAGATTTTTATCTGATCAGCCAGTCTCATTTCTTTGTTACTTATCTTCCCTGAAGTTACATTAGTTCAGAACTTGCTGGCAGTTGGGCAAAGGTTTCAAAGATGCAAGATTTGTCTAATTGGTGCTGAGCAGAATAGAGACATCTGAATTCTGTTTATACAAAGGAAAACAGACCAGCACTGTTAAATGTTTCAAAAGGCAGCACCCCATGTGCTAGCTGGAATAAATTCAACTAATTCCCACATGGATGTTTCAGATGTTGTAGGGGCATGTGCTGTCCCTTCCTCAGCTCTCCAGGAGTGGCACCCAGAGAGGGAAGTGGGCAGGTACACAGGAAGATGAGAGTGAGGGATGCAGAAGGGAATGAATTGAGAGAACTCTTGGAGGAGGGTGATGGGAAACAGGTCTGTTGGAAACCAGCCATCATTAATTTTGCTGCTTATGATAAAACTGATTTTTGAATAGCAAGCACTAAAGGAGATAAACAGCTAAAATAAAACACAAAACCATTAAAAAGCTCTCTTAACCCACAGACTGGGGGGTAGCACAGAGTGCTGTGCACGGTATTTGAAAATGCTACTATTTTTTTTAAATTAAAGGGGTGTTTTTGTAAACTAAAATTGATACTTGTGTTCTGTGATTGTCTTGATGAAAATCGCTTATGCGATATGCTGTTAAAGAAAGGATAAAGTAAAAATGAAAAACAAACAACCCCCAACCAACCCATCAAAAACACAAAAAAAACCCCCAAACCGCAAAACACCCCAAACCAAAGTAGCTAAAAATCTCAGAAGCTGATCATTAAGTTATTTAGTTAACATTTTCTATAGTATTTTTCTGGCATAAGTTGTTTTTTTTCTGTATATTTTGGCTGATGAGAATCATGATGATGGTACAAATGCTGAAGCAAACTGTGTGCAGTTAAAGTAGAGCTGAACTTAGAAAGTGTTCAATATAAACAAAATTTTGCAGTTTGAGCCTTATGCTGATGCCGTAGTGCAGATGTGAAAAAAAGTTTGTTAAAATAAGGGGTTCTTTGAAAAAAAAAAAAACCAACACAATAACCAACCAACCAACAAACCAAACATGCTGACATTACTTGTGTTACCAGCTTAATGAAAGGAAAATACTGTTGGATATTTTTCCTTAACCTTTTTATTTTACTTTCAGATAGAGTAGTCCCTGTAGGGTAAATCTTGCTATTTTAATATAATTTTGTGTTTTAACTGTGTTTTTCTGTTACTGTTTGAAAATATATGCAGGTAATTAATTATCCAAAATGCAGTAATGGTTCTCCATAATAAACTCATTATTGAAATTTAATCAAGCCATATGAATAATTTAGTAGGAAATTATTTTAAATTAAATTTTGAGTGATATAAAAATTCTTTTCTTGTGATTTAAAAGAGTAAAACCTGATACTTGGTTACGTAAATCGCACTGACTGCAGTACCTTTCTATGGGCTTTAGCCATGATGTCCTAGTCAGTCAGAAAGGATATAATTTTTCTTTAAAAACTTTTTTTACATGAAACAAGAGGAATCATTCAGCAGTGGTGTCCCTTTGTTTGTGCAGTGGTGCCACGTACTGTAGAATAAGCTAAGGGAGGTTTAATACTTAAGCTGTGACAGTAATAAGCATGAAATAAAGTAAACTGAATACTTAATTCTGATGGTAGAAACAGAGTTCAGCATTCTGAGGGTATGTGGAAAAGGTTACCCTGTATGTTTGGTTTTTGACAGGTGGTTCTTTCTTGGCACTGAATTGCTATAGAGTTAAAATTCATTCACTTACACAGTAAAACAAAGAAATCCAAGGCCCCTTTAAATCTTTTTGCTGAAAATACATGTTTATTTAAATACCTTATTCAGTCATCCATTGTAAATGTAGTTGGCATGTGTCACTATTTCTTAAAAACTTCTAATCCATCTCTTCTCTAAAGCTCCCACTTTACACTATCACCAGTAAAATTCCAGTGGCAAGAAATACTATTTTCACTTGTGTGAAGTCAGTAAATGAAGGTCTAGGAGTTGCATTTGTGAGCTGCTAGTGACATTTTTTTCTTACAAAATATATGCAGAGTATGAAAGTAGGCATAGCTCTGCAGCCTGAGGGAAACTGGGAAATCTGGAAATAAGATTTCAGCTTTGTTCCAATTGGAACTGGTAGTCTAGACTGCTGTAAAATCATGAAAATTTTGCTTTAGGAAATGATGAGGGTTCACCAAGTATAAAAACTGTATCTTTGTAGAATATATACACATTGGTACAAGTGGAAGTAGGTCAGTAGAAAAATGAGTAAGTTGTTAAAAAAATCTCTTTGAACTAGGAGTGAAAACCAAGTTAGAGGCTGTTTCTAAACCTCAGCTGGGTAAGCTGGGCTGGCATGTACTGTTTTCCAAAGTTACACTCTTTCAGTCCTGTTACCCTTTAAAGGTTAAAACACCTTGAGTCAGATTACAAAGTAGAAAGGCTGCCAGTTAGTTTTGTTTCATTTTGATATATTTGCCTGTTGTTCTTAGTTTAAGTTCTTGTGCAAATTGGAGCATTCTAGTCTGAGCTGGATTTATTACACAGAATAAAGCATACTCATCCTAGAACTGCAGTCCTGTGTGCCTCCTCATTTCGGATGCTAAAATTCTTTTCTGATACTCATATATATATATATATATATATCTGTAAGGATGGAGTTCTCCACTACATTTTATCTACCAGTGAAACTGGCTTGAGACACATCTTCCAGGACTCTTACACTGGCAGTGCCTCCTGAGAAATCATCCTGTGGAGCTGTGCCCTAATTCACGCTGTCTTGAGACTCTTTAGAGTCACTCCAACTTTAGTCTGTACGTGGGCTGTGATGAGTTTAAGTTTCTGTATACTATCTGATTTAACGCCTGTCAACACTTTGGTTAAAAGTCTGGCATCATGCAACGTCCTGATAAAATTGATTTTAAAACTAGCCTCAACGTTTTAGCAATGAGGAAGGTATTAATTGCTAGCATTTTTAGAGGATCTGTTGAGAGTTTTCCCATAGCTTTTCATAATTTTTATCAGTTTTCTGCTTGAAAACAAAACTATAGGCAAAAATAATTTCATCAGGAAGGTGAAAAGGTGGAGGGGTAGAGATGACAGGTTAGTCCTGCATACTCAGTGTAGTAATCTGAGCTGACCTACATAATGGATATTTTAACATAGTCAGAAGCAAGTTAGTTTATTTAAAAAGAAAAAATAACTAATAAAAGAAGCTCAACTCCTCTTACAGAGTGCCAAAATTGTGTTTTGGAAGACTGTCATCCTGACACTGTTTTACCTGATACTTTGAGTACTCTTTAAATTGACCCTGGTACTGAAGGAAGCGGTTACTCATCTTCTCTGCTCCTGCCATTGCTGTTCAGAGAGAATGATGATTCGAAGTTGTTTGTCTCATTTGAGTCAGATGCATGCTCAAAGTCATAGAAACAAACCAAGTATGTGAAGAGTAGAAAATGAAAAAGTAGAGGCACGTAGTGACTGTAGGCAAGGAGTGGGTAAGGAGTGTAGTTGCAAAGGATGGAGTTGCTACACCCGTAGCTGGATCATTGCCCTGAATCAAACGCTAGTGTGTTTCACTCCGCTGGAACGCGTGGAAGCACAAACACCAAAGCCAGCACTTGGAGCCAGTGAAATACCCTTTCTTGTTTGTAGGCTGTCCTTTTCCACCCGCCAAGCCAGGTGTGTCTGTGGCCTGCAGGGTACTGGGTTGTGGAAGTGATCCTATTCAAAAACATTTACTTGGTTCCAGGTTAGTTTTCATTTGGATCAATGTGAATTATGCAGTCACCTGCTACCTCCTGCTTGTGTTGACAGCAGCTGTATGACAATCTTGGGGTGACAGAAGTGTTACTTGCAGTGACAACTTAATTTGTAACACTCTGTTCATTGGGCTTGACCTTATTAAATCAACTTAAAGATTCATTAAGCTGCATCGTAAGATTGGGCAGAAGCAGTCCCACCCTCCCTTGTGCATTTTTATAGCCATGTAGTAAGCTGCTTCAAGAAGTACATCTATCTGAAACGTAGCCTGGCCAGAGAAATGGATTTTTTCAGTCGTGTCGCTTATCACTTATGTGCGTGCTGGAGTAATGGAGGGACAGGTCTGACAGATTTGGGTTGACTCAGCCAAGAAACTGCACCTTAAGAAATTCTACAAAGATGCCCCACCCACCCCGATTTGGTGAGGCGGTGCCAGTGTGCAAAATGATGTGTGTCCCTCCTTTTGGAGAGCTGCAAATGTAAGCACGGTGACTGATGCACTGCCCTTCCATGTCTGAAAAAGAAACCAAGATACAGAGGAAAAGGTTCTCTGGTTAGAAACAACTGAAATCAGTGCTGCGTTTAGACACAAATGTGTGGATTGTGCTGGTGCCAGTAACTTGAACTAACATGAATGTTGTGGAATCCACGATGAATTTTCCAATGTTTTAGCTGACTGGCTGCTGTACTAGATCCTCCATTCATCCTGATACATGACTGCTTTAAGAATAAACCAATTTTATATTGGAACTCAGAATTGGTGTGATAACATTTAGTGAGAGGTACTTACATTTCTTTGTCTAGGAATATTTGATTTCCTTTCCCCACACCCCTACCCTGCTTTATTGTCTTTCCCATTTGTACAAAAGGAAGAATTTGAGGTTTCAGTGTTTTTTAGGCCTCCGTAAGCCCGATAGCTCACAGTTCTGTACCAGTATTATGATGATGATGATGAGATGGGGTCTTAGCATAACAGGAAAAAAACAGTCCAAACATCAGTCTAAACAACTGAGTCTTGTGCTGTGACTTGAACTAGAGTGGGCGATACAGGCCAGTGCTTGCAAAGAAATCTGTCTTTATGCCAGCTCATTCTTACTTTTTCTCCTCTCCTGACGCCTGCTGCAGTTGATGGTTCTTTAAACAAAGACTTGTGCTAAATTACAGAATGTATATCTCTCTGTAGAGTAATATGTATGTGCGTATGTACACATATACAGAAATGCATCTCTTATTTCCAGGTAATCACACTTGAAAAAAAATAATTGCACTATCCAGCAGAAAGGTGCCATAAATAGCTTTCTACCCCCTGGCATGGACTGGTGCAACACAAGTAGTACAGTCTTTTTTATGTGTCTTCCAAAAGCCAGCATTATTAACACTCCACAGGACTCATAGCGAGAACAGACCATGAGTTTTCTATTGCATATCAAGTTCTTCCAAAATTATTCATAGAAAGCGAAACCCTTTTCTCTTTCAGTGTTTCTCATTTAACTGGTATTTCTAACACTGGGGTCTGAGAGTTGTGTAGAATATATTAAGGATCCTTGATAGGCCAGAAATTCAGGAGTTGCTGAAATTTTTTTTTATATAATTGTGTTCATTCTTTGAATAGATAGAGTTTGCAAAGAACTTGCACTTTTGTGCTGCTGTGTGCATTGAAATTTTGTAGTTGCCAAACTTCAGCCAACCATAGGACTAAATTTCACCTTTTTTTTTTTTCCTAGTAGGAAATTGTTTGTATATAGAAACTTTTATGAAAATAGCTGCACAGGAATGTTGCCAGAAACTGTTGGATGAAGTTGTATGGGTAATTTTGATTATACAAATCCTCACTTTGAAATAATTTCATTTCCTCTTTTGTTAATGAGTGGGTTTGTGGCTTGGTGTTTTTAGTTGTTTCATTTTGTATTGTTATTAAAGTAGACCTTTATTTGTAATCTTCAATTCAGAAAAATTCAAAATAATGCTTAAGAAATGAATGTGTGGCTATGCTTTGCATGTATTCACCAGTCAGTAGTACATTGGGGTTCCTGGGCTTTAGTCTCTTCTGTTTATAAATAAAGACCTTATATGAGCCTTGACTAAAAATCTCCACTTACCTCTCAAGTGTTTGATGGTATATTAAAAACAAATTGTGAAGAACTGATGCCATTCGTGACTAGTGGATCAAATGTTCAGAGGATTGACCAACACAAAGAAACTTTGGTACGTTTATTCTAGATAATAGTTGTGTTGCAAAGGGAAGCTAGGTGGAGGCTAATAAAATTTTACTATAAACCGATTTTTCACTGTCTTGATTCAGACCAGAATGCATGTAAAACTGTCATACTGAAAATGAGGGGGGCAAGATGGTTTGATTTTCCTGGGCTCCGCAGAGATTTCTGACTAGAAGTGATAAGCATACAGGATACAGAATGTTTAAGTTGGAAGAGTATATTGAGAGAAATACACTGGTAGAAAAAACTACTCTTCTACCACTTGGCCTCTCAATACTTGACGCCCACAAGAATCAGCTGTCTTCAGAAGTCTTCCTTTTGACATCTCAAAGCAGCTCCTAAGCAAACAAAACAAATGTTGTAGACAGTGGCAGCCATATGCAGGCACCTCTTACCTGGTTTGAATGTTACCCTGTGATTTTTACCACTATCGAGATAACCCAGTGTGTGAGCAAAGCTCTGTCAAAAGGACAGATGCTTAAAGCTAAAGCTGAGCAAGTCAGTGCTTTCAAGCAGGCAGCAGGAAGCATTTTTCTCCATCCCTCAGTTTTCTTCGCTGGATGTTTCCCTTTAGTACTTCTTGTTGGCCCTCAGTCCAGGACAATACTTAATCGCTAGTGAGGAAACTGCCAATAATAGCATCTGGGAGTAACACTTCTCTACTTGGCTAGGAATTTCAGCTGTGTCCAGATTATGGTTATTTTCTCTCAACATCTGGAACAGGATTCTGTGATTAATCTCATCATGAATGTATTGGCATTTTGGGACTTACACAAAAACTGGAGCATTTTCCTTAATCTTAAGTTACTCGGGCAGCAACTTGTCTCCTCCCATGTTTATTTCCCATAAAATTCATAGCCAAATATTATGTCTCATCCCTTTTCTTTAAGGTGCTAAATGACTTCACCTTAGTGCCCAAGTTTTAGACACTAAAAAATGATGTTTGACAGCTTTTGTTTGCTGATCGTAAATCTTAGCCAACATTTTTAGGATGTTCAGTGAACTCCTGCAGCTATTGAAGGCTGATGCAGACCTCTGCAATCTGTAGACCAAAGCACCTTTCTGAAGGCTTCCTTTCTTGCTATGAAGATTCACTGCAGAATGTTTTTATTTAGAATTAAAACCAAACCAAAACAAACAGAAAAACCCCAAGCCCTTCCACCAGTTTGATTGAAATATTGCACTGTTACTTTTTTGGATGGAAAGGTGAGAAAACAAAGGTAGCAAGATGCATTCCACAGGTCTTTTTGGTGAACTGTTTCAGTATGCTACTGGCCTGCATGCTACAATCATGATGATGATTAAAAAAAATAATAAATCAAAACACAAAAAAGAGCCCCAGAAAAACAACCTACATAATATGAATGAAACTGAGTTTCATCCCATTTTGGCTTTTGAAGAGTAAAAGCAGTGGAACTTCATGTATTTTAAGTCTTGTATAGCAAGCTTAAGAGAAACATAAGAACTTCAGGACCTGAAGACAATAACTATGCATTCTAGAATGTTTTTAGATAAGAAAAGTTAAATTTAGGTAATGTCTCATGTGCTTAAGAAAGATCAAGTGCTTTATTTTCACAGTCACCTGGTCAACTAGTTGACATTTTCCAACGGAGTGCGTATGTGATAGCTCTGTTGTGTCTTTTCATAGGTTGCATTTTCCCCCCTTTTTTCAATTTTCCCACTCACTGTTTTTTAGAATCTTTTTCCATGGTTTATCCGCTTTTTAAATTTCCAGCGTATACATGTGGACTACTGTTCTGAGGTCACTGCAGCTGAGCAAGTCAAGTTGAGCCTCTGTTCAATTTTTGAGTCAGAGAAACAAAAACAAAGATCATTTTTTAAACAATGAGGCATTATTTTTGCTCATGGCTTCAAGCCACTTCAATCCAGTACTCTTGATGAAGTGTGTGGTTTCTTATGTGTTCTGGGCAATCATCATTTTCTAGGCCAAGGCTTGCTGCCTTCATCATAAGCTTCTTAGATTTCTCTTAGGTACTGTCTCTGTCTCAGGTTGAGACATTTGTGAAATGACCAAATCCTCTGCCAGTAGGTATCACATTTATGGTCATGCTTAGGGACAGGTTAGCATTGTTTCAGACCTTACAAAAGACCTTCTTCCAGCTGGTTCAAGTGCAGGCAAAAGCTACTTGCTGCTGCAGTGTATGCGCCGTCTTGAGACAGTGGTACTGTTGTATCAGTAGAATTGAAGTTTAAATAAATGTACTATGAGACTTTTAGAAACTGTAAAATTTAGTGAGTGGGTAACAAAATATTTATCGTAAAGTATTAAACTGGGTTAAAGTAGTTTTAGGGGCAACAATTTTTACCTTGTTTTGTACTTTTGAGGTGACATTGCTTAAATTCTGTCATGGAGAAGGTAGGAGCTTTTCTGGATGAACACGACAAAGCATTTTGCAAATACAGAGCTCCTGTGTCTCGAGTGCTTTTTTACGTATGTTGAACCTTTAAGAATTTTCTGTGATTGTTGTTTTGGGCATTCTCTATGAGAATCTTGCTGGAAGCTATTTAAATGAAATTTTGTACTGGCAGGTTGCAGATTTCAGCAAAATAAGTTTAGTGAAATGTTATTTTCATTTAAATTCAGCATGGTTAATTCTGAAACTGAACTTAATTTGTGTATTTAAATATATAAATTACATATATAAATAGTGTATTACTTTGATATTGTATACAGTGACTTTTCAGCCTTTGAGAAGTCTGCCTGATTTGAGTCATTCCATGCACCATTATGTATGAGGTCTTTTTCCAGAAAATCTGATCTTTTTTCTTAGATAATGAAATGGTGATACTAATTGGAAAGCTTCAAAATAAACGAGAAGTCAGTGTAGAGGTTAAAATGGGAAAATGCTGCACAGTGCGGGTGATGTGAGTAGACTCACCAAGAATGGGCTGGGGAATTTAATAGTGGGTACCTGTTGTGTGTAGAGGGAGTGGTCATACCATGCAGTCCTCATCTGAAGTCTGGCTGTAGCAGAGAAGAGCAGCTGCAGCGCTCTCTATGATTTTTAGAACATCAGTGGTCTTTAAATATTTCACGAAGAAGGTTTTAATACAAGAAGCCCTCTTATTGGAAGTTCTTAAAAAAAGGCAGACATGTTTTGAATACATTCTTAAAAGAAAGATGGGGGGGGTGGGGGGGAAGTCTTGCATAAACACTTTATATCTGATCTATTGCCTGCTCCTTATCTTAGCAAAATCAGTAGCTATAAAAGTGTGATTATATATGAGGAATGTTGAGGGACAGGTACAGCAGTTACAGGCATATTCTAGCTATACACAAGGCAAGACTTTGATGGAACTGATAGCAAAAAGACTTGCAGAAGTCTTGTGGAGGAAATCAGGAGTTTATTTAAATTTCTCAAAGTATTAGAGAAGAATTCCCAGACAAGACTTTATTAGCCCAAAATTCAAATAACTGCAGAAAATCAACAGAGCCACCACAACTTTGGGAGATGACATATCCTCTAAAATATCATTGCTAGACCAGTAATTTGATTTTCTTTAATTAGGAGAAAAAAAAGTCTTGGGTTTGGAGGTAAAATGTGTATTTTGGGCGGGGGATAATTTTCAATCAGCTGAACATCGCTAGATGGCTTGACAATATTATCAAAATGTTTAGCAGAGTGCAAACCAAGGTAAAACATAATCCTGTGACTGCTAATTGGGTGTAAACAATCAAGATACAACAAACGAACTCAGATTTGAGATAGAGACATGAATGGGAAAAAGTAATGGCTTTTTTAATCTCCCTTTCTTTTCCTCAGTCTCCTGCCTTTACTTTTCCCTTTTTCCTTGGACATACAAATGGATCTCACTCCTGTACCCCTAATGGAAAAGGCTGCATTCTTGTGTGAACTATACTGTATCATAAAATCAGTAGGAAATACATCAAAAGCATCATTTTAAATACTGTTGTGTAAAGGCCTTCAAAATGCATTTTGTAAATAATATATTAAATTTGAAGCATTTCCACACTTCTAATATTGGCAATTGTGATGGTAATATTACAAGTTAAATTTATTTAAGACTTCGTATTATTCTTTGCTACCTAGCTATTCATAAAATACATAGGCTTGTCATATTCATTTTCCAGGCTTATTTCTCAGAAACTGAATATCCTACATATAATCATTATGTCTTTAGCATCATCCTGTGGCTGAGCACTATGGATTTGACTTTCGTGTCCTCATATGAGCAATACTGGTGACTTATTTTTTCTGTAGTCCCTCACTCTATTTAAAGGAAATTTTAAAAATGGAAAATGTCTGGAAAATACATATTTTTAAAAATTCTTTTAACATGTCAGAAATCAGTCTTTATTACTAGGGTACTTGTAATTTTTCAGAGTAAAATAATTTAGACTTATCAAATGAGTTCTACCAATACAATACTATCCATGTAGTAATTATGTATAATACTCTTCCTCCTTATTAAAGAATTAAATAAGACTTACAGCTAGGAAAACACTCCAGATATATTTCAGGTCCAGTTTTTCACACACCATTTTTTCCACCATGCCTTAAGAATTTCCAGAAACTTTGTTTTTAACGAGACTTTTAAAAAATGAAGTGACCAGACACGCACAGAGGAAGCAAATTTCTGCACTTTGCCTTCGGTCCATTTTAGAGTGCCCTATTTTTGAGCTTGATAAGATGCCTAAAGAGAATGCTATTTTTTTGTGTTAATAATGTAGATAAAACTGCTCAACAGGCAGCAGAATTTTCAGGTAAGAGTGCTTCGTTGGAGAAAGCTAATTTATCTGAATAGATATTCTTTGCCAAAGCTTATCTGGTTTGGTAGGTGCGGGAGCTGGTAACACCACCCAGCTGCTGGCTGAAGTTTGCTGCAGTGAGATGAACAGGAATGTCCACATCAGTGCCTTCTGAGGAGCAGGCTCTGGTTTGATGTGACCTCGGTTAGGGGCTTTTTGTTGTTGCCAATTGGTACTGTTAGTTTTGATTGTGAAATATCAAAGCATTTTACAGTTTTCACAGTTCTGATTTTTGTTTGGCCTTTAACATGGCAATGGAAACACACATTTTCTGCTTTCTCGATAACTGTCACTAATGACTGAAGACTGACAGACTTGCATTAAGGCTCCAGTAGATGACAGGCACACAGACAAAATTATTCAGTACAGTTTTATCAATAGATACAGGTTCTCACTGTTGTTTCATGTGATTTGCCTCCTAATGTTCAGTCCTGAGGCTCAGTAGAATTTGGCTTCTAAAGAAACCAGAAAATGAATGCTGTGGGTAAAATGTGTTTTCTTGTTCTCCATGATACTTTCTTGTGCTACTTACTATGATGGTATTGTATGTAACTGCCAGTCATTGAATGTGTTCCATGAAAGAAATGTTAGTTTATTTCTTCTCTTCTTATTGCAGACTGTGCAATCGGAGATAAAGATCAAGGTGTAAATGTTTTGCTTAAGTTTCTTCTCCAGTAGGTAGTAGGCTTTCAACTCACCACAATTTACAAGATTACCGAAATAGAAAAACTGATAATTAGGAAAAAACCCACCTTTTTTGTCTTGTTTATTTGTTGTGTCGAACACAAGCAGGAAAGAGAGCATAATGTGCTTTATACACCCCATGCTTGTGAATGACTGAGTCAGGAAAATTGTGTGGTGTACCACGGGATGCACCTGCACCATGGTGTAGAAACAGGCATGGATATAGTCTTTAAAATGACAGTGCTGCTGGAAGTATGGCTCTCTAGTTGTGTTTTAATATGAACTCTCAACACATGATTTTGTTGGGAGAACTGAGCCTAAATACTCATGTCAAAATGAATCCGTACAGTCAACTCAGAGTAGAAATGAAAATGCCATTGTTGTTGTGTCCAGCACCAGCACCTCTTTGGAAGAGGAAATGAATTATCACACAGCAGTGAGCTGGTTATAAAGAATCCCCTCTCTCACATCTGGAGTCTATTACAAAATACTTGGGAAACTTCATATGGAAATAGAAACTCCTTCACTGTGGGGAATACACTTTTAAGATTTTGTTTTGTTTTGTTTTGCCCCAGCCATATATAACACTTGTTAGTGGACCTAGGGGAAAAGGACTATTTAATGAAATGCTTCTAACTGGTCATGTCTTGAATTATCGTCAGAATGTTTAAAGAATAGACTCTTTCTGGTCCCTCTGCAAGTTCTCTTTTGTTATGTGTCTGTGTCTCTGGAAGCAAAGTTTCTGAGAACTTTGACGACTTTTAGTATTTTAATTTATGAACCTTCTTTAGAGTACTTAAACAATTGCTAGACTTTGGCAGGAAAACGGGAAAGAATCCTGTTACAAATCTTTCCAGTGATTGAGACTGGATACTGCTGAAGACTGAATGGCTTTAAAAAAAGTAAAATAAAAATTTGGTGCTGTGGCACCACACTCAGACCATGGGTGTATAAGAGATGGTGAGTAGTATGAGTATGAAGAGATAATGTTCTAATAAATATGTACTTTGCCTCTTACATCTGTCACTTGAGAAGAAGTGTGCATACATTGTTAAAACATGTGGTTTGATCCGTGTTCTTGTAGCTTGTGTCATCCAGAATTGGTGTGAAGCGATTTAAAACCAGGATAACAAAACATTAAAGATGTTGATATGGTTAGTACCAAACTAATAATATTTCTTAAAATCTCTTACATTAAAGTTACTTTTAAAGGTCTTGGATTGAGTAGCCAAGTGTTGTCATGCATCAAAACTGACTGTAAACAAAAAGTAGATTTCAAAAACAATTTTTGTTAATGATGAACCATTCGGTGACCTAAGGTTAGATAGTACTTTGCATGCTTGAAAACCTTTTAGCTGTTTGGGGAACAGTAAACGTGATGGGGAGAGTTGGCTTGGTTGATCACAACCAAGGAGGACTTCACAGAATTCTTGTTAAGTCAGATAATTTGAGTGGGGTGAATCCAGTGGAAGCTTTTAGGCTTGATGTCAGTAAAAGCAAGGTGAGGAATAGTGAGAGAAAGCGGAACGGTTTGCTGACTTTAGGAAGTTGTAAAGGACTAAGCCAAGGAAGACTGATGCATCGGTCTAGGCCACTCAGTGAAATCTTTCACTGAACAGCTTCTGTCCAGAAATCATACAGAATGTAATGCTGGATAAGGAGCCAAATGTTAAACACTATGGATATTATGCTGCTCTTATATAAATTAGGCATGTGTTTGAATACTGTGTGAATGTGCTCTGTGCAGTACTACAGTTCTACTGAACCTTTGCCTCCAAAGTATGAGGCAAGGATGTGATGAGAATAATACGAATCTGGGAGGCAAAGTAAAAGTGATGGCCTAGAAAGCTAAACGGGGAACCTCTGATGTCTCAGGTCTTGATACAAACCAGGAAATACATCATTAAAATGAATAAATCAGTTGCTACATTGGATACAAGTTTTGGAAATTACTGTAATAATGTGTTTCTTAGACCTTGAATTTAATATGATCAGTAATCACATCTTATGCCAGTTTATAACGAATAGAGGTAAAGGTAAATTTTCTGGAGACTAGCAGGATTTGCATATAACTTCCCATGTCAGGCTTCATGTGCTTGCTACTATTAAGGTTAAAAATTTGTGTCGCTGTTAGGTTGGTTGTTAAGAGTTCATATACCAGAAGGCTGAATTCTTCCCTCCTTGGTCTTGGCCTTTGAATTCTACCTACCTTCTGTTTTACTGGCTCTGTAATATATCAGATCTGTCTATAATCCAACACCTGTCAGAAAACTATCTGGGAATTTTTCTGAGGAGGTTTTCAGCCAGATCAGCAAATTAAATTGCTTCACAAAGTTATTCAACAAGTGTTGCAGCCAGTATGAAATATATGGTGGCACTGCAGAGCCAGAAGCAGGAGTAATGGGAAAGGCAGGAGGGGATAGTGGTTGCAAGTGGTTAAACTGAGTCTCCATGTCACATGGAACTAAACCAGTAGCTACTGGGAGAGGGGTTTGGACTGTGTACTAGTGTGACTCCTGGCTCGCAAACAAGCCTGGATTTCTGTCTGCGCTTCATCTTCCTTTGGTATTTTTCACCCTGTCAGTGTGTGCAGAACCGTAAGAAACATAGTACTCCAGCTAGCCAGTTACAAGGGAAGCTCTGTTAAATTCCAGGCCATTAAAGCTGTTTATAATCTACTTTCTCCTTAATGACAATTTTAGCATCTTCAAACAAAAGCACAGGCTCTTCTGATGGAGTGTTTCTTTTTAATTTATTTTAACAGCTTAAAATAGTCCCCATTTCAAAAGACAGGAGAGATGAAAAAGATCTCATATTGTTAGTGGATATAAATGAATTTACAGGATGTCCTTACATGAAGTATTAGTGGTACCTGCTTAAAGATAAAAGAAGTAGATTTGGCTTTAAACTATCATTTGGCTGGGAGGAAAAAGCATCTCGCTATTACAAATAGTAGCAAAGGAACGAAGGTTGTAAAAAATGGCTTTGAATCTTCTAAATGTTACTACAATAAAAAATTTAAGTTCATTATACTGTGTAAAATACTTCTGCACAAGATGTGTTTTGTCAAAGTTGTAGTGATAAGGGTGGGCGTGTAGTATTTTCTTTGCACATCATGAATCTGATTTTTTCCCATGGGCTTGTTCATGGCCAAAGAGTACAAAACTTATCACATGCAGTGATGACATTATTAGGATTATCTTCTGCTGGGCAGGAAGGACACTGTTTTACTGACCTTTGTGCTGCTGTAATCTTGGGAAGCAGATTTTTTTGCAGCCTTCCCTTGCAGCAGTCTATACAAGTTGCTGTAATCCAGATGTCAATGTTACAGGACTGATTTTGCAGGGCAAAATATTCTGCTGCTCTTAAAATTACATGTTCTTATTTGTGTTGTGAAAGACATTTTGGATTAAGGCACCTGCTTTTGTAATTTTATTTTCCGTCCCTCCCCCCACCCCATATCTGTTGCATTTATGTTACTTGAGGAATCTTCTAGATTTACAGCAGAACTGAAATTCTGGTACTGGAAAATATTACAACTTCACTCCCAAATTGGTAACAATGCATATAGCCCGTTTTGATCATGATGCTGTACGTGTATGATACTTCTGTTCATTATGGAGTTATTAAAAATGTGTGCATCAAGAAAGTTACTTCAAATAATTAATGAACTGCTCAGTATGCTGTTTTTGTTACAAGCAGTAGTCAAACTTTCAGATTTTTGTATGTAAGATTAATTTAACATCTGGGCTCCTGAAAAATAATCCCAAAGTCGCTCGACGTAATTAAAATAATACAGAATATGTTGTTTTGCCAGTGTGAAGATAGTGGTAAATTACAAGTCTGTGGCTTCCTTTGCTATGGTCTGTCAGCTGGCCAAACTTCCAAAGAAGAGCTTAGTGGAGGTTAGTCCCCAGGAGAGGGGTAGCCAGCTACACTGTTTGGCTGGTCACAGGAGCGCTCCTGGACAGGCTGCCATTGCTGTTCCTGTGTAAACTTCGCATCTCTTACAGTACGCCTGCAGTCACATCTAGAAACCCTGGTGACTGGCTTCACAGGGGGAGAAAGAGAGAAGCAAGTAGTCTTTGCCCTAAAGTGCAGACAATATGCTTTGTGTAACCCTTTGTTCAACTTTCAGGTTGTGGGTTGGTTTTTTTATTATTACTTTTTTGGTTGGTTTTCTTCCCTGAGTTAATTCAGAGCTAGGCAAGTGTCTTGTGAGAGGCTGTGGATTACAGATTATACATTAAGCACCACCAGGAAGGGAGCGCTACTTCTTCTTTTACTGACAACACCAAAACTTCCCAAAAAGGCGGCGACTTCTTTCCATCTAGTTCATTGTTTCTACGACTCACATATGACCCTTGCTTAATTTGTCCATCTACTTCTGTCCAGCTATGACTCTGATAAACGTGGGCCCTGAAAAGGAATTATTTGCCATAAAGTGAAACCCTGCAAGAGGACAGTGCTCTAGAGCATATGCTTCCAGAGTCAGAAAGAAGCCCCAGTTCTTAGGCTTGAGATGCAGCTGGCCTGTTTCTACCCACTTGTACTTGCAGTCTTTTTCCAGTGCATAAATGACACTCCTGTATTTAAGGCATATTTAGAGCGAGACCTTTGACTGTTGTTCTGGTAGATTAAGCAAACCACAGTCTTGTAAATGTCTCCTTAGAAGAAAAGGCTTCTGAGACTCCTATGGTAGCTGCTTCCTGTACCTTCCCCATTTTTGAACTCTTTTTTTTAATCACTGAGACCTAAGTGATGTGTTTCAAATCAGCATTTAGTATTTTTAGCATTTAATGAGTTGCGTTGCTGGTTCTTTCCTTTCCTTGACTGGAAATAATTCTGTCGTATCCTGCAATTGCATTTGCATTGTTTTCATGCACGTAGCCTCTTGTTGCCTTCATAATCTCTTTACAGTCGCTTAATAAATGACCATCTTTCTCCTCTCCTGTTGTTCCCAGCTGATAAGCTCTTAATAGCATAAGTCCTTGGTTTTAAGCACTTAGCATATGACCATTTAGCAATGATTAATTTCTGTTATTTCTGTTCTTCTCATATAATATCCTGTCCTCTACTGCCAATCTGTAACTGTTGTCATTACACTCCATTCCCACATCTTGTACCACAGTTGTTTATGAAAATAGCAAATAGGGGTCAGTTGTAACACCATTTTCCACTAATAAATTCATTCAGATCCAAAAGTTCCTTTCAGTTTAACACTTTAGGAAGGTGCTGAGGAGGCAATGTTGGGCTAACCTTCATCTCTTCCAACAGCCTCAATTTCCACATAGCTCAGTGTGATTCTGTTCTTGACATTTAGACAAACTGCCTGTCATATTCTTCCTCGTCTAGAGAGTTGATTAACTTATGAAAGGAACTTTATCAAGTTAGCAAAGTAGTTCCCTTTTTATGTGTTACCCTGTTTCTCTTAACTTCTGTGTTTATTTAGCATTTCCAAATTGGGTTTCTATTCTAAAATTCTGTTAATGTCAGCAATTTGGATGTGTTGGCAGGATCTCCTTTCTTGATTGGGAGGTTAACATTTGCTAATTTCTGGCCAGTTGGTATCCTCCTTATTTGGGTGGTAGTGTTTTGGTGGTGGTGGTAGTTTTGTTACATATTTTGTTCCTTTGGGGAGTTTTGTTTGTCTTAAAAGAAAAGCAAAGAACACCTGCATTCATAAGTTTATGATTTCGTCAGGTGTTTAAAGATTCTGATCAACTGATCCTCCTGATTCGATTATTTTGAGATCTTTTGTTTCTATCCACACAGTAATTTCCATTTTTTCCATGTTTATTTGATGGTTCCTACTGATATAGGACTATATGTGGAGGAGACCAAAACCTCTCATCCAAAATTTGCACCATATAGAAATACTTTCTTCCAAGATATGCATGTCCTGTAGATTTTGCTGTGTTTTACAATTATGTCATAAAGAACATAATTCACTGTTAATAGCTGATAACAAGGGTCACCCATAATAGTGCTTAAACCATGTGAGGGGAAAAAAAAATTGAAGATGCTGTCATGGCAGAGTTGAAAAATGCAGCATTTGGGTGTACTTTGATTTCAGTCTTCTCTTGGCATCTCTCCCTGAGCTGTCCAAACTCTTGAAGAGTCAGCTGGGCTCTCGTCAATTTGGGGAAGTTTTACTTCCAAATAGCTTTTCTATTTAATCTTAATACTGAAGTTAACTTCTAAGATTATTCCTATAACAATAAATGGTATCAGATTATTTTAGTTGTTAAATGTCTTCTTTTGGTGATTGCAAGGTGAATTTTTAAATGCTAAGTATCTTTCCTTGGTCTTTTTCAAGCCAACGGTGGTTAAATGTTACTTCTTTGGGATAGCATGAATAAGCTGTTGAAAGAAAAGTAAAAACTACTGCAACCTGCACACACCTTACCCGTGCTGTGACTAGCTTGGGGGTTTGTGTTTTGTCCTGTCAAGTGGAACAAGGCTTTCCTAGATCTGCCTGCTTCTTTCTCTCTGCAAGCACTGGTTTGAGTTTTATCCACACAATTGCAATGTCCTCTCTTCGTGTTTATGTAGCTCTCCTCCCTATAATACTGGAATCACCAGTGTATTTCAGCAGATCTGAGCTTCCTGATCCAACAAGCCATGCACCTAAATCCACGTGCTCGATAAACAACAAACCAGGATCTGAACAGCAAAAGTCAGTATTCCCATCCGAGCCATAGGTCTTGCACAAGCAGCACGTGCAGCTGAGTCATGTAAGGGCTGAGTTACTGTCTCTGCAAACAGGCTGCGTGGAAGCTTCGTATGAGCTGTGGGCAGGCCGTGGACGCTTTGGCAACCTCTGATACACTAGCCACACTGAGCTGCTTTCATGGTCAGCACTGAGAATTGGAGTGCCAAGCTGACCTGACATCTGTAGATGTCATCAGGGACATCTGCGCTGGAGTTCAGTTGTGGTCTGTGTGCTCCTCTCCAGTGGGTGAAAGGGTAGCCCAGAGTGACTGGCTTCCAGAGCGCGGGTTTTTCTGCAGACAGACCAACACCACCCTGAAAGCTTTAAATTCTTCAATTTTCAGTGTGTTCATGATACGCTAAGGGTGACTTAGCCGTCTTAATGTAACTGTTGCTCTTGCTAATTAGAATGAAGGTGTTCGCGTTTCTGTACTGTCGCCAGTGCTATAGTCAGAGCATTTCACTTGCACATTTGCAGAGCCTGTGAGAGTAAAATCTTGGACTGATAATTAGAATTTCAAGGTACCATGGTAAAAATAGCACTAATGAAAATACCTAGAATAGGCTTACTGCTTTTATTTTTGCAAGATGACTAAAGTACCAGTATGTGATAACTTAGTGGAGATGCATTGAATCAGAAGCAAAGCAGAATGAATTTAATTGTAGATGTGAATAGCTGGGGTTTATTTACATTTGCTAGCAATTAGTGTTTAAATTGAGTGCCTAATTGTTTGGAAAAGAATGGATGTTACATTAATATGTTTAAATAATACTGGTCTGTTTCCTACTTTTTGCACAGAGAGCAGTACCAGCTTTCTGTGTTGGAGCTAACTCTGGGGGGTTTTATATAAATGAATATTAGTGCTCTGGCTAGGGTTGTTTTGACTGTACAGCAAGACTTCAGTTAGACAATAGTAGTGTAATTTCAAAAAGTAGTGAGTTCACGTTAGGGTTTAATCACTTTTTCCCAGAGTTAAAAAAAAAAAAGGCTTAGCATGATGATAGTTAATACCTAACTCTGAAACAACTACTTCATTCTGCTAGAGAAGTATTTATGTAATGATTGAATCAAAACTTCAGGAAACTGGAACTCCTTTTAGACCTAAAATAAAAACTTTAATACAAAGGGGAATTGCAGTGGGGGTTTGCTTGTTTTGGGCTTTTATTTTTTTGCAGTTAGAACAAGGGTAGTTAAGATGGATCAGATGACATCTTGAATGTAATTTGCTATAATAGAGTACCTATAATGGGAATAACTGTAGTAAAGAAGATTTTTTTAACATGCAGATTCTTGGTAAAAATAATTGTACTAAAATCTGTCAGTTCATGTCTCCTCTCTATAGATGTACTTCTTCCCTCTGGTTCAATGAAATATTAACCACAGCCATGAATTTTTTTGGGGCTTACTTGCTTTGTCATTCTCCCTCTTTATTGCCCTTGTGTATATTATTAGTTCCATGAGTGGTTTTCCATTTGAGTTTAAAAATAATTTAAAACTTTAAATTATTTAGCCCTTTAGTCTTTGTATATGTAGGGATTTTTTTTTTTTTTCAGGTTTTCAGTTTCATTAACAGATTCTTTTAATAGATCAATCTCTAGCTGTCACGGTTAATACTGGTATTGCAGTGGTACACCTAAAAATTGTTAACTATGAAAATATTTCTAAGCCAATTATGAGCACTTCTATAGAAGATGTTATGTCTTCTTCATAAGGTGTTACCAATATTTATTAGATAATGCAGCTTGCGTACTGCTCCTTTTTATTTTTTCAAACAGTTATTTATTTTCTCTAAGAGCCTATAATTTGTAACAGGAAATGCAGTGGAGTTACAGAAAATGTAGAAAGAGTGTGAACTATGGCTACAGTACAATTTAAGAAAGATTTTTGGGAAGGGCTGGTTAAGTAGGCTTAGCTTTACATGTTAATATTTCTATTGATTCTGTACATCCCAAGTAATACCAGCCCCAGGTATTAGAGTTAACTTTTCTTCGTCAGACCTTAACACAGAAGATAATCTTGCAATATGCTGTCATTTTGATTCTTTGTGAACTCTAGTCCTTGTGCAGGACTTTGAATCAGACATGGTATAAATGTGGGGGAGGAAGGGAAGGTAGGTCCTGCCATAGAGGAACCAAGACAACAAATGGCTCTGGAGGGGGACACCAGAGTACCCCAGGAAATCATGGAGCTTGTTGTTGATCAGTGTTGTACTCAAGGAGATGTGGTTCTATTATGAATAAGTGATTTCATCAAACAATACAGTATCTTGTACTTCTAAAGGCTGAAGTAGCTCTCGGTGCTTGTTTGATAACTAGTAACTGGTGAAACTTTGAGTGAGTTCTTGACTTTCTAGCAAGTTTGAAAAGCCAAGCGTGTATTGTATTTAATATCTGGACTTTTTGATTTTACCCTTCTGTTTTAACAGTTAATCTCATATGTAGATTAGCAGACATTTGGAAACAGTTATGTTGTATAATACCTTAATCAGTGCCAGTGGTTGCTTGGCTATAGAGACTACTACGAGGCTGCAGGATTTTAGATATAGTTACTTACATGTAGTTAAGAAATATATGGAATTATATTGTTGAACTGTGATGGCAGAGTCCAACAAATTGATGGATTGTACTTAAATGCAAGTCTTTACTGTTTACCTTCTTCACAAATCTTATATGACCTACCACCAGCAAGAATTTGCATCATGCTTTTCACCATGGTATAGCCCTGTGTAGTTTGTTTATATACATACACTTTCATGATTTGCATTATACTATATATTTTGTGTACCCCATACATATTGTTTGTATTGCTTTAATATCTGGGATCCTAGATAAAGACCAAGGTAGCTGAATTTTTGTGCATGCCATAAACAGAATGTCATGCACCGAAGATCTTATTATAGAACAAAACCCAACACACAGCTAGAAGCAGGTATGGGAGTAGAAAGGAACAACAGAGGAAGCATAGATCAGTACATTATATAGCAGTTGCAGCTTTCCAGTGGCCCAGTTACTGCCCAAGTGTTGTTTTGTAATAGAAAAATATCAAGGAGTGCTTTGCAGGGAAATAAAATGAGGTTTTACAGCCATTTGCTGTCAGTTCCTTCTGAATACAAGAGCAATGTAGGAGAATCCATAATTCACCATAAGTTGCTTCAGAAATCCATAATTCCAAACAGGCAAGATAATAACAAAAACTAGCTTCATTATTTAACCCCAGAGTATCCTAACATTTTGTGATCAAGTGGGAAAGTTGTGTGAGTTTTCACAGCACCATGGTGCCTTATTTTGTCTGGTTTTGACATATCAGAGAGTGGATGTATGCAAGTTTTATGCATATTATCATATGAATATGAGAACCTGCAGAGAGATCTGCATCTAGGAGGGTATTCCTTAGGGAGAAAGGAGATCAGTCTTATGGGAAAGATCAAAAGACCGCTTATATAGGTTATCTATAAAATTAGTAAAGAGACTGGAAGGAACTTAGTGGGACAAGTTTATATGGCACTGATACAGTTTATCATCAGTCTCCAGGGCAGGATCCACAAATCTTTTAATCCTTTCTACCCTGTTGTTAAAGCCTTCAGTAACAGTTACCTGAATCCCATGCTGCAAGTCCATTATTCATTGTCCTGCCTCTAGCAGAGAGTGTGTGGTGTGTTGTTTTGGGGTTTGCATCACGGTTTGTGGTTTGGTGCTGGGGATTTTTGTTTATTTGTTTTGCTGGTTTGTTTGGGTGTATTACTTCTGCTGGTTTTGTGTGTTTTTGTTTGGTTTGTTTGTTTGTTTGCTTGAAACTTTCCTGATTGAAAGATTCTTGTGGGTTTTGAAGACTGTCAATCTGTTTGTTTTGGTTGGTTGTGGGGGTCTTTTTGTTTGTTTGCCTTTTTTGTTTGGTTGGGGGTTTGGGGTTTTTGTTGTTGTTGCTTTTTGTTGGTTTGGGGTTTTTTAATTGTGTTACCTAGGAAAGACTGGTGATGTGTGAAACTGCAACAGATAGACCTGTGCTGTTAACAGAAGGATGGTTTTGTCCTTCCAGCTAGTGCTTCAAAATACAGCTTATTTGGATTTTTATTGGCTGCCACTGTAAAGTTCTCTTATATTCAGTTTGTGGGTTTGGGTTTTGTTTTCCTGTCTGCTTCTTTCTTGAGTTTTGTTTTTCCTGTAAGTTGCTTCACAAAGGAGTGCTATTTGCACATTTATAGAAATTGAGGAGGAGTTTTAAGTAATGTACTGTAGGAAAGCTTGCTGTCAAACATTGATTTTAATTTATCAGATCATTTAAAGCCAGATTCCAAAACTCAGGGAGGAGGTAAATCTAAATCTGAAAGACAGTGTTTTCATCTTGGAAGTGAGGGTGTGCTTAATAACAGAGGAACAACCTTAGTATCATTTGAATGCCATGATAACAGAAGAATTGTTTTAAGAGTCAGAGAAAGAGATGTGTTTATTTGCTGTGTGAGCTCATCCCCTCTTGTGTGTTTTACTGATAATATTCTAGAGATGAATTTGACCCACCAAGGTTTGTCAAACTGTGTTTTATATATTTAATGTGTGTACAATGTATACTGTCTGTAATGAGTGCACTAAATCCTACAGGTATGCAATACAGCCATCCTTTTAACTCTTTTAAACTCATTTAATCAATTTTAGGATTACTCAGTCAGGATGCTCAAGTGACATGGAGGAACAGAACAGAAATACCAATTTGACCAAAGTCTTACTAAGAATGAGTAGTGCATCTCCTGGTTCTGTGCTGATATCCTAGGAGTCATTCTCATCTTTTAACAAACACTGTTCCAAAAGTTAAACCTGCAACTTTTTATTTCTTCAAACTAAATTTTTATTTTCAGTTTTGCAAAATCTTTATGTTGAGATGTTCAATTAACTGGAGTTTTATAATCATTAAAAACAAACAATTTTGGTGGTATTTCATAGGAACTGGTTCTTAGATGCACTATAAGAAACAAGGAAACCACAGAGCTGATTTTTTTTCATTAAGGCTATTTATGCAGTTTTGAGTACGCAAAGAGAGTAAATCTGGAGTGCTGGCCATGTTTTACATGAGGGATTAAATTCTTATCTGGCATCTAGTTTGTTTAAAGCAGATAAAAGAATTGTTTGTGTGTAAAGTAGTTCTCAAGCTCTGTGCCTTGATACAGGCAGAGCATAAGACTGGCCCCTTAGGCTCCCATATAATCTTGGCATAGCTCTTAAAGCACCTGCTTTATACCGTGGCCTGGATGTTAGGCCAGATGGCTAGTAGCCCCTCGTATTGTCTATACTGAGGCAGGTCCTCACTTTGAAGCTTTGGTGAAGAGATGCTGCCATCTCCAATCTCATCAGTGTGCAGCAGTTTCCGTGCTGCACCTCAGGTGATGATTGGCAAAACAAGCAGAGCTACAAAGCATTTTCAGTCTTGATTTAAAATACCGAGTTCAGTAAGCCTTTAAGTGTCAGATTAACACTTCTCTTTTCCTAATGTTTATCCTATCAAAAAAATTGTAGTACTGTGATTATGCAGTGGAAGATGGATTGATAGCACAGCATCCTTTTAGAAAGTATTGTTTAGTGATAAAGAATAAAAGCAGAAAGCACTCAAATGTGGTTTTTATTTTCATTTATTTGGTTTTTTAGATGGTGGTAAAAACCTTCATGGACATGGACCAGGACTCGGAGGATGAGAAACAGCAGTATCTCCCATTAGCCTTGCACCTTGCATCTGAATTCTTCCTCAGGAATCCCAATAAAGATGTGCGCCTCCTCGTAGCATGTTGCTTGGCTGATATCTTTCGTATCTATGCTCCTGAAGCTCCATATACTTCCCATGACAAACTTAAGGTAAAAATGCTTGATAAAATAAGGGTTTCTTACTGAGAAAAAAGCACACGCACCCCACCTCCCCCTAAAAACAACAAACCTTACTGAAAAAATGTTGTAACTCTCATTTATACTGATGTTCAGTTTTATAAAAGAGCTATTGCTTTAGTCCTCTGAGTCGGTGTAGTACATTAATGGCCAAAGGTGTGTGAAGGAGCGTTAGCTCACCAGGACTTGCGTTGGAGAGAGCTTTCTCTCAGTGCCTAAAAAAGGCAATTTAATTGTTCTCATGTTGAGAGTTTGTAAATGTGGGTTTATGTCACTAGTAAAGAGTGGTATTTTTATTCTCTGCTGAATCAAGCTTGTAAACACTTTATTGTTTTTTGACAGGACATATTCTTGTTTATTACAAGACAATTAAAAGGCTTGGAGGACACGAAGAGCCCTCAATTTAACAGATACTTTTACTTGTTAGAGGTAACACAATAATCATAACTTGCAGTACATGGTATTTGCTCTGTAAGCCTACAAAATGTAATCAGTATTTTTGCCAGTCTGCTTGGGAAACTTACTTCATTCTGTAAATGATGCCAGACTCCTAAAAGTTCAACGAATTGCTTCTTTTAGTAATTACAATTCTGTTTGCAATAAGTAAGTTCAAGCAGCCTATATTTGAGGACATGTTAAAACAATTGGTATTTACTAACTTTCAGCCATTGTCTTACCTTTATATTTGTTGCTTTTTGTATCATGCACCCTTAAGGTGCGACTGAATTAAAGCACAAATGCTGATTAGAACACATATCTGCTTATATTGATGATGGGAGAAGGAATTCAAGATCTTGGTTTAAAAACGTCAAGAGTAGGTTTTTCTAATAAGAAATGTGGGGGTTTTATCAGTGTCTATTTAGAAACAGTATCTTGCTTGTAAACTTTTTATTGATATTTAAAACCATGATGTTTCATAGCATGAAGAAGAAAGTCTAGAAGCTTGGACTTACATTAGCAGCTTCTGTCAATCTGCTTTTCTGCATAAGAAATCAGATTATTCTGCCTTGTTTTTTTCCCAGATGTATACTGCAAAGCCTTTTGTGTTAAGAGCTCTTTATGTGCAAGGCAAATATCCAGTCTCTTTCCCCAAAGAGCTTACAATCTATTGTATAGTATTTCTTCCTTGAATAGAAAAATGTAACTAAGATAATTACATTGATGTGACTTAATGTGAAGTTGTAATATCCTTAATGTCCTGTTTTTGTTTTAGAATTTAGCTTGGGTTAAATCTTACAACATCTGCTTTGAGTTGGAAGATTGCAATGAAATTTTTATTCAGCTTTTTAGGACTCTTTTTTCAGTTATCAAGTAAGTTGAACTGCTTCGATTATATTAAACTGTTGAAATACCAGTTTTGGGGGTAGACTGAATCTTTGTAGGGTCTACAAATAAATGTCTGAATAGAACAAGTCTCTCTTCCTCCAAATGAGGAGATATAGGGAAAGCAAATCAGTGCAAATTACTGACAATATGGAGGGGGGGGGGTGCCTAAAAGTGTTTTTAAAATGTCTTGTCCACGTTACAACAGTGTACTTCATTGTGACTCATTTAAAGACATACAAAATAATTTAAAGTTTTGACATATGGAGAGCAAGCTGGACAGGTTTAGATATTGTTTCTTAACAATGCTGTTAATTTTTGTCAGGGTCTAAAAATTAGTATTGATAATATTCTTTATCACCTTAGTAATAGCCACAACCAGAAGGTACAAATGCATATGCTGGATTTGATGAGTTCTATCATCATGGAAGGCGATGGAGTAACTCAGGAGCTGCTGGACTCGATTTTGATTAACCTCATTCCTGCACACAAGGTCTGACAAGTAAAATATGATAGCAGTATAAATAATTTTCATTGCGTTTTGCACATTATGTATCTCTCCACACACTGTAGCCATCACCAATGCTTTGTATTTTTTCTCCAGCCCTGTAACAAAATTTCCTCTGGGAAGTGTTTGGTGCTGTTGATTTGCTGTGGCTAGATTTTTCAGTATCAAGAGATTCTGCCTATTTGACATCTCAGAACCTCTGTACTGAAACAGAAATAAAAGTATTTTCAAGCAAATGTAGTATGTAACAGGAAAACATCGTATCTTAAGGGGTATGGGTTGTTGATTTGGGTTTATTGGTTTGTTAGTTTTGGGGTTTTTTTAATTGAAAAGATGTGAAGTAATTTTTTGTATTAAAAAAAAAAAGGCAAAAGAAAAAGAAGAAGGGAAAAAAAAAAAGACTTTACGAAGTTCTTTGGTGATTTCTTGCTTGCCTCAGCTTGCCGGTTATTCGACTTCCCTCCACCTCCCTGGGTGTTAGGTTTTGTGGGCTTTGGTGTTTGGTTTGGTTATTTTGTTGTGAGCGTGTGTTTGGTTTGGTTTGCTTCTTTCCCCCAACCACCACCCAGCATCTTTTCCCCTTAAACTTTTTATTTTATTAAAACCTAATTATTAACCTGAAGTGTAGTACTTCTTTTTTGGTTTGTTTAGGTTTTGTTTTGGACTTTTATTTTTTTGTTGGTTGGTTGCTTTTAGTGCTCCATATTCTTTTATGGGTTCCATAACTTTCTGCCCTTTGCATCCCTTTAACTCACTTAAGTGACACCCCCCACCCCTACTTTTCCCAGAGGAGTCATATGTTAGCCTCTCCTAGCAGATTGCTGCTGTCATGCAGGTGTTGTCTAAGGCCATCTACACAGCTATTTTGACAGGTTCATGCTTCAAGAACTGTCACTGATGCTGTCCTTCATTGTGTGAGATGCAGGCTGGTGTTGCCTTGCACTGACCAAGAAAATCCCCTTGCCAAAACACTTGTACTTCTTACTGAATATTGTATGAAGAACAGTAAGTTTCCATTACGAGCTACAGTAAATGAACTGTATTCTGATTACCAAGTATGTGCTTCTGTTTGTTCATTTATTAATTTTAAATGGTGACTGAATTAGGGCAGATCCATCCATGACTGCATAATTAAAGTTAAATTAGCACATAAAAGCAGGGATTATTCCTTTGGTTACCTAAAGACGGATAGTTCATGGAAGTGTATAGTACAGGAGTGACTAAGCCATGACCATTGTCATTTACCTGTGAAATCTCAGCAATGGGTGTATAAAATAATCTATTGTCTGAGGTCAGTTTACATTCCTTCTGTTGTAACCATGAGATGGAAATATCATTCTATCAACTCATTTTTATTGGCTTCAATGAGATGATGTTATTAAAATTGCTAACAGGAAGGGAGGCCTCTTATTCATAACAATAGAAGAAGGTCCTTTTGAAACTACGCTGCTCTTTGTAAGTTGTTTCTAATCAATTATAGGCCATAGAGATCAGGAGTGGAGCTAGAGGAGTGGTGATGTGTATGTCAGGTGCTGGTTGACGCTGTTGACGGTGGTGGGCATTGCTCTGAGGATGCAAAGACCTGGTAAACCTTGTGCAACTGAACAGTTTGTTGTGACTACTTGCTGTAGGCAAAGTAAAAGTGAGCATGTTCCTTGAGCATTACCATTGTTAGCTTAATCATATAATTTTGCCTAATGAAGGAAATTCTCAAGCAAGGCTCTGGTAAGGAGGGGGATAAACATGGTGCTGATAGTGGATTGTACTGCATATTTAGTATCTCTTAAAGGACTGGTAGCCAGTCTTCACTGGCTCTTGGCCATGATGACTGAGCAAATCATAAGCTGTATTCAGTGCTCAGTATCATAATTCGGCCAGTATTTTGGTCTGGTTTAACTTGTTTGTTGCCTGTAATAACAGAACTTAAAACTATTGCTTTAGTATGGTAATTAAAACAAACAACCAGGAAGCTCCTTTGTCTGCTCTGCCTAGCAGAGTTTGACCTGTGGTAGTTATATTTTCCTTTCATGAACCCATCTCCTAGGAAATCATGATTACATTAATTATTTGTCCTTAGGTATGTAAATCAGAGCGCCATAGCTTGGAAAGCAGTTTATTTTCTTGCAGAGGACATTTAATAGCAATACTTCAGGTCTGTGCAAAGCAATTGAACATGAGTGAGTCTCTGCTATGACGTGTTAAAAGTATCATTGTGGCTAGACTGTTGCACTTCATGGAAGTTCATCTTTGTAAAGAAGCTGAAATAAGTGTTTTGGATAATGTATTTGGGGGGGGCGGGGGGGTTGATTGGTTTGGTTGTTTTTTGTTTGGTTTTCTTTCATTTTTGTTGTTGTTTTGGTTGTTAGTTTTTTTGGGTTTTTTTTTACTCTCTTATATTATGTAAGACAATACTGCAGTTAAAAAAAAGAACTATACCAGTATCTAGTCATGAATTGGAATCTACCTCAGCATCTAAATTATATTCATTTATACTTCCATTATGAGTAAAGTAGCTTTACTGTACTTTTTCCCCTCCTCTGTGTGCGCTAATGTTGCTCTTCTCTAGCAGACTGAGGTTTTCAGTACCAGTATGGTATGTCATACTTTGCTCAGACCACCAATGGCATCAAACTGTGGTTCTTTTTATTAACTTTAAAACCAGTGCTGTTTAGTGAATATTTTTCTTCACACTCTTGCTGTCAAGGTAATTTCTTAAAAACTTATATTTCATGTATTTAAAGTCAGTATTTTGCTTTGCATCCTCTACAGCACAGCCAACCCAGACCTTGAAGGGTTTTTTTCCCAACAGATTGATTATTTATTCATTTATTATTTATTAATAATTGTTTATGTTATCAACGTATATTTCTTTGGTGCTTGATGTTATGCTCTTTGGGGGGGATTTTGGGGGGGTGCTTTGGGTTGTTGTTGTTTTGTGGTTGTGTTTGAGTGTGTTTTGTTTGACTCTGGTGAGCCTGTCTATGGGGGGAAAAAACCACAACTTCTGGTCATTGGGAAAATTTTTCATGGAAGGGGTTGTCAGGTATTGGAACGGGCTGCCCAGGATGGACGTTGAGTCACCATCCCTGGATGTATTTAAAAGCCACATAGATGTGGTGCTTGAGGATATGGCTTAGTGGTGGACTTGGTAGAGTAAGGTTAATGGTTGGACTCAATGATCTTAAAGGTCTTTTCCAACCTCAATGATTGTATGATTCTAACTTCATTGCAAAAAATCATTGAAGCTGTATCGAAGATCCAAATAAAATACATTTTCTGTATGAGGCTGGCAGTCCTGTAGTTTAATCCAGACGTACCTGCCAGTAAGATTGTAATCATGGTTCGATTTGGAAAGAAACTTCTGTTTTGAATTTGAGAAGAGTTTATACTTATCTGTCTGTCTGTCTTCTGTAGTGAGATATCAGTTTAGTACTATGGTGAATGAAGACATAATTGTTTAATACTCGGGCCATTTGTTTCTCTTTACTATTAGTTGATGCTCTGTCTTTTGGTTTGTCATCTCATTAGTTAAAGAACATGAGGGAGTCATTCCCAGTGTAGTTTTGCCAAATACCGTCTTTCAGAGAATCAGTCATCCTAAGGCTTTACCTGTATTTTATCTGCAGTCATTTGTAATTTTCAGGGCGGTCAGATAATCCACTTTTTAAATTTTTTTTAATGAGATGAGATACTGCATATTGCATGCTGTGAAAATTTGGACTGTCTCATTTTTCAGATATGCATTTATGTTCCTTATGTTGCTCAAGTGTAATAAACACAATGTTCGGATTTGTTGTGTTGCAATCAAATGTGTACTTGGAAAGTTTGCAGCTAGCTCGGACCAAGTGTAGGTGCTTTTTGTGGACTATCTCAGAACATACGTACAACGTGGAGAAGTCAGTGCATGGTTTTACCCTCTAGACAAGGTGAACTTTGCTACAGGGTGTACCTTTAATGACTATGCAAGAGGGCAACAAAACCACGTTTAAATAGTTAGACTACTTGATTTTTCAGTTGCAAAATTTGGTGCATAGGAGTTATCAAAGTATTGAGGTGTGGTACTGTTTCTTCAAACTTTTTAATGTAACTGCATGTGGAAACTTTTACAGACATGAATGCAATGCTAGAGGTAACAACTGGAGTGATAAAGTCTTACAAAAATGTGCATGAATTGATGGTTCGGGGTTAGATTTCTTCTAACTGTGTGAGAAACTAGTTTTAAGATCTTTCGAAGTCTGTAGTTAATGGAATTACCTGAACTTAGCTTTGAAAACAAATGGATGGTAGAGCAAAGCTTTTTAAAGTCATGGTCTTTTAAGGCTGGAAGAGAAAAGTAAAGTCATCTGAAATAGTTGATCTCTTTAAATTGCTTTTAAAATTATTTTCTCTTTATTTCAGAACCTTAATAAACAGGCATTTGATCTTGCAAAAGTCCTGTTGAAAAGGACCGTCCAGACCATTGAACCGTGTATTGCCAATGTATGTAAATTAATTAATCCACATTACCTATAAGTAACAAGTGTTATTGTAACTGTCTTGATTTATTGGACATTTGTTGGCCTGCTTAAAATTATTATTTACAGAAGTTATATTTTGTAATGCAGCTACAAGAATACCATTTTCCACACAGGTTATTATTAGCTTGGTTGTTAAAGTAGTATGTGAGATGTTTCAAATAAGTGAAGAGGACAATAATTTTTACCCATCTTGGTCAAAAGTTAACCCTAAATCTAGGCTGTGAATAGAAGTGACTGCCAAACAATCCTGTTGCAACTAAAGGCATTGTTAATACTTCATATGTCCAGCAACTAGACAGCTACGTTTCTTACCAAGCTTTAGGATGAAGCATTTCAAACTACCAGCTCTTTACTAGATGTTTTGGTTTTGGTTGGGGGTTGTTTTTTTGTGTTTTTTGGGTTGGGGTTTTTTTTTTTCTTCCCTCCTAAACTTGTTTTAGTCATAAAGACTAAAAGAATTGAGTATTGTACAAAGCTTCCTTCAACTACTGCTTTTGTTGAATGTCAATGTATGTTCAATTAAATATTAAAATAGCTACTACAGTCTCATGGGAGATCTAGTTGGGTCCATTCTGTTGCCTTTCCTTGGTGCTAAAGCCAGTTGAATTCTGAAAAGTCTGAATAGTTTAAAAAAGGAATTAGGAAAATTCATAAAAGATTAATCAGTGAGTATTTAAAAGCTCAAGGAGTCTCACTAACAAGTATGACGTTCCAATTCCCCTGTTTCTTTAAGCTTTTATAATTAGTCATAGCTGGAAACAGGATAGTGCGTAGAGTGACCTTTGAGTTGATTTAATACTATTCTTCTTACTTTCTTATTCAAGTGTGTAATAGCTTTGTAGAATTTGCACTGCTCAAGTAATATTAAAACACAGTATCTAATAGGAAGTATATCAAGCATATTAAAATTTAACAAATCCAAAAGAAATCATTCATATTTTAGACTGCTTTGTTTTTTTTCTTGTTACATTGCTAACAACCTTGATATATTGCTGTCAAATATCATAAGGCATCATAGTCATCTGACATTCATTAAAATGGATTAAAAGTAGAGAAGCTTTTTTTTTTCCAACATTCGATGATCCTCAGTTTGATTTTGTTTTAAATGATAAAAAATGAAAAATACTGATTTTTTTTTTCCCCTCAACTTCACTGAATGAATTAACAATTCTTTTATTATCTGTCAGTTTTTCTGGAGAAATGGTTCTTGGTATTTTCAGTTCTCAAAACACTGTGAATTAATTGGATCCTGATAGAAGGAATAGAACTGAACTATGAGGGATGTTCCTTTATAATTTGCTTGAGCCAGAACTGTAAGGGTAAAATGCTTTGATGTAATGATAAAATGTGCATTGGGTAATCCTGATACTACAGGAAAATAATTTTTAAAAATAGTGTTTGCATTAATGAAGGAAAATCTGCTAAATAATACTGTTCGTATTCTAGTTTTTTAACCAGGTTCTGGTACTGGGAAAGTCTTCAGTAAGTGACTTATCAGAACATGTGTTTGATTTGATACAAGAGCTTTTTGCCATAGATCCTCACTTACTGCTCTCTGTCATGCCACAGCTTGAATTCAAACTGAAGGTAGGTTATGGTGTAGCTTTGGACAAGTAATAAAATTTATATGCATATTAAGAGTGCAGAGCTGTAGTATTAATGTGTTCTACTACAGGGATAAAAACATTATATATTTATTGCTTTATTTTAAAAAGAAATTTAATATTAAAGGAAGGATGCTGAAAAGTTGTACACAATTGTGTGCTGTCTGTGCTTACAAATGCAATATGCACACGATATAAAATCATTCTAACAAATTCTTATTATCTAATGCAAAAGTTACATCTACTTAATATTTGGATTTCACCTGAAATTTATAAAGTAATTAGGCGGTGGGTGTCTTAGCTCATGAAATGCAAGCTTGTCAGCTTCATTATTGATTTGCAGAATTTTCTTTTTTGAGATGTTTTAATAATAGAGGAATTATTTCCAAATATTTTCTCAGATTTTGTCATAATCAGCTAGTGAGTCAGCTGACTTCTTTTGAATCCTTTGAAATAGTTAATTTATTCTGGTTTAGGCGTTTGGCATTTTTTAAAATTAAGAAGTTCTTGTGTCTTTCCTAAGAATGTATGTGCACAAGAGGAATAATTTTATGTGTGTGCATACACATATAGGGTATGGTGGCGACAAACAAAAATAACCAAGAAATGGGTATTTGGTGAAATTACATATTATCTTTTATTACTGAACATCTATTTATAACATTTTAATTGGCGTCTGTTCCACACACATAAAATAGTCTTTCTTTATGCTTTTAAACATATTTGAGGTTATTCATTGTTGAAATTATTATGGATGTATGTTATTTGAACTACTCGTCATGGGGTTTTAATCTTAAAAGAAGGAATTTTCAAAGTGCAGCCATCTATTCAATAGCTCTAATATGCTAAGATAATAGGTATTTGTATATTTTTACTCATATTAATCCAATAATCTTATTAGGGAAATCGAGGTTTTAGTTTGAAACTAAATTTGTAATCTAACTTAGCAAAGCAAAAGGAAACTAGAAATTAATCTTGAGATATTATGCATAATGATTTACAGTTTCTTTTTCGTGTTTTGATTTTTCAGAGCAATGATGGAGAAGAACGTTTGGCTGTTGTTCGACTTCTGGCTAAACTCTTTGGCTCCAAAGATTCTGATCTGGCCACACAAAATCGTCCTCTTTGGCAGTGCTTTCTTGGGCGGTAATAGAAATGAGGATAGAATCTTGAATTTCTGTTCTTTTTGTTCTGAATTTTCTGATAGTGTTGCATTTTAAATTGGTTTTTTTTAGAGAATGTAAATGTTTGTATTTGAACAAGTGCTTTTATTAAATCTTGGAAGCAGAGAATTGCATACAGACATATTTTAGAATGAAGATGCCTGAAGGACTGCTGCTATAGTGCTGTCAGCTATGGGAATATAGGTTAGATAGGTAACATGTTACATACATAGCAGAAAGTACACAATAGATACGCCAGCATTGTCTGAAATTTCATACTGTTCAGCTACATCTGCAACTCTGTCTTTTATTTGGGATTTACCTTTTATGAGTGAAGAGATATTGCCTTTTATGTAAGCATAGACATTTATCATTAAAAAAAAAAGAATATTTTCACATGTTAGATGGCTATTTTTTATAATTTCATATATGTATGTGTGTATATGTATAAAGATACGCACTCAATTGACAGTGATGGAGAATTATGTTTAGAAGTCAATGAACAAAATCCATATAGTATATTCATCCTTTAATTTTACTTATGACTTAATTTCAACATAAAAAATTTCTATGAGGTGCATTATGGAGATGAGATAAAAACATTTCTATTGTATTATTTTGCCATATAAAACTATTGTAATAGTTAAGGAACATACTATCAACACATGTTGCTATATAAAGAATAATCTTGATTTGCAAGGCTAATTAAAAATTAACATTCTTCATCTTCTGTCCCTCTAGGTTCAACGATATCCATGTCCCTGTGAGATTAGAGAGCGTGAAATTTGCCAGTCATTGTTTAATGAACCATCCAGACTTAGCAAAAGACCTCACTGGTGAGATGCTTATACAGAAGTTTAGAATAATTTAAGAAATGAGCAGGGAGGAATGTAATTATTTCTGTACATAGCAGTATAGTTCTAAAATGTGTGAAGTCCAGTGCTTGCTGCTGGATGGAAGAGCTAACTACTGAATAATTGCTTTGTGATGAAGACAAGCATTAATTACTAGAAAGAGAGGAGTGTGTGACATTGCGTGGACTTGAAGGAGTGAGTCTTTCAGAAGCAACCCATTGCAGACCAACATTTTAAATTTCAGATCCTAATGAAACTTTTGTCAAGTGAAAGCAAATACAGGTGCAACATCTTGATTTATTTGCAAAGCCAGCAGCTGTGTGCCTCCGTTCTTTTCCACTGAGTTTAGAAAATGACATTGTGCTGATCTAAACTATGAAGTTTCTTCCTTTGCTTCAGCATCATTTTAAAGATGAACAGAATTTCAGGCTTAACTATAAATACTGTTCTTCTTTGATGCAAGCTAACCTACAGCAACTGTCAGGATTCTTCATTTGTTGTTTACCTTTTTAGCTCTCTTTGGGAATTCAAGTCTCTGCTCTTTTTAGTTCTCACTCCCTCTCTCCCCCTTTATTTTCAATATAGTCTAATCAGCTTAATTTCACTTCATTGCTTGTTGCAAATGAGGTTATTGATTGTAAAAGTTACTTCTATATTCTTCTGATATTTACAGTTACGTAGGTGTTACATACTCAGCGTGGAAAATGCTGGAACAAGTGTTTCCTGTAGGCAGATACACATTTAATAGATTATGTGGCTGTGATACGTGACTAACATATAATTGTTTACACATTATTAATAAATCAGAATATGTCGTATCTACAAAAAAAAGCCAATCTTATCATTGTTTCTCATTGTGACAGAATATTTGAAGGTTAGATCACATGACCCAGAGGAAGCCATTCGACACGATGTTATTGTTACGATTATTACTGCAGGCAAGAGAGATCTTTCTTTAGTCAATGACCAGCTGCTTGGCTTCGTGAGGGAAAGAACACTAGACAAACGGGTAAGTGGTAATATTTTATTTCCAGGAATATCTTCTTCTAATCTTAATACCTGCTATACAAAAAAGATGCAGACAGGCTGGAGAGGGTTCAGAGAAGGGCTACAAGAATGATCAGACTGGAAGGCCTCCCATGTGAAGAAATGCTGAGAAGACTGGGTTTGTTCAGCCTTGAGAAGAGACGGCTTAGGGGAGACCTTATTACCATGTACCAGTACATAAAAGGTGGCTGCTAAGAAGATCGAGACTCCATTTTTACAAGGAGTCACATGAAAAGGAGAAGGGGTAATGGGTACAAGTGACTCCTGGGGAGATTACAGTTGGACTCCATAAGAAAATTTTTCACCATGAGAGCAATTACATACTGGAATAATCTTCCAAGGGAAGTGGTGGATTCCCCTACACTGGACAGTTATAAGACTCAGCTTGTTGGTGCTGGGACATCTCATTTAAACTTCTTACTTCTTTATTATGATTTTATTTATTTATTTTAAGCTTGCAAGGTTGGACTTAGATGATCCTTGAGGTCCCTTCCAACCTGGTATTTTGTAATTTTAAGTTGGAAACAGTTAATCAGAAAAAAACACAAAACAAAACCCAAAAACAAACAAACAAAAAATTCCACCCCCCCCCCCCCCAAAAGCACAACATTTAAAAAAAACCAAAAAACAAAACAAAAAAAAAAACAAACAAAAAAAAACCACAAAACCAAAAACAACCAAAAAACAACAAGCCAAAGCCACAGAAACAGAGAATCTTAGAATTAACTATGAACTGCAATGCTGCAGGTGGGAAAATAATTTTCTTACCAGCACATCTTAATGTAGATTTCATATTATGAAGGCGCCAATCAAGTGTTGTCAAGCAAATAGGAACACAGTCATCTTGTAAGAAGGTAAGAATTGCCACATATGTTTAGGCCGAAGGTCCCTATAGCCTAGTATAATTCTCATAGTGGTGAGTTTTGTCTTCCAGCATTTTGTGACTTAAGGATTTCTTAAATCTTCTTGATCATGTTCATCATAGTTTTCAGTGCAGTTTTAATCCATGAATTTATCAAGTTCTTAATTGAACTTACTTTTACTTTATAAACATCCATGAAATCTGCACCACTTAATTCAAGTTTAATGCATGTGTGGAAAAAGTAATTTCACTTGTTTGTCTTAAACTTTTCCAGTAATTTCACCAGATATCTTGTAGTTCTTGCATCATGTAAAATAGTAAATATTCCAGTACAGGCTAGGGTTAGACCTACTGGAAAGAAGCTCCACAGAAAAGGACCTTGGAGAACTGGTGGACAGTAAGTTATCCATGGAACAGCAATGTGCCCTTTTGGCCAAGAAGGACAGCAGTTTCCTGGGCTGCATAAAGAAGAGTGTGTCTGTCCTGCAAATCCACAGAGGTTCTCCTTCCCCTCTACTCTGCCCTAGTGAGACCACATGTGGAGTACTATGTCCAGTTCTGATCTCCTCAGTTCAAGAGGAACAGGGAAATACTAGAGAGAGTCCAAAGGAGAGCTATGAAGGGACTGGAACATCTCTCTGATGAGGAAAGGCTGAGAGCCCTGGGGCTCTTTAGCCTGTAGAAGACCGTGAGGGGATCTCATGAATGTTACAAATATCTGAGGGGTGGGTGTCAAGAAGAAGGGGCCAGTCTCTTTTCAGTGGTGCCCTGTCACAGGATATGGGGCAGTGGTCACTAAGTGGAACTTCCACCTCAACATGAGGAGAAACTTCATTACTGTGAGAGTGACAGTGACAGAGCCCTGGAACAGGCAGCCCAGAGAGTTTGTGGAGTCTCCTTCTATAGAGACTTTCAAAACCCACCTGGGTCTGTTCCTGTGTGGGCAGCCTTAGGTGATCCTGCTCTGGCAGGAGGGTTGGACTCGATGATCTCCATCAGTCTCTTCTTGAGCCACTTATGTTTTATAAATATGTATACTATTATCTTCACTCTTTTTCTTTCCAAGTTAAACAATCACCTCATGAACTTCCACACAAACTGATTATTTCATGCTTCTGATCATTCTTGTCTGCTTGTTCTGTATCCTGTCGCAACCAAGGTGATTGGACTCTGCTGTGACATTCAAAGTGTGCACTATGTTGTGTGCATACTTTATGATAATTTTTTTAAATTATTGTTCAATGTTATGTCTTTTATGCAATTTCTGAGCACTGGGCTGACAATTTTGGAAATCATCCATGTTGACTTCAGTATCTTTCCTGAATAATTTTAGATTGACTAATTCTACAAATGCAGAGTTAATACATGTGTAAAAACCTGGCCTTAATCTGAATTTCTTTCATTTCATATTGTAACAATTCTGTAGCATAACATTTTTCTGCAGTTCATTATAATGCTAAATCTGACTACCTCAGTAAATTTTATATGCATTGTTCCCTTCATTTTCTAATAATTTTTCATACGTTGTGTCACAGATTCCCTTCTGAGTCCATCAGTAGGTTCCCTTTGTTGCCTTCATTGTGAAAACCAGTAATTTATTTCCACCATTGTCCCCTATGTTTTAATTAAGAATTAATTCACAACAGGATTTTTATCTTAAGATCCTCTGGTGTGAGACTTTGTTGGAAGTTTTTTTTGTGTTTGGACTGCGTTTCACTGATACATTTGTGGGCCTGCTAAAATTTCTTTCTTAGACAAAACTTCCCATTGTGTAAAGTGTAATGACTCGTTCCTATAACTTCATTTTTCAGCAGTGTCTACTCTCTGTTGTTGTTACTGTTTTGTTTTCACCTGTTTGCCCATTCAAAATCAGATGTTCTGGTGAGTGGCATTCTGTTCTTCTTGGGACCCCTTGGTTTCTTTCACATCTGCTGTGATCAATCTGTTTGTTGACAGGTTGAAGAATAGTTAGTATTTGGTGTATTGTTTCTAGATTCCTGTGGAAGTCAAGGATGGGATACCACCTGGTCTTAATGATTTTGTTACTGCTCTTTTTATTTATTTGTTTTAAAATGTCTTCTGATAATGCTTGAAGAAACCTCTCTCCTGGAATACACATAGTTTGCCTTTCTACAAAAGGGTCTGGAAGGCCTCCTGCTTCTGCAGGCTTTGGTGAAGATGTTTAATTATAGTTTTAATAATTTGGTTCCAAAACTTGCTATGATTCATCAAGGATTTAACTTCCACTTGCCACAGCTTATACTCTTTCCTGTTTATGCTCTTTCAGATGTGGCTCAGTGGTCTTTGGAGGGTGATATTTTAACAGCAAACTTCACTGTGCTGTGTAGTCATGTTGATTTTTAATTTTTTGTGGGGGAGGGGGGAGGTACTGTGTTGACAGGAGACATCCTCTCTATAACCTATGTCATTCGAGCTAGTTACTTTAATTCTTTTAAAGTGTATATATATATATATATATATTTATTCCCCCTTTTAAATGGGAATGTTACTGTAACAGATTTTGAGAAAAGTATGTCTTTGCATAAAGAGAAATACTGATTTTGAGTATGTTCATGATTATAAAGTAGCTCTTCAATTAGTTGTGTGTGCAGCTTGACCTTGGCCATTTCTCAGGAGTAATTAAGACCACCTTTTAATATATATATATTTTTTTTTTAACCATTAAACGAACATGTCCAAAAAGTTGTTTATGAGATCTAAAAACACTCTGTAACCAGTGGGACTTTTAACCTGGGCAGAATGGAATGATTGTTAGTGTCTCTGTTCTCCTTTTGCAAACCACTGTCAGGAAGAGGCAGTCAGTTGTGCAGCTGTAATGCTCATCTCTAGGGAGCCAGGGATTTTCAGTTCATCTAGCCTTAAACCCACTGTGGTACTTCTTAATGGTCCTAATATGTCTGACTCGGTGATTTCACACCAGCCATAGGTTTCATTATTACATTGAAGGTTAGGTGCCTTTGCAGGCACTCATCAGTGAAGAATAACTTCACCCCTAGATGATGTTTCTCTTATAAAAATATCTGGAGAGAGCTGTAGTGAAAATATATCCTGAGAAGAAATGAAAACTGAGGATTGACTAGAAATGACTGTAACAAATATTCAGCATTTGAAATAGACTGTAAGAATATAGCATGTCTTTGGAAATATAATTGGTGTAAATAAAGTGATTAACAAGGACTTGTAAACTCTTTCTTTCTTTCTTTCTTTCTTTCTTTCTTTCTTTCTTTCTTTGGCTATTTCTTCATTTTGGTAGAGGAACTTTGATATGTCCATGTAACTGTCTATATTTTCCTTGAAGGAATGTTTTTTTCCCCGCAGACATCATGCATTAGACCTATTTTAATAATTCTTTTGCTTTAAAGAACTCAGTTGTCTTTTGCTGACTGAATTTACTGCTTGTAGCCAGGTTTCACTTGGACAAATCTCTGCAAACTCCTAAGAGATCATTCATCAATGTGACTTAATTCTTTTTAGACCTGCAATCATCTATCAAATGACTATAGGTATTATAGTAAAAAGAACACTTGTCCAATGGGCTGAAGTGAATGCTGATTGTTTAAACACACTGATCTGTCATTTATTTAAATTCTACCTTTTTCTTTAAAAAAGAATGTGGAAATTTTAATTTAACTCATGCTAACTGTTAGACCATTTATGCGATCTGCATTTTCCCCTGACCATCCTCTAATTGGCACAGTATTAGTAAAGGTAGTCTAATGACTTTTTTTTAGTGTAAAAGTTTATGGCTAAAAGGCAGTACTTTGTTTTTTAAAAGACATCATTAGCTAACTTGATCTGTAGGGGCATTTGCACAGTGATTACAGCTATTAAAAAAACAGTCAAAAATACCTTCCAAAACAAATCTGAACGAATCTCACCACCACCTATGGTTTTCAAATCCATTTTTAGTGGTCCAGTTGTAAAAGGAATTCTGGGAACAGATTCTTCCCAAAAACTGGAATCCAGTCTTTGGTAAGAATTATTCTGAGTTTTCCATTGAAGCACTATCTCTACGGTCTTTCCAGTGTCTTCACTTTTCAAAAAAATGACCTTCAGGAGAAATTAAAAAAAAAACCAAAAACAACAAAACAACAACAAAAGGTAAAGCTTCTAAAACTGGTTTAGGTACTTTTCCTTTATACTGAAGTAACCTTAAAAACCTGAAAAGTTAGAAGAGTTTTGACAGCTGCCTCCCATTCCCATTTCTTTCAGCAGCCTTTGTGGTCTAGAGACTTAGTCCCTTCATGAGAACAGACTTTCACATCACCAGCTTGAAGACAAAAGCTATAGAATGAGGAGCCATAGGAACAGACTCACATTTCACATTTTTCTATTTCTCTTTATGCATTTTTCTGGAAGTGTTAGTTTTAATGCCTCCTTCTCTCAGTGTACTGAAAACCATTGTTGCTTTTTCCAGATGGAGAAAGATTTTAAGATGTTAATATCCTTAACTCTGCGGAAGGAATAGGTTAACTATTCCTACAGCTAAGGGATTATCATGAACTTTCAATAACAGGGTTTTTTTATCTCAGCCCAGAAGTCTTCAGTGAAGGAGTTTTAATTATATTGGTTAACCAAGGAAGCTGAGACTGTCAAAATTCTTCTGTTAATTAAGTCAGGATAGTACTTCTGTTAGCCGCATTTATTGATCTGCTCCCTTTAATTATTACATTCTCCTTTATTTTCATTTGCATCCATCTTTTACCCTACTGTATGCTGTTTGTGCTTTAATTCTCAGTAACACCTTACTTTTTTTTTCTCCTCCTTGTATCTACTGTTAAGTGACTTGCTTCCATGGTGTCTGAAAGCGTTCTCTGAGGGATTCTGTCCAGTGCCCCCCATCTTCTGCCTGAAACTGCCTTGCTGCATGCTCTGACTTGTATTCTCTACAACAGTTTCAGAAATCTATTGACAGTTCAAAGCTTCTTTCCTTATAACCCCTTGTTGAGTACTCTGCTTTCATTTTAGACTTAAATTTTCAAGAATACTTTTGTGCAATCCTTCTCCTTTGTCCTCTGACAGTAGTGTTGTCATCCTTCCTGTGTCATAAGAGACCTGATGAAGCTGTCACTTGGATTGGAAGGGTATATCTGAATGAAGAAAACCAAATAATTTTCTGAAAAATTTTCACTTTCAGGCTTATAGTTTCTTTAAAATCTTCTTTAGATTGCAATGAGTGTGAACAACTTCCTGCAGAGAAGTTAAACAATAACATCTATATGTATCTAAAATTTTTCTCTTTTGTGAAAACGAAGTATTAGTCTATAGACTGTCAAAGTCATTACTATCTTGACCTGTTATTTGTAATTTTAATATTTAAGTGATATGTAACAAAATACATTTTTATTTTTCTGTCTTGTTTTTTATATAACTTACTTCGACAGCTAGTGGTGTCTAATGTTGTTCTGCTGACATAAGCTATATTATCTTCAAGATTTTTCTTTGCCCCTCAAGAAAAGGATGTCACTCAGTCAAATGATGAAGAAATTAAATTACTGTTACTAAAACAAGCCCTGAGTATAACAAGATTGAAGAAGTTCTGCACAGTGTGAATAACAGTATCTACGTTTATGCTAATAGGGTGAAATGAGGTTCAGTTAGTCCTTGAGGTTCAAGGCCAAAATTGATGCCTGATGTGTTCTGGAAGAAATTCTTTCAGTTTGAATTTCATGCATTTCTTCTAAACAGTGAGGGGAAAACAAGGTTCTTCTGAGACTTTGTGTGTAAATCATTCAGTGGGAGACACTATTCTCTCTAAATTAATCCTCAGTCTGTTCTGGTATGATTCCTTCTACACATTAGTGTAGGAGAGCTTGTGGATCTTGTCTGTTAAATTGTTTAATAATGGGACATTTCCTGTTTACATGAGGAGATAAAAGTACTGACCACCAAAAGAAAGGATGAAAGCCCAGGAACTTCATCTTTGGACACTGTAGTTTGGCTTTTTCCTGGATCCCTAGAGTCTTAGTGATAATTCGAGGCTTTAGCAAAAAGACCCTCTCCCACTGCCCTGGAAAGTGACCTAAAGAGTTCAAGCCCTAGCAGACATAGCTCGGCCTAAGCTCCAAATATCCCAGTTCTAGACAAGTGTGCCATAGGGCAGTGTAAAGCTATGGGGAGAAAGAAGGCTGCTACCTCCAACTGGTGCCTGTCTCTGAATAGATAAGTCTTCAAAATCCTTGCTCAAGAAGGCACTTGGGCATACCTGTTAAGCTGTACGTACCATTTTTATACCGACTAGCTCCCAGATTTCCTTTGCTTAGCACAGAGGAGTACTGGCTTCCTCTGTACAGACATAACTAAATCTGTGTAGTACAGGGAAGAAACCCCTAATGTAGTCTTTACCAATTCTCATGTAGAGGCTCTGAATTTTGTACTTTTGAAGTATCTTAATACGGGATGTCAGAATGTGGCTGTTTTGTATTTCACATCTTTACTGCATTTTGTGTATGTTTGATATTTATTTACCAAAACTGCTTCCCCATCTCTTCTTCATTTCTTCCCCTTCAAGTGGCGAGTAAGAAAAGAAGCTATGATGGGTCTCGCCCAGCTATACAAGAAGTATTGTCTCCATGCCGAGGCTGGAAAAGATGCTGCAGAGAAAGTGAGCTGGATAAAGGATAAACTTTTGCACATATATTATCAAAATAGCATTGATGACAAGTGAGTCAACCTAAGCCTTCCTAATTTTAATTCTATAGTGATGAGATACTCTGAAAATATGTGGCTATCCTGAGCAAGCTGTTACATTGCATTCGGTATTTGTGGGTTTAAGCATGATATATTTAATTAATAATTATTAAGACATGTAGTAAGATATTCAGGATGGTTGTATGATCTGTTCAGGTATTCATTCTGTTTACTGATGGAACTAGATCTGTGATGATAGTAGATAAGTCAATAATTAACTACCACATAGAAAAAAAGGGTCGTATTTTGCATTTACTGTACCACTTCTTGTTTGCCTTACTACTTTCCAGAGGCTTGCATGTTAAAATCTGTGATCTGTGAGCATTGTGCATGGATGCACCAACAGTGCATTCACAGTACAAATGGACCCTGTAGGTGGAACAAAAGCTAAAGAAATACCAGAGGTGTTTTCACTGTTGTACAGTCTCCCTGTTTTGTCACTCAGACCCTTTAATTTTTGCAACACCATTTTTACTTGGAGAAAAGTATTTTGGCCGATGTTTTGGGAGACGGATTTCAACTCTCACTGTTAATTCTTTGTCTTTCACAGGGAGAGCCAAACTATGAGATCACACAAAGATAGAATTTCAGCCTAGATTTTTAATACAGCAGACTTGGAAATTTCCTTAGAGTGTCCCTTAGCATCTTACTTATACAGTCTACTACCTCAGTATTACTATTTCATGATCCTAGTGACTAATCTGAATGTGCTAATATCCTCCTTCAGCTGCCAGTTATGGTAGTGAATTCTTTCCTCTGCAGTGGTAAAGGCTCTCACTTTGTTCATCTGGCTGATCATAAGGGGAACAGAATTATATATTTGATTAGTTGACACTTTTTGGTTTTGGGTTTTTTTTTAATTTAAAAGAAGGAAAGATATGATTATGAGATTATACACACAGAGATTACACTGCAGGCCTGCTAAAGTAAAAGTATCAAATAGTGAAAAATTAGGATATTGTCACATATTTTATTCAAATATAATTCTGAATATTTATATGCATCACATACACTTTAATTTGCATTGAGAGTTTCATTCATGTTTTTCTAGCATGTTCATGTCTTTCTTGTCAGTACACAGGTTTAATAGTGAGTAGAAGATGAATCAAAGTTCCATAGTGAATGGGACAGATGTTTTCAGTATTTCTGGTCAGAGGAAATGCTGAGCACTGTCAGTGAAATGAGGCAAGCAACTTTAAGGAAAGACTGTGTCATCAAAGCTGAGTTTTGATTGATCTATTGAAGCTGGTCTTTCCATGAGTAGGCATGAATTGTATGCTGTTTGTTTTCTGGATATCCACACTGAAAGATAGATGGCTTGATTTTCAGTGTTCCTCTAGTTCAGTTTGGTAGTCTGAATTTTAATTCAAATTCCACTAGTTTTTAAGCTTGACAGTGAAGTTCTTGCTCAGACACACCATTGAGTTTGCTTCTTCATAGAAGAATAAATGCATTTTAATGTTATCATCATCAGAATTGTAAAGTTAGTACTCGTAGCACTTGAAGAGCAGTAGAAATGCTGTGATCTTTTAAGATAGAGTCCAGCCAATTCTTTAAGCACAAGCAGCATGGGTCAAAATAAGATAGGTCTGACATGAAGAAATTGTTTACATGGAGGGTGGTAGAACAGTGGAAGAGGCTACCCAGGGAGGTGGTTGAGGCCCCATCCCTGGAGACATTCAAGGTCATTGGACAAGGCTCTGAGCAGCCTGGTCTAGTTGAGGGTGTCCCTGCTCACTGCAGGGGGGCTGCACTAGATGACCTTCGGAGGTCCCTTCCAGCCCTAGCCATTCTGTGATACTATGTTTTATTTCCCTAATGAGGGAGAATGAAATGTAACACTGAGAACTTCTAACCTTTAGAAGTGCTTATCACCTCTATGCTCTGAGCTGCTTTGTTTTACAACAAATGCATAGAGAATGGAGTAAAATAACCACATTTTAAACACTGCCTTGTTACCTGTTCTCACAGGAGAAAAGTGTGTCCCAGAGGTATTCACTATTCGTAAATGTTTACCCTAACTGATAGGGACCAGGGCAGGCATGATACAGTCTCACCATTTGTATTGACAGCTTTTCTAGAACGTTTATCTGTAGAGACATGGGATAGAGCAATGTTCATATTAGTAAGATGACTCTGATGCCTCCAGTTTCCTAGTATGTTAGACAAAGATGGAGTCCTCTGACATCCGAAGATCCTGTTCCCCAAGCAGTTTAGTTCTTGGAATCATCAGCAGTAAAATGTACATTTAAAGGAAGAAAACCAGGCTTTCTTTAATACTAGTGGGATGCTTTGAGATAGTTGTATCCCTATTCGTGTTCATCCTTTTAATCCTCTGCCTTGACAACATGTCTCTTTGAATTTATTTTGACAGAAATAAGGTGTGTTTGTCCCGTGCTGCCTTCTATGGTCTTTGTACAAGGCACTCCCAGGGTACTTATAAACTTTTTCACTACGATTCCTAGTAAATTACAACACGGAAAATATTTGTCCATAAATACCAAATTGTGTAGCTGAACATTGTGCACAGCTTTCATTACTATGGACTAAATTAATGACCAAATGCCCTTCATTAGAGATTCCCTATAATTAGATGAACCGTACAGTCATATTTTGTGGTTCAAGATTTGTATTTTATACAGAACTTTAAATATGGTTTTGTTTGTTTAAAAAAGAGGATTGGAGAATTTTTTTTGCTGGTTTGGTTTGCTCTCAGTTTTCCTTTTGCTCCTTTTGTTGTATGTTTTGTTGTTCCTTTTGTCTCTCCCTTTTTAATGCTGATTTTTAGCTTTTGCATTAGAGTTGTTGGTAGTTTCAAGTGTTCTGCTTTTTTTCTCAAATGCTACAGCCTTATCTTAACCTTTCCCTCAAGGATGCTTAGATTTTTACTTTTCTTCCACCTTGAGTTATATTCTTGTATTCTTTCACTTTATTTGGGCTTTTTACTGTCTGTATCCTGTTGTCTTATGTATGACAGTGAACAAGGGGAGATTCTCAGAGCCTAAAGAAAAAGGAGAATTTGGATGATGACAAATAAAGCAATTATTCCCTCCTAGGAGGTGAAAATGAAAGAACATGGAAAGTTCTCAAGAAGCAGTTCTTGCTGATCTTTCTATCAACAGTGGAAGGGATCTTTACAGATGAGAATAAAACCACTTTTTTTTTCCTTCTTTGTTGAAAAAGCTAGTTTTAATGACTTCTACTATTTCTTGTTCTTTCAGCTTCTCTGAAAGGTATAACCACTTTCAGAAATGTACAGTTTTTATCTCTTCTTTTGCTGCAGATTACTTGTAGAGAAAATCTTTGCTCAGTATCTCGTTCCACACAATTTGGAAACAGAAGAGCGAATGAAGTGCTTGTACTATTTGTATGCTAGCTTGGATCCAAATGCTGTCAAGTGAGTATAGTTTGTATTCAGCAAAAGCTTCTTTTCTCAGGCTTTTCCAACATCTGTGCCACCTTACTTCTGTTATCAGGATTTAAATAAATAAAAATATAAGTAATTGGTGCTTAGCATTATTTGCAAGTAGTATTTCAAAACATTTCCCTTCTCTATCCAAACTCCACATGTCCATTAGACAAAAGGGTACCTTGGTATTTAAGAGGAGTGGTTTTATGCATTCATTTTAAGCCAGTGAGAACAATGCGGGGTTAAAAATGCCCAAGTAATGACTTCTAGCTTTGCTCTCTATTAATGTCCATAATGAAGATACCTGTAACTGAATTCTGCTTGATAGTGGCCTGGTTTTTATGTTGAAGATGTTATTTAAAGATAATGCTGGTGGTGGTAAGACATACTGTGTCTGACCTGCATATGTGAAATTGTTCCAAGTAGAATAATAAGAGGGTTAATATTCTGTAAAAAGAGAAGATCAGTTACACCTTGTTTATAATGTTTATTTTTAGTACTTGGTACCCAGCAGATGTTGCACTTGTAAGATAAATAAATAATCATGTTGACAAATTGCTAAGCCTTTCTCCTCTGGTTGTGTGCTTTTGCAGAGCACTGAATGAGATGTGGAAGTGCCAGAACATGCTAAGGAGTCACGTACGAGAATTACTAGACTTGCATAAGCAGCCCACTGTACGGTTTTGAAAATACTAATACTTTATCAAACGGACCTGTTAGACTAATTTACCAGGGTTTTTACAATATTATTTGTTCAGTGTAACTTTATTATTCTGTTGATGTCTGTATGTAGACAACATTCCATTCTCATTAAATAAAGTTGCTTTCAGTAATGCTTAAAGGTATATGGCGTCCTTACGTTTACCATTATTTTACATTACTGGTCAGTAAAGTTCTTTAAAATAATTTCCAGTCTTTTTGTTTGCTTTTGACAGACCTTTTTTGTTTCTTGTTTTATAACATATTTTGAGAATGGAATATGACATAAATGACATAATAATGACATAAAGTAATATTTCTTTTGTTTGAAAACAAAAGTTTTAAAGTAGCTATACTGAAATTGTATACATTTATCTTCAAGGTAGAAGAAACTTTCAATTGAAAGGCATTGCTTTGTGGTTTTAGTGTAGAAGTGGGTTTGGGGGAATTGTTTGGTCTTTTTTGTGTGTGGTGTTTTATTTATTTTGTGTGTGTTTGTTTTTCACCAACGATTTTTTTTTATCTGTTGTGTGAAGTAGTGAACTTTTACAGTTCTTTGATATTGCAAGAAGACTTTTTCTCCCTTTTCTTGAGTGTAGTAGCTGATAATGATATGTTGTACTAGTCTAGTGTTTATTCTTAAAACATAAACCAGAAGTTTCAGAGTAGAATGTCATTCTAAAGAAGAACTAACAGATGACCTTAAAGGTATATTTTAAACAAGAGATATTGCTGATTTCTTTGTTTGTTTTTGCTGTTGTCCTCAGTCAGAAGCAAACAGTGCTGCCATGTTTGGAAAGCTGATGACCATAGCAAGTAAGTGTTAATAAGTTCCATAAGCTGCTGTTACAGCTTTCCCGGAAATTGTATTTCTGTGAATCTTGGTATACTGAAGTGGCAAATTTATCTTGTGTTTAATCATACAGAAAACCTTCCAGACCCTGGAAAAGCACAAGATTTTGTGAAGAAATTCAATCAGGTTCTGGGTGATGATGAGAAACTTCGATCCCAGCTTGAACTGTTAATTAGCCCTACATGTTCTTGTAAACAGGCAGATGTCTGTGTGGTAAGGAAATGGAAAAGCAAACTTTCATAGCCGAAGTATTTGTGCTTGAAACAGTTGTTTGGAGTTAATGATTTCTTTTGATACCTTAATATGACTTTTGTGTGGTTTTGATTTTCATAAAATACCTTTTTGGTGAACCTGGACATGTTATGGAAAATATAATTTCTGGTCATAACTTTGCTTCCTAAGAAAACTTTAGCTGTATTCCTTCCTGGTACGATGACCATCAAGCATAGAGTCTAAAAGACTAAATTAACTTTTAAAAAATATTTTATTTCAAGTGTCTTTTTTATAGTAAGGTTCCTAATCTATCTCCTGACACTGATGAAAATTCTTCTGACTACCAACAAGTGAAATGTTAAACAATATGCATATTATTAATTTCTTTTTCTTCCTAGAATGTTATTTTGAGTTCAGTCTTTCTCCCTCATCTATTTAACCTCTGATGAAGATACCCACCTTTATATTAAATTGGACTTAATGCAGAGATTTGCAGATTGTGCCAACAATCACAGGGTTTTGTTATTTTTTTCCATTATGGTCCCAGAATAAAGTAAGCTATTTCATTCACAGAAGTCACAATAGAGAGCATCAACAAGCAAGCACAGGCTTCTTGAATTTTTTTATAATGGTTCTGAAATTGTCCAGGTTAGGGAACAGAATCACCTTCAGAATTATGTCCTAACTACTTGATGTAGTGAGTATGTCTCCTGAACTAGTAAATTTTGCACTTTGAGAATGCAGTGATGCAATTTGGTTGGAGATTAGGAAAAAGTTCTATACTGAAAAGGTTATCAAAAACCAGAACAGGCTGCCCAGGGAAGGCTTGAATCACCATCCCTGGATGTATTTAATAGCCTTCTAGATATGGTGCTCAAGGATATGATGTAGTAGTGGCCATGGTAAAGTTGATAGTGGTTGGACTTGGTGATCTTAAGGGACTTTTTGAACCACAGCGATTCTGTGATTCTGTGTTTGTAATTTCAAGAGGAAAGTTTCTTCCCTCTTCCTGAAGATAATTGAGCATAACGGTCAGAATAATTTCCTAGTTTGTAGGCTTTGCAGCATCCAACCCTTTAGAAGAAGTAAGGTCAAGAAATAATTTCTTGAGAGATTTTTAGATTTCTATTCAAAACAAAAAATATCTTCTTACCCCCCTTCTGCTGCGTTTGCAGCTTAATTTAATATTGTTGACATTGGGTCATTCAGAGGGGAAAAAACCCCTATTTTTGGATCCAAAGCGTTCATAGGCAAGTACGTAAGATCTGAACGTCTGTTACAGCCAGACTAGTGCAGTGCTTCTGCACATCTGCAGTAGTGTAGCTTTTAGTGCTTTTTTTTTTTTTCTTTTTTTTTGTTACTGCTTATGAAATCTCACATACAACAGTTACCTACAGATTCATGGATTATTCTTGTCAACGTAGATACTTAAATTCCATCTACATTGCACTTAGCTCTCCCTTGTTTCTGTTTTTAATCTGGTCTTCAATTCCTTAAGAAACTGTGAAGAACTCTCACTAGAAACTTAAGTGTGTCTTATGTTTAATTAGTTTATGTTGAAAGAATACATACTTCACCAACGTGATAAAGAAAGATTTGGAGGTAACAACAGCCTCCCTTAAAATACATTTCACTGATTATATAGACAATCTCTGTGGTTAAAAGAAGTGGCTATAATTAGCTTATTCAACAAATTTAAGAGATAAAAAGATGTGTATTATTCTTGTTTGTATCTAACATTCTTGTAGAGAGAGATAGCCCGGAAACTTGCAAATCCTAAGCAGCCAACAAATCCTTTTCTGGAAATGGTCAAATTTCTTTTGGAAAGAATTGCCCCTGTACATATTGACTCAGAAGCCATTAGGTAAGTTTAAAAAAATCATAGTAATTCATAAATTATTATAAAGATGATTTAAATAGATGTCTTCATTTCCAGTAGCCTACAGAATGTGTTTTGTTTTGATACTTCTTTGCAGTGATATCTGCAAATAATTAAAAAAATACAGTAGTTGTTTCCAGTGAAACTGCAGTTTGCAGGGCTTGCAACAGTCTTCCATATAGCAGTTGAATTAATTAGCTTGTGAGATTGTGTAAGAGAATGTTTGGATTTCTTTTGAGACTTGTCTGGCAACCTAATTACATTCTGAAACTCGTGCAACTATGTGTTCATCTGAATGCTGCCAATGTGGTGGGGTTTTTGTTTGTTTGCTTTCCTAAAGAATTAATTTTGCAGAAAGCTAAGTTAGAAGAAAAAGGAATAATGGAATAGCTTGATTGAGGAAAACCAAACAAACAAAACAACAAACCAACAAAAGCAAACAAAACCCAAACAAACAAAAAACCAAAACACAAACGACAATGAAACCAACCACCAAAAAAACACCAAAATGAGCAAAACATTAAAAAAACCAGCAGCAAAACCACAAAAATCCAAGCACCACAACACCTGCCCCTCAATGGACTATTACCTTCCCTTTACTTGTTTTTTACAATAAACTTGCTTATATCTCGAGCCTTTAGTGTACTCTGTCACATTAATTTGCCTTTTTCTTTCTGATTCTTATTTCAGTGCACTAGTAAAACTGATGAATAAATCCATAGAGGGGACAGCTGATGATGAAGAGGAGGGTGTAAGTCCTGATACTGCTATTCGTGCAGGACTTGAACTTCTCAAGGTAATCTACGTTAATGCAGCTATAGTTTGCAATGGAAATGACAAAAAGCGGTATGACTAAGGAATTCATCTTAGCATGGGTTTAATAGCTGTTACTATTTAAATAATTACTTGTTTGATGTGTGTAAGTATTTGGTTACTAATAGTCATTTGAGAAAAGAATAATGAAAGAGGTGGTTTTTTTGGAAGAAGTATGTTTTGAAAAGGGTGCCAAGATTTGAAATATGGATGTTAAAGCAGAAATTGGTTTCTGCTTAGGGAGGTCATACAGAAGAAGGTGCAGAGGTGAAGTGAGAGGAAAGAGAAATGAAGAAATGAGGACAGGCATGTTCTTTGGGGCCTGTGTGATACTGGAAGGAAAGCAAGCAATAAACTCAGGAGCCACATTATGTAGAGAAAAAAAAAAATGGGATGGGGGTAACTTGTGTTCTCAGTGTTGCTGACAAATGGCTGGGGGACAAAGAAAAATTTGCAATAGCTGGAAAACATCTGTGATGGATTTGGCAGTTAGCTAATGAGACTTTCAATATGATACAAAGGGTAATGTAAAATATAGGAGAGAATGGAGGGGAAGGTTACGTAATTAATCTGAAACTTTCAGAAGTGTGAATGAATGGAGTGGACTTTATGGGAGACATATCACACCAAATTTGGTAACGGCAATCATTGTAGAAATAGTTACACAGGAGTATGCAGGGTAGAAATCTCTGCTAATGTAGCTCAGAAAAGAAATCCGACAAGGTTGAAGGTTTTGTTGCTGTGCTGTGGGTATCCCTGAGAATGTTCTTTCACACATTGATACTTATACAAGTAGACAACTGATCAAAGAAACCAAGATAAGATAAATCCAAAGAATATACAAAATGCATTCAACTTTTCATTGTTCTCCCTACCTTATGTTATTTAAACTTTACTATACTCAATACAGTTTTGCTTTGGGATACCTTTTATTGTCCCTTGCCCTGCCTTGTATCTCTGCATGTTTAGTTTCTTATTTGACATTTCTCCTATTTAACAGAATGTGTTATATTTCATTATTTTTAGATTAGAAGTGCAGTAATCTCAGTTATAGGTATCTTAACCTTTTTGATTTCTTTTCTGCTCAGGAACTATGGATTCTGGAGAAAATTAAGATTTCAGTTCAGTTAAATAAAATTTTTAAGAAGTGTTCTTAAGTAGATTGGAATATAAATGAATATTCATTGTAATAAATATGTTTACATTGTATCTTATAAGATATTTGGAGGAGGGGGAGGACCCGAGGAACAAAGCATAGATGAATTTATTTGAAAATGTCTATGTCACCATCTCCAAAATGTAGTCGTTGGATGTAATAAACTCATATAAGTGTGTAATAGCATTGTTTATATTGATGGCACTGCTCATAAACAGTTACAGTTTTGGTTTTCTGATGATTCATTTACCATGAGTAAATATACCTTTGTTTTAATGTGTATCTGCAGGTTCTGTCCTTTACACATCCTACCTCGTTCCACTCTGCAGAGACTTACGAGTCTCTGCTGCAGTGCCTCAGGATGGAAGATGATAAGGTAGCTGAGGCAGCCATACAGATTTTCAGAAACACGGGTCACAAAATAGAAACAGACTTGCCACAGATAAGATCGTGAGTCTTTTTCTTTATGTACGGCTTTTCATACCTGCAATTCTGCCTCTTGGTAGTTTATTCAGTGTGTTGCCCCTGAAATTACTTTATAGTCTTGTGAATATGAACAGCTTCTCTTCCATCATTTTGTATTCCTTCACTACATTTCTGTCTCTTCATTCTTAAATTGTGTTCTCATAATTTTTGTGTATTTATTGAAGATGATAGGTACTTCTTGAAAATCTTCTCATAGTAGACACATTAAAAACTGTGTAGCATGTTTCCCAGATTACAAAATAAGCAACAGCAAAAATATGGTGTAAATGTAATTCGTTGGCATCATTTCTGCTTATCTCTCTCCTTCACACATTTTTTCCTATCTTTGTAAGGAATGAAAATATAATTTCTGATGGTTAACAGCTCTGTTTGTTATGAAACAAGTTGGGAAACAAGATCCAAATGCAGGCATGAATCTCCACTAAAAAACCAAAGAATAATTGGCTGTCTATAACTTGTCATTGTGCAATTCATGCTTTACCTGCAGATGAAAGGTGCACGGTCTACTAGGTGTTCACAGACTATTTAAAACCTTGTGGGTAGTATCTAAAACCTTAAAATTAGCCTGTTAGTAACTAACTAATCCAGATTATAAAGCACAGGTTTCCAATTCTCATATATTGAAATAGCATCTCAGATATTGCCATGCTAAAATGCATACCAGTAAGTTCTCAGCAAATTGAAGATGTAACCTGAGCAATTCTTGTGGATTTGAATCAGATTTTGGTCAGAAGAAAAGTGTTAGAAGTTCATATATGAGGCCCCTTTTAAGGCAATTGTAGGGGTGAAGAGAAAGGAAAGTCCAGCAATCCCCGCTGTCAGTATAGTTCCCAATACAGTCCCAATTGTCTGTAGTTCCCTACTAGAGTTCAGTCAAGACAGTGCATTGCTGGAGTATATCATGTTCTCTCAAAGGAGCTGATATTGCTGGCATTTCTTTTGTCTTCGTGTCTTAGCCAGGTATTGCTGAGGTATAGTCTGGGCAGTCTCAACTTTCTAACTGTCAGAATCAGTGGTCTAGCCTCTGGCATTGTTTGCAAGCAAGTCAGGTTAATATTCTGAAAGCCAAAACCAGGTCACTGTTAACACTGATGCAAACACAGAGAAGTTTGAGGATAAGCAGATATTCCGGATTTCATATACTCAAAAATATTTGATCATAAACAAAAGATTGGATATAATCAGCAAGAGAGTTTGTTTCAATTGACCTGTTTATTTTAAAACCACTTGTGTGAGCGGGCTGCCTACTGACCTTTGAAGTAGTGTTCACTAGCAGTAGCCCAGGTTCTTTCTCGTGTGGAAAATTAATAGGTTTCTGCAGCAGTTCACGGACAAGGACTGCTGTATGGCTCTAGTCTGATGGAAGCATTAGCCATGCTCTAAGAGAGCCTGTGGTCCACGTGTAAACTTGTGGCTGTAAACATATAAAGGCGTGTGTAAATGTGTCACATTTCACCTCTTGCAGCTCTGTGTCGGTGTGAGGAGATACTGATTGTAACCAAGGCACGGGCACTTGGCAAAGGCCCTTGACTGTTCATGCACTTACACTATGAAAACTGTGGGTTAGGCATGGAAGCTTATTAACTGTAGGTTTTAGTTAATCCTTTGCTATTTAGGGTTTTCTTTAATCCAACTTGCAGAATTTTAGCATGTTTGAGAAAAGACATTTTCATACTTGGGAATACTGGTAACGTTTTTCTAGGGATATTTGATTTGGTTTTGGGGTTTGTGTGGGATTTGAGGAAAATGAGACCTCATTCGTTCAGCGCTGCAACCTTCCACCTCTTGTTGCTGATTTTGATTACGTAGAATGTGTCAGTGATAGGTGGGGTGCTAAATAATCTGTGTTCAGAATCCTGTATTACTACTGAGCCTGTCAAGAAAGCAAGGACATTTTTTCTTTTCAGATGTTACTATCAGATGCTTCCTAGGCAATTCTGTTTTCTTGTGTGAGTTGCTGGGTGGCTTGCATGGTAAACCTCATGGGTTAGTGACTCGGGTGATGACCTCTCGGTGGACAGGCCTGCCTTCCAGCACACTCTCAGGAGTGGAATCAAACCATTTGACCAATCTCAACCTGGTCTCTGGAGTGGCTTCTGCCCTGCTCTTTCCTTTGGTGGCCACTGATCAGCAGATAAATTTCAAATGCAAAGCTCAGAGCAAAGCAATTGCTCACTTGAGTATACATTGTGATTAAAGACGAAAGTTAAAGCAGTCAAAGCATATAAACACACTGATGTTTAATGGTTATGCCTAGCTTTCATAAATATTCTTCTTCTCTGTCACTTCCAAGCTTGGATAGCAAGCCCAGCAGTTTACCTTAGCTGAACCTGTCAGGTTCCACCCCCACCTTATATTTGACTTCCTAAACAGTCTTATTTTGATCATTATTTTCTTTTGTGTTTGACTTCTTCCTGTGTGTTTTTCTTCTGCTTAAGTGTTTACAGTCACATGCTCAACAAGTACTACTAAATACAATTCCATCTTGCTTTTCACTTTGTGATTATGCTCTTTCCTGAACAGACTTCAAAAGAATTCTTGATTTATAAGATGATGAGTGTAGATTTGTGTAAGTGAAGAGCTTTATTTTTTTGTAGATTGCAAATTGCATTTTGAAGTATTTTGTTTAATGTTCACAGAACACTAATTCCAATTTTGCATCAGAAAGCAAAAAGAGGCACTCCTCATCAGGCAAAACAAGCTGTTCACTGTATACATGCCATATTTTCAAACAAAGAGGTGCAACTTGCACAGATCTTTGAGGTATGTTGCTTTTCTGTTTTTAAGATTTTAAGATTTATTTCAGTTCTGTTCTTAATTGATAGTAGTAATTAATATTAATTCATACTGTATGTTAACAGCAGTTTATAGGTCAGGAAGCCTGCAGGTGCTTAGAAGTCAAGAGAAATTAATTTTACAATAGCAAATTATTAATGTTTGTGTCTTGCAGTCATTATTTTGTAACATTCTGGTGTCTGGTAGATAAGGTATTCATTTTTGTCTACACAGAAAAATTTATGGGAAAATAAGTTAAATATGATGGAATGATCCACACTAAATACCATGAGGACACATATTTGGCAGATATTAAATGAGAGATAACATCCACTGCTTTCAAAATGTATTAAATTACCATACTTTAAGGTCTTCTCTCACACACCACTTTCTCACTGAGAAAGTTAGTGCAGAATAGCTACTTGACTGTAAGCTCAGACATTAGCTTACTGCTCACTTACTGCTTGCTTAAACAAAATGTAAAGTAAAAAGTCACTAGGTACAGAGCAGAGAGGTTACTACTTTTCACAGTAGTCTCTTAAATTACATTATTAATCTGCACCTGGAAAATATCTTAGGTTCTTAATCTTGACTGTCTTTAAACCTATGCATAATTCAGAAGTGTGAAAAGCTTTGAACTAAGCTTACAGATTTTGATCTCTGCTTAGACTTCTGAGAACGTGTGTTCCCTCCCTAATACCAGAATATGATGTGAGGGTGCTGGGTGATAAAGCAGCGTGGAATTGTCCTGGGGGCTGTTACCTAGAAGGGAAATACTGTTCACTAATAGAAATGCCACTGGTGATTTCCAAGGTTGTTTTGTTGGTTTTTTTTTTTTTTACCTGCTATTATTTTCTGCCATTTGCAGCAATGATTTGGTTTTTCACAACTCCTGAATAGAATTGAGCTAGTTTTTCCCATATCTTCCAGGTTTGAATATGTTTCACCATAAAGCAGAAGGAGAGTATAAAATCTGGTTTGCCCTTATCTCATGTGAGATTTTTTTTTTTTTTGTTACTCTGTTAATTAGGAAGTAGCATTCTTTCTCCATTTTGATTTGCTAACTTTATAAATTTTTATGGAAAAACTTTCAAACTGATCAGCCACCCAGCAGTAAAATAAAAGACTTCCAAGCATGCTGGCTTCCCTATAGTGAATTTTGAATTTTTATTTTTCTTCCTCAGCCTCTTAGCAGAAGTTTGAATGCTGATGTACCAGAACAACTTATAACTCCATTAGTCTCATTGGGTCATATTTCTATGTTGGCTCCAGACCAGTTTGCTTCTCCAATGAAATCTGTGGTTGCAAATTTCATTGTGAAAGATCTCCTAATGAATGACAGGGTAAGATTTTCTTTTTTCGGTAATTTCCTACTATTCTATTTGCGTGTTATTAACTCCATGGGCAATAGTGGGGTTTTCTTGTTAAATGAGTCTATAATGGAACATTCTTTAAATGACTAGTACTGTGACAATTGCATTATAAAAGATCTTTGTGTGAAAGAAAGCTTAATCCATAACTTTTTTGCATTTTTACTTCTGCATTTTCTGTATGGGTTGAACCAGTTCTTAAACTTACATGAATATCTGTAGTCAACAGGTGAGAAAAATGGAAAATTGTGGTCTCCGGATGAAGAAGTTTCTCCAGAAGTACTAGCAAAGGTGAGTGATATGCTGTCATTAATAATATGTATATTTGACATGAAAAATTTACCTTTTTTTTCCAAATTGTGCAATGGAGAGTATTAAAATAAATCCCATTGAGTACTTTAATATTAGTCTCCTTAGAATATGCAGTGTTCAAGGGTTTCTTTGCATTACACACACAGTTACAGAACTTGTGGAAATGCTGCATTTTGGTGTGTTCACTTGCAATATTAATTATAATTAATATTATTCACAATATTAATTATTCTGAACATAGAGAAAATGAAAGACATTTGAAAGTTTTTTTCCTTACAAGAAAGGTAATTTGTCTTTACTGACTGTAAACAGATCTGAAATAAATTGGGACCCTGATTGATTTTATTCATTCATCTTTATAGGCTATTTACTGTGAATTTAATTATGGCCATTTCTAGAAATATTCATCTAGCTGCTCTTATTTTTAATCATGTAGCAAGTATCCTGCATCCTCTAGATGCACTTGTGAGAAGACAGTGAACCGTAGTTGAAATGTCCTGATGTCACAAGGACTGCTACTTCCTTCTTCACTCTGTAAATATTTACCAATTCATTCTGTTCCTTTAAAAATATGTCAGCTCTAATAAATAGGGACCTCTGGAAATTTTGACTTGACAGCAGTAGGTTTTAGTGCCCTATCAACTTGAGGAGGTAAGTTCATTGTTGATTTGTCTGGCTTTGATAGGTGCAAGCAATTAAACTTTTGGTCCGCTGGCTGTTGGGGATGAAGAACAACCAATCGAAATCCGCCAATTCCACACTCCGGTTATTGTCAGCTATGCTCGTCAGCGAAGGAGACTTGACAGAACAGAAGCGAATCAGGTCAGGTTTTGTTCCTTTCAGGCTGCCATCAATTTTGTTGTAGAATTTCAAAGAGTATTAATTCTCCTGGAGTTCTTTTAGAATGTTAAGGTGAGCACAGTGTTGGCTGTAGGGCATGACAGAAAACAGATCTGATTGGAGTTATAATATTAGGAGTGCAGTGGCTGTGTAAAAGTACGCCCTTTCTAACTCCCTCTTTCCTACAATTTCCTAATAACCTAACTTAGAACCCTGTAGATACCTCGATAGTAAAAGACATTCTGGAGAGTAAAAGACTCACAGGAGTATCTTTGAAAACAATTGAGTGATAAGACTTAACACACTGAGGAGTCAGGTGATCTTGGGTGGAGCTTCTTCACTCCAACAGTGAGATAACTTTGTACCTCATCTTCATTCTGACGAGGAAGGAAGGAGAAAATATGTGCGGAAGTGTTGCTTGCACTTAGTGAAATGAGTCAAGTTTCTCATTTATTTTACTGAAATTAAGGGGGTTTCATGGGGAAAGCAGACATCTTATTTTCACAAATCTGTTTGGGTTAATTTAGCTTCATCTGAAGCGATAGAACTGTGATCTGTTCTGACAGAGAAAAACATTAATTGCTCATTATCTTGTAAAAAGAAGAAATTGTGACATGCAAATAATTTAAGGATAGTTGTGGTGAGTTGTGTGGATTTTGGGTTTTGAATTTTTCCCTCCCCCCTCATGTTTGTATAGTAAATCGGATATGTCTCGACTGCGATTAGCTGCTGGTAGTGCAATAATGAAGCTTGCACAGGAACCCTGTTACCATGAAATAATTACCCCAGAACAGTTCCAGCTCTGTGCACTTGTCATTAATGTAAGTAACTGCATTTGAATTCAAGTGGCTCTTAATTAATTGAGTTCAGAGTCCTTACATCTGAGCTTTTCTTGCTGCTACACTAAGTATTTGCTATTCCTCACTGCAGCTTTCAAAGGAGTTCTTGAAATTTCAAATATTTATTGTGCTGCACCTGTTGATATTTTTAAAATGTCTCCTCATAATTCCACTGTGATCGCCTTTTTTTTTAGACCAAGATTTTAATATTTTTTTATGATTGCATATTTTTATACATATTTTTATGTTTTGTGTTGCTATAGGATGAGTGCTACCAAGTGAGGCAGATATTTGCCCAGAAACTGCATAAGGCACTTGTGAAATTACTGCTCCCTTTGGAATATATGGCAATCTTTGCTTTGTGTGCCAAAGACCCTGTGAAAGAGAGAAGAGCACATGCCAGACAGTGCTTGCTCAAAAACATCAGTATACGAAGAGAATATATTAAGCAGAATCCTATGGCTAATGGTTTGTATACCAGTAAAATTGTTAAGAATGCGATAGTCAAATCCTAAACTGGAAGCAGTAATCATTTAAACTTCAGGAAATTTCTTTTGTAAACAAACACTTCATTGTTTCCTCATCTTTTTATTAGACACATTCAAATCTGAACTTACTAGGTTCAGCATTAGCATAACCCATAAAATACTTCTCTGCACATTGGTGAGAATTATACATGTAAAATGCAAAGCTGTTAACTGTGGTAGCTGTTTCGCTCAAAAAATAAAGTTTTGTTTTCTGATGTTTTAGGCTTTATGCCCTTCTTCATAAAGTAAGATCAAGTAGTTTTGTAGTAGTAAAACTTGTTCATTCATTTTTAACGATACATTAAAAGTAAAATTTGCAGGAATAAAATTCAAGTCAGAATTTCATTTGACAAAGTAATACTTTGGAAGAGTGTTTTTTGTGATACGTGTGTGTGTACTATAGAGGTTATTTATGGGTTGGTGGTTTTTTTTGTTACTGTAGAAAAATTGCTATCCTTGCTGCCTGAATACGTGGTACCGTATATGATTCACTTACTGGCACATGATCCAGATTTTACAAAACCTCAGGATGTTGATCAGCTTCGTGATGTCAAAGAGTAAGTGTCAACTGATTCTAGAATTGTTATGCTGAGAATTTTTCGGTACTGAGAAAAAAGTGACTACAAGAGGAGAAACTCTTTGTTTTATTAACAGTATTGTGCAAAGCAGTAGTCTTGGAAATGTGTAACATTTTAACCAAGGGAAGAAGGTATCACTAACTGCTTAGGAGAATATTCTGAAAGCCCAAATGGTAGTATACTGAATTGGTGAGTTGTCTAGGCTTCTTTTAAAGTGAAGTCACGATTTTAGATTCTTGTATTTGTGCCTAGGCATATCTGTAGAATTTCCCAATGCACTTGGCAGATGCCAAGTAATATCAGTTCAAACATTTTGGAACTTAAAAAATACAGAGCTTCTCCAAGACTTGAAGACATAATGCCACTGGTGCTGGGCCCAGCTTCACTAGAAACTTTTTGTTTTCCTATTCAGACCTACTAGAATTCCTGCTAAGTTTGCTGCTGATTAACCATTTGCACTATACATCTTCAGCACAGTGAAGCATCTTAGTGCTTCTTAATGTATCCATCACAGATTATTGTACACAAACCTGTCATACAGAAGCTTATCCTGTACTGTTTGCAGTTTGACCCCTTCTTGTATACCTCAAATAGCCTTTCATATCTTCCGTATAACTTTGGTATTCCTTTGTGTCTTGTAATGAATTTTTAAAAATAGTTACATTTTAGCACTTTTAAAAAAGTGTTGAAGTGTCCCCCCAGCTTTGGTTTTAGTGTTTTGGCTTTTTTTCTTGCTTTTATTTTCAGTGGAGTTGTAAGCTATGTTATTTCAGTATTACAAAGACATGTATAACCACCTACTACAATATACCTCATTAGAAATGCAGTTCATTCTTGGCACAAACAAACCAATTCGTATCTTAATTCTTTTTGCACCCTCACCTGTGAGAGTCTAAGTCTTACTCTTTCTTTAAATGAAAAACTTAATTTGTTCTGTTTTCTGAGTTAGTTGGCTCATACCTGGTCAGAACCTGATTCAGTGAAGATTTCTTACCTAATCATCAAGTCTGCATTTCGTCCCAGGACTTCCTGTTCCTGGCAACATCTGAAAGCATCCTCTAGCGTGTACTTTATCCAAAACACATGGAACAAGTTCTAATTCGCAGTTGTTGAGTTAATACTTTCCCTGAGAAGTGCTTTCAAGTGCATAGAGCTTTTTTGGACACCTCTTGTGTCCAAAGCTTTCTTTTGTTGTCGAATTTCCTCCCTCACGTTTGTCACAGGCTGGCTGAACTAGCCAGAGAGGACTGCTCCAAACAAAGAAATACTCTGTACAGGAATCTTGGCAGGAGTACTTCTCTGAAGAGTCTCCTGAGATAAATGCAAAACATTTTTCTCATATAATGTAAATACAGTGTTTCTTTCAAGAGTTCTGAGAGTCATAGCGTTCACTTTAAAGTGTCAACATCAACGCTTGCAAACTTGGAAAAGCAGACTGGCATTGTGTTTTATAGTTGTCTCCCTAGTTCATCTTGATTTTACATGGCCTAGATACAGTCATGTAAAGAAAATACACTCTTAGCAAGTTCCTCAACTATAATCTATGATATTTATTCTTACAAAGTTTTTAAAGTTTATCCTACAGAGATAACATTGTGAGTTTGGTTTTTACCTTGAAACAGTGTCTTTTCCTTCTGACTTCGTATTCCAAAAATAATGGGTACAGAGAATGAATTAATTTATGTGACTGTGTCCCTCTAAGTGCATATTTTTTTATCTACATAAAATCCCACTCTTGTTCTAGAAAGGTCTTGTTCAGGATTGGTAATGATTTACTCAAATTTGTTGACTTAGTGAGGAAATCAAGCTGTTGAAGCTGACTGGAATTATCAGAGTACAGTTTATCCTCAGTAGTAATCTTTGGACGACACAGGGTTTTGGAGAAGCTGATTCAGTGTGGTATGGTATCAGTCCTGTGTTCATCCCATGTAAGTTCTTGAGAATAATGATGGATGTAAAGGTATCTAACAAATTTATTTACTACAGCCTTTGTAGCTCTTGGATTCACGTCAGAATATAGATGTCGTATTTTGTTTGAACGTCAGATATTTTGTTTTGATGGAGCACAACCCTCTGACTTGTCGAGAGAAATGTTCCTCCATCTCTTGTGTTACAATCTTTAATTCGTATCAGTTCAGAAGATTGGGGCTTTTGTGGACAGGGAATTCTAATGTTCAGTCATCCTATTTTTTTGTTGTGTTTTTTATTATTAGCCTCTTCCTACAGGGTAATCTCTCTTCCAGAGCTTCAGAATAAATTAACTATTGGCAAAGTCTGTATGTCTCAGACCCACCCATATGTTTCCCAACTAAATATCATTTTACCATATTATGGTATTATGGCTGACCCTCGAGCCCCATGCAGCTGTGAAGCTTGATGGTAAATGATAGCATGGATGGGGCAGTTGTGCTTTATATCATAATTGAAAAGTTCTTAAAACAAATTTTAGTCAAAATATAATATGTTTTCCCTATAAATGGTTTATATTTAAAGAAAAAAAAAAAACGGGGAAAGCCAATTCCATTGTGTCTATCTGTAAGGATTTCTTTTCCTCTCATATGAAGTGTCAGGAAGAATATGGCCTGCTCAGTTTTGGATCTTCTGTTTGAATTCTAGTATTAAACCACGTAGCGTAGGTAATTGTTTAGTATTAGTATGATTTGTTTAAACCTGTTTTGAGTGTGCTCATGGTACCTTGTTCATAGGAACATAGACATGGCCCAAGGTACTGATTACAGAATTTCATCTAGATAATGGTAGTACCAAAGTTCTTGCTTCTGTTCATATTTGGAAGAGAAAAAAGTTGTTTGGACAGCATTTACAGATATAACAAGAGAAGCACGCTGATTTGGCAGATTTACTCTGAAGAGTATGGTTAAGACTGTGTGTTGAAGGTCTGGAATCTATTTACACCATCAGATGATATTAACTGTTTATGATATATTCAAATTGATTGTGGTTTCTTAAGAAAAAGCTAGCACAGCTGACAAAAATTTTTAAGACATTGCTCTGTGTGGGAGCTGCAGTATGAAAGCTGGAATGTAATTGCTTGTGGTTTTATGGGGTTTTAGGTGCCTGTGGTTCATGCTTGAAGTTTTAATGACAAAGAATGAGAACAATAGCCATGCCTTCATGAAAAAGATGACGGAAAACATCAAGCTCACCCGAGATGCTCAGTCTCCTGATGAGCCAAAGGCCAACGAAGTAAGACATGCAATTCAGATAAGTGCTGGCTTGATGGGCTGAGGGTTTCACAAGCAGTTGATGAACAGGATTTGCAGGAAATCTGAAAGCACTAGCCCAGACATTTTTATGGTCTTCTGGAGAGAGTGTTAATTGCGAGCATTGTCTCTGTTGCCAATCTCATTCTTTCAGAACCTTGCTGACCTTATCCAGCACACGATACTTCATTAAGTTAATAAACAAAATTTGTTAAATATTCCTGCCCCTGTCTGCCTGCCTATTTTAACTCTGCTGCCTAGTTTCCTAAGTATCTTCTACTGTTGGGGGAGGAAATACTGTAGTATGTGGCTACTGTTAAACCTATTAGTTTATAGCAGAGATGAGAAAACATTAATGGTGATTTGGTTAAGCAAGAGCTTCTATTGTACAGCATAGGCACATAAAGTATTACTAGTTTTTATTAAATAGTAGGAAAAATGAGGATTTCTGTACGTGTTTGAAGAGCCAACAGCATGGTTAATGATGAAATTAACAAAATAGGTCCTTAGTGGTGGCTATTTTAGCAAATAGATTAAACTTTTTAAAGAACTACATTTTCTGTACACTGCAAAACCAGTAATTCCTAAAGCATACCTTTCTTTTTTTATTTAGAAACTTTACACAGTATGTGATGTAGCACTGTGTGTAATCAACAGCAAAAGTGCTTTGTGCAATGCAGATTCACCGAAGGACCCTGTATTGCCAACCAAATTTTTTACACAACCTGAAAAGGTAATTTATTTTCATTTCATTTCCAAAGTAATAAGAGGTGATAACTTGGATTTTTATAATCGAGACATGATTATCTCCATAACATAGTATCATGAGTGGGAAAATGTCTGTATTTTTATCCTGAGCAATATAATTTTTTTGATGTCGGTTGAACGCTGTACTGAGTAGCTATTACGAATGTGTGCCAGAAATGTTTGTAACCAGGTGAGAGCTAATTAGGATAAATATGGAGATGTTAGTATGTATTGCTAGATCATTTCATTAGTGTTTTACAAGTGCATCTGAACATACGAGAATATATGTGTATATTGACTGTGTATCTGAATTAGAATCCAAGGCAGACAAAAAAGAAAAAGGGAACGTTTTTTATGTTATCCATGGTATGTTTGTACCTGTCAGTAGTAATGGTCACTACAAATCTCCTTCAAAATACTAGTTTGACTTATCTTTATTAGATTGATTCATGTGTCAGCAAATTGCATGGTATGAAGTATCTGTAGCACTTGATAGTAGCATTTAATTTGAGAAGTCTGTTGTGTATATGTAAAAAAACAACAGGAAGATTGAGAGCTCAAGCACAAACACCTTCCTGGTTTATTTTTTATGCAGGATTTCTGCAATGACAAGAATTACATTTCAGAAGAGACACGGGTTGTTCTTTTGACAGGAAAGGTACTGTATTTTGACAAGTTACCATTCTTTGAATACTACTCGTGCGTGATTTTTGTAAAATGTCCTGCACTGCCGTAGTCAAAAGATTGTATCAAGAATTTGTGTACAATAACTCGCGATTCTTCTATTTGACGGCATAATTAATGCCTTTAACATACTGCCTGGTGAGTACACAACACAAGATTGTTACCTGTGCACTGAGGCAAAGGTTCTTGATTAACTACAGGTTTTCATGTAACTCCAGGTTTTTCCATTATTCACATGATTGTTCCACGAAGTTACTATGCAGATACTGAATTGTGACACTACTAGCATTAGAAGTCTTATATTTTCATTCTTAATATTTTTAATAGAGCTGTTAATGCTGCAACTGCAAGTGTCTTACACCCTTTTGAACGTCCCATTTTATTTCAGATGTAATTTGGCCGATACCTTTGCAGGAGAGAGAAAAGACCAAGTTGGGGTCTGGGGAAGCACACAAGAACAAAAATCTTAATCTGTTTTTGTACTTTATGCCATCAGTTGTCTTTTCTTGGGATTCTGAAACTGCCTTTTCTAGGTTCTGGTTAAATTATATTGGAATGTTCTTTAGTCTAGCTGAAAAAATGTGCAGGGTTTTTTTTTTTTTTCTTGAGCTTAGTGAAAGAATATTGGCTGACCCTTAAAATATAAAAATGCTGAGAACAGTCCAAATCATTATTTTAATATAAATTTCATGTGCATTCATTTTCATGTTCTGTTTTCCATGGACTGTTACTGCATTAGTTTCTGAAGTCTTCAGTTAGAGCAGAACTTCATTATAATTGCGCCCTAAGAGCAGAGACAGATGATCGCTCTGTAAATAGCTGTATTATTTAAACTTGCTTATTCTCACAGTGGTTTTTCATGTATACAAAACATTTCTGCCATCAGAGCAGTTCACGTGGGTGAGATTTGCTCAGCTGGCAGAATTGTGGCTCTCCTTGCTTCATGATCACCCTGTGACACCAGCCTGCCTGCTACTCAGTCAGCTGCTTTGGAATTATGTTAGGAGGGTAGGCAGACAGAAGACAGTCTTCCTCAGCAACAGCCAGCACCAGTGCTGGTGCTTTGAGTATTCTCAGAAGATGGTATCTGTCTACTACTGTAGTTGTTTCACCTTTGACAGTGTTCAAATATAATGAATGAAGCGTTTGAAGCAAGTTTAGTTAGCTGTGTAAGCCTACTAAATTCCTTTTGGTAAGGCATTCAGCAATGTCCATTCAGCAACGTAGACTAAAGCGATGTCTTAACTAAAAAAATCTTACTGGTATAAGACAGGTTTCTGTCCTGCAGTCTGTTAAAACAGAGTTAGATTGAGGGGGAGGGATGTCCCATACCAAGCTAGTATTATTTTAGGTAATCTTCAGTGTTCTGGGAAAACAAACATTTATTCCATGCTCTAATAGAACACACAAACACATGTTTCTTTTTCTGCCTACTTCCATTTCAGAAAAAACAGATATCCCACTGACTCAGTCTTACTCCTTTTTGGCCTGGTATTGTTTTTGCAGAGGAAACAATAAAATGTGACTAGGGAGCTGGTGCAAACTGCACTTTCTGCAGTACATTTCCATTCCTGCTCCCCCAGCATTCAAAATTTTTATAACGGGATGCTAGATTTGCTGTCTGTGCCTGTTGTTTTTGATATGGACTTGGTAGCAAATTTATCTGCTTTGATTTTGAGCCTCCTGATGCTCTGCCTTCACAACCTCTTAAGTGCTAGAAATTTGCAACCTGCTGGTTGTACAGAATCACATTTTTTCTCTCTCTCAAACATTTTTTTTCTCTTCTATGAGCTATGCCAAATTCTGCTTCCTACTTTTTATAACATACACAGTAAATCAAGCAAATAAAATATTATAAGAATAGTATGTTTAAGTAAATATTGTGCAGTGTTAGCACCAGGGTGATACAGGTACTGAACATGTGCTTAGTAACAGGCCATTCTACAGTAATCATTGCTTTTTTTGCTAGCCAAATGTTCTCCAGCATCTGTGGTATCTCTCTTCTGCCTGCTCCCTCATAAGTTTCACACATGGGAGTTACTTTTTCTTGTGGGAATGGCTTAATTTATTAACTTGGTCTCTGAGGAAATGTAAAATTACATGAAGAATGTGACATGCTGAGTTATGAAAACTTCCTAGATTCCTCTCCAGCGACAAAATGAAAAACTTCCTGCTGCCTACCCAGCCTGACCAAATTAGTCAACAGCCACCAGCCGCTGCAAGATCTAAAATACCACCACTGAACTGGAGAACCCCAGAGCAGATAGATGCTGTTAAGTGTTTCTACACTAGCTTTCTGTACAGTAAAAGTGTTCACATTTCCTACCGTTGTGGAGAATTTAATTCTGCGTTACACTTTGGAAAGCCTTTCTCAGAGGTGCTTTGTTTTGCAAATACAGGGTGTCAGAATTGTGGAATATCTCAAGTTGGAAGGGACTCATAAGAGTCATCAAATCCAATTCCCTGCTCCTCACAGGGCTACCTAAAACTAAACCACATGTCTGAGAACTCCCTGAACTCTTGACAGGCTCGGTGCCATGGTCACTTCCCTGTGGAGCCTGTTCCAGTGAGTGACCACCTATCTACCAGTGAAGAACCTTTTCAGAATGTCCAATTTGACCGTGCCCTGTTACAGCTTCATTTTATTTCCTTATGTCCTGTCACTGGTCACCAGGGAGAGGAGATCACCTTCTCCCCCTCTGCTGCTTCACTTGAGGAAGTTGTAGACTGTGGTGAGGTCACCCCTCAGCCTTCTCTTCTCCAAACTGAGTAAACCAAGTGACCTTGGCCGCCCCTCATATGACATGCCTTGAGGCCTTTATGTTAGCTGCCCTCTTCTGGACACACTTTAGTAGTTTGGTGGCTGTCTTACATTGAGGTGCCCAAAACTGCTCACAGTACTCTAAAGTACTGCCACACTAGGGCAGTGTAGAGTGGGACAGTCACCTCCCTTGACCAGCCAGCTGTGTTGACCTTGATGCACCCCAGGACACTACTTGCCCTTTTGACTGCCAGGGCACATTTTTGACTCGTATTCAACTTGCCATCAACCCAGGCCCGCTCTTTCCCCAGGGCTGCCCTCCAGACTCTCATCCTCTAATTTGTATGCGTAACAAGAATTACCCCAATCCCAAGGAGAGAACCAGGCACTTGATATTTCTAAATTTCCTGTGATTGGTGATTGTCTCTGGTTTACCCAGATCTCTCTAAGGCCTCTCTACCCTCAGGGGAGTCCAAAGCTCCTCCTAGTTTAGTATAATTAACAACATCAATGTGCATTCAGCTCGTGCATCTAGATCACTTATAAAAACATTGAAGAGTGCTGGCCCCAAAATTGCCCCCTGGGGAACCCCACTGGTGAGTGGCCACCAGCCTGATGTAACCCCAGTTACTATAACCCTTCAAGCGTGACCCATCAGCCAGTTGCTTACCCAAGGTATTACAGATTTATGTAGCTGTGCTTCAGACAGCTGATCCAGAAGGATACTCTTGAGAGTATGAAAATCTTTGCTAAAATCTAAACCCAACACTTCTGCTGGCTGGCTTCCCTTGGTCAACTAGATGGGTGACCTTGTCATAAAAGGAAATTAAGTTGATTAAGAAGGACTTGCCCCTCATGAGCCTGTTCTGGCTAGGACCAATGACTGCATTGTCCTTTGTGTGGTTTTTCATAACTCCCAGAATAACATTCTGCATAATTTTACCAGCCACTGAAGTGCTACTGACAGACCTGTAGTTAACAGGGTCTTCCTTCTTACGCTTCTTGAAAACTGTGACAGTATTTACCAGCTTTCAATTGACTGGGACCTCCAAACTCCTCAAACCATTAAGAATTAATGGAGAGAGGTCCCACAATGACATCGGCCAGCTCTTTCAGTATGGGATGAATCCCATCAGGCCCTGTAGATATATGCGCATCCAGTTGGAGCAGCAGGTCTCAAGTTGATCATCCCCACAGTCATGGTCTTCCAGCTGTGGTGGTCCCAAGGTCCATCATCAGTGTTGGAGACCGAGGCAAAGGCAGCATTAAACTTCCCCACTTTGGTCACCTCCTATTTGTGAGGTGACCAACCTCATCAAAGCAACAGGCCAGTGTTATCTTTTACCTTCTTTTTGCTGTGAACATATTTTAAACAGCTCTTTTGCTGTCCTTCACAGTGCTGGCCAGCTTGAACTGTAATCAAGCTTTGACCACACAAATGTTCTCCCTACAGTAGCAAACAGTATCTCTGTAGTCCTCCCCTGTTGCCTGTCCTTGCTTCCAAAGTCTGTATGCTTTCCTTTTTCACCTAAGTTCTAGAAGATCCCTGCTCAGCTAAGCTGGCCTTCTGCTCCCTTGTTTGACTTCTGGCACTTTGGAATTGCTTGCTACTTTGCTCTTAAGAATTGACCAGTACTCATGGACCCCAATACCTTCAAAAGAAGATTACCATGGGACCTTACTAACTAGCTCCTTCAGCAGCCTGAAGTCTGCTCTCATATCCAGGGTCCAAGTTTTGCTGGCAGTTTTTCTATCACCAGTGATTTGGAACTCAGCTACTTTCTGGTCCCTGTGACCAAGATGGCTACTAATCACCACTTCACCTACAACTCCTTCTCTGTGCACAAACAGCAAATCCAGGAGGGCACTTTTCCCAGACATCTCCCTTAGTACATGCACCAAGAAGTTACCTTCAACATGCTTCAGACATTTCCTGGACCTATTTATCTCAGCTGTATGATATTCCCGGTTGATGTCTGGGAAGTTACCTGTCTGTCACCCTTAAGGACAAGGGCAGGTATCTAGAGATATTCCTTAATTCCTTGTGGAATAATTTATTCGTGTTGCTATCCTGGCTGGGTGGTCCATAGTAGACTCCACAACAACATCCACTTTTTTTGCTTTCTCCTTCTTCCTTACCCAGAGGCTCTCAACTGTGTTGAGACTCAAAGGATATTGCCACATCCTTTCAGTCCTCTAGTATTGCCAAACATCTGGCTTCTGTTGAGACTTCTCCAGCTTCAAAGCATGAGAGAGAGAAAGGCAAATGATCAAGTGCTGTTAAATTATAAGAAATAAAAGTAGGATAGACAGTGTTTATTAAGTCAGTATGAAATCTGTAGCTCTAAACTGATGGCATAATGCTTGAGACTGTTTATCCAGAAAAAGTACTTTAAAATACTCAAGAAAATATTCTAAAAATTAAAGGCATATCTGAAGTTCCCTTTTTTTGTTTAATTTAATCATTTTCTTCTAGCCGAAACCAACTGGTGTATTAGGTACAGTAAACAAACCATTATCTGCAACTGGAAGGAGACCGTATATTAGAACCACAGGATCAGAGACTGGAAGCAATATCAGTGTAAACTCTGAGCTGAGCTCTTCTGCAGGAAACAGATCCAGGTACAGGAGTTCGACATTTCTTTCATCAGCTTTCTACTTCATGTTCTGCAATGTTCTTGCATGTTTTAGGACAGGAGATCATTTGGGGTGTGTGCCTCTGTGTTTGAAGAGTCCTTTTATTTTGTCCAGTTTCAAAAAATGTAATAGTTCCTTATAGGTAAAATCTCCATCTTTGCTTTTTGTTCTGTGTTTGTTTTTTTTTTTTTAAGTAGACAAAAATTCAGTGTAGTGTTGAGGTGTGACCTGCCTGTGCTCACTTACAGTACAACAGTGTGTTGTATTAGTGTCTGAAACTTAGGTGATTAATATTCAGAAAATTTATAAACTGAAGACCCCACCCACAATGAATACTAAAGAGATTTTGCAGCTCACAGGTTTTTCATATATAGATTAGGATTAATCCTGATTGGTCACAAGAAGCATTTTTAATATAGATGAAATATTCAGACCTATTTAAGATTAAGAACAATTCTAAAGAGCTTGCTGAAGAGGGCCAGGATCTTAGTGGAAATACACAACCTATGATTGTAATACTCTGTCTTTCTTCTAGTAAGAGTTATTTTTATGTGGACCCAGAGTTTTTAAATTTGTCATAAATCTGGAGAAACAGTTTACACTTTGAAATGTTAAGATTATTTACTTTGGTTTGGAGTCGATTAACTGGCTAAGATAAGGGGTTAAAAAAAAGTAGAAAAAGACACCCCTAGTTGGTACTTGCCATAAGGGCAAAGGGAAGTATAACTCAGTTCAGAATTTGTTCTATAAGTGTGCATGATGTATGCTGTAGGAGTCATGATTATTGTTTTTAAACTATTTTGGGGTTTAAACTTTTCTATCTTATGTTTGTGCAAATTAACTTGAAGTTTGAGCGTTGCTTTACGGTCTTTGTTTTTCTACACTACATTTGCCAGCATCAGCTTTTTCTGTCTGCAGAAAGAACACAGCTGCATTTAAAGCATTGATCTTAAGTTTGCAAAAAACAATTACCTGGCATTATGTCTGTGCTAAGGGATTTGGCCCAGTGACTAGGCAATCCCTTTCACACCTTTCCCAGTTCTGGGAAAGAAAATGTAAGTGTGAACTCGGGCAAATTCAACTCTTTTTAGACTAATTTAGCCTGTCTGCATTCATTCGTTCATGCATTTAATAATTGCAAACATTTTTCTTCTTTTGTTTTGTATATTTTGGTATTGTTTGTCTTTAATTATACTACCAGGGAACAAAGTTCAGATATATCAGAAACTGGGGTCAGTGAAAATGATGAAAATCCTGTGAGGATTATTTCAGTCACACCAGCAAAAACGGAACCTGTGAAAAATAAGGTATGTATTGGGATTTTATGTACTGTATGTCTGTAATAAGCTTGGCGTTGGGATTTATTCAGTACATATCACTGCAAGTGCTCTCTGAGGAACTGGCAATGTTCAATTTCATATCACTTTCCTAGCCCAACAGAAGATACTTTCTTTTCAAGACAACTATTTATTTTATCTGGAATAATTAATAGAGCTCATGTGTTCAAAAATAGCACAGGCACATTGGAAGGGATTTCCTTATTTTTTTTCCAAATTTCAAAAGATACCTTTATTCTATGTTTTCCAGTATAAATAACAGTAAGACTGCAATTTGGAGTAAAGGTTGACACCTGTAGCTTTAATTGAAGATATTGCCAGGAAAATGTCATGTGGTCCTCTGGCATGAAAGAAACATTTGAATTGTGTCACAACTATAATATTATGTAAACTTTGCAGATTTCTAATGCTTTTCCCCTTTCCATTAGAGAGAGATGATCATCCTTGAATCATAATGATTTTTTAACTTAAAACATACAATTGCATGAAGTTTAACAAAGGTAAATGTGAAATCCTGCACCTGGGATAGATTAAACTCGAGCAGCAGTACAGCACGCTGGGATCTCCCTGGCTGGGATGTAGGTTGGCTGAGAGGGACTCAGGTGACCGTCACAGTGGGCAGCCAGAGGAGCATGAGTCAGCAGCGTGCCTTGCCAGCAGTGAGGACAAGCTGGATCCTGAGCTGCATCAGCAAGAGTATAGCCAGAGGATAGAGGGATGTGGTTATTCCACCCCATTTGGCATTCCTTAGGCCGCACCTAGAATACCGTGTCCTCCCCAGTTCAACACAGGTATTGAAAAGCTGGAGAGAACTTTGCAGAGGGCTACCAAGATGATAAGGGCTTGGAGAAGTTGTCACGTGAGGAGAGATTGTAAGCGTTGGGTTTGTTCAGCCTCAAGAAGAGAAAGCTTGGAGGGATCTAACCAGTCTTTCAGTATCTAAAAGGTATTTATGGCAAAGGTGGAGGCTTCATGGTGACATGACAGAAGGCTACAGGGAGAAGTTGCTTCAGGGAAAATTGCCTCTGAATGCAAGCAAAACAAAACCAACCAAACAAACAAAAATATACATTGTGAGGAAAATTAAGCACTGGAATAGGTTGCCCAGAAAAGTGGTGGAATGCTGCTGTTCACAGCTTGGCTTGTCAAGATCCCTGGATAAACCCTGAGGCCCTTCTTTCAACAGAAGGTTTGACAAGATTATGCCCAGAGGTCACTTCCAACCTAGATGATTCTGTGATTCTGAAATCAACATAGCTTTTTGTAATAATTTAGGGATTCATAGGTGGTTCATGCTGTACACATTTAAAGAAGTTGCATGTCCACTCAGTCTTTTTTGATTAGATGAAATCAGAGTAATAAGTGGGTGGTGTGGATTTGTATTATCACATAGAAAAGTTAGCTTTTTCTTAATCTTTAGGGGAAAAAGAAACATCCACATGATATTCGCATCTGTGACCTAGTGAAGAAGGAAAAAAAATTGTTCCCAGATTTCAATATATGGTTCCTTTTATGGTTCTCTTTCTCCAAGATAGGGGTCTTCTGAAAAGTTAGAGAAGTTAGGCAAAGTATTTATGAAATAAATCTTCAAAAATGCTTTTTAGGTTCTTGAAACCTGGCTTTAGTTGAAATTTTCAGAGTGGTTATCTGTAAAGTTCTTATGGATAGCAGTTGTACGTGTCTGCTATGAAACTGCTAGAGCAGTAATAAAGATTTACAGAGACTGCCTGAGTTAAACATTTAAGAAATAATGTTAGAATATTTAACAGAAAAAGTCCTTGGTTCAGACAGAGCTCTTATGGTAATGAGTGGTTATAATTGCTTTGTTTGAAACTGCTGAGCTATCCCAGCCATACCTCTTCAGTACTCTTGTCTCTGCCCCTGCTCCTAATTGTTTCAGAAGCCAGTGTTCAGATGAAGGTCTAGCATCCAGTTGCTTCCTCTGTATTTCCCTACGAATACCTTTCTGTGTAGAGCCCTACATTGCCACCACCCTTTCTGCTTTTCATATACAGACACCACTTCATGAAATTTAATCACTTCCATTACCTTGTTCAGTGAGCAACACACATGTGTAGGCCATACTTAGACATGACAAAGAATGAACAAAGACAGCATGTTTTATATGTGACTGGGCTGTACTCCCTCTATTCCCTGCAAGCCTTGTTTTTGGTTTTGTTTGGTTTTTTCCTTTTACTAGCATTTAGGGCTTTAGTAATCTGCACCTTTACTGAAGGCTGGTCTCAAAATTTGCACAAATTGGAAGTAAATTTCATTCGCTGTACCAGAATCATTACTCTTGGTCCTCAATTCTGTTGTGTCAGATGGCATCTCTCTTGCCACTTGTCAAAGAGGCCATAAAAGGAGTCCAGAAGAATTATGATGGGAGGAGCTGAGATTATTGGTTTTGCTGTAATCTCACTTTCAAGTAACTAAAAGATACATTGGGTGCAGATACTGACATTACACACAACGCAGAAATTCCTTTTGCAAGATTAGTAAAACGTCTTACTAGGTGTAAGACCACGTGATGTGTTTTTGTAAGAGTATTTACTGGTTGATAAACTCATGTGTCTGTTGGTGGGAGCTAACAACTTGAGTTTGCCTTTGGGAGTCTTTTTTTTCCCTTCACATTCATGATTTTTATTTTCTAGGAGATTAATTCTGATCAGGCTACACAAGGAAACAGCACTGAACGTGGGAAAAAAAGAACAGCAACAGCATCTGGAACTGAAAATATTCATCAAAAACCAGAAGAAAAAAATGTAGATGAAACAGGACCATCACTCACAGCAAAAACCAGGAGAGGACGTCCAGCCAAACCTGAACCTCAGGGTACCACTGCAAAAAATGAGGAAGCAAATAAACCACCTGTCAGGGGAAGAAAAAGGGCAGCAGGCAGTCAAGAAAGTCCAGGGAGTTTAGAGGCAGGTAATGCCAAAGCACCAAAACAGCAAGACACAGCAAAAAAACCAGCAGCAGCACAGAGACAAATTGACCTACAAAGGTAAAAACAAATAATAAACTAGGTGGGTGGGATGGGGCTTTTCTGTCTCAAGGCAGACCCTGAATTTACAGTTATAACAGATCTAGTGTAGTTAAAGGATGCAATTAAACCACAATAATTTATAAACATTCTGCTCTGACGTATATTGTGTCGTATTCTGTTTTTCAAAGTAAGTACCAGGGCAGCTGGAACTGAAGAAATTAATTTATTTGGTCATAACAGGATAATAGAACCATTATTCACCAAATTACGGTTTTTGCCTGTTGCATCCTGCTTCCCCTTACTGGCATTGCTGTGTAAAAGAACTAGGAGTTGAGAGTGTTTGTGTGCATTCATTAAAGCCAGGTACACAGGAATTCAGGTGCTCTGCTCTGCTTCAGTTCATTGATAACAAAGGCTTGACAAGTGACCATCTTTAATGAACAGAACCAATTGTAATTCTAACTGTATTTATTTTCTGGTATTTTGGGTCTGTGCCTGTTTAATATTACCAGTATTTTAATATATGTTTTAAGTAAATCAAAAGCAAAATTTGGAACTGTGCAAACTCTCAAACAGCTCTTGGATGGTAATTTATATTTCCATACTCCAGCATTTCAACGTGTTGATTTGATTTTCAATATAAAGAAACCACAAATGGCACATAAACACTGAGATGATGGTTTAGCTGAATCTGATAAAATAATTCTTCTAATGCAAAAGTGTCCAGAGTTGTAGAGAGATAAGATAAAAATCAGCAATCCAATGTGCTGGAAGAAATCACATATTAGTCTAAAGGAAGAAAAAATCACTGGTATGGTTTCTTTCTAGAGATTTTGTAAAGTGAAGGTCTCGCAGAGAACCTCAGTCAAAAAGAATTAACCTCTTCCACTCACAGCAGGGTTCATACACTAGTAAATTCTTATGTCTTTCAAGAGAGTAATATTTGTGTACTGCTTTGTAATCCTTGTTTTCTACATCAGATTTCCTTAAGTGTTGGTACCAAATGGCACTATCCGTAATAAGCCTTTCATAAGCCGCCTGTATCAGATAGCTCCTTTCAAATGTGTAATCTCTCAGTGTTTCTTGGAAAAAATACCAAAACGTTGTTAACATTTTTCAGAAGCCAGGTGCTTGGAAGTGATGGAGATTCACTGTTGGAGATAGAGTCGAGTCCAGAATACTCCCAAAATGCACTGGATCTTTTTAAGGCCTGTGGGAGCAGCCAGGAAGATACTGAGGATACAGAGATAGCAGAGGGAGGCTTCCTTAAGGTGTAGCAGGCATCTTATATAGGACAATTCTGGGGGGGTTTATTGTAGCTTATACAGTAAGGAGTCAAATGAATTTGTCTGTCTTGTAGAAAAATGTATGTAAAAAGAGCTGTGTCTGATAGGTTAGTTTGCTTCCAAGTAGATGTGCAAATTACTGTAAAGATTTGAAGAATATTTGTAGTGGTGCTTGTTCTTAAGTAAGACAGGCTATTTTTATAAACCTGGGTAATTAAATACAGTCATTTAGAACAAGTTACCAATCTTCTTCTCTGATTCCAGTGAAAGCTATGGATAAGTGTATTTCTGCTTATGCTGGAAAAAACATTACTCAGTTATGGAATTACTATTATTCAACTTGTATATTTCCAAGATTATCAGGAAGTTGTGCTGTACAATAAGGAAATTCAGTTATGTTCAATTAATTATGTAATTGCTGAAAAGATAGAAGATGGAGTGGGAGGAATCACAGTATAAAGAGCCTAAAAGCCAAAGTGTAAATGATGTAGGTAGGATTTGATTCAGAATCAATTGTAATGTCCATGTCCTTACGATTAATTTTTATTTCCTTTTCTCCCCACAAAAAGGTAAAAAGAAAACTTGCTCGAAAAGGGAGGAAATGAAGGCCAAATAAAGGCATGCTCCAAGCTTCTGCAAAAACTAGGATTCAGAAATTTCCTGTACAGGAACTGAAATTACTTCAAAACACAAAGCTTTCAGCTCTGAAACCAGAAGGAAAACTATGCTTCCCTTTCATATGAAATTAATCCTTCTCAATGGAAATGTAAAGCAGAAACTCTTGAGAAAGAGGCTAAAAGCATCTGTACTTAATTCCCCAGAGACTTTTTTTATGAAAAGTCAATAATTAAGCAAATTGCTTAACACTTGGTTCCAGTTCCTGCATTCTGGAGTTTAAAAGTGTATTTACACCATTAATTTTCATGCTGCATTTTTTTTTTAAAGAAAGTCAGAGGAGGTCCTTACACTGACATTGAAAATTCATGATCCTAGAGCCAGGTAATTCCCATGTTTCACAGAAAAAAGTAGAAGTCTACTGAATGGATTTTAAACAAGACTAGAGGAAAAAAAAAAAAAAAAGAAAATCACACAATTTTTTTTTTTTTTTTTGCTTTACTTTTGGAGACTGTTTTATGTATAATTCTTTCTGCCTGCCTACTTTTCTGCAAAAATAAGATGTACAGATTTCAGTTCCCTGCTATGAAAAGTCATGTGGTGGCAATTTTATAAATGTTGCTTTCTGATTTTTATCAGAGTGGGAAAGTAATCACTTAAAATTATTATTAATTCGCAAGTAGACATTTCATTTTTTAATTTCCCCTCCATTTTAGTTTAATATAATTTGCAATAAATGTACATATTGATGTTTGTTTTATAAAAACATATATCACTTTTAAGTGTTTTTACTCCTGCGGTTCTGTTGGAATATTCTAAATTTTAAAGGAGTAAAGACAGTCCAGCATTTGATTTTATAATGTTTGTCACCAGATTTTTATTATTGATGTAAAGAAAAAAAAAAAAAATCAATTTTTAAAAATAGTTGGACTTTGGCAGCTTTGTAAGGAAAGTTGGAAATGTTTAGGATTGCTCTCAATTTTAAGCATTGTGCTGATTGGAAGTAAGTCTGTTTTGCATTTTGTCTTCCTGTCCAGGCTCATTTTTTAATGTTTATTTTAGAAGATTGTTGCATCAATATTATGTTTCCTGGCATTGTTCAGCATAGATACAGTGTACACTTTTATGTACACATGATCATATTTAAGTTTGTTGCATAAAATAAACGCTTCTAGGTGTCATGTGGCAGTCCTTTTTTTTTTTACATTTTATTTCACAGAAAACTACTTGCTATATCTGTGCATGGTCTTGGATGTTCGTAGACATACTGTATTGATCAAAGAAGTTGTAATGCAGACCAGTTCCATGGTTTAAAAGACAGGGTTTTTTAGGTGAAGTTCCAGTGCTTTAGCTTGTAAAGTTGTCTGGGAAAAAGGAGGTTGGCCTGCAGCGTGACAGTAACAACAGTGCCCTTTGTTTCCCTGTGCCTCAGTTCCCCAGTTCTCTTCTGCAGGTTGGCTCGAAATCCCTTGATTCGTTCTTGAAGCGCTGGGTGCTGTTGACGAGTTGAGGATTTTACTTGCTCTCCTAGAAGGGGTAGGGCATGGTTGTGTGCTCTTAAACATTGACTCTCTTACCCAGTGTCTCACTTGCGTTGCAGTTCCTGTTCCTCTCTAGCAGAGAAAGTCAGACTCTTCACAAAGCAGCGCCTGCAGCTCTTGCTCTAAAGCAAGCTGTGGTGCTTTCACTTGAAGGATGAGAAACTTTTCAACAGAGGGACACTGGGAGACTTTTTTAAAGCATTTACTTATACATCTGTCAGGGGTTAGATTTTCAAAACTGAAGTGGTTTCAGAAGCTGGATTTACTGATTGTAATGCAGTTTCTTTTTAGTGCTCTGGTCAAGTACTTCCCTCATGCAAAAGTTAGAGTGTTTTGGTTTAAATGGTTTTCAAAACGTGTTTCTTAGAAGTTTACAGATGCTAGAGAAAAAAAGTTCTCTTTTTAGAAATGAGCTGTGGTTCCTAGCGGTGTGCCTCTGCTAACAAAGATTTGAAACCTGCACTTGACAAATCTTGCAAATAGAATTGTTTCTAAAAGTGGTGAATTTTGTGCAGTGGATAATTATTGAGGTTTCTTTTCTTTCTTTTTTGGTCAGTTTTTAATCAGTTAGAATGTCAAGTTACTCAAGGAATTACCATAGAATAATTTAGGTTAGAAGGGATTTCTGGAGGTTCAGTGGCACGCTCAGAGCAGGGTTTTCAGTTGTCTTTCTACAAACAGACTGAAGTTTCTTTTTCTTCTTCTTCTTTTTTTTAATGAAGGGGACATTTGAGTTCCTTCCATACGTTGTTTATCAATATAATCAAAGAACATTGGTACATTCATGAAGCAAATTATGCTGGGCAAAATTGCCTGAGCACAAATGCAGCGTACAAACTATGGCAAAGGTCTACCAGTGGCCCACTGGTTTCATTTCAGAACTTGCCCTGGACAAGGCTACATACAGAATTTCCCTGCCTGCCCCCTGCTGCTTCTTCCCCAGAGTCCAGAGAGCAGCCACCCATAGTACCTCTCAGAGTTGCCTCAGTGATAGACATCTTTCTGTAAGAAATGTCCCCTAGATCATTACAACAGACTCGCCTGTGGCAGCAAGTAGTTGAAACTGTCAGCCCTTATAACAAGCACAGGGAAGCACAGGTGTAGTTTTTATACATACATCATTTATGCATTGCTAGTACTGCTTCTGATGCTTTAAAGTTAGAATCTATTAAATGAGTATAAAACTGTGGAATTGAAGGCAAATTATTCCAAAGAGAGAAGGGTGGGTTTTGTACTTGGCCATATATAAGTATTTAATTATTTTACGTAAGAATGGAGATTCTCTCATTGTAAGAAGAAAACTGTTACTCAGAGTTTTTCACTTGTTAATGTGCGATAAAGAATAAAAGGAAGCCAGATAAAACCCAGTCTTTCTAGCTTTTATCCAGTGTAGGATTTAAAGGTGCTGAGGTTTCACATTCAGTTACATAGTTAGAGCTAAGTTCTCATCATCTTTAAGTTCCCATCTTCATAAAAATGTGGCTTTGTTTCTTAGCAGACATACATTTATTTCTGTTTCTTTGTGTCCTCTGGTGCCTGGACTGCACAGCTTCCTAACAGTAAGAGAGGAAGGCTGTTCTGAGAACGTGCTTTGTGGCCTGCTAAATCAAACCTCTACCACGCAACAAATTAAATCTGAATATAGTTGTTTTAAACAAATAATAATGGTTTCTAGAGCAATCTTAAACAGGAAAAATAACATGCATTACAAATCTTTTCTGCACATGCTGACAAGCCTTTAAGTTTTAGAACTGATAAGTAACAGATTCTTATCTAAAGTGTACTTTCTGCCACTAGATGCTTAGCACACGTTGTTGGACCAAGTTCAACATCAGATGGCTCTTGAGTTTCAAGGTAACTGATGGGACTGTTGCAGCTGAACTGGCTCCTCTAAAGATCCAGAAAAAATTGGGGATCACCAAACTTTTGCAATACACAAGAAATTTGCTTCTTTAAGAAATCACCCGCGTGGATCTTAGTTCACTTCCGTGTGTGTTCCATTATGGTATTTATCAGTGGTAATAGTTTGTGTTTGTGCACAGAAACCAAGCCCCAAATCGGTGCTCAAGGAAGTAGCCCAAACTGAAGAAGCTGGACTATGAAGTCTGCTTGCCAGCCAGGCTGCAAGGTATATGTAGCTGATAACCAAGCGTTAGTCACAGCTTAGCTGGTCTCAGCCCAATGAATTGTGTCTCAGTGCAGGAACAGGTTTGCAGGGGGAATAGCAAGGTGTTAAACAGCAATTAGCAAAGTCCTTCTGTACTGCAGCATTTGATGTGTCCCTTGAAACCTTCACCTGCTTAAATTTCTGATAAGGAGGGAATCATCCTGCCCATGAGTACCCCAGGTACTCGAACGGTCAGAGGGAAGTTGAAACAGTAAGATAAAATATTCTGAAAACTTCAGAGACTGACAGTAGCTTCCATTCCTTTAAAAGTTGTAAAGCCCAACCCTCCCTGGATCCATTTGTCTTTGTTCCTGGAAGGCAAGAAACAAGACCAGACTTCCTCAGGAACAGAACTTGGAAGTCCTGGTACAGAAGCAGAGGTGGTGGCTGGCAGCCTCTCCCTTCCCTGATGCACAGCCCGGGTCAGGAGAGTGGATCCAAAATTTCTTATTCCTGTAGTTTTACTTCGTGAGAGACCAAAGGGGGTGGGGGACCCAGGTTCCCCCACTGTGTAATCTGTAACTGAAGGCAGCCAGTCCCAAGGCTCCCCTCAGAGACTGCTTAGCACCAGTCGCTGTGGTGGCCCACCGGGTGACTACCTTCACAGGTCTGACTCACTAGAATATTTTCAATCCAGAGCAGGAGCAGCTCTCACTCAAGGCGAGTCCCCAGCCTTATTTGCCACAGTCGGAGGAAATGAGCAAGTTTTTCCCATTTGCAGCTGCTTGTAAAGAGAAGAGCGGGAGCACAGCAGAAAGTTGGTTTAGACTCGTTGCAGTTCAGTGCGGCTACCCAAGCTGAAGGAGCAGCCATGCTGGCTGCAGCAACGGGTGCCAGCAGCATTGCCTCGAACTCAGCTGGCATCACACACACCTAAAGACAATGTGAGTGTGTTCCTCAGAGCCTTGCTGTCACTCACAGGTGCTTGACACAAACTGCACATGAAGAGTTACTGGAATTATTGCCCACAACCATTGCCCGGGATTAACCTGATGGAGAGAGCTTTCTGACCCGCAACAGAGCATCTTCTGTTTCTGCCTAGCAAAAGTCACAACAGACTTTTATCAGGGAACCGTGTGACTGTGCAACAGCTGGGTGTTAGAAGCCAACAAGAGGAAGAGTCGGGACTCATGGTAACCCCTTTAGCTTTGGCAAGAAATGCTTCTAAGAAGCCATTCAACTTTGAACCTGGTGGATTCATCACTAACTGCGCAGCTAGATCCACAGTCAGCAGAGCTGAGACATCCATGGGCAGCACAGACAAGCAGCACAGTCCGGTGTTACTTGATAAAGATCAGCCATCAGGAGCCACGTCTGCTTTTCAGTGGAAGCACAGAGGTCACCCAAGCTAGTTTGTAACTCCAGTGAAGTCATGTGGCAGCAGTGTAGTCTCAGCAGCACGTCATCTTTGGCAAGAAGCATGACCAAATAACTGCGTATGCTGGGCGTCCTCCCCCGACAAGTCTGTCATTTCAACAGCCACAAGAGCTCAGATGTGTGTTCGTAACACAACGAGGCGGGCATGCTCCACAACAAGAAATACACGTTTTGCTCCTGAAGTTCAGGTGTTTAATTCGCTCATTGCCCTGGAAGCGGAGGTTGATTTATGATGACCCTGATGCACCAAAGCTTCTGAAGCAAGAGGTGCCGTGTGATTGTGCCTGAGTTGCGTTGTTTGTTGGGTCCGACTGCTGTAAAGCAGGTGGGTTATCACTGTGTGCTTTAGAAACTTGATAGGTGATAATCTGGCATGGCATAGTTGGAGCAGCCAGCAGCTGGCTAGGCAGCGGGCACGTAGCCTGGTGGCCTGGCACCCTACCCCAGGGAAAGCTGGGACACTCAGAATTTCTAGTTTGCCCTGTGGTACAAGTGAAAACTCCCAACATTCCATTTGCTTTGCTGTATATTCAGGTGCCTCTGCATCATCTGTCTCAGAACTGCCCCCAAACCAGACATGAGGTGGCTTTATTCTAGTGGCAGAGGTTTGAGCCATCAGTCTTCTCTCAGGAGGCTTGTGTACTGTCTACAGAGTGTGTGAGGTGTGCACTGCACAGCTTCCTGCTGCCCACAGATAAGCTCTTCTCCACTTCCTGCAAAATACAAGAGGTTGCCCAAGCATTCATGCCATTGCCTCTTGGCAGCTTCCATCCCCAAGTATTCCCAGGAAGGGAGAGTGCATGGATGACTTACTCTGGATGGTGGTAGCAGCAGTCACAGTTCATCCTTCGTCATGCTGTTAGACCAGGACAGGGTTCAGGCTGGGACATGGACAAGAAAGCAAGGGACATGACTGCAATAGCTCTCTACCTCTCCTTAGCACCTTTTCTCAGCCTTCCAGCTGCAGTACCTTGCCTCCCAGCTGTTCTTCAAGGCCCTCTTGGCCGTATCCATCTATGCCTGCACATAGCTTCTTCTGCATTACCTTCTTCCTTTCCTCAACATCAACTTAGCTTCCAGCATAAAAAGACGTGGGGAGAAAGAGAACTCCGTGCCATGATTCACTTCTGACGCTTCTCGGCAGATGCATTCACAGTTTGTCAGGCTCTGCTATAGCAACAAGATTTTAAGCTGCTTTTCCCACAAGGCCCCTCCGTGTTCAGAGTAGGTGTCCTCCCTCCTTCAGCACAAGTTGCTGCTCTTACTCGCTCCCTTTGTCTACGGGGGGGTTGTTTCTCACAGGGCACTTCCCATGCAGATTCTGGCTCTGGTAACTTTTGTGCTACTGTAATGTCACCCAGTCACCCCAGGAGCTGCCTTGAATGGACAAATCACTAAGTGCTTTAGGGGTATTTTCTGGTCAGCTGGACTATTACAAGTTACCCCAGGAGACCCAGCATTCCTCCACCCAACAGTAGCGTGTATTTTTAATCCTCTCTGGTTTCCACAGTTGCATGAAACACCAAACCCTCACAGACTGTACATACCAGGTCATGGTGACATTTACAGACCATGAGGTAGACATGGTCAGCTCTCTGGCTTTCCAAGTTTCAAAGGCCCCTTCCTGGTAAAACCAGCCATCAGAGCATACCAATGTCTGTAACTACCTAATGGCAAGGCGTAAACAAGTGGACCCAGCCTCTTCTCAATGACTACACATAAAGTTGTGCTTGGAGGTACAGCCCTGGAGAAATGGGTGGTTGATTTATGTACTTATTTGAGTATTTGTCTCCAAGGCCTCTAAAACAATGATGATTGTTTCTGTCGAGCATTACTAGGGCTTGGATTTTTTTATATAAAAAGTTGTGTCAGGAGCTTCACCTCCTAGTAGGAGCTTTTTCCTTTCATTTTCTCTTCCTGCCAGTCCTGGGGGTTTATTTTGCCACAACAGTGGTTTGTAACACCAAGTTCAACACGTCCCTGGTGCTCAGGTCCAGTAAGGATGGTGTGTGGGAATAATGCAAGGGCTTTTGTTTATAATCTCCTGGAACCTTCAGGCACTGACCCTGCCAGTGCACTGACGTAGCAGATGTTACCGAAATCCTTCTAAGTAGGATAATGGAGGAAGCTTTGACCTACTTTAAAAAAATAATTAAACCAATATATTTATTTTATTACAGCTCGGGCTGGCAGCAGCATCCTTAATGTCCGAGCAGTTGCACACATGGCAGAAACTTGGAGTAGCAGAGCTGAGATGGCAGGACTTTGCTGGGGACCAGGCAGAGCGCTGCTGCCGTGATGTATAGCGCGTAGGTGCCAGGCTCAGCCTGCGTACCGCTGCACCTGGGCAGGGGACTGCCCGGGACCTGTGGCCCACTTCAGCACCTTGCACAGAGGAAGAGCCCCGTGCTGCCCTCACAAGCGACGTGGGGTAGAGAAGCACTTAACTCCTGCCATGCACCTCTGCCCGCTTTTAGGGGCCTGACCAGGTGAGTGCTTGCTCCCTAAGCCACAGATCCTCTTAGCACACGCTTGGTATTGTGGCTACTTTAAGGGCCAGGCACCTGGTTGAGAACCCAGTTCTGAACTTCCACCTGGTGCAAGGGACACAAGCCTGACCCAACCCACAGCAGAAATGTGAAGGGGTGCCCCTTCTCAGGGACCAGAGGGCTGGAGGGGGACCAGGAAAATTTTCCCCCTTCCAGGCCAAACTTATTCCTGACCAATTGCTACCAACCTGAGATCACACCCTTTGTACGTGACCCGGCCACAGAGAAATGCCTGTGTCTTCATCCCCGCCCTTGACTCATTATCCCCCAGCCTATCTGCAGGCTGCTGCTCCCTGCGGCTTTCCGCACGCTCATGCGGAAGGCGATGGGCACCACCAATGCTGGGACACCACTTTGTCCCCACTGCCTTGCTCCATCTCATGAGATGCTTTCTCCAAACAGAGTCTGTCTGAGCAACACAACCCTTTCCCATGTAACTAGTGGGTATTAGACACCGTTTGGCCATTTTGAGGGTACCTGTATCCCCCAGCCTTGGCACCTCCACCACCAAGAACTGTGATCACAGACGTAGGGGCCTTTGGTAAGATAGCCTCACCAGCTTGTTCAGAGCACAAGAGCTCAAGTCTACTACTTGTTTGGTCACTCTTCAGCCTTAAAATTCCTTAACAGCCCTGGTAATGTGTTGTCCTCCAAAAAAACAACCCACATCACGCACTTACCCTGTTGTGCCAAGCTCATTTCTCCCACCCACCCTCTGGCCAGGGATCTGTACCACACACCAAAGACATTAATTGACTTTTAGAAGGGCAAAGCAGGGTGCCTTCTCTTACAGCAGCTCCTCGCATGCATTTTTTTTCCTGAGGATGGCTTTTGGAAGCTGCCCAAAGCAGTTGGCCAAGATGATAGCAGAATTTGACTCGGCACTATTGAGCAGCTTTCTTTCCAAAAAGCATCGTACCTTTAACCCAAAACATCTTTTTTTTTTTTTTTTTAAATTTAACCTTTTTGCTATCAAGAGGGTGGCCCTCTTGTGTCTACTTGCTTTTTCAGAGACATCCTGCCTTTGACACAAGGGTAGGTTGGTGGCTCATGTTCAGCTTGGTCCAGGTCCCCGATCTCCAGGTCCTTCTCTGCCAGGCAGCTTTCCAGTTGCCCCAGCATATACCAGTACCTGGGTTTCTCCCCAGCTGCAGGACTCTGCATTTCCCCAAGCTGAACTCCTCACAGGTGAGGTCTATTCATAGATGAGACCAGCACATACACAATACAAAGAACAATTCTTTCACTCTTTATTCTTAATAACCTTTTGGTTTAGGCTTTGTTTTGTTGTTTTGTTTGGGTTTTTCCCACCTCAGCATCACCTGATTTGGTGAACTTTTGGTAACTATTTTGTTTGTGTCTGATTCTAACTAGCGCTCTCTTCTGCCACGCATGGCCTAGGGACAGTTTAGCCCTGCCATTTTTGATGTGTTCAGACCATTGAAGGACTTGAATGCAGATGATGCTGTAACAAGGACTGTGCATGCCAGTTACAAGAGGAAGCTTGTCCCTTCCCCCAACCCCATCCCAGGGGGTCATTGGCCTTTGGGAAGTTCATACACCAGGTTAATGTCACAGTTTCCTCCTTAACAGTAAAAGCCATCAATATGAGTAGTTCTCATGCAGTTTAACTGCCAGCTTTGGATCCTTTAAACAACCTTCTACACAGATAAACCACCTCACGACCACCACAGCTTCTCACAGCAACACAAAGAGGTGTAGGCCACTGCTTCCAGGAACACCTGGGACCCACTCCATGCCTGGTGTTTGTTCTTCAGCCTTGGGGTCAGGGAATTTGAACCTGTTGCGATGATGTGATTTCCAGTGCTTGCTCTTTGTTTAAAAAAATGTTTATCTGCCAGGCTATAGCATGAAGTCGGACCAGCCACTTCTAGAGCAGCTTCTTGCAGCACAACTGACTCACCTTTGTTTTGAGCCGTGACCTGCAAGGTACACCTGACTCTGCACCCAGGCATGAGGTAGACGTTTAAAACTGGGACAGATGGCTTTGCCCTGGAACGAGCAAGGGCTGCTCCCACCATCCAGGGACGTGGCAGGGTTGTGGGGAACCACTTGAACCTCTCTGACAGGATGAGCAGGAGCCTTGACTACTCCCTACCATGTTCTTTAATTGCCAGGTGGGAGGAGAAGCTGTTTTGTGAAAGATGGAGGAAGGGAAGAGCCCTGGGCAGGGAAAGCAAAGTGCTCACTGTGCAGGGTCCCTTTTCCCACCACCCCTAAGAGCAGGCAGCCAGGAGCCCATGCCCTGCAGCACACTGGCAAGCAAAGGCAGATTGTACACCAAGGGCTGGGGTTGCTAAAGGGTCAGGTGGCTCAGATAGCATCAGCACAAACTGCCTCCTCTCCCCCTTTCCCCACAGTGACACCAGGCTCGGTTTTTCCTCACCATGCCAGCCAATTACCCTTTATTTTACAACAGGCTGTCACAAACTCACCTAAAGACTTCATGTATTTCAACACAAAGCAGCCACCAAGTGAAGCAACGTAATTTATTTGACATTATACTAGACACGGGTGCTCCAGACCCAGACTTGGCCTTAAAACAATTTAAAATCCTGGATTTGCTGTATTGGCAGTAGCAGAGTTCCCTGCCTTAGAACTAAACGTGTCAGTATTACACAGCTATTGGAACAGAAAATCAAGTACAGGAGGAGTCAAACAAATAAGCACCATTAGTCCATTTTGAGTGTGAACTTGCTGCTAGTGTTGGGGTGCCGACAGAAATGACAAGGCTGTTGGACAACCCTGCAAGTCTTTCGGTATGAAGAGCTCTGTTACTCACATCACAATACCATCTAACTCCAAGAACAAGGGGATATGGATTTTCTCCCCCCTAAATGAGTGGCCAGGCTAAGAGAAGAAACCTCCACCCATAGCAGGGGGGGAGGGGGCTGCTCCCTCTTCCCTCTTTAAGGGATGACATACAACATCATAGTCAATCTAAACAAGAACAACATCCCCCTTAGGCAGCTGATTTAAGCCAGTAAGAGACAGCTGGGAGAGCTGCCTGGGACCCTGCAAACCCGCCCAGGGCCACACACACCCCTGACAATGGCACCTGGAGCTGCAACAGTATTACAGACAGCCTCCCAGCAGACACAGCCCTCCCAGCTCGGGCTGGGCACAGGCTCTCTCTTTCCAAGGGCTTTACTCCATTTAACAGACATTGACAAATGCCAAAGAAGTGAACAGCGTGTACCGCTAGCAAACAACTCCAGAGTCGTCGTCTCTCCTGGATTCTTCTAGAGCTGAGAAGCAGGGCAGCAGCATTACACAAGAGGCCGTCACCGCCCCAGCCAGGAACCAACTGGAGTTTACATGAAGTACGTAGTTCAAAAACGCTCAAAGACGAGATGAAGACGAGCAGTGCTGGACCATCCAAAGGAAACTCTTTCCTCTGTGAGTTACCAACTTTGTTTCTTCAAACAGAGCCTTTGAGAGGAGAGACGAGGCCAGGGGTGCGCACGTACATTTCTGAGGCTATCGGCCGAGGCGGGCAGCGTGGAAAGAGCGCACGCTTCCAGGACACAGCTTTTATTTACACAATTTTCTTCTTCAAAAAACGTTAATGTGCCTCAGGAGAAGATCATCCTTTGAGAGGGAGGCAGGAGACCCCGTCATCTCACAACAATTCGAGCTTCCGCAAATAAAATGAAAACTGTTTTCAGGAAACATGCATTTATTGTTAAGCATTCCCAGTGAAAATCAACATCTTTTAAAATGTGTGTTTATTTAAAAAATCATTTGTGTACAAAAGTGTTTTGTGTAGTTTTTATTTTCAAGACAAAAAGAACACTGATGCTGCATTCCAGCCCCCCCGCTCCTCCTCTACAGGAATCAGCTTCCTGTAAATTTTTTTTTATGGTAATTTTTTTTTTTTTTTATAGTTAGAAAAGTCAGAATTTCAGGTGAGAAAGGTCAGTGAAAAGCAGGGTTCTTCAACAGTTGCCATCAGCAGTGGTAGGATGGCAGCCTCCATCAGAAACCACAACAGAGCAGCAGAAGGTGCCGCAATCGCCGAAGGGACAAGTAGAGCATTTTCACAGTACAGTGCCTCAGCTGCCGCGTCTTAACCGACACTATTGATGAAGGGCTCAGCACCCTAAGCGACCTGCTGGCTATTCTGATGCCTACAAAGCAGGTAACAGCAGAGAAGGAACATCACATCACAGTACAGTGCAAATGATGTGCAAGAGTTTGTCCAGTGAGAACAAATGCGAAGGGGAGCGCGGCAGCTGGAACAGCCAAGCAAGAAGCAAAATGCATTACTGACAGTTGGCCTGGGGAGGCTAAAGATGAATCAGCTGATGACACTAACACCACAATGGGAAGAGCAGGCTGCACCATTTACTGATGGGGTTGGAACAGAGCAGAAAAAAAAACTATCAAGAAAAAAACACGCCTGCCCCTTTGCCTAAGCCCTAGAAGAAAGCTGTGCCTGGAAAATGAGGACAGTAACAGTGAAAACATCTAGATGGTCTTCCCGGACAAAGCTTTAGGCACCCAATGAGCATCTTTAATTTCAGGCTTTAGTTCTGCGACACAACAGAGGGTATGATGAAATGCACTTTCACGATCTATTGTTGAGTCCGTTGCTCAACAAAACTGTACAAACCCGACCACCTGATCACAACTCAGTGGCCACGCTCATCGGGATGCTTCTCATCAACTCTACCAACAAACCACGGCAGGAGAGGACACCTCTTTTCCTCCTTGCATCTGCTCAGTAGCAGATGTTAGGTCAAAGTAACTTCCACCACTCAGTTATTGAACATTTCCCCCTCCGGGCGAGGCTCCAAGTCTAAGCTGGCTGCTGGTGGGGCGGGGGAAGGAAACGGGACAGGCGGGCAGCGAGGTTTCCCCTTGCGCTCAGAAGGGAGCGCGTCACCCTGGCAGTGTACGACCAATGCAGTAAATAAGAACTCCTGCCTGAGACTGTGTTTTGATTTCCCCTCCCCCTCCCCTTCGCCCTCTGCCAGTGGAATCAGCAATCCATACGCTCTCAAGTGCCAAGGCTGATTCACAGCTGTTAAGCTTAAATTTGCATAGTTTAAATGTTCCTGTTGCCCACACCACATAATGCAGATCTGGCCTTACAAGGTAAGCTTCTGTCTGGCTATTTAATTCCTCCTTTCAGACAACAACGACAACAAAAAAATCCTATACTCCTTAATACTAATTTACTTGGAAAACAGTTAAATACAGCAATATTTTTAAAACCCAAACCAAGCCAAGGTATGTTCCTAACACCATTAGTACCTACTCGCTCGGCTAACTACTACCAAACTGATTATAGTCAAGGGCCCATGTACTCTGCAACAAGCTTTCCTTTTAAAAAACTAAGTAATTACAGAATAAAGTTTGGAATATGGAGAATGAGTGGCACCAAGTGCTGCATCTTTCCAGAAGGATGTGCTCCTAAGTTTTTGTCTCCCGAATGTACCAGTTTGTCATGGTGAAAACACAGCTTGTTCACAGCGGCAGCGGGAGGAAGCTGTGAATGTGGCGGCTGGGGGCGGGATACAGCGCAGGCTTTTGGCACACGGGGGAAAACGGAGGCTTGTGGCAAGAGGAGAGGGCATTGCTCTGCCTTTCAAAACAAAAAAGCTGTACTTGACTTTCTGCGGAACTGGATGAGGTGGGAGTTTCCTGCTCCCCAGCAACAAACCCAGAAGAGATGAAGCCCTTCGCTGGGTGCGTGTTACCGCGTCCAGCAGTGCAACCTGAACGATGCTCTGGCCACCGGCACAGCAATTACCAATACCTAGCTTAGAAAAACGGGGCCATTTAGACTTCAAAATTACTGTTTTAAGCTGTCGTCTTACATGATGGAAGAAGACAACACGGGATTTATTTGTACTTCGAAAGCAACTGTACCCATGTTCTGTGTTCCTGTTGTGAGCAAGCGGTCACCGTGCAGCGCGAGCGGGCGGCTGGCGGGGAGCGCGTGGCAGCTCCACGTGCGCGAGCGCGCAGGGCCCTGAATATAGCCATGGTCAGTCATACAGAAAACAGGCCTACCGTCTTCTAGGTACAAACTCACAATGATCAACCGAACGCTAACAGCAAAATCCCCAGGGCTCAGCCCCAGCTGCAGTTAAACTAACCTCGTACAACATTATCCCTATATTCAACTCTGATAATTACCAAGAATACAAAAACATTCCTTATAAAGGACTCGCGTGTCAAAATTCAGAGGGGCTTCAGTCCACAGATGTCTCCTTAATGCTGGGTCATGTTTCCTTCCCAGCTCACTTCTCAAGAAGCTTCCCTCCTGCCAGAACCTGAGCTGGCATCAAGGTATCTTTGCTACCAAACACGGGGACTGAGGGCAAACCCCAGTATCCAACACCTATACATTAAGGGAAAAGGGGAAGACGAGTGTTTTGCAGTAGAGAAGAAAATGAGGTAACTTCGTGAGAGAAGTAAAACCTAACAGGGCGTTGTTTCAGAGGTGACCACGCTCACCTAAGAACCATTTCCTCTTTTCTCCCCCTCTCCCTTGATTCTTAATCCCTTTACATACTGTTGGAAAAGCCTGCTGTTCTTAGGAGACTGATCTTATCGAGAGACATGTTCAGAAGCCCATAACTAAGAAGTTTTGTCCACAACGATTTCCCAGTTCTTTCTTTTGATAAATAGCAGCGAAGAACAAGGGCAAGTAGTCAGCAATTTATAATTACCACCAGGGTAAAAAAAAAAATACAAATGTGTTGATGTAATCAAGTTCTTAGCCTGTATAACAGAAAAGACAGCAACTTGAGATTAACACGAGAGGCATTTTGCCCTAGTTTCCTACTGTCCCTGGTTCTCACCTCACAAACCAGCTGAACAGTAGCAGCTTCTTGTTAAAAAAAAATAAATAAATACAAGGAAAGACAAAACAACTCATTTCCTTTGGCATCATCGCAAATGATTTACACTAACTCAAGAAAACCCAAGCGAAACGATCACTGACTACACGTTAAAAAGCAGTAAGTATAAAGCCTAAGCAAATGCATTTAGTATTGCACTGATATGAGTTCAAAATATTTACTGTCTGCGTGCCGAAATAGCTTAAGTTTGGACACATCAGACAGTGCAGTTTAGGGAACATCCCTGAACTAGCTAAGTCTCTACAGCTCTATTTTCTGGTTCTGTTCCCTTATCACTATGCTCCAGATATTTAACAGATATAATAATGTTCCTGATTTCCTCTAGTATGACTTATAAACAGACTGTCTATGAAGTGTGAAACTATTCCAACTCGTACTTCATAGCTCCAGAAAAATCCCAAGCAGACATATATTTCCCCACCCCATGAACTGAGTTTAGGAGAAGAAAAACAAAAAACCAAAACCACAACAACAAAACAAGAACAGTCACAGAAAAGATGACTTATACAGTACTCCATTATCCACAATCCCCACTCTCTGGTCTCAGGATGCATCTGAACTTCCTTGTCAGATATATTCTCAAAAGTTAGCATCGTATTCACAAAGACATTACAGCTCTCTTTAAATAGATGTACTAGTGTTTGAAGTTGCAAAACTAATAATTTTCAAGCTTTTGCACTTGGGATGAAATGTCATTTTAATGCGAATAAAAAGACTGACTGTATGTACAAGCCAAGATAAGATTTCAGTTCTCGTTTATCAGAAACATCAATCCAAAAGAAAGCTAAAGTGAGAACACACTTCTACTTCTATGTGCATTTGAAGTATGTACAGTAAAAACACCAACATAGCCTCCATGTGTCAACTAGAGAAAAATGCAAGCAAGGATGAATTTTAAAGTACCTGGAAAGCAATCCTTAAATTGAAGCCCAAAATAAAGCTAGAAAACCTCTGCAAAAAAACAGCTGATTGCATCATAGCAAGTACTTAAAGAATTTTTTTTTTAATTTTCAGTATGCTAGAGAATCAGCTTTTTCCTCCTTCAAACCCAGTGAAATCATCTTATTCAGAATGTACTAAAGCACATTTTACATCTATTTAAGACAAAAAACAAAAAAAGGGAAAGAAAACCAGCTCCATCTTTCTGTGCTATATCGAGGCTTACTCCTTACGAGATTGCGTAGAAAACATAATGGATGAAAATCATCACCAATAATTCAAAATATAGATTTTTAAAGGAGAGTCTAGACTACTGTAAATGGCACACATAATACCCACAGATGATGGAACACAATTTAGTGAGGAATTTCAGCTGTATGATGTAAGGGAGAGGAGAATCAGGTTTCCCAATTAATAAGCTAGAAATAAACCAGTTCTGAATAGGTCACCATTTGGAACTTTGGGTAAGTCTTGAAAGTCTTTCAGGAAAAAAAAAAAAAAAGTTACAAGAACACTCGAGTATTTCAATGGTGCTCTCTTCAGCGACCCTACCTAGTATGTCTATTAAGTACAAGCATGCAAATATAGGTCAATCCACAGGCACATAGGATCCATGTCAAAAACAGTAAGATAGCTGTGATGAGTGGCACCAACAATTTTGATGACTAACACTCAAAAATGTTGCTTTCTGAATCACTAAATCAAAATCCTGAAGCAAGTTCCTGCTAGTCTTCGTCACACTGCTAAACACTAAAGTAGGCATGTTTTTCCCCCATTATTTGAGCTGAGCTCAAAAAATTTTTACAATATTTAGTAAGAAAAAAAATTAAAGTATTTCCCCTTTTTAAATTTACACAGACGTTTAATTAGCTTTATTTACAGAGCGGTTTTTTTTCAGTCTCCAATAGTGCCTAGATAGCATTATCAGGCAAGAGTGCCAGTTTTAAAAGAGAATCTATATAGAATCCTAAAAATAACAGATGGTGATGCTCCTCCAGAAGGGGCAAGCTGGACTACCGAAGCAGCTCTCTCTACATGGCTCAGTTACTCAGGAGTAATTCTGTTGCAGTCTCTACATCCCATGATTTTGAAGACAAGGCCACTATTACTGCATTCTGCAATGAGAAAACAAAAGCAATAATATTTTCAGTGTATCAACCTGCACTTCTAAGATGTGGAATGAAAAGCTGACAGATTAATCACAACACGGTGGTTTAACATTTGTTAAAATCCTAACTAACAATTTATAGAAATAAAAAGTCTCAAAAAAAGGCAAGGTAGCTCACAAGATCTACTGATAACATAGTATTTTAAAACTCCAGTTCTTAAAAATAATTATCAAAAGAGAATGATTAGACCTACAAAGAGTCATGCAGGTAGCAAGTCTACTTCAGTACACCAATGACTCCATGTATTTATACATGTATGTTTGCCCTGCCCCTGCTGAAAACTATTTAAGTTATAAATACTTACCCTATCAAAGCCCATAGCACAAAGGTTTTCTATTTTTTTGGTGTATTCTGGACTAGAAACTGGTGCTCCAGCATACACATGTGCCCAAAGTCGAGCTGTCTGTTTAAACATTTCTGGATTTTGTTTGTACTACACAAAAGAGAAGGGGGAGGGGGGGAGAAGGGGAAAGTTAAATCAACTTAGCAATCCAAGCAAAAAGCAAGATGACATGGCAGATTCCAATCCATCGTTCTTTCTACAGTACCTTCAACGGTGTTTCACAGTGATCACACTGCTGGTTTTGCAATGAAATCTGGAGGAGAGGATTACACATGGAACAAACCTATGCCAGCATTTGATTGAGCGCGTTTGCCTTTCGGTTAAATTACGCACGACAGGAATTGTGTGTACAGTTGGGTACTGCTCTCAATTGCACTGATCAAGAAGTGAGCAGCTAGATTTAGAGCAGCTACCAAAAACTTGTACTTAGCGGGGCAGAGCACAGACCGTCCCTACGTTAAGGACTCCTGAATGCACCTACTGCATGCTACTCTAATCACTGCAAAATATGCCTGGGTTTAAACACTTCAAGGAGCTCTGCAGTTTTTCAGGCAGGGTTGATGTTTTACTACCAGGCTTCCTCCTGAGAGGAAGGATATTGATAGCATATGTGACAAAAGAAAGGCTGAAAAACGGGTGAGCATGTGCAAAAAAGCTAGGAAGCTGCAACTCTTTCCATGCAAGCTATTATTTAACAGGAAGGGAGGAAAAAAAAAAAAGGTAGGGTATGTAAACATTATTTTGCTTCAATCTTGTCACTAACAACTCTTCTGGCAGAAAACAGAATGGACCTTATCATGGAGTTTGCATCAAGAACTCAAAAGCCAAGAAAATGGGTCATCTGTCAAACTGTTCTCAGAAAAGCAGTTTCAGATGAGTTTCCTATTTTAGGAACTTTTGTATGTAATATCAAGTTTTCAGGTTTTGTATTAAAAAAGACTCCATTAATCATTACACTTTAAAATAAGTATATATTCCTATCTTTAGATATATAATACATTTTAGCACTAAATAATAATACAAGATATTGGGAAATACATTTTTCCAATATTTAGATTAGTTTTAAGGACAGAAACATGGCTGATTATCATTCTAAGTATTTTATTAATAGATTAAAGCAATCATTCAATCTATAAAGCACTGCCAAAGTGAATACAATACCTTTTACTGCTGTGCATTTTATTTTATCCCTCGTACAGCAACACACACCAACTACAGAGCACTGTGTGCCTTGTACACCTGCTTTATACACCTCCCACTAATTCTGCTCCACATGAAGTCATTTGTATATTTACTATCTGATTATTCATGGCATTAAAACAAACACGGGAGACAATCTATTGCTGGAGATAGCTCAGTGTTATAAATACAGGGGTCCGTAATAAGTTTCCGTGGTTGTTATGACTAGAAAAGAGGAAGGATTAAGTTAAGCATCAGCAGCATCCTGAAGTACTACACTCTTCTGCTCTTGAGAGGTCTTCCCCCAGTTTCTATTTTTCTTAAATATTTTTGAGAAGACTGCCAAGTCTAGAAAGCAACTAGTTGAAGCACAAAGAATTAGTCATAATAGCATTCTATTCAGAACTAACTTTCAGCGTTCTATAAATAAAATGTCTTTACTTAGGTATCTGTAAATAATCTATCTTCTCACTAAATTGAGAAAAGCCTTTAGGCACCTTTTACTGATTCTCTGTGTCAGGAGTTTGAGGTAATCAATGTTGCTGTACTTAAAAAAAAAAAAGAAAGAAGCAAAACCCAGCAACTAGTTGAAGTAATTTCGATACCAGGCAGCTGGTGTCTGAAAATAGTCCCATTATTCACACAGAAGTTTGGGCTTCAGCTCAAGCAGCTTACAGAACACTGCCATTTACCTGGACACACAGTTTAGTAAATTAGCATAATGAAAAATTTGCATGGAGGATAACTACTCGCTTGCAAATTTGTTTTGGAAAAACAAAACCAAGCAAACTAAAGAAGATCCCACCACCAAATAAAACACATAAAAGAAGTGGGTGTTTACCACCACATCTCTCAAGCACGTTGTAATCACCTTCTCCTTACACAGACATGCTTTAACTCTCTCTCTCTCTCTGTATCTCTCATCAACACTTTACGCAGAACCACGTTGGTCCTGGTATGGCGTTAAGATCCAACTGACATTTTATTGTTACTACTTTTTTATAAGTTATTGCTACTATCTGAAAAGTAACAAACCCTGTTATTATAGAATTCTATTGATACAAATTCAACTAGTGACTAAAATAGTTATCCCAGTACTTGCAAAGGTAAAAATACATAGGATGCTTCATTCAGATAAATTGCTCCTCAGGATTAAATGCAACAGTAATTCATCTAAAGTCTAAAACCATAGAATTCTGATATTAAACAAATACAGTACTCAACAATATTCATATTAATCTGGAAGAGCCAAATCCAAAGAACACAATCGAGTTAAAACTCACTTAAAAAAAAAATGCAACACTGCATTTCTTATGCTAGAAGCCTTATATTTTAAAAGGCAAGTTATACTGAGATTCATTTGCCTACACTGTTATCTCCTGACATTTCTGACAAGCTAAATGAAGAACAAAATTAACAAAATAAACCTCCTGACACTGTAAAATAACTGCTACTTTTCCTTGAATCCAAAGAGTACAGAGGACAAAACACTGCAGTATCTCACACTTACTGCAAGGCAACTGTCCAATAAACTCTTTAAAACCCCCCAAGGTTTGAGACCTAATCCGAGTTCGCAGAAGGTATCGTGCCGAGTACCTTACCTGGTTTGCCACTACTGCGTCTTGGGGATCATCTGGTTCTGCTGCTGCCAACAACGCTTGCAGTGATAACAACACTGTTCTTAGAGTCATTGCTGCTGCCCTAAAATTAAAAATTTGAAAATTACTTGACCAAATCCCATAGCTGTACTCACCTTTGCTGCTGTACTAGGATCACAGAAGAGAGAAGAGTACACATACAGAATCACAATTTTAAACTGCTACAGCTTACAGGTATTAGAATACCATTTTATATAGAGAGAAATATTTAAATAGGGGTTTAAATGTGGACTTTTGTATTAACAATGCTTTCTCAAGCTGCTGGAAAATACAGTCCTTGACCTACACCTGTGACTGTGACCACCTCACAGAATTAATTTAATCTGGGAAAAAAAAAAGGAAAAAAAAAAAAAAGACAATTTGAAGTTTGCATCGTCCTTCCTTACTACCAGTAACAGCACCTTGAGTAAGGTCTAGGTACTGAACTGGTAGCCCATATGTGCTCCCTCTGCTGGCATTCTTCATAGTAAAATAGAACATATAGGTATAGTGGTCTAAATTTTAAATACTTGTAACAGAGAAGGAATTTTATGCATTAGATACATTTTACATTGCATCAGCTTTATTGCGACACTTTTCAATAAAATTTCATTCCTATAGTGAATTACTACTGTAGTAATAAGAGGGTTTGGCTATTACAGAACGAGCAACTGAAAATAATTGTCTCAGCTTCCTCTCATTTTAACCTACACATGATTGTCAGAAGCAGGAAAACATTCTGTAGTCATGATGGTGCTGTAAAGTCACTCTTTGGTCTCTGTGAAAGAATCCTGCTGAAGGCAGCGTAGTTCTAGAGTCACAGCTTCTGAAGTTCTAAGTTCTCATCATTTATCTTGCTTGATCTCCAAGTGTATTTGGAATAAGAGACTTCAGTAATTTAGTACAGGAAAAGCAAGTATATCAATAAACAGACAAGTAGAAATACAAAATTGTTACACGCTGTAAATCTGGAAGATTAATTATTTTTATCATGAATACCATCTCTGATCTGCCTTTTCAGCTGGCATGCACTGGAAACCAAGTATTCCAGAGAATCTGTGAAAGTTAGTAGTTGAGCTGATTTGAAGAGTTAAGGAGACTCTTTAATTGTTGTGGTGAAGGCAAAGACACGTGTTCAATACACAGAACTGCTTACTCTGATGAAGTACTTATAGGAAGGTAAGTGGGGAAAATGTGACAGATTAGAGCAAAATGGTCATGGCACACGAAATGCCAGAAGAATGTTGCAAAGCACAGGCATCTAAATCCTTACAGAAAACTGTTCTCCATTTTCAATCGATAAAAAATAGTTTCTTCTTCTCAAAAGACTAAAAGTAAATGCAAAGTCAGGTAAGAGCAGGTGGGGAAGAGTTTGACCTGATGCTCCAGATAGGAAGGAAATAGCTTGCCAGTCTATTTCCAGGCTCAGAGGTCAGAAATGTATATATTTTCCCGTACCAAGGCACTGTTCTGAGGTGCTCCAGCAGAGTATACCAATGACCAGAGAACAGGTGCTGGCAAAATGTCAGAGGTGCATTTGCGACACCAGAATAATATTCCTAGATGTTTGTATTTACAGCTTTCCTGCTATGCCACTAACCATTCCAATACGGCATTCTTCCCTAATTGTTTCTAATTCTAGAAGATTTTTCCTAGAAACTTGCCTTTTTTTTTTTTAGCTTGATAATCCTCACTGAGTTTTCACAGTGCAGCGTTCCACATCAAAACACAAGTGAGAAACATCCCAAGTGAGAGATTTTAATTAGCACATAGTCTCATTCCAACTGCCACATCAGCTTGAAGTCCCCTCAAGCTGAACTTTGCAGACTTAAAAAAAACCAAACAACTTCATGCTTTTAGATCTTTATTCTGATAAATCACAAAACCTCCACAAAACACAGTTCTCCTATGCCTTAGTAACTACATATTTCCCCCACACACACAGAATTTCCGATTCTCTTCCAGTTGAATTTAAGTATTCCAGGTTCCAAGTTGAATGCTACTTGCAAGCCAAAGAATGCTTCTTTAAATTACAAACAAAGTTGGGGATTAACTAGTAAGATTATATTTAATCAGATAAAGAACGCCTAATTACTGAAACATATCCCCAGTTGCATGATGAGAGTCTAACTAACAAAGCTACTCAAGAGCACAAAGCATCTTGGCTTTTCCACAGCTAAATCATGCAAAAAAAACTCAGTGAAAGAACATAGAAATTTTTTTGCTTTACATACATGTGTTATTTTACTCATCATTTCCTGCTTTTGTTATCTCTACCGCTTTACTCTGTCTTGAAATTCATCTATTTGATGTACACATCGATGACGTAAATCACAGTGCTATCTGCTAGGATTAAATAACTGTAATGCAACATGTTTACTATTCCAGCATTTGGGTGTCACAGAATGACAAATCTTTCAGGCCTTACTGCGCTTGAATGGATTTAACCATTTTTATACCAGGAATTTCAGGAACTACCACATCCACCACACAGGCTATAAAACCTGAAGTCTTTTCTTCCCCAATTAAGTAGTTTTACTACATCATTTAGTGTCATTTTAAAGACAGTCTCAACATGAAATATCTGTCAGCTGTAATTGATACTGTCGTTACTTTCTCCAAATAAAAGCTGTTCTGAACTTTCCTTTAGAGACATCCTTCTGCTTTAGAGACATCTGAAAATACAGCTGTTATTTACAGCAGAGAAGACGACATGAAAGGGGTTGCCACCACTTGTGCAACTTTTACATGCAATTTACTTCCATTTACACTGTACCTTCTAGGAGTGCAAAAATATACCCTGGGGAGCAGGGGGCATTACTAAGGACCCAAGGTGCCCTGGACGAACACAAGTCTGTGCTGGCTCCAGCCATCTCTAGCTTTCAAGACTGCCAGGCCCTTTCAGTCCCTGGTTGTCTGTTATGTTTACACATTTTCATATAAAGCTACTGGGACTTGAACTTCTGTTCTGACATTCCAATTTCCAAATGAGTAATAAAAATAAATACCTCACCCATTTGGATATACAGATGGCTATATGCTCAGAGAACTCAAACTAAAATAACAAGCTTATAGACAAGACTAGTTTAGCTACGTATGCAAAAAGGTTTAAAAATGTAGTTTACAACTTATTTTCATGTCTCAAAACAGCTTTCACATCTCATGGATAATGAGACAAAGTCTTCATTGGACACAAATTTTTAAAGTATCCCTATATCATGGAAGAAAAATCTGTTACAGCCTCAGCTGCTGTTTGCATTAAAAACAGGAAATTAAAGCTTGTGATTAATGGAAAAGAAAATCCAACATATTTCATGTAACTATTGTATACTCACATAACATTTTCTACCTTTAGGACACCAATTAGCTTTCCTGATCAAAGAGAATAGAAGTGTCTTGTTATTTTCTGTGCAGCTTAGTCTTAATGTTTTCAGACATAAATTAAGATTCCCAGAAGAAACTGGAAGGACAGCTAAAAATAGATTCTTATTTCCCAAGTACCTTAAAAAGCTTTTCTTCCTTCCCATTGCCTTCTTTTGGGAGAAGGAAGCGAACGGCGATGACTGCCCAGAACTACATTTACAGACACTAGAGTAAGGCCAGATCTGCTCCTCACGAATGAAGAGCAAAAACAATTCTCACCACCAGTTCTGGAGGAAAATCTGTGCTGACAGTGGCACAAACCTAAAAAAGCCAACACAGACACACTCTACACACTGTCCCACAAGCTAGATAAGAATGTGCTGGGGAAAAAAAAACCCCAAACTTAAAGAAACATCTCTTTCTGCATTTTCCAGGGCTCTTCAAGGGTTTATTTTTCCAGAATAGAATCCTGAAAAAAGACTTCCAACTCTTAAATTTGAAGTTTATCTCTAGGGGTGGATTTATGCTCAACATCTCACACTTCTCAAGCAATTTCTCTTGGTAACTCAAGCTAGCTGCTTGGGTTGTAGAGTTTTTTTTCCTCGCCTACTTGCCAAAAGCAAGGTTTTGAATCACTCTTGACAGACTTCTGTCTAATCTGTTCTTAACTGGAGCCTCACAAGTTTCTTGGGAAAAAAAAATAAACTATTTCAGTGCTTCGCCATGCTTGATATTCTGCATGCTAAAATGGCTTTCCAGTCTTACACTGTAGGTCATATTGCTTAGACCATCATTCTTGCTACTTCACTCTGGATTTTTCCTATGTTCCCATCTTCCCTGGAATACAATGCTCAAAGTGGGTACACTACTCCAACAGAAGTCCAACCAATTATAAATAAAAAGGAGGCAGCTTATATTGTGAGATTTACAAGTAAAACTTTTCATATCCCGGCACTGTATTCACCTTTGGGTCACACTGCCCTTGTCCCATGACACTACTGGGTCCTGTCTTCTTAACTTTACAACAACCCTGGACTCCCACTGTAGCAAGTCTGGCATCTACAAAACAGGAGGAAAGGCCAGTAACATCTGCCAGTGAGCTGGAGAGAGCTCTCCGCAGGGAAGCACTGTCCCCCTGAGAACTTCAAACAAAAAGCCTCCCCTCTGGACATCCTAACCAAAACCCAGGCTTTCTATTGCAACTGCATTTGTTAAACAGCAAGGGAAAGCTGGCATGAATCGTACCAAAGAAAGCTGATATATGTTTTATTCACTTACATGATTCCCCCCCCCCAGTAATACCTTGGGGCATTTCCATTAAAAAAAGAGCACCCCTAGTTTGGGTGAATATAGTGACAACATAAAAAAGCAGGGCAAGCCAGCTGTGCCCAGCATGCCTCAGGCAAGAAATCTCTTACCTTGCGATGAGCTGAAAGAATCCTAAAAGGATTATGAAACACTGCCAGTTTTTCTTCTTAATTTTCAAAGGCTAAGTAATTTTCCATTTAGGAAGTTTTTACTTATGTTCTGTACATTTCTCTCTGGAAACAATCTCTCAAGTTACTCAGAGGTAACCCAGCAGAACAGCAGGAGCAGCTGCAGCCAGCAGATTGCTGCTCCACTCTCAAGCAAACACCTCTACTGGGAATAATTCTTTATATATATAATTTAGGGGTTTTTAAAATAATATGCAATATTTTTTCCATTTGTGAAATAACTAAGCTTGTTAATCTGAGGAAAAAAAAAAGGCACTGGGAACTTGTACCAATGCCTTGCAGAATCTGGACAGAGGGAAGAAAATGAATAAGGCCTTTGAGTGGAAGCCTGTAGTATAGTCACTGTTTACAGGAGAAATACAAGACTGGGCACCCGTTAGGGAAAGGAAAAAAAAAAGATAATAGAATAGCTTTAACATAGTGCAGGGGGGGGGGAAGACAGCCTGTTTGCTAAAGAGTTCCCTCAGAACAATGTTCGTGTTCTCTACATTTTTCTCAAAGATTTAAAGAGTTCAGTGCTCCTCAAACACGCTGAACAAAACCCAGCAGTTTTAGATGCCCAAGAAGATGATTACTATGAGACAGCTGTTGCTTATAATTGCAGAAATCATTATTATTATAAGACACAATACATCTCAGCTAAAACTGAAGCATGAATCCTCCAGTATAGACACTATGGAAAAAAATGTATTTACTATTCATTTTTGTTTCAACTGTCAAAACCACAACAGTCAAAGAGTTTTTTGTAGCCGTACACAGTCATAACACATTCACTTGATAATCACTGCTCAAGAGATTTAGGCAGAATTTGTGCAGCTTTCAAGTAATTTAGTTCTCAGGTTTCAATGAACCGTATTAAGATACATTTTATATATAAGAATGTAATTTTGAGCCAGGATATTCACCTGGAAGATAAATACATGCTACTGTAAATTAAAGTACGTGACAAAAGTCATAGCAAACCAGAATAAACAGTACTACTCCTACAAAATCATATCCCTATTTTAATTCTACCAGCAAACAGTAGCAGTTTTGCAAACAAACTGGCGTAACAGGTATTTACAAATTTAAACATGGTGAAAATCCACAGCTGCAAAGAATTGCAGCATCAAACACACGCTGTGGAGAAAGAATTTCATTAAACTCATTAAAAATCATTTAAAGACATTCCTTTGCAAACTGATTAAACCTCCTGCCAATATGCAGAACAATATCTCAACTATGCTCATTAGAATAGAAAATCAGTATCGTGGGATGGGTGAGTAGAGAAGAGATTTTAACTATACAAACACATTAAAATCTTTGTATTCAACATATATAAATCAGTATTTCATCAGTTTAACTCTTCAGGAACGCTACTAAGTCTCATAGAAGGCCCAAATTCTGTCCTTCAACTCCCACAGACCTCACTTGAAAAACACAGATACGCACTGGAATTTGAGACTCCCATGTAAACACAGCAACAAGAGCAGCATTATTCAGTTAAGAGCATTACAAGTCAATGAAGTGGCACTTCAGAAACAGAGCTTTTTACTAAAAGACTTTACAAGAGAGACTGTGGAACTAAATACATTTTCTAGAACACAGCCATTACATTTTCAGAACTGCATTTGTCCCATTTACCTTTGAATGCCTGGTGAAATCCATTGAACATTAAATTATCAAGGCTAGGGGGATGCTGCTTAGGGTTTTGTTTGTTTGCTTCCTAACGAAACTCTCATTTTATTCAAACCATTGTTCAACCTACACATGCAGAAAACTTAAATATGGTGATGTGGGCATTTCTGAGTTTGAGTAGCTAAACCAGCATATACTGAAGAACCATGAACAACTTCAACAGTATTTATTCATACGGCTTAGGAAGCTACTCCGGGAAAAAAAAAGGTTTATCTATCACAACACTGAAATCCTTCAAACAAAAAAGGATGGAGGTAGCCACAACAAAAAACCTCGGTAGACCGAGGTTTTGACAAGCACTTCAACAATGCTCAAGTGATTTTCATTTACCATTTTTATTCACCATTCTATGATTAAAAAACAAACTGAACTTGCAAAGAAAAGTTCTCACCACTAGAAAATAAAAGGATCACTACATTAAGTTTCATTTGAAAAGGAATTACAGTTTATAAGAAGCTTCCCCCTGTCACCACCAAGTTCTGTGAAATTCTTCCCTTAGTGCTTTCAAACGAAGGCAGTGTTTCAAAGGAAGAGTTTAACAGTACAGAAGTGGCATGATACTGGTGCTCCCTGGGCCAGCTGTTTTAAAGACACAGAAGGCAAGTTCTTGTTCCAATACTCCTGTTTCGTATTCATCTTGGTGAAGGAAGTTTTTAATGTTTTTTTCTTTTTTGTCAGGCAGAACTAAGACACAGATTAAGCTATCTGTGCAAGACCTGACTTTTAGAGATTATAAGAACTCAAGTCACATCTCCTCTCCTCTTCTTCCTTCACAAATCTCAATAGTTTTGAGTAAAAAAGGCACTCTCCACAATTTGTTTTGCCAAAAACTCCAAAGAACCCAAACCCAACCAACCAGAAATCCAAAAGAAGTCCCAACACACAAACCAATCAGCCAATCTCACGCCCATTCACTAATCTGATGTAGAGTACATTCTCTCAGGAAACTGTACTTGCATAGGTAGAGTGTGGTCATTCTTTAGTATAATTGTAGGGTAGTATGAATACCTAGGTGCAGAGATGAAAGTGCACTGGCTTTACCAGTGGAAAAATTATACCATGTTCCATAGCATGTATGTTGAAAGATTCTACTTCCTGAAAGAACATCAAGCGCTCTGAGACTGTAAAAAAAAATACGGGGTTCCAGAAATGCAAAAGACAACAGCTTATGATTATGATGATTTCATTTTTGTAATTTACACTAAATTACAGGATTTGCACAATCTTCTCACTCTAACAGATGAATACACTGGATGTGTCACCTGCAAGACTTCAAGCATTCTGCTCTAGAGTTTCTCTTTAAAAGACAACTGATGTCTGCCTGGCCAATAGCAATCTTGAGGAAGCTGATGAATTTACAAGCATTTGAAGCTTGTATGGATTAGATATTGGTACTATCTGCTAGGGAATTACAGTCCTTTTAGGGCAGACACAAAGGGAAACAACAAAGATGAATTCCATTCCAGTCAGGTATCACATCTATTATACAATTAGTGCATACAATCATCAAACCACATGAAATGTATCCCTTGGGAAAACGAATGAACAATGAGCTCAGCTGTTACACTTTAGACACTCAGAAGTCTGCTCCACAGATTTTGGCTATTAAAACTTAACATTAAGCAAAAGTCAGCAACTGACCAGCAACTAAAAGGCAAATGGTTTAAAGAGGTGTAAATCATACTACCAGTGATAACTGAGAGACAGAATCAGTACAGTCAGTCTCTTCTTCCCCCTTTCCTACTGCTGACCTGTTACCTTTATACTCCCAGGCTCACTTCATACATTGTTTTAGCTCTATCAGAACTAATTTTTGATTTGGAAGCCGAAGTCAAGAATCAGAATGAAAATAAGCACTTGGTTTTTTTCTGCTTACACCTCAGGAGGCTGAAAGCACAAAATTCAGGAGGCAATAGGTAGCATTTGTTAATGGAAAAGAACTAAAAAAACCCCAAAACAAACAAAACCCCAAACAAACAAACCCAAAGAAGGTCCTACAAAAACACCCAAGACCATCAACAACAATTAAATGTTCACCCTAACCCTACCGTAAATCACTGCTTGAAAAGCTGTCTATGCACATAATATTTACTTACTACTTTTCTAAGTTAGGACCCAATCATTTCATTTGCATCTTTTCAACTGGAAATACTATACTGAAATGTTGTGAGCTTTAGGCACATCTCAAATTACAAATGCCAAGTGAAACGTGACATGGGCTGTTGCCTCCTATCCAGGACACGGGTATATTTGATTTTGCACATTTAAATCTGCATAGAATCTTACCATTGATCCTTCAGGATATCCAAACAAATGGCCCCAGTGACTGAGCTAATATTAGGATGCCAGATTTTGGTGATAAACCGCACCTAGAAGACAGTTTTTAAAACCAAAAATGGTTATTAAATGCAGCATATTAAGTAAACATTTTAAATACACCATCTCTAATATTGTGAAGAAATGCTAATGTAGGAAATCTCAAGCTAACAAAATAGAAATAAGATGGGATACCACTAGAAAGTGCACTTTTAATAAAGGGAAGTCCCTGAACTCTTAACAAAGGCATTGGGTCTTAATGTTCAGCTAAATTGTTGGTAGCTACAGAAGTATTATAAAAATGTCCTTGGTGGATTACTAGTACTTCTACAACCATCCAGTCTCATTACCTATATGCAGAAAGCTCTTCAACAGACAAAAACCTAACTAGATTACAATTATTTTTCTTTTCTGTTGAAAGGATCTAGTCCCAGCATTCATTCATTGACCACATCTATATTTTTACACTAAAATAGTTTCTTCATGCTTTGTGAGCATGAACACAATCAGTCTGGGCTTGTTTGGTTTGTTGGTTTGGGTTGGGTTTTTTTTTTTTTTGCTTGTTTTGTTTTTAGACAGTAAGAAAGTTAAAAACAGTATTTTCTTTTGGAACTCTCAAAACCCAAAGCTGTCCTCTGAAAGGAATATATACATGCCTTTACAAATGTCACCTTCATTTTCTTCAAACCCCTTATTTCAGGTTGCACCTTAACTGCCTTCTAGTGACTTCCAGATAGTTTATTTGGTGTAGCAAGTATGGCTGTTCCTCTCTGCTCCTCATCTCTACCTCTTCACCCCAAATTCCTTACAAACATTTTCCATATAGCACAGATCTTTCAACTTTTGTCCCTGATTTGCATGCAAATCAGCACAGAGAACATATTACTTGCCAGGCACTACAGCAGAAGACTGTATACATACAGAGCTATAATAAAATGAGTGCAATCACGGTGTATAAATAGACAAGACCATAATAGTTCTGCTTTCCAGGACAGAAAAATAAGAGATCATGTCAGCTGAGCCACTTACTAACTAGCTCAACTCTCTAAATCACTTTGAAAATGTAAAAAGCCATGCAAATACTAGGTAATTTCTCACAGTGAATGACAGCTAACAATGCCTGTCAAAGCACATACTGAACCAGATAAAGAAACCTTTCAGTTGGAAGGCAGGGCTAGACACGAGCAAAATGGCCCCCAATTCAAGACTACAGACTCCAGAATAAGCAGTACTCTGGTGCAGTGCACTGAGCTTCCAACAGCTGTCTATACGCTTTGGAAATGGAAACCACCAAGCCCTAAAGCAGCAATTAAACCACGGTCCATAGACCCATCTTTCAGTGTCGCTGACCCGTTCCAGCTCTCCTTATTTCAGCTCCCGCCAGAACACATGCAGATGCAAGAACTGAAACCAACAGACATTTCATTAAGATTTTGTGTCTTTCACCCCAGCCTCAAGGAAGTCAAAGGGCAAGAGACAAGGAGCTGTGATCTACCGGCACATCTTCCCTCCTCCTCCTCCTTCCCAGTTTCCTTCCCAGCATTACATACCATGGTGAAAATAATCAGGATCTAGGACACATTCTTGGCTCAAAGACATCTTTCAGACAAACAGAAAACCAATCAAGAAGCTGAGTTAGACAACTCAGGAGCCTGCTGATGCATCAGAAGCCACTGAAGAAGGGACTAAATGGGGGCACAGGAATTTACAGTTGTAGCTGCACATGGCTGGGGAGAACACTATTCAGATTGATCCATTTAGGAGGGAAGTGGAATCACAAATGTAAAGTGCTAGAAAGAAACAGTAAAGTTGAAAGAGAAGTTGTAAGAAACGTATGTGACTATCACAGCCATTTCTCTTGCCTCTCATTCACGTGCATGTTTTATGAATTCCTTCAGCAGAGCTGCAGTAAGACCATTATAATTCTCTGTTGGTTCTTCAAGTCACACAATTGTACACCTCATTATTTCATTATTACTAGACCCAAGACTACCAAGTAAAACTTCTGGAGCCAAAGAAATTAGAATCAATAATTATCTATTACAGCATTTCTTCAACAGTGCTGAAAGGAAGAGAACACAGCCATAGTCTCTGCACCAAATAAACTATCTGGAAACCGTATTTATCTTGCCAAAAAGAAATTATGTGAGAGTCAATAAGGCATAAGCTCCTTTTTGCCAGTTTGTAGTTTAAGGAATAATCACTGCATTTCTGAATGGATACAGCTACACATCCTGCATTATTTCTACCTAAAGATGACGGCTACAATGCCCATCTAGAGAAGAATAAGAAAATGGAAGATGGGTACTACAAAGAAACTACACACACAAGCAAATAAATATGAATACTCAAAAATAACTTGTTAGCCAAATTATTTTATCAAAAAAAGTGTTTACAGTACCTTAGGAGGATTAAATGGATATGTTTCTGGAATTTTTATCTCTAGTTGATACCTTCCACCTTCAAAAGATTAAGAATATGTTAGAAATTAAAACAAAAGAACATTACTCTAGCTTAGTCTTTCATGACAATAAAGCTTATGTTTCTGGATTGACAGGTTTTTAAGTAATTCAGATTTACTCAGAGGTATTAGCTAGAAGATACTTCGAAATTTTATGTATTTTATAAATAAAAGCATAAAAAGTCAATCTAAATGCAAATAAGAATTGCAATTTCTTAGGTATGTTTAATGTGCACATTCTTCAATGGTTTCTGGTTTCCAATGCTGTTATTTCCATGCTCTATTGTAGTAAAATATCAAAAAGTGAAACAAATACTCCCCAAACAGATGAAAAAACACGCAACAGGAATGTTAAGGCTGAATATGAGATATTCCGCTATTCTGACTCTTTTCTGATACCTCATGCCAGTAAGTTTTCTTCAAATGACACAATCGAAATTAACTGTTTTATTTTAAACTTCCTGCAACTGAGTAACATTCAACAAAGTATTTTAAGATAGTTTGCAGGAAGACGGCATGCAGTAAAGGACAGTATGAGCTTGGTGGACAGAATCACCTTCTACTTTCCCAAGCATTTCTCTTTTTTCCTCCCTGCTACAATATGATTACCCATGTCTATTTCAATTATAGTTTTGCTAACATTCAAGTTTATTATCAACACTTTTGTCTTCTGGAGCGATCTCAAACTATCTCTGCCTGCCCACTGAATATCATGTGCCGGGCAGCAGTTTAATGACAAAAAGAACAGAGTATAACAAAACATATACACAAATTTAGACATTTAGTTTTTATAGAAACTGAAAGCATTTCTCTTCACTTGCAATTTTTTTCCACATTCTGCATCTGTTCTTTCAAAAAGCAGCGTTTTTTCCCTCCCTCAATATACGTTATTACCATTTATAAATTTCCTTGAATTAAAGTTGAAGTATCTGCAATCTATTTCCTTTGGGATTTCATGAGTGATTTACTCAGTTGCAAATCCCTCTACACAAAACCAGTCCTCAAGTAGTCTGGATACAGGCAGCAAGATTCACGTGCAGGGAGAAAAGCTCAAAGGAATACTCTAAACGGCTATATAGTCTGTGCCACCTTTTTATCTGTGCCAAAATGCATGTTAGCAGCTACTAATGCCTCTCTGTTAACATGTAATTCAGTCTCATACACCACACCTGAAACTGGTTAATATCATTCTGGTATTTTACACTATTTTCCACAGCTGTTTTTTCTCAGTACTACAGCAAATTGAGTTTTAAGAAAAATACAACAGAAGAAAGGCAAATAAATCCAAAATTGTAATAGTTAATGTTTAAGTTGATCACTTGTCTGCTTACAGGGCAACACAGGCAAAATATTTTTGAAGACATGTACATCAACAACTTAAGTTTGCTTTTGCCTGAATTGAACTGTAATTCAGCAGCAATTTTCCCCAAGAAACAGAAAAATTACACAGTTCCTGGACTGCAAAACTTCATGAGTCCCTGTAGGATTTTACTGTCACACCATTTTGTAAGGTAACATAAAACTCATCCTTAGGTGTTGCCATTTCTGCTTACCATTAAAACTTGCCTTTAAAAAGCAGACTATTATAGCCGTCTGCATAACAGGCTATTCAGCCCCCATTTTTTTCCCCACCTGGAATGTACAAGTCCAAAAGATTTTAAAACTGCAGGGACTAATGAGTTGGTAATATTATTTATACAGTATTGCTGCCATGTAGGGAGGTTTACAGTTTAAAGTACAGGCTTGAAGACTTAAACTGAACAAATCTGGATATTAATTTCAGTAATATAACATTTAAAATGCAAGCGACTAACACAATAACTTCTATATGCCAATATTTCTGTGGAATTATTTAAAAGGAGTATACATATGTATGGCTTTTTCACAGCTATTTAATACTCAAGATTGAATTACACAGTGATAGGTACTACTGGAGTATATGTCTCATGACAGAGTTAGAGCAAGTCCTAACTATTTTCCTTGAAAACATACTCTCTTATAAGTTTTGCAGTTGCTGTCTCTCACATGCAAACTTGGCTTGAAATTAATACCAGTTACATAGGGTTAAAAAACAAACAAAAAACCCCAAACCACCTATCCATTGAAAAGCTCCTGATTCAAGTAAAACCAGCAGCTGTTGGTCTAGACTTTGAAAGGTCCTCTGTCCAAGTAGACATGTTTTAACATGGGATACAAACAAGTTTCAATTGGAAGTTGTGTCTCACAGTATTGGGATAATTGATCAGTAAGAGTTGAAGCTACCAAGAGAAAAATAAAAGCTGTAAACTTTGTCAGCAATAGACGGTATTCTTCCACTCAGTCATACTTAAACCAACGTCCCAACATCACCTACAGAAAAATTTTGCAGTAGCAGTTTGTTTTCAGATACCTCACCAACCGTGGTGAACAATAAATATTACTGCTCTTTCACTTCACAGTGGTTCTAGAATTCCCTCCTGTATCATGGAATGGTCTGGCCTGAATTACTGCATTAATTAGCTTTTCTTCATAAAGCACATCTTCCTGTGTCATTGTTCAGACTGTAGATGAGAGGAGATCAGTCAGTAGTCACGCAGCATGAACTACTGCATTAGTCATAAAAGGTAAACTACACACACCAAGCCCTTCATACTTACATAAGGGAATAAATGCATAAAACTATACTACAGAAACATTACACTTACAAAGTAAATCACTCAAGTGTCAGGAAATACCAGAAATTGAGCTGCCAGTTACTTTCCTTTTGCTCCTTGGTGCATATGCCTTCTAGATTAAAGTAAGCATATGAGCAACGTATTTTTCCACGAGACCCCTGCCATAATCAAAATAAGTAATAGTTTTAGGCCCTCAAAAGGAATATTTACTATATTCTCATTAAATGTACTCATATGTATATAAGTATGCAAGTATGCATATCATTAAATGTACTCATATATTTAAGTACGCATGCATGCATTTCACATCAACAAATTCCACACTAAACACATACTGCTGATTTTCAGTAGCAGGATATGCTGAACATGTGAATACACAGTGCTCAGCTTTTGAAATTTTGGTCTAGCTGAATTATCCAGCATCACACAAAACACAGTTCAGCAGACAAGCATTCAAATCTTTTTCTACCCTCTTCGTGAACTGCTGTACAGTTTTTATACTTTTGTGACACATGAATACATCTTTCATTTCAAATAACTCTTAATACCTTCTACAAAAAAGGTCAATTTTATAAGCCAAGGTAATGCTGTACCGGAGGGAAAAAACCAAACAAAAAAAATAGCAAGCCATGACAAACTGACTCGCCTGAGGAGGATTAATTCTGTTTGAGTGGAAAAAAACCCCACGAACACAAAGTAACAACACCAAAAGCCCCCAAAACATGTTCCTCCCATCATTCAGATGCTTCCTGGTATCCAATGATTTAATTTTGTAACATGTTAACATTTTTATATAGGATTTGGTTTTACAAGACCACCTATATTTGCAAAAGAACTAGAGAATTATCCACTTCCAAATAGGTCACCAGCACAGCTATGTATTTTAGCTCCACAGCACAGTTCTCCTTTTAAATTGAAGGCACACGTTATACCCAGAAGAAACTGTCTTCTTTCCAGACATTATCTTCTGACAACTAGTGGCTGATGAGGGAGGGGCCACTGTTTGCCAGAGAGCACAGGAACTCTGGGAGTCAAGTTCTGAAAGAAAGCATCCTTATCATTACAGACGCTTCTATCCTAACTCCCTCCCTTCCAAACTCATTCCCTTCCTCTCAGCTTCGTTAGACACCTTCTACCCCTGCCCAATACTCTCCCAATATCAATCTCTTTTAAGCTGCCTCCTCAACCTTTATCTGGACAGGGCAGATCATTGGGGACACTCTCTCCCCGCTCTCAAGTCCAATGCTGCTGCACCAGCAGCTCCTAGCCCAGAAAAGCCATAACAAGGGATGTCCTCCATCGTGCAGGCATGACCACCAGGGTGTCAGCAGTAGCCACTAATGCTTTTGAGCGTGTATACATCTGTACCTACACGGCAATTTTCAGCCATTTCCCTCCCCTTGATGAGAATTTATTTTTCAAAATCATGATAAAAGGCATTTGTCTGGTCTCTGGACAGTATCCAACTCTCAGCTCCGAGGCATGGAGCAACCAAAAACTTGGAAAACTGTTTTAATTTTGAACAAAATTTCTTTGCCTGTAACATTCCTTGGGACTTTTTTTTTTTACTGCAAGTTCAAATTCAAATCAAAGTAGATACCTGGTATGAAAAATTTGAATAACACACCATTAAAATGTAACCATAAATAAATAAATAAAAATTTAAAGCAAAAATCATCAAGGAACTCTAATAGCAAGTGTTTCTGCCAGCTCCATATAGATTAGACACAAACAGAAAGTTTACAAGTACCAGCACTCCTGACTAATTTGGTATTTCTGATGAAGTATGATGGATTAGCTTCTGTTAAAACTTCCATTCGTAGAGTTATCTTGCTTTTTCCAGACTGAAATGATGTACAATTACTGACAGCAGCTTTAATAAACAAGAAAGTCAATAAGGCATAATTTTTGAAGAGAGCTATAGACATGAAACTCTACTACAGAGTCCTCCACTCCAGTATAAATTAAGTACTGGGACCCACAGATGCCTGAGATTAATTCCAAATTAAATTTGCAATGTCATCTCTCCTCCAGACAGAAAAATGAAACATGTTTTTCAATGACCACATTAGATCACAGAAATACATGTACAATTACATTAGAATCTGAGGCTCGGTGTCCTGATGCTTCATGGCTAAGGAGCTTAAACTGTCAAGACAGTAAACAAACAACTAAAGTCAGAATTAAACCAACTACACTGCATTCTACTTATACCTTATCTTAAACCTTTGATATGGGATAGTCTACCCTAGTATAGAATAGTTTGTCTTCAGGCAACACAGAAGTTGAATTGAAATATTTCTCAGGGTTGACTTTTTTTTTTTTTTTTAATCAGACTATTTTAAAACATGTAGCTCGACATTTTTATGCTGTAAATTAATTTTACAAACAAAGCATCTCAAGGCACATGATTTGAAGAGTACAATGATTGCATACACAAAAACATTACTTGCCTTCATACGGTGTGTCCGGAGGTCCTGCTATTTCTCCTCTTAATTCTGTAAAATTTTCATCTACAAGATCTACTTTAATTTGATTTTTGCTCGTCTTAAAAATAAACAGAGAAACAAAGAATCATAAGTAAGCATTTGACATACAGATTTCCCCCAAAATATGGTATTTAAAATTTTTAGAACAGTAGTTAAAAAAATAAAATTAAAAATATAGTAACCTAAAGTAATAACCTAAAATAGCCATCTTCCAGCCGGAATTTTACTTCATTAGAAATAGTCTGTTTGTAAAACATTAGACATTTCAATACTATTTATATTATCCTTAAAATAAGCAAAACAAACCATTAATACAATATCTAAAGTTTTTTTTTTTACGTTGATTACATTTCTAAAAGATCATGATCTTTCAAGTCAGCTATTAATTCTCTAGATCTTAAACTATAAAATTAAATTGAACGAGTTACACATAGGGCTTGCGGGTTTTTTGTTTGTTTAGAGCAACTGAATTAATAACAGATGATTGTCGCTTTCAGTGGAATACAGAAAGACTCCCCCAAATGGAATGCTCACTATTTTTAAACAATATGATGATCTACCCAGAATACTGTAGTCTTGCTTAAGATCATGTCTATCTTTAATATTTAGATGCAAGGTACAATTTATTTATACACTTGAATTTTATTGTCACCTCCTCAACATTTTCGCGCCCCCTTATCAACTTGCCTACAAAATAAAAACACTGTATTTTGATACTGGAAAAAAACATATGTTTTCCAGAAACAGATTCTCAGTAGTGTTTAGCCAGAGCTACTTATTCCATTGAACTTGCTTCCCAAGTCCAGAGAGCAGTATTAGAGAAATTCACACAAATCTTTCAGCCAGTAACTGTCTTTGGGGGACGCAAAGCAGAATCTCCTTTCACAAAGGTATACCAAGAAGTTTTTTGAGGTAACTACATGTTTGTCCGTTTTGCTACTTCTGTGTACCAAGCTGACTGACTGCAATACAGATTACCCAAATCCTACGTGATTTTTTTCAAGTACTCACATCATCTTCCCAGATCTTTAAAAATTGTTCTGACTAGTTCTAAGCTAAAAAACCGAGTGAAGCTGCGCTTCTCTTCTCCCTCCAAGCAAACCTGGTTGCTGACAGCTATGAGAGAAGAGTTAAGTCAGATCAAGCTGATGGTTGTCATAAACTGGTTCTTGGATGGAACAAAAAGCAATGTGAACTGTTAAGGGTGCAGAATTCAATCAACAGCTGAGAGATTACATCTACTTCCTTACTGTAAATGTTCTATAGATTCAGCCCCCCCAACCAAAGAGGATGCTCTTCTGACCAAAGTTGCGCACAAATAAAGAAAAAAGAACGTACAAGTTTCACCAGGTAGAAAACCTTAATTAAAAGTTTCACTAAATTAGCATAATGGTGCTTTGGGAGTTATTTTACATCTACAGTCACATTTTGCCTTTAAACTTGGTAAAAAGCCTTCAACCCACACAAACGAGCCAACACCTGCAACTGCATAGTTGAGGCCAAGTACCGCACTTTTAAAAAGCAAAGATTCAACTACGCTACAAATTAAGAACACACCAGGCACATCCCAAATCAAAAGCCAGTTCAATACCAAATATAATAGCTCTGTTTTACTAATTTGTATCTACAAGCTACTTTTTTAAGCTCAGACAAAGCAAGATTTGACGGTGATCTAAGACAACAGAGAAAGGAAGTTATTAATAGAATGGATGAAATGATGTTTTTAAACGCAATTTTGATTTATTTTCTTTTCTGCTACTGTTCACATAAGCTGCCTGTCAGAAAGCAAGCGTAACAATCTTTTATCCAAGATTTGCTTCCATAATACTGAACAGCAGGACAGACTGCCCCAGTGAGACAGCCCTGCTCAACCAGGCACTGTAAGAAACTCCCTCCCTGAATCCAAACTCAGTCTTAGGCAACACATTCCTCTTGCAAGCTTTCCAACCCCCCTTTTAAATGTTTTGCTCTCACTGTTCCAACTGGCAGCTCATTCCACAACGTCACAATTGTTAAAAGCTTTCTAAACTACAGTTTAGGTGAAGTTATAATCTATTTATGCCCACTTGTGACAGCACTGTTTCCCAGCTTCAACAAGTTTAACTGTATCTCTAGTATTTATTCCCCTCACAAAATATATGGAATTTATACTGATTTCCCTTTTTGGCCTTAATTTTGCTCTAAAAAAAGATGAAATCTGAATCTCACCACACTGCTTAAAAAAATTAAATAAATAAATTCTCCACTCCACCTCCCACAATCACCTTGCTAGCCCTGTGTAAAAGAATTTAGATGAAGTCTCAGAATCAGTGCCATGAACACTCTGTAGCACTCACTGAAAATGCATGACAACCAGCATAATCCAAGATCTAATTTGCCTTCTTCCATGGCAGTGTGACACCAGGCTCAGATAAAGTGATACAGACCCAGGAAGGCTTCCGATGGAAGTTTCCATCCTCTGCAGTGACTGCGCTGTGCTTTCACAAGAGGTACTGCCCCTCTGCATTACCTCTTAGCTCACAAAGCAGCACCTTGGTTTAAATAACCAACACAGTTAATGAATCATAAAAACTACCTACTCAGGTAATGGAGCCATTCTAAAGTCTATTCAGGTCCTCCTGCTCGCCTGTCAACTTCACCTGGTAAGCTCCAAGCTGACAGCAGCAGCTCTTGTTCTTTGCAAGCAGACCCATAACTTCCCATCTTGAGGACTGAAGCAATAGGAAAAGGGATGAATTTCAATTAAAAATCTGTGGTTAACCATGCTGCAGCTTGCTTAATATTCTACTTAGCATTTCACTTTTCTTCATTGCCCTGCATACTGCTGTAGCAGCCTGGATCTTCAACTTCATACTCAATTTCACCTAGTACCATACTAGCTGGTTTTCACAGCAAATTCTTCCCAATTCTGTAAGTTTGGTAAAGAACAAAACCAAAACCTCTACTGCTATGATCAGTTTCTTTCGAGAGTCAGTTCCCTCATTTGAGGTGACAGCTACTGGTGTGGTAATAAAAGCAACCTCCAAACCTTTACTTCCTTCATACAGAACCTTGAGGAAAAGTGGCAGGCTGTATGACACCATTTAAGTTGTAATGAGTAATCAGGTTCATACTTACATTCTACTATGCCCTCTATGTAACAAGAGCATTTTTTTACTTACATAGATGAAAAATCTTTTTCATGCTATTCTGATAGACTTTTCAAGGTGCAGCTCAGCTTGACCTTGCCAATTCTTGCTTTTTCCTTCATCCCTGGAGCAGTAACAAATACTTACTTAACTGTACTGAAGTGATTATTCATCCAATTAAATCTGGAGTGTTTTCCTACAATATTTCCCCTTAATGAGGATCACATAGGATAAAATTACTTAATTTTAGCAGCTCTAATAGAACAAATCCCTGGTCTCCACGGTAATCATCTGAGCTGCCTCTAAAATGTTACCAACAGTAGAGTTTTCCAAAAGCGCGCCTCTGACACCAATAATCTTAGCACAGAATTTATGAACCAACTCGAGATCTCATAACACAACCCGATTTTCCAGAAGCAGGTCTTCTACAAAGCCCTCATTACACTTCCATGCCAAGTCTAAAATAGCATCACCTCCTGTTGATTCAGTAACAATTTGGTGACTGAATCACTAGGCTAGCAGTTCCTGAGATATGAGCCATCCATCACTAGCAGCATTTATTTCCATAATCTCAAAGAAGTCAAATTCTGTAACAGTACAATTCCCACTAGCATTTCTCACCAACACGAAAACACTCCACTGACACCAAAATCCTTTCTAGAAACCTACAAGTCCAACACTACACCAGCAGAACCTCTCATCATCACACTTGAAAATTATTTTAATCAGGACTGACAAAAAAAAAAGAGAAAGGAGTGTTAATGCAACACATTACACAATGCATGATGCCATTCCCTCATCTGTTTTCTTCATATTCTACTCAGATTGTGCATAGCCTTTTTTTCCTTTTTAAATGCGTGCACTGCTTCACACCAGGGCTCTAATCAAAAGATTTATCATCTCTTAGACTATCCCAACTGCATTTATGCATTGTTATAGTCGTGCTTACCCAATTTTATTTTGCCTTGTGGAGATTAAAGCCAAGCATGGAGATTAAACTAAAAGAGTGAGGCAGAACAATTGGGGAAGACTCATATAAGGCACTTTCATCCATTACAAAAGCCTTATCTCTAAAAGAAACCCAAAGGAATCAGTCCTTCATGAACAGTCATTCTGTGTGCAACTCCTGAAGACTGGGCATTCAATCACATTTATCACAGTAGCTACTGCTCGATAATATTTTGACTTGTCTCTGTCTGCCTCCTCTTTAAAAAAAACCAACCATACCGTGTAATTCTGGATATCTGAGTATCTCCCTTGTATGGAACACACAATCCACTCCAGCGGAAACTTTGAAAAGTAAGTTCTGCCACTGTGAAGGCTTTTACCACACTCGTCTTCTCCACTTCTAATCCTTTTAAAGAACAGCTGTGGACATTGTAATATTACTCTCAGCAGACAACAAGCTCTTCTGGTCTTTTTATTCACCAGAGTCTACAAGCCTTAGCAAGGAGTCGCTCATTAGAGGGCCCTGCCTTCTTCCCACAGTTAATCCACCCTTCCTCCTGAGCCTCCCATGCCATCTCCTCCTCTATTCTCCAACTTGCCTTTAAAAACCTCTTTTATTTGTCTGTTATTCACGGCCTATTATCTTTTTTTTAGTAATCCATTACTTCCAGTCTTTGAAAAACCAAAGTTTTCCATCGTAAAAAATAAAAAGCAAAAAGAGAGCCAGGACAAAACTATAACACACTGACACCACAGGAGCACACTAAGACAAAAGCTGCACTGTTCTTTTGAACACTGCTTTCTCACATACAAAATACTATTTATTGTAAAAAAAAATTACATATACCAAGCTCAATCTTGAGATAAGCCTACTTCCTGAAGAATGAGGGTAGATGAAATTACTACCTTTTTTTAATAGAAACAGGAATTACAAGTGCATCAGAGTTTTTTATGCTTTCTATAAAGCCTCCAAATTCTGCAGTTGTTTTGATAAATAGGAAACAATAAAGTTAACATCCAGTAATCAGCATAAAAATGCCTATTATCAGAGCTGGCAATGTATGGATAGCTACTGGTACATTTAACTAAAAATGCAGGAATAAGTTGTTTCTGATTTTTTTGTTTTGTTAATTGCATGCCCAGCAACTTTTGACATCTTTGTTGAACTCACTTGAGTGGAAGAAGAACACAAACCAAACAAACAGAACAAAACCACATCACAAACCAAACCCTAAAACCCCAAAATAATCCCCCATGCTTCCATGTCAGCCACAGCTACAAAAGACATTCTAAACTTAATACTGGATAATAATGGCATACAAAAAAGAAATTCTGAATGAGGTTGTTCTGCTTCCTGCCTTCCCCCCCAGCTCCCGACATTATCTTAACATTAGACCATTGATCCCTGCATAATAAAATTACTCTAAAGAAATGTAACAGGCCACATTCTCCACTATGCAGCTATTAGCATATATACTATCTTTTAAACAGTTGTGGTCAGAAAAAACACAAAAAATTATGTCTATTAGCAATATTAACAGTTTCAACTCAGCAGATTACTTTCTTAAAAAGAATCAAGTAACATCAAAATGAATTATTACTTGTATGTTCTAAGCGTATCTGTCTCAATTTATATGTCCTGATCCCACGTGCAAAATTTGTATCAAGTATCTCTGGGTATAAACGAGGAGACTGCAAATAAGGATTTATGAAAACAAAAAAACACCACATGCACAAATGAAAAAAAACATGGTAAACAGAATGAGCTCTGGAATTTAAAACCCACTGGTTACTTCTGAATAACTGTGTAAAATCAAAACCAAACAAACACTACTAACAAAATCCTGCTGTCCCATACAGCAATTCACTACCTGCAGTCAGTGATTTTATAGGTCTTGTAACACAAGTTTCCTCCATCTTATGGGGAACATTCTCTATACCTGATAAGTATTACTGTTTTCTGTTAATTGTAGAAACCTTTTTATATGTAAAGTCAAAAACAACAGAAGAAAACTAACCTGAAAAGGCAAACACATGTATGACAAATTATGTGTAAAGATAAGTAAGTCTAGTTGTAACAAACAGTTAAGCATTAAGACTATAACCATTTAGTGCTTTAAAGACTAGCAACTTATACATTAAATAAAAGTTTTAAGAAGTGACAAATGTTAAAGAATGTACAGATTTCAAAGATTAAAGAATAAACTTGAAAAATTTCTCCAGTTTTCTCAACCAAGGACAAAGTCCACTAGCTTGTGAAGGAGGGCGTGCATTTAAAACAAAAGGTTTTCTATCACTAATTAGTTCCCAATCACACCAACAAGAAAATATTACTTTCTTTCAAACAGAATTTTTAAATTGTTTGATTCCTTTATGAGGTAAATTGGCAATACACACTTTTTAACCTACCTAAAAGTCTAATAAAAATGTAGACATTTCTTTAATACAGCTACAATTTACAAATATAAACCAGGTACTTTTGAACATCCAAACATTTTACAGTGACACTGTAAGGATCAATAGTTAATAAGCCAAATTAAGTAATAAATACTTCACCCTAGTATGAAGCCATGCTAGCAAAGTTAATCTATGGTACTATGAAGTTACTACTGTCTCATAAAACTCTTCCTACCCTCCCCCCTTATACATATATATACACACACGTATAGATACACACACACACACTACGACCATCCTTCTCCGCACCAAAATCTGGCATGAAAACATCTCAAGAGAGTTACAGAAAAAGACCATAATGAAATCCATATAACACTATTTGTACAAAAGGCCACAAGTACTCTAACACCTTGAAGTGTTGAGCGGGAAACTCCAACCTTTCAGGAGCAGTTTACTCCATTAAGCAATGATTTAAATCAGTAACTTAAAAAGCAAACCCAAGGTCATTCTTTCTCTATTTGCAAATCTGTGGCTAAACATCCAAAGTAATTTTGTTTTGCCATAATTGCCACATTATTCTTGCAGTCTTTTACTACAATACCGTTAACTCTCTCAACTTAGTTCAAACGATTCATCTCTGTCCCCTTCACTGGTATTCCAGAAAGGGAAGATCATGACAAAAAGCTCACCTCTTAGGATGCTAAGAAGTCAACTATCAGCCTCTCCTCTCATCTCCCTGGCCTTACTTCTCAAACCTACACTATCTTCTTAACCCGTTGCTGCCTCCAGGGTATCGCAGAATGTTAGGGGTTAGAAGGGACCTCTAAAGATCATCCAGTCCAACCCCCTGCCAGAGCAGGATCACCTAGAGCAGGCCACACAGGAACACATCCAGGTGGGTTTTGAAAGTCTCCAGAGGAGGAGACTCCACAACCTCTCCAGTCAGCCTGTTCCAGTGTCTGTCACACTCGCAGTAAAGAGGTTCCTCCTCATGTTGAGGTGGAACCTTCCATGCCTAAGTTTATACCTATTATTCCTGTCCTATTGCTGGACCCTACAGAAAAGAGATTGGCTCCTTCCATTTGACACCCACGCCTCAGAAATTTATAGACATTAATAAGATCCCCAATAGCTCACAATAACAATAAATACATTGCACCTGCTTTGCTCACTCTTCTGCAAGAAATGGAAAACCAGAAAAAAGTCAGGATATTATCACTCTACTAGAAAGCAAAGAGCAGGACACTGTCCTGCAGCAAAATGGCAAATTCAACTTCAAAAATATTGAGGCCTGTAAAATTGCGATTCACCCCACCTCAGTCACAAAGAGGCACCAAAGCCAGAGGGAATAGCTCAGTACTTTAGAAAGTGCTCCTTCAGACTCACTCCTGTTTAAAAGCCAGAATCAACCGCATCTCTGGAGCCTGAACTTACTACTTCTAAGCAAAGCAGCAGAACTGTCACATAATCACCCCATTTTTTCACAGCCATGAAGCACACACACTGCGCTATCAGTTGAGATCAGCAGATCGCTTTTGGATTCTCAGAGAGCTCTTGCCGACCTTCGAGGCACAAAGCACTACCCACTTGTGAAACAATAAAATGTTTGGGGCGGGGCAAGGAGAAGAGAGGAAACAAGTCTGTCTGAAGCACATGAAAGAGCAGTTTTCCTAGATAAGAAAAGGTCAATACAAAGAAGTGCATGTTATTAAAACTCTCCCACGTTCTTTGACCCTACTAGCAATTTCAGTCTTGAAGTTCTTCCACATCTCACATTCTATTTGCTGCAGTTATGCCTGTTTTAGTAAAAATTCATGAGATTATTTTTGCATAGTATTTTTTTCATTTACTGATCAATATACTATATGTTACTAATACGTAACTTGTATTTTAGTGTATCTAAGGAGCTACAGATAGGAATATTGTGTGAATTCTGTAGTGCTGGTAAGAGACTCAGACTAGAATTTTCTTATTTAGCAGCTTTATTTATTAAATCTATCTTGATAAAATTCTTTAATAAAATGTCTTAATAAATTGAGACTAAACCTGTGCCAACCTTAACATTTTGTATTACACATTTTTACATATAAGAGCAAAATTGAGAGGGATGTTTTTTCCTGTCAGAACACGAAACATCTCAGATATTAAAAAGCCTTCATTTTGCAAGAGTTAGACCTAGAGCATCACCAAGTTTTAGTAAAACTTTTTTTATTTAAGGTATCTAAATACCTATTCTTGCTAGTGTTCAGCTGTTACAACATCACTCTACCAAAAAACATAGGAGACACTACTTTCACAGAAATTTAAGCTAGTCTGAGAGTTGCCAGGGTCCTACTTTCCTCCTGGTCCTGGGAGAACTGAGGTAAAGAAGGGGGCAGGATTTTGTGCAAGTGTTCATAAAACTGTGCACAAAATATCTGAATGAAATCTTAGTAAGAAAGTTCCTTCTATTTAACCCAATTCCCTGATTCGAAAGCAAGCGAAGGAGCACAGAGTGAGAGGAGGAGAGTAGGCTGCAGGAGGAACGGGGCACTGCTTCTTGGCACTGCCTTGGGACAACTTCTGAAACCCCAGCTCCAGTGCCCATCTAAACTATTTCGGACAAAATCACTGTGTCAGTCACGGACACACAGAGGTGTCACTGACACAGCTATGCTGGCATAAACCCTAAATGCAGTTATACAACCACTGCTTGTCTCACTAAGGGATAGTGTGGTTAAACTGGTAAAGCTATGCCACAGAAGCTTGTATGTAACAGCAAACTTACACTCATACTGGCATAAGGTCCCCTACAGAGTCATAGGCTATGTCTAACTATACAAGACATTCAGAGTACCTAGGAGCACCAGTCATAGGCAGGAGCTGCCCACAACTAATCCCAGTGCCACCAAGATACTCAACATCAGAATGGGCACAGTGCAAGGCACTCCTGTTGCAGATAACCCAGTTCAGGAAAGCCTACATGAACAAGCAATTCTGCAGGAATGCAAGTTGCACTTTCCTTATCTTTTTATTTTATGCACAGTTCTGTCTTCACTGCAAAACAACTGAAAACCCCTGCAGATAAAGTATGCTTTAATAATCAGTTTGAGCCATACTTTGAATTACTCATCCTAGAAACACGCAAAATTATTTGATGCAGATTCCACAGTCAATTTTGCAGGTCTACCCTACTTAGGTTGCTCGTAATTCCACATGTAAAAGAATCACAGGCTTCATCTCATTTTAAGTCAATTATGCTAATTTACTCACAGTCCCAGAGCTTGAAGACTTGCAGAAATAGCTCAGAACAGTTTTTCTGTACTAGCTTCCCATATGGACACCCTTATTCCAAAGTGGAAGGTCTTACCTAAACACCATGAAGGCTCTTAAGTTTCCAGAAAGGGAACGAATACAACACAGCTATCACGACTCCCATTTGTATGCACTACCTTATTTCACAATACCTTCCTGTACTTAAACACATTCTAACACCAAAAACTTTAAGAGACTTTCTCACAGTTCACTTCTAAACACATTCACAGCTAAAAATAAAAAGCAATATATATCTGGATGGAACTAAACTGCTTGTTTAAGTAAAATATGGACTAACACATTTGTAAAGTTCTTTGTCAGAGTTTTTTTTGCAGTTTTTTTCCCTTCATAAAACACTATACAGTGTCTTAAAATACGATGGCATGTCACCTTAAACCTTTATTTTCTGAAGTAACTAGACCTATACAATCACTAGTCTTTCCTTTCCCAACGAACTGTTGATCTTACTGGCTAATAATGAATAGAAATGATGAAATAATGAACACAAGTTAGTTTCCTGCATGTCTTGTGACAACAGACAAAGGTAGACAGGATAGCCCCTGTTAGCATTCTAACAGAAGAATGATACACAGCATGAGCTCAGCTCTCTCAGACGTAAGCGAAGCCAAACTGGAGTTACACTGTAGACTGACTTTTACACTGTTCAATAAAGTGTAAATGCTGAATGAAGCTTCTCCTGTAACGAGGGATATTCTCAACATCACTCTCCTGCACAGACATTTCAGAGACTAGCAAGGAGTAATCCACAGCCTTAGTACAATTCTGTTACAACAGACTAGAAAAAAAGACACAGATCTGGTCCTCAAACAAGGTAATTTTTGCTGCTCACAAGACGTATTTTACTATGCAGATACTATTTCTTCAATACTAATGGTAAGCATATTCAGGTGCTTCCAATTCAAATATTACAGGTATTAATACTGACATAATCTGACGGGAAAATGCTAGAGAAGAGTGCAAAAGTGGACTACATCCCTAGAGTGCCTTATAGAATACTATTTCTCAAAATTCATACTCTTTGCCATAAAATAACTCCATTACTTATTTTCCTTATCTAAATTGCAGCAAAGTTTTACCTACTTTGTTAGAGACAAGATAGTCTGAATATTAATGATAAAGTTTAACCAAAAGCATTTTCTCAATTTAATACCATATCATTAGTTTGAAAGTGATGAAGTATAGCAACAACAATCCTTACAATTATGAAACAAGCTCAAAACCATTTAACAGGTGAATAATTTAAGAACTACACTAAGTACTTTCACTAGTTTAATGCACCTGAAAGACCATGATAAAATTCAAGATTTAATTGTTAAGCAGAAATTTCTTGCATCTTATAGTTACAGAAATTTACTATGATAAAATGTTAACTTTTATTTCAGTTTCATACTGAGTAAAGTGAACTAACCTTAGGACTCATATACTTCTTTCCTATTAAAGACAAACCCCTGGAAACAAGCACCAAAGAATGAATGGGAGACTGGGAAGGTTAAAGGATTGGCTAATTGCTACTATCCCGTAGGTCCATGAAGGGTTGTCATCAAAAGGTACTACTATCTGGTAGCTTCAGCCTAATGCTGAACTACCCCACAGTCCTGTAACGAGTGACTGTTCTCTATCCTCAGGTTTTTAAGAGATTACCAAAGACAATCAAATGAGCCTGAATCCAACAGAGACCAATTTTTTTATCCCTGTCTTCCACTTAACTCTGAAAATCTTTATGATTCTGCCAGCTGATACCTAGGCCATTCCCCAGAAGGCTGCATTCAACAGGATACATGTTAACATGTAAAAATGCCACAAACTGAACATAGGAATGAGCTACAGTTCTTGCCTTCCCTGCACAAGTATTTCCACTACCAGTATTTGGCCAACTCGCAGGTCTGGTCAAATGATCACTAACATTTTGCGTAAAGTATTTTGAATCACAGATTTAAGTAATATTCATAATACTAGTGCTCATTAGTGTCTCCATAATACTGATCTAGAAAGTACAGTGGTACTATATTCACAGAACCTGACAAACAGGTACTGGTTCAGATAAACAGATGTAAAGCTACAAGTAAGCTAATAACTCAGATCACCTCAGAAGTGAGAATAATAAGCAGTTTTCTTAAAACTTCCTAGTAAATGCATTTTGTTCTGAGGCAACTATTCTTTAGTCATCAAAAAAGTGACTTGCGGACAAAGTCATTTAAAGGCAAAGATCTACAGATCTATTCTCCATTACTGGAAAATAACCCAACAACATGTAGGCAGAATTATGAAAACCAAAGATGCACAGTAACTGCATTTTATTCCAATATAATTATAGGAATTCCAATATAATTATACGAAATGGGTGTAAACCTTGTCTTGCCTAAAATCATAGACATGGTTTGAAAGACACAAAATTCTTTTTGGCAATGTACAAAGGGTCTCACAAACAACTATTCTGAAGTTAAGATGATCATCACATTTCAGAGAAATGCATCTTAAAGTGTTATAGATCTCGCATCTATTCTACCTTCAGGGCTCCAACCCAGAACTTCTTCAACCTAAAATCCCTGACAGCTTTGCACCTATCAGAAAAACTCAGCCCTTGATTTGAAGGGGAAGAGGAAACTTCTGAACTAAAAGAGAAAGTCTACTTCAAAATTCCTCAATCTGTTTACAGAGGAAAGTTGTACCAGGTATGGCAACAGAGTTGGAGCCTCCGTCTATATGTTTTCTTTCAGAAACAGAAAAAACACAGTAACTGAAAAAACACACATATACTAGAAATACAGAATCACGTAGGAAGAGACATCTGGGTGCCCTCTAGCCCTACCTCCTGTTCAGAGAAGGTGCAATGAGAGCAGGATGCTCAAGAACTTGCTGAGTTCTGAACACCTCCAAGTATGGAGAGTCCAGAATCTCACTGGTCAATCTGTTTATTATTGTGTTTGACTACTATAAGGATTTTATTTTTCCCCCCAGAGTCTAGTCATAATTTCCCATATTCCAGCTTGTCTCTGTTGAGTTCATCCTATCCTCATGCACTTCCGAGACAAGTCTAGCTCATATCCAGATCTTCTCATTAGGTATTCATGATGATAGGAAGACATCACGAACAGTTCTCTCAACAACATCAGTTCTCTCACCCTCTCCCCACACGTCATGTGCTCCAGACCCTTAACCACCCCGATGGTGTTCTACTGGGCTCACTTGTGCATCAGTGCCCTAACACTGAAAAGCCCCAAACTGGAAACAATACACCAGATAGGGTCTTACAGGCACAGAACAGAGATGAAGAATAACTTCTTGCAACCCACCAACCACATCTTTGCTAATGCAGTATGTGGTTGGGCTTCTTTGCCATCAAGAGGACTGATGAATGATGTTCAACTTGCTCTCCACTAGGTCATGCAGGCCTTTTTCTTCTAGCCAAATTTGTTCCCAGTCAGTCTCCAGTCTGTATGTACTGGTGCACAGTGTTATTTCTTCCCAGATGTAGGACCTGGTACCTACCTCTGTTGAACTTCAAAAGGTTCCTGTCAGCCCATTCGTTTCTTGAGCCTCCTAAGAACCCTTTCCGTATCAGTCCTGTGCTCCAACACGCTGGCACCACCCCCACCACTTTATCATATGCAAGCTGGCCAAGAGGCTGAACGGAGATTGGTGCCAATATAATAATGCCAGTCTAAAAGTTCTCATCTTTATATGCCTTAAACTTTACACCTTTGAATTAATTAGGTGTGTTCTACCTTTGTTCGTACACAGTCCCACTGCACTCACTAAACCTCTGCTGCCTTCAATAAGACTATTCTTACAAATCAAAAGTTAAGCATATGTATTAGCAGAAAATGGATACTGTTTGAAAAAAAAAGTTATCTGTTGCTGATTTAGGAGCCATAACACAAGCCATCTCATTCTTACATATATGCATTGGTTATACATGATAAATTGTAAGAAAAACAAGCGTCCACAATTTCCAACAGGCCCTTCTAGTAACACTAAAGCACAATTACTACTAAAAGTTTCCATTTTAGTGAATTCTACTTCTAGCACCCACGATTGCCCAAATATAAACAAACCAAAGTAATGAAGTTTTTCTGAGCCTGAACACTAAATGTTTATGACTTCTACAAATAGCAAGAAATTTTTAGAGATGTCACTTAGCATCTTACTATGAACTGACACAAATCACAAGACTGCTACAGGCAATGATAAAAGCAAACAGCAGAGCTACTCGTTAGAACTGCAAAAGCCTAAGAAGGGACATGGTATGGCAGGCTACTGTTTCCCGGCTCCCTTTCTCCCACATCACAAAAACACAGGGCAGACTCCAAAATAAATACCAACTTCCTTCTTGGAAATCAAGTACTTAAAGTATTAACCTACTGTCTCTGCTTGGATGCAAGCAAGTTACAAATTTTAACGGCTACTTCAGATATCTGCACATGCAGGCATTCATATGCTGTAACTGCAGTTGAGTTTAATTTATTCTCAGCTCTATCTGGGTTTACCTCCCATGCAGATAAACCCCTGCCTCTTGATATTTATGAGAAGAGCACTTTGTGGTAGAGATACTAGCAACTCTCTTCTTGCTAGGAGGAAGTTATGTGTCCCAATGTGTTACCTTTAGTACTAGAGTAGTGGTTTCACTGCAAGGTAGCTACTAGCCTCTGACATACAGATGTCCAAAGAACATTGCACTTGGGCCACAGCCACCCCATGCAACACTACAGGCTTGGGGCAGTGTGGTTGGAGAGCTGTCTGGTGGAGAGGGATCTGGGGGCTCTGATTGAAAAGAGAATGAACATGAGCCAGCAGTGGGCCCAGGGGGCAAAGGCGGCCAACGGCATCCTGGCCTGTATTAGAAACAGTGTGAGCAGCAGAAGCAGGGAGGTGATTGTCCCCCTGTACTCAGCACTGGGGAGGCCTCACCTTGAGTGCTGTGTCCAGTTTTGGGCACCTCAGGACAAGAGATAGCGAGGTGCTGGAGCAGGTGCAGAGGAGGGCAACGAAGCTGGTCCAGGGACTGGAGAATAGATTGTATGAGGACTGTTTGAAAGAGCTGGGTCTGTTTAGTTTGAGGAAGAGGAGGCTGAGGGGAGACCTTATTACTCTCTACAACTACCTGAAAGGACATTGTAGAGAGGCTGGTGCTGGGCTCTTCTCTTAGGTCATTAGGGACAGAACCAGAGGGAACAAGGTAGGTTTAGACTAGACACTGGGAAAAAATTCTTCACGGAAAGAGTGGTGAGATATTGGAATGGGCTGCCCAGGGAGGTGGTTGAGTCACCATCCCTGGATGTGTTTAAACATCGCTTGGATGTGGTGTTGGGGGATATGGTCTAGGGGTGAACTTGCAGAGTAGGGCTAATGGTTGGACACGATGATCCCAAGAGTCTTTTCCAACCTAAATGATTCTGTGAACACCTTACATTTCTACATGATGAAAGAAACTGGATGTCAAATTAAACACTGAATCCTTCCATGCTATCATAAAATAATTTATTTAAAGCATAACACTAGTGCTCTATTATTATACGAAAACAAGTCACACATTATTTAACATACCTGATGAACTACAACCACTTCTTAGCATCCTTAAATGACCACAAGATTTTTTTCCATCATGACTCTATTCACTGTTAAATGCCAGACAGATTCTTCTTCTGGTAAGATAGCTGCTTATAAACAGAGAGCAGGTAAGGGTTTCACTACCCACTGCAGAGTTCCACTAACTCTCTTCTGAAGTAATATCAGCTAACTTTCACCAAAGCCTTCTCTCACTGGCTCCGAGTGAGATACTATTCTCCCTCCACCTATTTATTGGTTTCTCCATCATGCTGCAGACTCATACTTCTGTTCAAAATACGTTTTGTGGCTTTTGAATTTCAGCCCATGAAACCAACAAGATAACAAGAGTAATGAAATGACAGAACAAGAAGAGATAAAGTTGAGTAACTGATGCCTTGCCTAGACTAGAATTTAGGGTATGATCTGATTTAATGTATGACTTACTCATTTTAGAATTTTAATACCAACATAGTACAGTACCCTTAACACCCTTAACCAGTCGAGTTACTACCCAGACTAACTTAACAGCTTCAGCTTTGTTAAAGACGCAATACCTCATCTACTTTAGAATTTTAAAGCTTTTTCAGCGCAAAAAGGTAAAAAGTTTTATTTAAATATCATATTTTGGAGACCAATTCTGACAAAGAAATTATTGTTAACTTCATCTCTTTAATTCAAATATTAAAGACATGCAAAGTTACAAGGATGTCTCCTAAATACACAATATCCCACTTCTGAAGTTAATGTGCGGGGCTTATAATAAACCTAGAAATAATAAAGCAAGCAGAGAAAAAATGCTTCTGTTGCTCAAGTGTGAAAAGACTTTAAATGCTTTTTTAAATTCACAAGAAGCCACTGACTCATCTTAAAAATAAAATAAAAATAATTAAACCCTTAATCTCTCTGTAAGCCAAATAGCAAGTCTAAAATTCACATTGTCGTGATTTCCCAGAAATGCCTTCCTTAAGGAAGTAGAAAATAATATGAAAAGTATATTTAGTCACATGATTAGCAAGGATGCATAGATCCTTTTCTATAGGAAGGACAAACACACTTTTCAGACCTCTTTCTTCACTGATATTTAGAAGTGACATTTGGTGCTTCCAATAGATACATACAATGAAGAGGGAATTAACTGCCATCGAGCCGCTCCCTTTTAAAAACATTTCTGGTTCCACCACTTTATTTCAGCCCATACAGGAATACTAGAAGACAGAGAACAAACTTCCTGTGCACTTTTCCCAAGTGTGCCTGTCCCCCTCCTCCAAGCATTTGTGTTGATACTGCATCTGCAAGGAAACGGGGGGCTGCTCTTCAGGTTCAAGTGTAGCTCAAAGCATCAAATCAAGAATAATTTACGTGCAGATAATGGGAGCCACTTTGCCTTCGGAAAGGGGCTTAAAACTTCTAAATAACAAATTTAGCATCACCATTCATGAAAAAGATTGGGGTTTGTTTTGTTTTGAAGAGAAGCAAGTTTTAATAATCTTTCAAGCACAAAAATCACAGAGGGGGGCAAAAAAACCAAAGAACTTTCTTTCCCTCTGGGATTTGTAGCATTTAGTTATACCTTCATTCACCATCTCACTCCGTATGTTTTCATGCTCAGTGGTGCTGACACCGTAGCTTGCCTTTGAATACACAAACATTCACATAAAAACTTTGCTTGTAACTTAAGCAACCATTGAGTAACACTGAAATTTTACATTCAGGACAGGGGAATTCTGTATATTCAGTAAACAGCAATTTTACACATATTGCTGTATCAGGATAACTCTCATATGTAGCTTGCTAACAGCATGAAAAAGAAGATGTATCAAGCTCTTTTGTATTGTAACTTTAAAATTCCATATTTTTAGATTTTTAAGAATTGTAGGTTTATTTCTGGGAAGCTTTAGGCAGCTTAAAGGTTATTTCATAATATTATTTATTTCCAATATTCTGTACCAAGCCCTTCAATGGATTAAACAGGAAGAGTGAAAGATGTGCTCACTAGATTCAACCTTTACAATACAAGAATTTAGCATGGATCTCCCCACAAAACCTATGTAAGTTAAGGTTTCTTTTTTTTTTTTTTTAAATAACATAAAGAGAAAGGGTCTTGAAGCCCTTAGACAGCACTTTCAAATAAAGACTTCTTTGTTCCCAGAGTATCAGCTGGTTATATGAGGTACAAGGTCTAGATTTTCTAGCTTTGGTATAAAGGTAGTCACCTAGAAATTTCTCTTAGTTTACATGCAGTTCTGTACTTGCTGTGCAATAGCTTGGCAAAATCAGCCTGGGCTCTGAAGGCAGCTGTAAAATGAGGCCCTTACATTTTTCTAGGGGCTAGTTCAAGCTGCATAGCAACAATGCTGTTAGCACTCAATTTAAAAGCACATCAACTACTGCTACACTAAACACGTTTTCCTTAAGCCATTAGTATCTTTCCAAAATTACCCTCTCGATTGTTCCTCCGTGAATACATCCAGATTTCTAAAACACCTGCTTCAAGAGTTACATATTCACATGAATATTTTACAGGCATCTAACCTGCAACAACATCACAAGTAGGACGACAATGACGACACAACCATTAAAACCTATCTGGCTGACGTCCACCAACTGAGATACAGCCCCAGAAGAAGCTGGATGGATGCAACCCTGCAAAGGCTGCTGTGTACTCCCCCAAACTGACCAGAACTTCTTTACTGTCCCCCCGAAAGGAGTCAGCTTCTCCTACTGACCGCCACGTACCTCAGAACATACTGTTCAGGAAAGGAGGTAACATGATTGAAATGAGTGAGGCTTTAAAAGCATCCACCTGAAGGTGAGTAAGCCTGCAGTGGGATAAATGAAGTTCTGTATTAAAGTAACCTAAATAAATAGGGATTTACTTGCAGCCCTTAAAAAAAAAAAAAGCCACCACATTAAAGCCATACTGTGCAGCCTCCGACGCTGGCCAGCCAGAGTGGCGACTTAAAGGGGATGTACGAGATCACGTACTCCCATCTCAGCCTCGCCAATTCACCTCATCGCCCCCGGCCCGGGCCGCGCGGAGAAGCCCCCGCTCCCTCCTCCTCCTCTCCCTCCTCCTCCTCCTCTTCCTCCTCCCCCCTCCCAGGCGCAGAGAAGCGTGGGCCCGGCCGCGCGCGGGCGGCGACACTCGCGCGCGTGCGGAGGGGCGCGGGCCGAGGGCGCCCCGTGCCGGGCAGGCCCCACCGCGCCCCGCCGCCTCCGGCCTGGCAGCGGGCACAGAGGACCCTCGCCGGCGGCCGGCCTGCCTTGCCTGCCTGGCCGGCCTCCTCAGGCCGCGCCCCCCGCCGCCGCCGCCGCCACACTTCCTGGGCCCAGCCCGCCGGCCCCGCTCCCGACTCGGGCCGGCGGCGGCTACCGCTGCCCGCTGGGGGAGGGGCTCCGCGGGCCCCTCATCTCCCCTCCCGGCGGCTGGCGGGTCCCGTCTCCCCGAGAATCGCCATTCCCCTCCCCGAGGCCGTGGGACGGGCCCACCCCCAACGCGGGGAGGTGGGGCCGAGGGGGAAGCGGGGTCCCCGCGCAGGCCGGCGGGGCGCCCGCCCTGTCCCCCGCTGCCCACGCTCCCAAACACACACACACGGGGAAGGGTGGCGGCGGCGCGCAGAGGGAGGAGGGAGAAGGTCTGACCTCCTCGCTCTTCAGCACCTCCTTGAACTCCCGCTTGATCCTCTGCACCGCGATGTTAGCCATCTCCGCAGCGGGCACCCACTCGCCGCTGCCTCCGAGCCGGGCCCAGCGAGCTTCGCCGCCGCCGCTCTCACTGGATAACTCCCGGCCCCACCAAAATGGCGCCGCCGCCGAGCATGCGCGCTGGGGCAGCCGGCTCGGCCGCCGCCGCTCAGGAGGGGCCGCGGCGTGCGTGGAGCGGAGCGGGCACCGGGGTTCCCCGGTGGTTGGGGTCGAGCGTGGGGCGGCGGTGGCGGCAGCAGCGGCACGCGCTCTTGGTCACCTCCTCCTCTCCGCTGCCCTCGAGGGAAGGATGCCGCCTTACGAGGAGGCGCGGCGTGCTCGCCCCGGGAGACCCCTGCCTCCCGCGCTGCCTGCCGCCGCTCGCCGTGTCGTGGGCCGGGCGAGCTGCCGGCGGCGGCTGGCGAGGGCGCGAGGGGAGAGGTCTGACAGCAGAGCCCCGCCGCGCCCCCCGGGGCAGAGCTGCCGCACTGCTGTTGTCATGGCTCCCGCCGCGGGCAGTGCCTCCCGCCCGGCCTCCCCGGCCCGGCCGTCGGCCCGCAGCGCCGAGACGGGGAGGGAGAGCCCAGAGGCAGCGGGCCGGGGAAGGAGCGTCCTCGGGAGGGCTGCGCCGGGAGCTGAGCTGGGCCGAGGTCGGGGCACGAGGTAGCAGGGGAGAAGGCTGAGGTGTTCTGTGCATACAGCTGGCTGCAGGGGGCACGTCTGCGGGTGAAGTTCCCGAGCAAAAGTAACTAGGGGGTTTCACGTGCCTTGGGTATCTGCTCGACCTGCCCATACAGCGCTTCCCTTCTCCTTCCCCACACACACCTTATGCTCGCTGGAGAAAACTGCAGTTCCATAGACATCTGTCTTCTGGCCCGGCTCCCTCCCCTCTTCCCACCATTGCCCTTTCCTTGGAGAGGCTCCTGCCTCCTCACCCGAGGCAGGGGACAGCTGAGAGGCCTGGCAGGCTCAGGGGCAGGCAGCCCTGAGGAGGCAGGGTAAGCAGCTGGTTATCTTCATGGATTCTGCTGCAAGCGTTTCAAAGTAGAGTAAAAGGTGAAAGTCAGCCCTGTCTAATGGAGCATGATGGTTTATTGCAGAAGCAAACAGCAAGCCACAGACGTTGCTCTGTCTAGAAAACTGCAATAGGACACCAGTAACCATCCCTGCTAGCCGGAGATGTGCAAAACACAGTACGGTACGGAAAAGCGTAAATAAATTTTCAGAGGGGAACGTGAGATTGCATTTACAACTGTTGTTTATTCAGGAACAATTCGGGCTTTCAAGACATTAAGGTCTATAGAAAGATTTTATAGTTCCTCCTCTTAACGGTGCAGTGCGGGACAATGTACAACACAGACATTTACTGAAGAAATGTCTACTAGCGTGGCTGTCATCTGCAAGTGCTGTTTATTTATCTCCGTTAGTGTGCGCAGCATTGTGACCATTATATACACAGTAAAGGAAGTACAGGCCCAACTGATAAAAAAAAATCTGGCAACTATATACAAAGACATATAGCACTTTTTCTCTGTGTGTTTACTCTTCCCCTGTGGCTTGACTGGAAAATGTCCGTTTTCCTGCAAGAATGTACCGTGTGCATCTGTTCATCAGGTTAGGGCTTACTTCAGACCAAAACTTGGTTTTAATGCAATACACAAAGCAATTTTTCAGCTGAGGTTTTCAGCAGCTTTTTGAGAAGGACCATTTTGCATTAGGCCTGATTCATTTTTAATGACTTGTAGTGTGATCTTGAGCCTTCATCTTCAGAACAATTTAGACATCCAAGTCTCACTTGTTATCTCTAATAATGGTTTTACACCTGGTGTGCAAAAAGCCAGTCCACATACTGAGTTGAGATATTTATTTCTGTTCTGCAGAATAGGGTGCCAGGCATCTAACAACAGCCAGCACCCACACCATTGCAAGGCACAATCTATTTATAATAGGCACAAGACACTTGATTGATTAGTCATATTTCCCTATCCATCCTACAACGTGCATACATATGCTATCTAATGATTACAATATTTTAGGGGGGTTCGAGGAGGTTCCCTAATAAGCATAATAGTTTTTACCTTAGGGGTGTGAATTTCAGCATTATAATTATGCATAGTTACTTTAGGACACATTCTTGGATCATCTTTGGTCCGGAAATTATATATTTTGTTAACTTATATCTAAGTCAGCAACGGCAAAAAAAAAATGCTAAGACACATTGTTTTGTTTCATGTCCCACTGAAGGTTGGTGATGCCTCAACCATGTTTCAGCTGAAACTCTTGATAAATGTTTAGCCTTGTTCTTTTGACATCACACTGATGTGTCTTAAGTTCCTTTTGAGGAGGTATGCTGTGGCTTCTCTATGCCTTAGGCTTTTACCTGTAAAATAAGGGTAATAACTCTCCTCTGCCTCTTAGAGCTCATAGATGAACATTAGGTTTATGGTGTGCTGAGCTCCTACTGAGTGCTATAGACAGAAATTATAAAGGTAGTACATAAAATCTCTGGGTTATATGCCTCAGGTCTTTCCAGACAACTCACAGAAAGAAGCTGAGCTTCTAATATTCAGATTTTGCTCTGAATGGAGTGGAAAACATGACCTTTATCAAGTGTCAGAATCCTTTGTGTTCCTGTGAGTATGCTTGTATGTTATAGGTAGTAGACATCCAGTAACAGCCACAGTAAAGGGCAATGGTTTTGACTGCTTTGTATCTAGGTTCATTTTCATGTGCTCATTTGGATTACAAATGTTAGAGTCTGTTACTGCAAAAAGCAAATCAAACTAATATGAATTACTGTATCTCTTTTCCATAGCATACCCTACTCCTTTCCCTTGTCCTTCAGTAGGCATTTTTCCCTTACCTCACAGCTGTTGCATATTCACCATCTTTGGTAAAAGATAGATATGGAGAGGCTTTTTGGAGGGTAGAACAGAGTAGTGGTGAGTTTCACCAGGATTAAATTACTGCCTAAAAATCAGTACCTTATATAATTGACATGCTGGGGTTATTGTATACCTCCTATACCTTTTCACACTTTATGTTCGTTTACTATGTTACAGAAGACTCTGTAGGCTTTTAGGCTAGAGCAGAACTGTAGACTAGCAGTCTTTGAATAGAGGTTTTGGGTTTGGTTTAGGGTTTGTTTGGGTTTCTTGTGGTTTTTTTGATTGGTTGGTTGGATTTTTCTGTGAAATAAGAAACTGCGTAGAAAAAACCAAGAACATAGTCTCTGTGTGATTTCAGTGACTTCCACATCTGATTTCATAATATATTTTATAGTATGTTGATAATATAGTCCTGCATCCATCCTCTGAATTAAGTTCGTTCTTTCACCCTTAGAAAAATCCACACACAAAAGGTAACCCTGTAGTCTGTGGAACACAGTCAGCTCACTTTTGGAATTACAAAATTTTGTAGTATACCTGATTTCAGGAGATAGTTCTTTCATTGATTTCATCATCAGTTTAGCCTTATCCCAAACAGTTCTTTGAAGAGCAGCTTTCACAATCTGGCTGCAAATTGGTCTGTACTTTTGCCCATTGGTGCTGATCGTAGAGTGGGAGACAACTCTGGATATCCATGCATTGTTTACTCACTTTGGGATATTGCTTTGAAATATGCCTAGAAGTAGGAGCAGGGAGTACGGTGTGTTAAACAAAGTTCAAGCTATGTAAGATTATTGCAAGAGGGAAGTTTATAGGATCAGTGCCTATAAAATAACATTAATGGTTGTAAGACCTCAGCCCAAGCTCTCGCTATGGAAAGGCTGCCAATATTCATTAGCCAATGCTAGGGTAACTGAACATCCTAAACACTGTATCATTTCCCATGGAATCTGGGAAATATTATCTATCCTACAACCTAGATACAGGAAAAAGTTCCCCACATTTTCATGGAAAAGTGGCTGTTGTTCGTGCACAGATTGTGCAAGTTGGACCCACTTGCTGTACGTACAGTGCAGTCACCACATGCGTGGTTCATCTGTCTGAGATGATGGATGCCTCCCAACCCCACTATACTGCCTGGGGACTCTGAGATGATTAAGACAGCTCTAAGTATGTTTACATTTCTGATCTTCAAGTTAACATTCTTGGTGAGCTTTTTTCTCATTTCCATAATTCCCTAATTTTATTCTGTTCATATCAGTAGGGTATTTTTCTATCAGAATTACTCAGAATGTGGAATTACTGAGATCGTTCCCTGTGATTAGAAAAAAATGCCATTTTTGAAACTATAACTTTCCAGCATGCAACATTCTGTTCCTCTTTTGCTGCTTTGTGTCTTGAATAGCAAGACTTCCCCTCTCCTCATCTTGGCCCCTCTAATTTATAAAAATCAGAAACGGCAGCCTTGATCTTCTCTCATCATTGCCGGAGAATTTCTGATTGGAAAAGAGAGCTGTCTCAAGAGATCTCTGTCTTGTTCCCAGACACTTCAGAAACAGGGGCTGAACCTGTAACATATTTTTACTTATTATTAAATAATTATTGATAGATGACGATCAACTTTCCAGGATGTATTAGTATTAGATGGCGTACGCTTTGCATTTAAATGTTCACATGCTCATTTAGAATAATCCTTTTTTTTTTTTTTTTTAATCAGCAACATTCATAAAACTAAGTTATTTTTAAATTGAACCCTCGTTTCCCACCAAACTTACACCTACAGCTCCCTCTGTCTCTGGCATCCCAGCTTTTCCCAGGGAGGCCCACATACGAGAAGCTGTCTCTTGTATCTGTGTATCGCTTAGCACGTTTCAGAGACTAGGAATAAACTCAGCCCGCACGTTTATTGTCTGTCATATTGTGTTCCTGTTGTGGCAGCGTCTGCATGACTCAACTCATTCCGCACAGCAGCTTTATCATAAAAATAACTAACTGGTCGGGCGAGTTGACCGAGTTTGAGGCTGTCATCTTCACTTTCCGGCTCCTCCTGCCCGCGCCGCGGCCCGCTGGTGCGGGCAGGGGTAATAGTGCCCTCTCCTGGGCGGCACTGGCCGGCACTGGGCGGCACTGGGCGGGCTGGCTTGCTCCTCACACCCGCCGGGACCGCGCTGCCTCAGCTCTTTGCCCTACAGATGCATCGCTCACGGCGCTGCTGCTGCTGCTGCCTTGTCCAGTCTTTCCTGTGAAGGTGGTGAGGAAGAACTTGGAGGAGAAGGCAGAAGTGCCTAAAGCAGTAGGGCAGAAACTGGTCGGTGTTCCTGGTGGAGAAAGGAGGTGTTTATTCACTCACGATGTCAGCGCTTTCCAACTTGCATTTGTCTCCTCAGCAGCAGCTGAAGTATATATGCTTAAAAAGCCAGTAACTACTACTAGCTAAACCTCAGGATCATCTGCAGGAATTCAGTTTGAATTCATATGATGCAATCAGTAGAGTAAGATCAGAAATTAATTCAGTTATTGCGTTTACATCAATCAACTTATGGCTTAAACAAGATTTAGCTGAGTTTTGATTAAATATTACAGGTGCAGAAATTTTTGGTAGTTTAATAATAACAGCACCTTATTGTTCTTCACATGTTAAGGGCTTTTATTAGAAATTGAGAGGACACCTTGGGCTTTGCAATAATTTGTTGGCCTAGCAATATCTTTTAATGTTGCATATGAACCTGATGGTTTTGGTAGGAACACCTGGATACAAACAGCCCCAATGCTTTTAAGTCTGTTAGCAGAATTAAGGTATTCAAACCTATTCTTTGTGGAAGAGTGATTTTCATCTGGAGGTACATACACCTCAGGGTCTTGGAACTGTTCTTACGGTTTCGTGAATGAGGAAAAAAATCCCAAAAAACAGGTTCAGCTGGGAGATAGCTCTTGTAATTCTGCAGGAAGTCCCAAGTTTATTAATTTTCTTAATGAGCAAGCATATCTACCTGGAGAAATTTGTCATTGGCAGACTGACAAGTTGATTCCAGGGAACTAAAAGCACTTCTTCTAAAGGAAAATCTGTAAAGCTATGCTTCTTCCTATAACAAAAAAAAAAAAGACAGCAATCTTCTTGAAGGTCCTTTCTGGGAATACAGAAATAGATTTCATAGCCTAACATGGCTATTCTTATTCATTTTATGAGTATTAGACTTATAAGGGAAGAGAGGATTTGGCCAAGTAATACAAAGCATGTAGTCACCATGCAACATTGCTGGTATATCGTTTTCCACTCAGAAACGTTTTCTACATTGAGTGAATTATTTATATATTTTTAAGCATTTTGTATTACCTGTTATTAATGTAATAACTTACAGTACCTTATCAAATCTATGTAACTTTAATTAAATATGTCAGTCTTCCTTTCATAGATAGGTACAAAAGTGACTCTGCCTTATAAGGGCAGCTGGACATCTTTTCCTGGACAAATGGACACCATCTTCTCCTTATATCCTTAGGATTTGTGACTGAATAACAATCCCTGCTACTTTAGTGACTATAGGTGCTGAAATGAGATTCAGGCTGATGCTCAGAAAACATCCGTTTCATAAAAGTTACCAGGACTGAAGTATATAGGACCTTGAATCTGGAAGCCTGAATTTGTTGGTCAGTGCAGTGGTAGTCAGGGAAGTACCTAAATGCGGTGAGCAGGTAAGAGAGACGATAAAATGGCATGAATATTTTGGAGTGATTGCTTGAGGTGGAGTTACAGTCTGTCATTAGGCAAGCTGAGTTTAGAATTAGAACTGGAACAGCAAATTATTGCAAAGCATTAATCGAATGAATATGGGAATACAGAATAAATAAAAAATGAACCCACTTTCTGTTAGAGGAAAAGTAAATGCAGTCACAGCCTCCTTGCACAGCATTGGTAGTGGTTTTTAATTGCTAAAATATTTTCATATTCACAGAATCACAGAATTTCCTAGATTGGAAAAGACTTTCAAGATCATCTAGTCCAGTCATTAACCTAACACTGAGAAGACCTTGACTAAACCACATCCCTCAGCACTACATCTACACAACTCTTATTTAAGTCCCCTCCAGGGATGGGGACTCAATCACTTCTCTGGGCAAGCCGTACCAGTACCAGACAAAGAAATTCTTCCTCATGTCCCATCTAAACTTCCCTTGGTGCAACTTAAGGCCATTTCCTCTTGTTCTATCACTTGTTACTTGAGAGAATGGACCAACCCCCACCTTGGTACAACTTCCTTTCAGGGAGTTGTAGAGACCAATAAGGTCTCCTCTGAGCCTCCTTTTCTCCAAGCTAAACAACCCCAACTCTCTCAGCTGCTCCTCACAAGACCTGTGCTCTAGGCCCTCCACCACCTTCGTTGCCCTCCTCTGGACACGCTCTAGTTCCTCGGTGTCCTTCTTGTAGTGAGGGGCCCAAAACTGAGCACAGTTCTTGAGATGCAGCCTCAGCAGTGCTGACTACAGGGGTAGAATCACTTCCTTGGTCCTACTGGCCACACCATTCCTGCTACAGGCCAGGATGCCATTGGCCTTCTTGGCCACCTGGGCACACTGCTGGCTCATGTTCAGGTGGCTGTCAGTCAACACCCCCGGCTTCCTCTCTGCTGAGAAGCTCTCCAGCCACTCCTTGCCAAGCCTGTAGTACTGCTGGGGGTTGTTGTAGCCAAAGTGCAGAGTCTGGCATTTGGCCTTATTGAAATTCCTGACAGTGTAGATAAGCTAACTGCTGGAAATCTCACTGTGTACACAGTGGTCCAATTGCCAGAATGCAGATCAAATTTGTGTCTCCAGGATGCTTCCACCTGATTCCCTGCCCTTTCCTTTGAGGGAACAGATAACACTTATTTAGGGAGTATGTGTTGCAAAGTGTCCTACATCACTGCCTTGTCTTCTTGGGAGAAAAGGGTGAGACTGGACAGCTTTTCCTCTTCATGTCTGTAACCTGAGACATAGAGCCATTAGTGCAGGCTGCAGAGAGGATCAAGCTTCTGCAGGCAATCGTGTTATACAGTACATATGGTCCTAACTCCAAAAAGGTTTCCAGCTATAAGAGAATATGGATTAAAGATGTATGAACAATCACGGAATAATACAAGAATATATGCAGTAAAATCTGCTTGAAGCCAAGCCACAGAGAGAACATTCTCCAGTATACTTTGCATCATCAATTGCTATGAATCCCTTCCACAATATCTTTGTTTTATACAACACAAGACTTTTTAGGGATCCTGAAAGGTAGGAAAATACAATTAATTTTAATTAAAAAAAAATCTGGAGCTCTTGAATTCAGCTATTATTTCTGGCAGTTTTGGGATGGCCATCTTGCTAAACTACAGTGTAATCTGTCATGATGGGCACCAGATCCACAACTGATGGAAGTCTTTTGGAACTGTCTACAATAAAAATTTACAAAACAGTGAAGTTTGTCAGAGCTCAGCCATGACAGATGGGTAACTTATCAAGCTGTATTGCTGTTGATACTATCCTAAAATATCTGCATTTTGGAGACTAGAACAATTCTGTATTAGGAAAAAAAATACCCCAACTTTTCTATTGATCTTACTACAGTAGAATAATAATTTAGGGCTAAGTCATTAAGTCTAAATCATTAGACATTGGTTAGAACACAGTTGTGTGAGAAGTTAATTGAAATGCATTTGAAGTCATAGAAACCAGTAAGGACCAGTTCAAGAATACAAATTAAGACAAACTGATTTTGTTGTTTTCCTAACCTGACTGTCTTCAGCTTGACCATGTGGCTAGCAAGAACATGAGATCGGGCAAGTTATTAGATGAGAACACTGAGGATAAAGTCAGGTTAAACAAACAAGGTTCAAATCGTGTTCTGTTAATGTACTGAGTAATGTGCAGTTTCCCTGAACACAGCAGAAGTAACTTACCTGGTCTTTGGATCTCTGTCAGGCACACAGCGTTTCACAGAGCAGTACCTAGAAAATCCCTACTGTTCTGTGTGTCTTTCTTTTCTGTAGTAGCATATGCCTTTGTTTAGGTGGAATATCTAGTTTAGATGTAAGGAGTTTCTGGTCTTGTATGTTTTTCTCAAATGAGGGGTAGAAATTACAGCAGTTTCATTCAAGTCTAACCCATCTCATAAAATGCCCTGTAACAGTTTTCCCATGCTCTGACAGAGTGCTAAAAGATCACATGGTAAATTGGAAGCTGTCACATTTTAAAAGGCAGTATTCTAGACTGTATTGTTCTTTCCCCAATTAGAGGTTAGTCACGCTGAGACATACTCGGTCATGCTGTATGATTTGTATTGATTTTGCAGATCCTAACGCTTACTCCTAGGAGCGCTGCGACATTACCTCTTAGTCCCTTCCCCAAACACACAGCAGACATAAAAGATAATAACACTGATTAGTGTATATATATATTGTGGCTTCCAGCACAGATATTTCTAGGTGTCTTACTATCCCTGTGTTTTACTATCACATTCCAAATAATTTTGATCCCACTGAAATTGTGGTTAAGGTGCTCTGCAGATGTACGTCCTCCTAGAGTCCCTCTTGAGCAGCACAGTATCACAGAATGACAGCATGGTCAAGGTTGGAAGGAACCACTGGAGATCACCTAGTCCACCCCCCTGTGAAAGTGGGGTCAGCCAGAGCAGGTGCCCAGCAGGACCATGTCTGTCTGGGTTTAGAATATCTCTAAGGCTGGAGACATCACAGGTTTTCTGGGTAACATCTGCCAGTGTTCAACCACCATCAAAGAAATGTTTTCTTATCTTCAGCTGGAATGTCATGTGTTTCAATTTGTGCCCAGTGCTCTTGCCCTGTCACAGGGCAACACTGAGAAACATGACTCCCTCATTAGTTTCTATACAGAGACATTGGACTTCTGCTATAATATGGCACTGACTTAAAATCTTTTCATCCTTTTTTTTTTCCCCCCAGTAATTACCTCCAGTTTTAGAGACTACATCTTTTCCTCAGTCTTCAGTGGCAAGGGCTCCAGCCACACCCCAGAGTCACAAAAGTTGATGGCAGGCATTGGATGAAAGAACTGCCCATTGCAACTGAAGATCAGGTTTGTGACCATCTGAAGAACCTGAAAGTGCACAAGTCCATGGGACCTGACGTGATACACCCACGGGTGCTGAGAGAACTGGTGGATGAGGTTGCTGAACCACTATCTACTATATTCAAAAGTCATGGCAGTCTGATTAAGTCCCCCCTGACTGGAAAAGGGGAAATATAACCCCCATTTTCAAAAAGGGATATGGATGTGCTGGAATGTGTCCAGAGAAGGGCCACAAGGATGATCAGAGGGCTGGAGCACCTCTCCTATGGGGACAGACTGAGAGAGTTGGGATTGTTTAGTCTGGAAAAGAGAAGGCTCCGGGAAGACCTTATTGTGGCCTTCCAGTATCTGAAGGGGGCCTACAAGAAAGCTGGGGAGGGACTTTTTACACTGTTGGGCAATGATAGGACTAGAGGGAATGGATTAAAACTAGAGATAGGTCGATTCAGGTTGGACATTAGGAAGAATTTCTTCACCATGAGGGTGGTGAGACACTGGAACAGGTTGCCCAGAGAGGTGGTGGAAGCCCCATCCTTGGAAGTTTTTAAGCCCAGGCTGGATGGGGCTCTGAGCAACCTGATCTAGCGGGAGGTGTCCCTGCCATTGGCAGGGGGGTTGGAACTAGATGATCTTTAAGGTCCCTGACAACCCTGACAATTCTATGATTCTATTTATGTCCAAGTTTGGCCGTAATAGCTTAATACAAAGTAACCACAAGAACCCATTTAAACACTGAAAAGGTAAATTGACCTCCTTGAACACTGACATGGTTTCCTTTCATCTGTGCAATGTTTTTGCAAAATCCATAAACTGTGAAGTGTGAGCTGAACACTACAGGTTCATTTATTTTTCCTGACTTGACAGTGTTATCAGGTTCTGTAAGTCATAATTTTCTTTGTTACACCAAAGCATTTGTAGGGTTTACAGCTCCTGTTGAACAGGTTTGACATACCACAGCAAACATCCAGCTGCATCATACCACATCCTCAAAGAGCAAATGTGCACAAGCTGAAATCCTTGAGTTATGTTCACACAGATCTTGTCCAGCTGAGAAAGCAGTCATTTCTAATTCGTTTGTCAATACTCATGTTCTAAGATCCAAAACAAAAATCATGGTTGAATGTGCTACAGAAAACAGAGTAAACAGAGTATCACTTACAGTGATAACAGATCAGATTCTTTTCCATCAGTTTGATTTATTTCTCTGTAGTGCATACAGAGATGCTGCCGTGTGATAGAATACTGATCTCCAAGGGGTGACTGGCAAAGTTATGCCTTTTGATGCACTTACTCAGTGATGTGTGAAATTTCTTCTCTCTTTGTTCTCTCTTTTTCTTTCTTATTAAATAATGCCTTGGCTTTTTAGTGAATGGTTACTTTTAATTTCATATACCAACTGCTTAATACCAATTGCAAAACTGCATATATCAATTTCAGAGCAGAGTAATTCCCAGTTTCTGACCAGAAAAGTTTAACTCCTTGCTGCTTCTTAGATCTAGTAATGTTTCCCAAAAATAATTTTGGATCTTATTTTCATTTCCTTCTCTCACACTTTATTCTGCACTAACACTCATCAAATCTACTGGTTTGCATTTCGTGCCCGTGATTCATCTATTAGATATGGCTTCTTCTATTAGAAGTTCACTTGGAAAATTAACAGGGATTAATTTTTCTTTCAAATCTATGGAAACTATAACAGTTGAGGGCTCTGACTCAGGTTCAAAGGTGTTTCAGGCTATATGATGAAATGGCTCTGAACATAGAGAGAGGGTGACATGAGAAGTGTTTTTCCCAAGTGGCAGCAATTTTCAGATGAATATAGCAATGTTAGCTGCTGGTAAGTTTATGGCTGCAGATAGCTTAGAGTTGTAAAGTACAGTTACTTAAGAAGCAGTTCATACTGTTTCTCATATTTTCTTTGCAAGAAAGCCACCACAATCATGCAGCTACTATTATGGTTTCTGCCCCAGAGGAAAAACAATTTGTTAAGGTTATACTAGTGTTGGTTTACTCTTGACCACATTTATAGAGGTGATGTCCCAAAGTATTTGCAAAATATGTCCCTGATACTGATTGCGTAATTATCAATCACAATGAAATTTACTGAAAATTTGTCTCATTAACTTTTGTTGTTACTGAGAACTTACTGGTTTAATTCTACAGATCCGTTTCAGTCTCGTTCAGATGGTCTGTCTTTACCAGTGAGTGTTACCACTAGCAGTTTGGTTGTTCAAATTTTAATCCTCCATTTTAAAATGTTTTTTGCAAGCTTGATCTTGTAAGTGTCCCAGTTGGCTGCTTGCATTTCATAGTTACTCAAGTTACTAGTCAATATTCTAGTTAAGCATAAAATAATCCATGTCATCCCCTTGACTTTGGATTTCCGTCCTCCATTTCCTAGTTTGGTAAACTTCATGGAGCAGCTGTGATCTGGCAGCACTGCAGCAATCCTTTGTGAATACTTCTCCTGGACTGTGCCTAATTTTTCTCAAGGTCTACATTGGTTTGTTGATGCTTCAGGAGCACAAAAGCCTTCCATAGATCCCCGAACAATTTCAGTGTTTTTTCTTTACACCAAGCCGTACTTTTTTCTGTGAGTCCTGACAGCCTAGGTTGTGGTTGGATGTCCATTCAGCTTGTCTCTGTACACTGACAGAAAGTCTGGCGGTATAAAGTTGTTTCAGTGGTGATCACATGACTAAATTTCTGTTATATTAACCTAAGTACACAATATAGTCTTCGTGCCAGCTAATTCACAGGCTTGCTGCCTAGCCAAAGTACTTTGCAATTCTCCAGTGCTTTGTGAGATGCCAACCCAGATGAATTCTAGGAATGTTTGTGAGCAGCTTTTCTAAGGACTTGGCTTCTTTTTCCAAGATTAGATCCCGTTTTCCAAAAACCCAGTGCTGCTGCCAAAAGGCCACTCCTACCTTGCTACTGCAAAGGTATTTTATAACCTTTTCCTTTCCACTTTCTGGATGCCATTTTCAGACCATGCTTCAGATGTCTTCAGTATTGGAATTTGTAGTAGAGTTTCATGTAGATTCTTTCCAGGAATAGCATTATCTACTCATTATGGACTGCATACAAGAAAAGAGGGAGCAGACAGAAAAAGACATTAAGACATTAAGAGGATTTGTCCCATTTCTGGGTAATTTTTCAGATCTGATGAAACTGCATGAATTACAGATGAAGACTTTCCACTCCACAGAGTATCTGGATGTGAGTGAGACAATGCCCAGTGACATGAGTTACGCAGCAGAGATGAGAACATCTGCAGAAAGAGAAATTTAGGATGGGAAAAGTAATTTTCTTGGGCATCTGTAAACAAGCTCATCCATTATTTGGCAAGTTAAATCACCAGCCTGATGCCTACTTTGCCATTGCCTCCCAGGGTAGAAAAGTTGAAATCTAGCGCTGTGATATGGAATGTGACATCTGCCTGTTGCTTTACAAAGTGCTCAATCCACACTATTTTCAGTTGGCGGATGCAGAGGACATCATAGTAAGTTTTGCTTAACTTTCACCCTCCTCCACTGTACGGGGTCATTTGTGGAAGGAACATGACCATCTTCTGCCCTTCAAGCAGAGTAGTTTTCATAGTTTTAGCTTGGAGTGGGCAGCAAAATTTTAGTGTGCCAAAATCAATGGATTTATTATTCTGTCCCTGTTACTTGAATGCATTTCATGCCTTTGTTCGTAAAGTAGCCTAAGTCATCACTGTTTTCATCATAGTCTGACTTCCAGGAAGGAGACTTCATAGAGAGAGTCTGCAAACAGCCTCCACATCAGGATCTCATTTTACTGCTGTATCGTGCACTAAATTTGTAAAGGGGAGCAGATGTCTGAAGCCTGGGAGTAGGAAGCTGAGATAGAATCAGTGCCTGCTAAAGCTTGCTCATTTGCCCATGGGAACCAGAAGGGCCAAATTCTGAGGGATGTTCCATCAGTGTGTTTTATGCAAAATGCCTATCTACTTTCTGCTTATAGATATGTATTTGCTGATTCGAAAGCAATAAGCTTATGCTGTGTCTCTACTTTCTGTAGCTCCCGTTGCCTGCCTGTCTGCCTTGACAGTTCATATTCTGAAGTCTGAGCCATGATTCATGTATCCATCCTTCATGAGGCTCATCAGCTTCCCATATTTCCAAGAATGCCAATGGAAACATACATGTTAAACAAAGAAAAATAATCAGAAAAATAACTGCTATTTTTCTGTCAAAAAGGCAGTACAAATAATGCAGAATACAATACTGGGGGAAAAAAAAAAAAAAGTTATGTAAAAATATTTACAGATATGCAGAACTTTGCAGTAACAACATGGGGGAAGAAACAAGAATAGGGAGGGGAAGCCGCTTGGTGTGAGGGCTTGCATCTCACCCAGAGGGCTGTCTAACTGTCCAGATAGTGCTACTGGATGAGATGAGCTGTGCTTTGAGGAGGCATTTGATTCAAAGTATGAGAGGAAGAGCTCTAGCTAGAAGTGCCATCATTGCACAGTGCTTTCTTGTGGATTGCTCAGTTGTCATCCCCATCAGCTCCTGCTTCTCCTTTACAGACTCTTCGCAGGTTCATAGTATTTCTGACAAGGCATCTGAGACTGCCTGCTCACTTAATCTTGCCCTTTCTGTTCTAGGATTATTCGAATTCAGTTCTCCAAGAATCAGTCACAATGAGACTCTCACATCCAGCAGTTGCTCCAGGGGTTCTTGCCATCCATTTAGCAAAGACAGGCTGTTTGGCTTTACACACAGGCAAGAAAATAGAAGTGTCCAGTGTTCCCACATCATCTTGATGGGAAGAATCTTCCTCTCCACTATTGTGTGTCTGCCATTATCCTCCTTCTCTTGTTTGAGCCAGGACTAGCATTAAGCTGTGTCTGGTTTGAGCATTTCTGATCTCAGGTCCATTTTCCAGAACAATGACTAGCCCTGTGTGATAGGTGGGGGAGACAGATAGGCAAGGCTGCTTAATATGTTGGGAAACTGTCTCTGTTTGCTTCTAGGATGGCTTGTTTCCTGGTGAAGGGTTAGGAGGATGTCTGAGGGAGAGGTGGGAGGAAGGATACAGCTAACAGTTGATTATTCTGCTTATGTCCACCCTCTGTTGTCTTGGGTAGCTTTGTGTTTGGTCAGGACAGCCAAAGTATACTTCAAGCCAAGCAAACCTTGATGTTGCTGGTGTTCATGGTTCCTCTTGCACTTTAAAATCCTGGACAGGCTGTCAAGAAATCTATTCTTGCAGGAAACATTGTGGGGAAATATAGTTTCATATTTCCAAATTAAAGATAAATTTTAGCATCCTTAGTGCCTTACCAGGGGTTCAGTTCCCTGGTTTAGGAAAGACTAGATCAGCTCTGCATAGTTTACCTTTTTTGTGTGTTGGCCTGTCTTTGTGTCAGTGCCCCAATTCACTTTTCAGCATTGCCATTGCTTGGTTGGGAGCTAACAGAAGAGAAAGGGCTGAAACATGAGTGGGAGAGGCGAGATCCACAGCAGGTCAGGGCTGTATGGCATGGCCACACAACTGTAGCCTGCCTGCTGCCCCTCAGGAAGAAGAGTGGTTGTGCCCAGGGCTAGCCTTAAATGAGCAGAGTTAGCCTACCCGTGTCTTACAGGGAGAGGTGGCTCCGCACACCAACGATGGCTGGACGGGCAAGGCTGCCAGCTGGCAATGCACCCATGGCTTGGCAGAGTATCACAGGCTTGACACCCAAGGCTTGAAAAAAAACTTGCAGGGAAAAAAAAAGCCACAGCCATGAAAGGAGGATTGAAAGCCCCATGACAACAGCAAAGAGTGATGAGAACAGCCAAGCTTGGTGGGCCATATGTGGGCCATATCAGCCTGTATGAGACACTGGTGCCGTGAGGAGGTACTGACTTCTGAAAACACAGTTTCCATCCAGCCTTCCCTTCTCACTGTGACTGTAGCATCATCCTTGTTTCCTGGCTTGGAGAAGGTAAGCCACCCTTGGATATATTGGAGGACAGGATTTTCTTCCCAGTGTAATCTCCATTGCGTTACAACATAGTGTATCGCTGTCCCCAGGACAGGATGTGGTTCATCTTTCCATCTGGGAGCAGGACACCCCAGCTCCTTGGCTATGCACAGGTAAACCCAACTGCCTGATATGAGGAGCCATGATCTGAAATTTTCCTTTCTACCTTCATTCCACAGCATCTAAATGCATATTTTGAGGGATGCTTTAATTACTGAGAAGCCTTGTGACTCATGAGCTCCTAAACAGGCTTTCGATTTCCAGGTGAGCACTGGAAATTCCCTCCTGTTTCAGAGGCGGTGGCTGGGGGGGCAAGCGACCAACATGACCGTAGCTCTAAGGGGGGCGCGGAGCCGTGCCGGCGGGGTCTGCCAGAGCCGTACGCACACCAGACCCCGGAGGCGCTACTTTCCTTGCGCCCTCTCAGCGCTGAGCCACTGGGGGCTTTATTTTAAAGTACAGCGTTCCTTGAGAATGACAGCGCCCCGCGGGCCGGGCTGCCGCCTACCCTCCTGTCCGCCCAGCGCCCGAGCCTGCCTCAGCCGCGGCTGCCCCTGCCCAGCTGATCAGCCCGCAGCCGTCGGCGGCGACCCCCGGGCCGGGCCGGTGGCCGGTGGCCGGTGGCCGGGCCGGGCCGCGGAGGGGCGTGCGCGGGGGGCGGGAGCCGCTCGGCACCGCCCCGGCCCCG
>JANVCC010000035.1:19127035-19199972 GCA_025345505.1 Todiramphus chloris collaris
GCCCGGGGGGCGGCCGCGGAGCCTGGGGAGCCCCCGGTGGGGGCTGCAGGGGTAGCTTCAACCCTTTTGAAGTGCAGGAACGTCCCCGCTGCCGAGCGCTTCGCGTGTGCCTGGGAGGGTAAACACCAGAAAGCCGGAGCTCGTTATTAGGCAGCTCTCTTCTTCTTCGAACCAGTGAAACGGCCGCTCGCCTTCTTTATAGCTGGTCTGATTTCGGTTTTTCTGGTTGTTGGGATTTTTTTGGGCAAAGTGTCACTCTCTATCCATTTATTTTTATTTTTATATTTTTTTTTTATATTAAAGGATCTTAGTCTGGTACTTTGAGCCAAAGGGTCTTAGTTTTCTCTCTGTAGAGAAGCTGGCAGTGGCGTGCTGACACACGGGTATGCACTTCCTAGCTGCTCCCTGCTTTCTGCAAAGCATGTGCAACTAAAGTAAGAGAAATTGCCCAGTGTCTCATCAAAGATAATCTCGGGAAAACGACAGCATCACACTGCCTTTAACTTATTAAAGATAGGGTTCCTGCCAGGAACTCTCCGTATGTGAGATGTGATTCCTAGCAGATTACAGTGGAGAAGGGCTGTATTGGCCTGGGAGACTGCAAGGTACCGTCCATGGTCATTGCTTCACGGCTGTCACCATGCTGGATTGCCCTGATGTCCTGCCCTGCAGCGCAGCCCCTGCCTTCCATGGCAGTCCTGAGGCCTCAGCTAACCGCCACTTCTGTGTCCATGTGGCACATGACCTAGATCAAAAACTCTTGTTCACTGGCAAACACCTGTTTGTCTAGTTAGTTTTGGGGTTTGTCTTTTAGATTATGGATTTATTGATGTAGGGACTGGGTGTTGTATACATCCTTGTCTAGGTAAGTCTTGAAAACCATATCGATTTTTTAGGGATGAGGACATCTAACTTCTTTTGTGTTAATGTGTTATTATGTTAATGTTATTAGTGTGCCTGCTGGGGAAAGTATGTATCAGCCGTGAGCATTAGTGGGTTATGTCTTAGTAGTCTTTTCGTGCTTAGCTATTAGACTGCTATCCACTTCTACTCGTTTCTGTTACTTGCCAAGAGCAGACGTCAGCTCAAAAAAATCAAAATGAGAAAAAGAAATCCATCTCTACTTTTGAACTATTCCTCTCTACAGTTAGAGAGAAGAAATCCTTGATAATTCCTTGTAATTCTTGTGACCTGTCAAGATGAAAGAAATCACAGTATTGTTATTTGTTGATTTTATAAAGTGACCCTGTCACTGACAGGGTGGCTTGAAATGCTAGAAGCTGTTGGCAAAATGAAGGTGATTGTGATGTTAGCAGTACATTAGTTGGTTCAGTCTTGAGCTCTCTTCCTTCCCCTGCCACTGAGGTGAGTCCAGCCTCTTTTGTTCTTTTTGCCTTGCTTTGTAAAATACAAGATTTACACTTTTATTACTAACTCTAGAGTGGCACAGAGTTCTGTATTTTAAGTGGTTTAAGATCATTTTGTGTAAGGTGCTAACCAAGTTCAAAGCCATACTGGTTGTGTTATTGGTCATTCCAGAGAATATTGTCGCGTGTGCTTTGCTGGCAGACAGGGAGATCCCTGACCCACTCAGGACCATAAGGCAGAAGGGTCTGCTTTGGAACTGAGATGGTGGTAGCAGCCATTCTGTAGCTCTGGGTGCATATTATTTTAGCCTAGCTGGATATTATTTTACTGACTACAGAAATAAATATAATGGACATGGTTCTATGAAATTCCTTATATCGTGCACATCGTGATGGTTTTGCAGCACCATACCCAAACCACGACCAAGTTCAAATGAATGTCCCAGTTACATGGGCAGCATTCTGCAGTCTGTGTTCTTCCCTCATTCTATGGGGGGGGAAAAAAAGAATAATAACAACTCTTGTTGTTAAAGAAGTAGTCTACATAAAACTGTTTTCAAAATTCATTATGGTTTTAATGGTTTTGTAATTATTGTACCTGCTTTCAAAAGAACGGTATTTGGGTTTGGGGAAAGTTAGTTTCTAACTGACTTCTTGTTTTGTTATTATCTTCTCATTTTCTACTTTCATGTATTCAGGCTTCAGAATTAGTGGTGTGAATATTATTTGCATAGCAGACATGTAATAAAACAAAGTCTACATTTGTGTTTCAGAAATTTCCCTCTTAGCTATTTTGGGTACTTGACATAAGTTCTTGACCAATTTTTTTCTCTGCTGAAGTTCGTCATAGCAGAATTTGGCCTAACCACCTCATGAGTCTTCACAGGAGTAGTACAGTGAAAGCAGCAAGATCCTGTTTCTCTTCTTATGAGTGTGCATGAATGGAGAAGGTGTACAGTGCCCTGACAATGCTAAGTATCAGATTCTTACTCTGTTTGTTTTGAACATTTATCAGATTACTCATCACAACAAATAAAAATAAATATTTTGGCAGGTGCATCTATGCATAGAAAAGATGTCAGCTGCCCATATTCTGCTTGGGAAGCAAATCAGAGAGCCCATGTGCCTGCTTTGCATACATGCATTTACACACACGCTATTACACTTGATGTTAAGCATGCTTTCTGTTTTAACTTCCTAGATTATATATTCCCTTTATTAGTATATAAAGATCTATTCCATTGTTCGTGGACACCTGATTCTGCAAGATGCTAAGTACTTACTTCTTGGAATATCCAAGTGCTCCCTAATCCTCTGTAAGTACAGTGGAAGCTAAGAAAACTTTGTAAGGTTATACCATAGAGATAAATCTTGCAGCCTTTGTTCAGGAAAAAAAAAAGGGGGGGGGGAGGTAATTATTTTCTCAGAATAGCTCCTTCAGCTTGTATGCCTTGACTCACCAACAGCTAGCTTCCCCAGTTCCCAAGGAGTCTCATTTGAAGAAAGACTCCTTTGCTCCTTGTTATGAGTGAATACAGTCAGGCATATGAGAAGCATCAATCTGAGTTAGCTGTGTTACTCATATTTCTGCTGGACTTCAGTAGCAGTACAGCGAAGGAGTGCGGTCCTATCCTCTTTCCATTCCATCACCTATTCCAAGGTATTAGCTGGGGCTGCAGCAGTAGAAGGTCCCTTAGTGATGATTTATGAGGCTTTTCATGAAAGATTTGAAGATGCTTGGGGAGCAGCCTCTGGTGTGGTTGTACATTTGGATGGTTATTAATTGAACAAACACACTTCAGAGGCGTTAAAGTGTCTAGCTGGTATTTTTACAGATAATGGAACAAATTAGTCCTGTTTGGGTGGGAACAGATAGAATTACACTTGATAAAAGTTTTCCTCATTAAGATTAGTTCTGATTCTTCTGCAGCTTTGCATGTGTTAAAAACCATGGCTTTCTGTTGCTAAATATAGTTTGATTCTTACTTTCTATAATTGCTAGACAAAGGTCAGATCCAAAGCACAGAGCTCTCCTAGGAAAGATTTCTTTCAGAAAGAACAGAAGAGCTGTACCAAAATGTAGCACCAACCCTCTACATGATATAAGCAGCTGCAATGCTTTATTTGTCAAATCTTTGTCAAATACAGACATCTAGTAATAGTACTTTGGTCTTTTTTGTTCATATATTCACACATATATGGTCCTATGTTTCCTGTTAGTTAATCATAAAAGGTTTATTTTTATCAAGGTACTATTTTTAGAGAACTTGATGAAATAGTTTGTTAGTTTTTATACATTAAAAAGTTAGTTTAGGGAAAAAAAACCCAAAAAACCAACAACTGTCCAAATGAAATTACATAAAGGTATGAAGAAAAGTTGGGGGTTAGCTCTTCAAATAGTTGGACTCACTCAAGCGTGGAACAAAGCTTCCTGGTGTGACTGGCCTTAGTTTAACTAACAGGAATTCCTGTTACAGTGGTTACAGTGTAGTTAGGGGCTCATCACTTCCACATGTAGATGAGACTGATTACATGGCATCTGCAATTAAGCACCCCTATTTGCAAATGCTAGATAAAGCTCTTATCAGAGGGCTTCACAACATGTAGAAATATTCTTATGGGTAGGCTTTTCCTGAGCTATGGAGATTGTTGCATGGTTCAGTTTCAAGTTAGTGTGTAGAATAGAAATGTCTAGAGATGAAAAATACCTTCTTTCCTGTGGGAAAACTGTGGAGCTGAGGGTGAGATGCTTTTTGCAAACTAATCCTGATGTTGAGAAATAGTACCATAGATTTTTCTGTGTGCAAATTAATGTAACAGATTTAAAAATCTGTTGCTAGTGGGTGCAGGGGAAGCTTGTATAATTTGCATAGCACTTTCCTTTTGATAATCTATACTGGTCTGTGAGTCTGCTGAATTAGATGGATGTTATTCTCTGGTGAAAAAACTGGGTCATCTTTTAGCTAAACATATGTAAATAATCAAGCCTAGAAATCCAGTTAATTGCTACAGATTCCCTTCGGTATAAGTACTGATTAAAAGTATTCTAATTGATAAGCTTCAAATTGTTTACTGCAGGTATGTAGAAAACCTGATTCGGCTTCCATTGAAGTTGAAGACAGGCACCCGCTAGCTTCAGATAAAATTTGATCTGGCCTGAAGGGGTTAGGAGTAGGGCTGCCAGGGAATACAGCTGCTTTCATCTGAAAATTGAAAATCCTGCTATCTTTCTCAGCATGCTGCTACCCTGCTAAATCTGTTTGCTCAGTGGCAAGTTATTAAAAACATATGTCATCCCTGGAGAAAAAAAAATAATGAAAATATTCCAGACAATTTCAGTGTAATTTTGTGTTTGTATGTGATTGATGTAACATTAAGGAATAGTGTATTTTTGCAGTTTAAAGGCTTTAGTGAGGTGTTCTATAATCTAAACATTTGTACTCATAATAAACGAGTCTCAAACAACTTCATAGCTCATGGTTCAGGGCAGCACTTGCTGGCTCAGCGTGGTGGACAAAACTTTCCTTTGTTTTGAAGCTGTACATTTCTGTAGAGGCGTGAATAAGATAATATTTTTATGTTTACTTTTGCAAAGGACTGAAATGTCTAAAAATTTCTGAACGATTGATCATCCAAAAAAATTACTTTACACTAATGAGTTATTGAAGGCCACCTGAGCTGCAGTAGCTACCTGGGTGCTCAGGGTTAACTCAGGACAGTTCTGAAGTGAATTGTCTCAGATTAAGCTTTTTCTCTAAAGGACTAAGCAAAATCACATTTGCTCTTTGTTCCCATGGACTAAGAGCATGTACAGGAACCATTGCCACAGCTCAGCTGCTGTGTGGTGGCTTTCTTTGTTACACCATGGTAATTTGCTCTTGAATTTGAGTCCTGAGCCTCACTGTGTGAACTTTATAAAGTTGGCTGTGCTTTGAGCTCTCGAGTTGCTTTGGTGCATTTGAACATATTAATCATAATATGATTCACGAATCTTGGAACAAGAGCAGAAATGTTTTATGGATAGCTTACATAGTTTGTTATAGGAACATACTCTTTTTCCATACTTATAATTTACTTTAAAAGACTTCAGTTTTGCTTTGTGAAGCCCAAAAGTTAAGTGCAAAACTTAACTGTTGGGCGGGGTAACCGACTGCAAAGTTCATTTCCCTGTTCTACTCCCATGGGGAGGCTGGTGCAAAACCCTCACCTCTGCCGTTTTCCATCTGCGGGGAATACCCTTTATTCTTGTTCCCCTGCAAAAGTCTGCTCCCTGGAAGGCCAGCTCCTCTGTCATGTGTCGCCACTCCTTGGGAGTCAGGCCTGCCAAAACATTGCAACAGAAGCCTGCAGCCTGAGTGGCATGGCACAGCATGGGTGTCCTCTCGGCGCTGGTGCAGAAGTGCTCTCGGCAGGGGTTTCGGATTCGTTATGTGTTGCTTCCCACAGCAGCGCATCAGCTCCTACAGCTGCAAGGGTGCTGAACTTGGGGGATTGGCAATTGTTGCTGGAGAGTGGGAAGAGGGAATGTTGACACAAGCCGTGGGGCTGTCTGTAGTGCCAGAGACACTAACCAAAAGCAGGAGAGTAAGCAAATTTGCCTAGGAGCTGGCTCTTCTATTTACCACCCAAGCGGAAAATTCCATTAAAGTCAGTGAGAGGTCTTGCCTTACTGAAGACCACAAGAGAGGGCTCGCAGTTTGCTCTGTGAACTGGTTGAAATACAGCAAGTTAGTTATTTTACAGAGGATAGCCCACCCTTTTACATTAACATATGTCAAATAAAATTATTAAATAGCCATTAGTCATCCAGTGCAATAGAAATAATTTTGTTGTCCTAGACCATTGTCACAGTCTCTTATGCTAGAAATAAATGTTAAAGTGAAGTTGAAGAATTTACTTAGCAGGAAAAAGGTGTTATTCCTAGACAATGTTCTGTGTCATTGACGTCTTCTCTCAATTTAGCTTTCAAATTCTGAGACATTTCTTTCAGAAAAATGTCATCGTTTGAACAAAAGGATGACCAAATGCTGACAGCTGGAGTTTGGCAATAACATTCTGTATCAAATATCAGTAAACGAATTCTAAAATAACTGGAATGATTTTTTGATCCACGACTGAATGTGCACCTTTTCAAGTGTTTTGCCCAGAAGAAATGTTAAGCCACCTGCATGGGAATAAGTAGATAGCTTTTTTAAATCTTGGTGGGTCTTATTTATCTCTCTTGGGGAATCATTTTTGATCAGTGATATCTGCCTGATAGCCTTAAAGCCTGAAATATCTCTCCCCCTCATATATTGGGGACTGGCCATAAGAAGAAAGGTGGAAAACAGTCCTGGAACCACTAGGGTGTTTTAATGTGTGGGTTCTTGTCCTTCTGAGAGTTGTTCTTGATATTGACAAGCCTTCATTAAACTGAAAGAAGCATTTGTGTTGAACTGATGCACCTCAGCATACCTGTAACCTTGGTTAGCCTCATCCACAAATAGTAAGTTTTCTACCAGGTTTCTATTAGATGCTGCCACCCTTTAAAGCCATGTCAACCAGTGAGAGAAGAGTTCTGATGCTTGGCTGTGAAAGGGCTTTGACCATAATTATAAGTCGTTTAAGTTTTCATGCTCTCTTTCCTGCTTCAGTGTTGCCAGAAGAATTTCCTGACCCACTCAGAGCCAGTCCAAAAGTCCACATCAGGATGAAAACACTAGTAGCTCAGCAATGCTCACAGTGTTGTGGTGTGGGGACAGAGGATGTAAGAGTGCTTCAATTGTCTTGTGGGACCATCAGCAAAACACATCAGGAAGATCCTTAGCACTTAGTCCTCAATTCTGAGCCTGTCCCTGCTCAAAATCTCCTTCCTTGCTTTTAGCGTGTCCTTCAGTAGCTGGCTCAGCATTTCTTATTTTCTTTGGTTTTGCTTCTATTTTTAAGGAGTTGTTTTGTATTAAATTAGCATTTGTAAGAAGCACCAGATGGATGACACTAGAAAATGAATGCATAGTTTACTTACATACCAAATGATTTGTGAGACGGTAGCAAAGTTACCCACTAGTATGCCTCGAGCATGATGTGGCTGGGTGAGCAGTTCTCTTGTGGAGCTCTTACTGGTCTTAATGTCTCTGTTGAAACCAAGAACAGCACCAGTTGCATACATTTGTGTACATGGTTAACTTTTCCATGACTTTTTCCATGAGAATAGGAACTGGTTTAGCTTAATCTGCATTGAAAAGTTCATCTTGGATCTTGTTAATTATACTGAGAAAAGCTGCAATGCAAATACACTGGACGACTCATTAGACTCCATCTGGAAGTCCAGGGATGCTGATGCTCTCAAGTGCACAATCAGCTGCTTTCCCTACCACCCCCTGGAATTATAAGGAAAGAGACATGTTACTTTTTTGGGGTATCATATCAGCCATCAGAATCATTGTAGCCCTTTTCCTTAGAACTGAACTGGGACAACTAGTTGAAGAAAACTGTAATTGGAGTCACACTTCACTGTGGCAGTGCTCCTTCTGGCAGGATCCACATTTATGTCCTGCTGGTTTGCTTTTGCTACCCAGTCAGCCAATTGGTTTTCTTTTGTCCTGAAAACTGAATTTAATGCTCAGGAGGAAGCCTGGTAGACATAAATAGTCCTCTAGAGAATTTTTTATAATTATTATTTTTATATTTTTATTAGGGGGGAAAAAATAAAATCTGTGACTTTGCAGAGCTACTAGGTGGTGGTCCGCTGAAGTCAGTGGGAGTACTGGTACTTTTTTTAAGTAAAAGTAGGATGGATCTATAAGGGTGGAAAGGATGATGGGTGAGCTTCTCTTGCATTGTTAATAAAAGGGATTAAAAATTACCTTTATGAAAGGAAAAAAAAAGCCAGGTATAATGTTGCGGTATTTCAGATGTAAATTCTGTGAGGGAATACTTACTTGAGCTATTTAAATTAAAATAATAGAGAACAGATCCCTGGAATGTTTTAATTAGTATCATTTTGTATACAAGATTCTTCTTTTTTACTTAACCTATATTTAGTCTTGTTTGAACAGAGGAAGTTGTTTTGTAAAGGAAGTTCCCTTGGAAATCATCAAGCTTATTTTTGCCGGTTCTGTAACGCCGACAATTTAAAACTATCGCATAAAAATGCAGACCACCTCCACTGGATACTTATGAATTAATTTTGTTTTAGTGCAGTGTCCTCCCCTCTTGCCTTAGGGTCATGTATCCATTAACTTCAGGCAGAATAAGATTTATTTATTTTAAAGTACTGCTTATTTTTATCATTACTTTCTCCCTATTTCTGTAGTTCCCTTTGCAATGTTTCTTTACCATTTGACCACAAACATATTTGTTTTCTTACATGGTCCTGTATTTTTATGCTGTAGGGTTTTTTTTCTTTTTTCATGGATCTGTTATCATTTTTGCCTTATTCCTCCTTTATATTGCTCTGGTGATAGGAAATGTGCAGTGTTTCTGGCAGTAGCAACTGAAAGACCCCCAGAAATTTCACAAACATATTTGCAAGTAAAATCACATGGTTGTATCTACCCATATCTCTGTTGTTTGGTTGGTTGGTTTTTAAGAGAGAAACCTCAAATGCATGTATATTATTTTTCCCCTCTGTGCTCTAACCCAATCTGAAGAGAAACTTGGTGCAGAAATCAATTGATAAAATTCCCTTGTCTGTCTTGCCCACAAAGTTTAGCTGTACAGGCTGAAATAATAGGAAGTTAAATAATAAGCTAGCGTGTTGGATGTAGGTAGTTCATCAAAAAGATTAACAAAACACATGGCATTCTGTGGGAGGGTGGATGTGCATGAAGTACAAATATTACAGAAGATGGAAATCAACAGGAAAGTGTGTTACGTAACAAACACAGTAAATTCTGAGTTTGGCTGGGATTCACTGGATTTGAATGTTTAGGTTTCTCTTGGTTGGTTGGTTGGTCACTCATAAGCAATATTGCCCTACTGAAGATACCTTTATCTATTATTTTACTGTATACCTTATGGATGTTGCACTGAACTTTGTGTGACTAGGCAGAGTTCAGTGAGTCTGGTCCCTAAAAGAGACAGGGATTAGAAGCAGATTTTGGAGTAAGCATTTGTACCAGAGGCATTCTGAAGTGCCCAGTAGTGAGTCGGCTGAGGTTCCAGTTGCCCCTGGAGCTCTGATGGCACCCAGGGGGACAGAGTGGCCCAGGAGGAGAAGGAAGGGTCCTGTAAAAGCAATGATCAGGAGCTTTGTGAGGAGCTGATCACAGCAGCCTCTTCTTGCTTTAACTGAAACAAATTTCCTCCCCCTGTGTAACAAGGGGCGATAGTCGTACAGAACCTGTGCCTGGTAGTTCCTCTGGGACAGGGCTTCGTGTGCAGGATTGCTGTCTAAGACCAATGTACAGGATGATTTAGATGCTAGAAGAGCATACTTGGAGTCCCTTAAGAGATGGGTAAGATTATACAGAAGAACCAAACCTGGAACATGTTGTCAAGGAAATAATTGGAGAAAGGGTCAGAATTTGTAAGAAAACATGGGTACTAGATGCAGCTAAAAGGCAAGAGAACAAATTATTTTTATGGAAACCTGGACCCTTTAGGGGATCATGGGAGCGTATAGGAGAGAGGGTTTCAGCCCCTGACAGTAAGATAAAAATGAACGTTTTATCTTTGGAGTAGTGAATTTTTCATGCTTTATGTATAGCTTTTGCTATTCTAGCCCTTTACCATTTTTTCAAAATGCCTTCAGAGGCATAACAAATCATTGTCGTTCTTTCTACTTTTTTTTAATTTTAAATTTGTTCTTGTACACTTCTTGCAAACTGAACTCGGAAGCAAAATTAACTTGATGGCTTGTTAGAGGTATTTGACAATTATGCTTTGAGTTATTGCAGTTGGCTGAAAAACAGTTTTGATGCTGAAGATGCAAGGTTTAGTCCATGATAAATCTGCAGAGACTCTGATTTATTTGTCATATAGAGTGTTGGTTTCTTTGAATATTGGAGTTATAAATATTTTTACACACTCTTTTACACCAGGGAGTAGAGATGACTGATACGTGCACTTTGACAGTCTTACTAATCACCATCATGTTGGAGTCACGTTGGAGGGCATCCAGCATAGGGAAAATTGACAAAACTTCTTGTTTGCCTTTCTGCTATAAAGGAATTCAGTTTTGTAATGATTAGGGTGGAGAGAAGCAGAGTATTATTTCTGTCTCACAGAACTCACCAGCTGCATGCTATTTACTCAGGAGAGTTGTTGCTGAAATGGGAGATAATGTATAGTCATTGTACTAATTTAAAATACAGAAGAGTCTCCAGGTACAAAACCCAATCAGGTTGCAGCCATGAAGATTGCTTTTCTTGATAGTAGGGTGTATAAAATATAATACACAGCTGTAGGGCTGGGATTGGGGAAAGTAATAAAAGAAGAAACAATTTGCAATAATTACTATAACTGAGAATGCTATTTTTCTAAATCATGAGAGACTAGAAATACTTTTTACCATGGCTTGATTGCCTACAATTTCAAATAGATGCTCAAGTCAAAAGGTAATGTTAGGCTTTTATTTTTGTCTTAAATAATCAGAGACCATCCTCCACTTTGCTCCCATTTTATAGTAATTCCGGCTCTGACTACAGTATTTTAATTTCAGTGGTACTGTTTGTGATTGCCTCTGTGGGCCTCTTTACACTGGAAATGTTGTACTGACTCTTCCATGGTACATCATATTTTTCCACGTTTATTAATTTTCTTCTTTATTATGCTCTCTATCAGTTTGCCTAATCTAGAGGCCATAATATATACCTTCTCAGCTGTTACCAGCAAGAGCTTTGCCATATTTACCAAATGTATCTTCCAGCTGTTTATAAACACTGTGAGTTGAATACTGCGCTGGCAATAATACAGTAATTGTAAATAGAGTAAAAGTAACTTGGAGTACTTGCAGGTATTCAACATCATAGCCTTACCAATTGCTGTGGTCTTACCAGCATAAATCCCAAGAAAAACAAGGCAACAATAAACAGGAAAACACAGAAAAATAAGTAAAAAAAAAAAAGAAAAAACCAAGCTTTTTTTCTTTCTCCAAATCACAGGGAAAAGAATGGAGCACATTTTCCATTTTCTGTGATAGAATGTTTGTAGAAGAAGTGTATTTGCAAAAGGTGGAGAGCTGGCGTGACTCACAGCAGAGAGGTCAGAGCTGGGCCGGACAAGTTAGCCGCTGACGTGAGATCAGACAATTGCAAGTACCGGTAGGCAGGCAGGAAGCACATTGCAATTCTGGCACAGGATTTTGATATGAATGGGCTGCCGAAGAGCACACAATGTAGCCAAGGAATCCTGCTCTCTGATCTATAAAAACACTAGTCTCATACTACCAAATTTTACACGGGGGGGTCACAAAATATTCATAAAGTGGGGAATCTGATCACAGAGCTTCAAAGTGTGTTACACATCATACAGTTGTAAAGCCAAGAATGTTTTAATGATGAATACAGACATAAGTGTCACTTTACAAGTGAAAATCATCATATAGTATAGAATGGTTCCCTCTTCTTTATAACTAGTCAGCCACATATAAAATCTTTGTTTCTTCCCCAGCAAAAAAAGTAATTGCATAAAGGGGGATTAGTTACTTGGATTTTTTAAAAGTAATAAAACAATTGAAGCCTAACATCTTTATCAGGTCAAAACCTAGTGCTAGATGGTCCATCTTTGGTCCTTTGCTGATTAAAGAGCTTGTTATAGGCTTTGGAGGAAGAAAAGCATGATTCCTTTCAGAATCGTGTGAAGGTGAGAAAGCTTGTAAGGGATCTTTTGTTGAAAACTTGGATGGCATTTTACTCGGTGACATGTGTTCTGCTTTATTTCATCTCATTAAGGCAATTTGTCATGTACAATTCAGATGCCTCAGGGCAAATTCCTTCTTGCACACCTCTAGTTAAATTTATATTATGACAGATTAATTTTCCCCGTTTATTGTCTAACCTTTTTCAGTTGTATGCTCTACAAAGAATGTTAGCCTGGTTTCTTGGGTGATGACTCTCATCTGATGTTTTGATTTCTTGTAGTCATATATAAACTCTATTAATTTCTGTGACATTACTATGTGTTACTGACTTCTATATTCTTTCAAGTTGCACTTAAATAGTTGTGCAACTTTACTGTTTCAGATACCTTCTTTTGGATGTCAGCATTATGTCCAGAGAAACCATTCTGCACTTTTCAGCAGTCAGTGCTTTTACCTGTTCCTTGTGCAAAGATAGTTTTAGGAAGGCAATTCTGGTTGACGTGGCATATCATCCAGGGAGCTTGTGTAGTTAAAATAATCCCTTCTCCTGCTGTTGTGCAATTCTACTGATTCTGAGACAATTTCACCAAAGTTAGTATAGTAGCTTTATAATTAACTCTCAAAAAGAAGTATTAGATCATCTGCTGTGATCTTCTGTATATTGGAAAATTTATCTAAACTTCAATGCTTCTGTGTTTGTCTGAGGTCCATCTGAAGTATTAAGAGGTGGGAAATCCACCCCTTCTTTGGCAGTTTGTTGCACTGTTCACTTACTGCAATGGTAAAAATGTATGCCTTGCTTCTCTTTCAATTTTATTTGACAGCTTCCAGTCATCAGTTCTTGATTGCTTCTTTATTGAAGAATTTCTCAATACTCAGGTTTATTTTTTCTATTTTTTTTTTTTTCTATACTTGTACACTATAGGTCATTTGTCAGTCTTCTCCCTGCAATGCCAGATTAGTCTGTCTTGGCGTCTAGGCAAAAAGCCTTTCCTCCATCTCTTCGATTTTTTTATTTTCTTCCCTATTTCACTTTTCAGTATTCTTTTTAAAAAATAGAGACCCTAGCAGATTAACAGCACTGATGTTCAGACTCCATAATGAAGATACAGGTATTTCTCACCTTCTTTTACAATCTGTCTCTCTCCACTGTGGCAGAGGCCAATACAGAAGAGTGGTACACATTGACAGAGAAAGGACTTATGAAGTGCTTCTCTTTTTTTCTCCTTTTTTTTTTTTTCCTCTCTCTCTCTTTGTTTTTTTGTTGTTGGTCATCCTCGTCGTCCCCCCCCACCCCCCATGTCCTTTTTTTTTGCCAAGAGAGAATGATTATTGTGGTGACACATTCTGCTGAATTAAGATACCTTCTAGCCATAAGGGTTATTCCTCTTTCTCCTAGTGAGGTCAAAACATTAAAATGCCTATTTGTGATCAAGGCTTTAAGTTTTTATTGGTGATGACTGCAGAGCACATCTGTTGATTCAGCACACCCGTACCAAATGTCTGGCACCTTCATCAACTGCTTGTTCTAGGAAATCAAGAGGTTGCATTTGGTCTGTGCTGCTGTATTTATTAAGCTTGCCAGTTTTGTCACGTTAGGGCCCCAGTGCGTGCAACACAAACAGAGTCTGAATCCAGCTTTATTGATGCCAGGTTAGCAAAAATATTCTGTAACTGTCATTATGCAGAACTGATCTAATACATCACAAGAGTCCGCCTTCAAGAGAAATCAATCCCAGATTTGACCCCAAGGATATAAATGCCTTGCAGCCCTCTACCAATTTTGACCATCAGTTAAGCCACTGAGAAAGCTATTGGTAATTAATAAAGATGCATTTGTATGTGCATGGCATGTCTGGTTTAAGTGGTTTTAGCAGGTGAATAACCTAGAATTGATTCCCCACCGTGTCCATTACAGCTGCTTTGAACTTTCTATATTACTAAGTGAATGACCTACTTCTTTGATCTAAAATTAGTGTCTGTAGCTCCATTTTTTTTTTAAAGTGTTTCCAAGTACATCCACTTTTGCACCCCTGCTGCTTGCTTTCATTATCCTATAAGGATGATTGTTTCTCCCTTTAGCAAAGAATTTAGCAAGTTTTAGATTATTTTGCTGTACACTGATCCAGAGGGAGAATGCCAACAGTTTGTTAGGGTTTAGGAGTACAAGTTACCCTGACTTTTCAAATGGTATTTGTACACTTAAGAGTCCCACTATGCAGCTGAGAGACCCGAATTTAATCTCTAAGGTACTTGTTTGTTAGTATGTATTTCACTGCGGTATGTGGGAATACCCAGAGGAGACACACAAATTCCTGCAAAAAAAAAAATCATTTGGCTCTCTAAGGAGGCTTGTGTGAAACACTGCTTTCAGCAACATCAGAATGTAACTGCACATACCAGACTTCTTCATTCATGCAGCCAAAGGAATAATAGGATTACCCTGCTTTGTTTTGCTTTTTCACCCTGGCATTAAATGAACTGAAACTTGGTGTGTGAGTCTATGGAAAATAAGGTCGGCTGAAAAAGAGTTCATTGTCCTTTTATTCTTATTCTTCTTAGGTGTTCACAAAGAAGTTCAGGTTTACCCAGATAACCATGGCAGAAGGTGGATTTGATCCTTGTGAATGCATTTGCTCGCATGAACATGCAATGAGAAGACTGATTAATCTGGTAAGGAAAACACGAGGGTATTTGGAAGGGTGTTTTTTCAGGCATTACTTCAGCTCTCGCAGATTTGCGGTTACTGATGCTTTTGATTCAGTTGCATGTGTAGTTAGAATCTGTGTATCTGACTTTCTGATGAGCTTTTGAGCAGTTAATACAAATGCTAGCTTTCTGTTTATTTCCCAGGGCTGCATTTTGAAAGCACTGACAGTGTTTCTATTGAAATGTTTCTTTGTGACCCTTTTTTAATCTGCATAAACTGAAAGAAACTACCCTGCAAACTTTTGGGATCAAGGTGATACTGCACATATGAAGCTCCATGCAATCATATGACAAGATAACAATGTCTAAATTTCTAAAATTAACCTTCAAAAGATTCTAAAGTTGAGCATCCAGTGATTTTTTTTTTTTTTTTTTGAGTTCTGTCTCTTGCTATGTCATTGATATGGTTGAGCAACTTCAAGCAAGGTATTTTACATTGCTGCAACTGTGAGCTGTAGAATAGCAATGATTCTTTTTGTATGGCACTTAGCACCATTGAAGAAAAAGCTACGAAGTACTAATTTTTTTTTAAAGTAAAAGTATATCTTTTTTTTTTTTAATAATGCTAACAATTTTGAACTGTTAGCAACTACATGAACTTGATTACAACTCGAAACTGCTTAGACTGTTTTTTAAGATAAATTGTACATCAGCTTCATTTGAAGGACTTCCCTTAGTTTATTTTCTTAAATTTTGTTTTAGCACATTTTATTTCTTAGGGCCTAAATTAATGTCCTTTTAACTTACTGAGTACGTCAGCTCCTCAAGGCAGTATGTGTGAAGAGCATCCCCTTCAAGGAGGGAGCAGATCAGCTCCTTCTTCAGGAGGTTTCTTACAGGTATTTTAGAAGGCTGTTGGGAAAATACGGCATCCACTAGCCTATGATAAGAGTAGGACTGGTGTGTAGGTCCCCAGAGAAAGTATGTCTGGAAATAAGGAATCAGTTTATGTGCTTGCCCTTAAAATAAAACCACTCCCACGTGCATACATCCACAAAAGAACAAATTTGTTTTAAACAGCACTTTGCAAGAAGTATACAAAGCTCATTCTTGCAAATGTGTGGGTTGTACTCATATAGCCCTGCTTCACCCTGAACATAGAATCCTGAGCAGCCACGCTTTCCTGGCCTTGGAGTGCATTGTTACACTATCTCATCTGGAGTGCCAGGGGAAGAACCTAAAGCCAGGCAGATGCTGTACCTGTGTGTGCTCTCAGGGAGCTTGGCTGATCTCACTTTCCAGAATTACTCTGTCTCGAGTAAGCAGAGTTCAGCATGCATGTCCATAACACAGCACTGCAGAACCTGTGCTGCTGTGTTCTCACATTGCACCCCTGGGCCTGTGCACAGAGAGTGCCTTCTCTAAACTGCACAGGCCACACTGGGACCCAAAATACCCCAGAGTAGGCTCACCATGTGGGAGGGCTGCATCAGTGGCTGCAGCAGAAAGCAAAACCATCCCCAAGGACAAGAGGAAATGACAAGCACTTGTCATCTCGCAGACCACAAGATCCTTGGGCTAAGAGTCAAAGACAGAGTTGCCAAATAGCCCAGATCCATGGAGTGGGCAGCTGCACCAAAGTCCAAAATGACACCAAACAAATGCAGCATATCTGCGTAGCCAATTCCATGTGCTTTATGGGCCTGGTATAATTTCCCTTTGTTAGTTACTAGGTGTGCAGCCAATGCTCTCTTGATGCTCAAAACTCATTAAAGAGAGACTCACTTGTTCAATAGAACAAGCAACAGGCTTGTTTGGGGGATGGAGGTGCAAGAAGTGAAAGGGATGTATCCATTTGTTGGTGTCACCAGAATTAGGTTGGAAGGGATTTCAGGTCATCTAGGCCAACCTAATGCACAAAGCAGGGTCAGCAGTGAATTCAGATCAGGTCATTCAGGGCTTTTATTCCAACTGACTCTTGAAAACCTTTGAGAGTAGCAATTCTGCAGCCTCTGGGGCAACCTGCTCCAATGTTTGACAGTCCCTGTGGTTGAGATGTTTTCCTGTCTGCTCTTTTAGTTGAATGTATCGTACCCTCTGCCATACAGCACGGTGAAAAGCCTGTCTCTGTCCTCTCAGTAACCTCCTGGTAAGTACAGGAGGGCTGCTGTTAGATCCACCCAAACCCATCTCTTCTCTGGTCTGAACAAGCCCAGATCCCTCAGCCTCTCCTTACAGGGCAATTGCTCCAGCCCCTAGTGAATTCACTTCAGTCTGTAAATACATCTTGTGTCGGGGAGCTCAGGACTGGAGGCAGTATCTAGATAGGGTTTTAAAGTGCTGAGTACAGGAGTGTAATCACATCCTTCAGCCTAGTTATGCAGTGTTTAAAGGTCAGTGCTGTTGGCACAAGGGTGTAGGAAATTTAGGCTTCTGTGGTGAACAGTTGCCTCTTCTGTGCAGCCTTTATGTCAGGGCCCAGCTATCCTAACTCATGCTTCCCAGTTAGAGGCACAATTTCAAAATATTCTGAGCAATCCCTGCTACCCCTGTATGGACACTTATACACATGGGGTTTTTTTCCCCAAGAAGGATTTTCCTCTTGTCCTCAACATGACATTTGTGCCATATCCCACAGTCGTGTTGATTCTGGACCTTAAGCCTTCTGGGCACATACTAAAGTGGTGTCAAAGAAACCTCCATGACAAAGCTTCAGGCAGCTGGGAGGGAGAAAGGAGGATGCATGTTGGCTGCCCTTTCCTCCGAGGCTTGTCAAATGCATATCAGTACAGTTCAGATTTTCTACCCTCGTTCAGCATTTTTCATCTTTTCCTTTTTTTCTAGAAGATACTGACAGGCAATGACACCAGTCAGCCAGTTCTCTTGATGTTGTGGCTGGAGAATTCTAGGTATGAGCAATGTAGGAGAGTCAGAAGAAGTGCCATAAAGGTCTGTGAGATTTTGTTCCTGGGCTGCTCCATACAGTGTAAAGTGGGTGCAAGTGGATCATCTGGAGGCACACTAGTTCCTGCCTTGCAAATGTGAACAGAGCACATCACAGATGCACGCTTCTGTGCAGTCACCAAGACCATTCTAACAGTGGTCCCGTGTAGTCGCAGGAGTGGAGTTTACTGCTTGGTGTCCAGCTTCCAAAAAGATCATACCAGTTAGCACTGGAAACTGTGAGAAGTAAGGGAGAATGCCAGATTTGGCTATCCTAAAAAGCAAACCAGATGCTTCTAAATTTTTATAAGAGCAAATCATGAGCTGGGACAATTTGCCAGAATCTAGAAAGGGAAAGTCTCAAAAGACAGGCTATCCTCAAATAACCTGTTGCATGATTTGAGCAGGAGTCTTGCTAAACCTTCATTATTGCTTCTGTAACTTTTATGCTTTAGTAAGACTTTGCTTGCTACGCTGCCGTTTTGCCTCTCAATGTACACAACAGGGATTGCTTACAGATAGGAATTATTGTTTTTTGTTTTAAAAGGAATCCTTGGACATAATTTCTCAATATTGCTGAGACCCACACACAAGTCTCGATGGAGACTGGGTACCCACTACCTCTCAAAGTTGGATCATCAAAACCTTTAGTCCAAAAACCATTGTGATACAAGAAAGCTAGGCCATCACTAGTTGTTCAGGCTGTAAGGGGAAAAAAAAAGACAAACATGCAGTATACCTAGAATGGTTCACTGCACATAGTTAAATGTTGATTCTTTTTAACCTACCTGGGTATAAAACACTCGAGAGCACATTTGGATGGTGTTATAGCTGGGAATACTTGTTCAGAACTTAGGAGCAAATTCCATAAAAAGGTGATTGTAATTATCTCCGGACTGAGCACTGTAAATACAGAAGTTTGGAGTTATAATTACACTGTTATTCTGTTAAATTTGATTTAAGAGATGCCCTACTGTGGAAATCTACTTTTAGGATTCTTCAGTCCAGTAATGACATTGTGCAAAACCCCCGTCACTTATGTAGACTTGTAATAACTTGCTTAAAGTTATTCAAACTTTTGAAAGGTTAAAGTAAACTAATTTTTACAGACTAATTTGTTTATAACTTACAGAACAATGCCAATAAGAATAAAGGCGTCTGTTAATGAAGAAGGCATGATGTATTCAGTTATGACTTACACAGGATTTCTAGCTCTACCGGTATATTTTAATACGTATTTTTATTAGAGTTAACTGAATGAGAAATGTGAATGATGCTGTGATGCCAAAGTCAGAAAGAGGTCAAAAAGTCTCACTCTGCAACCTGAAGTTCTCATTTTAATTCACAAAATGTTACTTTTCATTTCTAATTTAATTGTGGTACTTACTTTGAAATTCTAAGAAAATGTATTTGGCATTCAAAGTGCAATTTGTGAATGAATAAATTTTTTTATATATATAGCTTAGAGTTTAAATGTCTACTTGATATGCAGACTTCAGTTCATCTTGTCATTACAATTAGTGCTTATACAATGAAAAAAGAAAAGCTATTGTTACTTGAACTCTTCTTCCTCTCTGCTGTTAGCAATACCACAGAAAATTACAAAAAAGAAAGTTGTTTGTTTTCAAAAAGCCTAACTCTTACTAAGCTCCATGGCTTGATTATTTTTCTGTCCTTCATTTTGCTTGACTAAGCAAGGGCTTGCTTTGTTGGGTTTTTTTCCTTCATAATTCCTAATACCATGAAGATTTTGTAGGTGGTGGACGTATCTCTAATGAGCATAGTATTTTAAATATTTTTTTTTCTGATTATTTGATTAACTGGGAGATTTTGTTCATACGTAGAGTTCTTGTAACTTATATATACATACTTACATGGCATTGAATTCTTTTATGCTGAATGTGCTATAATTTTCCTATAGTGGATTTTTCAGGGTTCTCCTTGGTGTCAAAATAGAAAAATTTCACACATGGTAAACTTCCACAGCAGAGGCACTGTAAATAGTAAGCAAATATTACGATTTCCAAATATTCCTAGGAAACAATAGAAATCTAAAGTCTTTGGCTGTTACTTCATACATATAATTTCTAGTATGTAATACCCACAGCAACATCTGTTATGATTTGGTGGTGTTGCACAACAATTTGACTATTGTTTGTTGGGCTCACTATTTACTCTATGGATATAGCAGATAATTGGGAATGTCCATGAGAGGAAGTAAGTGTAGAGGAAAAATATCACAAGACTTTTCATCCTCTCCAGATACACAAGAGTTGTCAAAAGACAATGACAGGTCTGTTAGCTTGTGTGGCTGCTCAGACTCCTCCATCTGCAAAACTTAATTTGACAGGAAGAGCCAAAGGTCAAGAATGAAGGGGAGGAAAGAAAAAAAAAAAAAGAAAAAAAAAAAAAAAAAGACATCAAATAAGTTAACAGCAGGGACATGACTCTGTAAGACAAGGGGCCAGTTGTTTGAAAAAGTCACAGTGAAGGACATTCCTTGATATCCAGAGGAAGCAGTTCCTTTCTTAATTTTGGCAGAAGATAGTAAATACCTAAGAATATTATATTTAAACCTTTTGATTTCCCTTCATTTCACTTATCTTGTAAAATAAGAATCTGATTGCACTATGTTATTCCTCTGGACCTTGATGCTCTCCAGGTAAGTACGGCTGGTTCATGGACTATCTTAGCCCAGGGCTCAGTTGAAGTCTGAGAAACAGACTGAAAACAGAGTGTATGTGGTGGCAGGGGGATCATCATACACAGGGCATCTTCCATAAAGCCTGAGACCAGTATATGAGTACTTGGAGTGGCCAGAAATGTCAAAGCGAGCCAGTAATGACCATAACAGTTTATGATGTAAATGTCCTTCTCCCCCCAACCTTCTGATATGGTATTATTTTCTTTACAGAAACTGTAACTTCAGAATTCTTTCATACTAGTTTATATGAAAATGAACAATATGTTCTTTAACTGAAAGCACTTCTAATACTGTAGTACAAAAAGAACTGCCAGCAGTTCTACTGTAGAGATCTGACGGCCTTACAAACCTCTATGGAAATTACAATCTCGTGTCTTGTTCTTCTGTAGCTAATTGCAAAGTAATGGCCCATGTCTAGTAATGTTGCTGTATCAGAAAGCTTGAAGGTCTCAAAAAACTCTGGGGGATACAAAGCAAATCATTATTTATTTTAATGTCTTGTATTTTGAGGTGTAGCTGGGTTTTTATAGCAAAAGTTATATTTCTTGAACTATTTAAACACAATGGGTTCAAACATTCATTTGTCAACCAAGTCAGCACATAATTCTCCTGGCCAGGTCGTTTTAAAGTCTTACTGTCATAAACTGGCAGTCTGAAATAGTATCCAGCACAGCCATGAATCTTGGCTGAGGGAAGCTTTGTGCCAACAGCACAGAATAAACACAGATGACAAAAATAGATCTGTGTTGTGTGCTGCAAATGGTCGAAAGGCTCTCGGGGTTGTCAGCACAGCTAAGCCCAACTTAAATAGTCCCTCATGCAACCAGCAGAAGTGAGTTACCTTACTGATGTGGCCTTCTACTAAAAGCACAGCAAAACTATACTGAAGTCATCTGTGATAATTTAAAGTGACTTTCTAAATAAGGAGGTTCCCTGGATAATTTTTTTCTTGTATGTTCCACAGCATTTGCCTTCTAATTATGTATGTGTTTTTTGTTTTAACTGCAGTTGCTACTGCTTCTAGTCTATAGCCCTCCTTAGCCAACCACCCCAAGAGCAAGAAATGGCATTTTGCTCTCACTTACTCCTTTATTTCCAGACCTGTGCTTTCAAGTCCCAATTTCTTGGCATTCAAGCTGGTTCAAAAAGGACCTTTTCCAACAGCTGAACCTAAGGTTGCTCATTAGGACAAAGAAGCTATCATCCTTGAGAGATGCAGGTGAAAAGACTTGCTGCACCTCTTAAGGCACTGGGCCAAAAAATATACCACAAGGTTGGAGTGGCAGGGTGCGAGCCTTTTCCTGGGCGCTCTTCCTCCACTGGCTTCCATTTCCTCACCTTCACTGGGTGCTCAAGGTGCTTGTCTTGCACAGGTTAAGGCCCCGAAACTATCACAGAATTCATGCACTAATGGTCTTTAACCTAGAATCTAGTTCTAGATCAAGCAGTATAAATGAAGCCTATTACATAGATGCGTAAGTAGACGGGGAAAAAAACCACCAAAACAAACAAACAAATTAAAAAATGCCATGAGAAATGGTGTTTACTTCAGTCTGTGTCCCATGGAGACCATTTTTTTCATAGAAGGGGGTTAGGTATCAAAACTTAACTGAAAATGCCTGTCATTCTTTGCATTTCCCATTCCTGAGATTCGTAGTATGCTACTTCTTAACCACTATGTATAAAATAAATACATAAAGAAATAATCTGAGTCATACCTCATGACTGTTTCAAAGCATGCATAGTCTGATGGTATTGCAAACCGTGTAAAAAAAAAAAAAAGTTATGCATTGAAAATTCTGTCAGCTTGATCTTCCAGAAGTAATTTATAGCTATAACCTGTGTTATGAATGGCTGGACTGTGCTTGATGATCAGAGCTGTGTTGTAGCCATCTCATTTGAGGAAAAAGGAGAAAATTGTGCTTTTTCTCTCAAGCCACATGCGGATGTAATCAACACTTAGAGCAAACTGTACTTTTCTGTTGGAACTCATCATTCTAAGCTTGTTCCTCAAGGCTGTCTATGTGGGAGTACACTTTTCATTTGCTAATATGCATGACTGTGCAGAAGATACTCAACTGTTTGGTCAAAAACCCCACGTGTTTTCTGGTTTTGTATTTTAGATGTAAGTTTTCTAATGCCCTCCTGGGAGATAAGTATATGTCGTTCATGAATGTTTTCAGATGCCCCTGGTGTAGTATTGTGTAATAATCTATCTCACCCATTTGTTGTCTAGTATTTCATGCAGTCAGAGGTGTGGCAAGCTCCTTGTAATGATACTGACTATCACACTACTTAGTCTTTTCCCTGACTCTCTCTGCTGTGCTAAATCATTCTGCTTCACATTCTCTAGGATGCCGATGATATCTCAGGTCCTCAAGGCCAGCAAAATTATAAAGTGAAGTACCAATAAAAGTCATGCAGTTGTAGGAAAGTGAGGGCAGTGTGGGAAAGGGGGATCTATATGACACTGAGGTGAAACAGTATTCGCAAGAGAAATGAGAAAATAAAGCAAAGAATGAGTTGTTGCCCAAATCAGGGCTCCTGTTTGCAAGTGGACTTGTTTATCTGCTGCACCTTCCCTCAAAAAATTTCATGTCTTTCAGTATGAAAGTTAATGTTGTCCCTCTGTCATAACTGGATGATGGTTCTGTGTCTTAAGAGTTGGTTTGTGATCTAGGAATATTATTCTGTAAGGTACCAACCATCCTTCTCTCTCATTTGCCATGGGAGAGAAAATTACTTGTCACCTCACAGGACCAAACGCCATATTTCTATCACAGACTGCTATTCTGGCCTTGTATGAACAATGATTGATTTGATTTTAATTCCGCATAGGCTCGTAGAGAATGTAGGAGTGGGGGACGGCACTGTGTACTTTTTCCTTGTTTGTTCCTGTAAGAGAATCTAATGTCATTTTAGAGACAATTTAATTCCATCAATATGCCCTTCTTTGCCCCTTATTTTTCTGTTTTTTCTCTTGGCCAGCTTATAGCAGAATAATGCATGTAGGTGTCATTTTCTTCATTTTTAAATCTGAACTCTCTGGATAGTGCTACGATTCACTTTGTATCCTGGCTTGTATTCAGGACTGGCCTGTCCTACCACAGCAATTTATTTATCACACTGTTTACTAAATCATTTATGTACTTTGGGCAGAACAGATGTGGCTGCCAACGGAGCTTAAACGGTGATTTCATTACCTAGAAGCATGAGAACATGATCAGGAGTATGCTATGGTGTTGTCATCTTTGGCATTGGTGGAGAGAAAAAGCAGAGCTTACAACTAGTCTAAATTGCAAAAAAAAAAAAAAAAAAGTATTTTCGCAAGGGATAATATTTTGCCCTTGTTATCACATAATATTTTCCAATCAACAGTCCTTATGATTCCATTTTAAAATTACTTTTCTTCATAGGATAAATAACCGTATCAAATTAGTTATTTGTCCTTGCTTTCCTACTTATCTATCCTTTTCATTGCCACTATTATCCATTTCTGCTCTCTTATCTTTGTACCTAATTTATCTGTTTCTTTCATGCATCTCTCTGGGCTTTCTTCCATCACATTTTTTTTTTTTGTGCGGAGGTCTTTTCCTGACCTGGCTCATGAACTTGCTAATTTTTCATTCATGTCTTTTCTGAGAACTCATTTCTGCTTTGAGCTGTCTCAAAAGTTACTTGAAAAGGCAATTACTTTAATTATCCCCACATAAATAATTTACTTTCATCTCATCTGCCATTCACACTAGACTTGATTGAATATTGCACTGCGTTCCTGACACTAAGTCCTGTTATTGCTTTTTTATCTTTTTATTACACCATTCCTGGAGTGGAAAAGTACATTTGGATAGGGATTATGCCATTATTTCTTCTGAAAAATGACAACTGGTGAGCTGTCTGATCGTTGGTATCTTCCTGGTACTTGTATGCTTTGTCTTTTTTTGGTTTTCTTTTTTTTTTTAACTCTTAAATAATAAACTTAATTTTTAAAAAGAAAAAGAGCTCATACCAGATAGGAATTCTTAATGTTTTTTTCAGACAAGATGCTATTAACTTTAATTAAAAAACAAACAAAAAAATTTCTCTGGTCAGAGATAGCAGGATCAGTCCCAGGATTTGTGAGCCTGTTGAACTGTGGGCTGGCAAACTCTGAAAACCCACCTGAAGAGTTTCAGAAAACTCCTCTGGGGAGGAAGCAAGGGAATTGACTCAAGAATGAGTTACTGTGAAGGTAGGCAGAAGTCTGAATTTCCTTCTCCACAGTAGCTATCTGTGATGAGTGGTAAATGCAAAGTAGCTTAACTTCTTTCATGGGAAGACTGAAGTGATCCCAGTGACTGAGGTCACTATTGGAAAAACAAGTTCTCATTTAGCTAGGTGAAGCTATTTCACTGAGCTTACTATTTTACTTGGAGTTCAGTGCTTTTTGTGGAGTAGCTAACATGAAGTAAAAGCTCACACCCTGTTTTCAGCACACAATGGCATGTTTGTGTGCCCGCAGTAGGTTTGCACATGAAAAAGAAGAGACTGTACTTAACATAGTGACTCCACAAAAAAAAGTTTCCAGAGGCCGATAGCAGTGTCCCTTTACTGTGACTTTACAGGTTTTGTTCACAGCTGGGGATTGTGGAATACAGTGGCTCCCTTTGCTAAAAGCTGCACAGAGAGACTCCTGTCAGAGCTGGGCATCTGTTGTAAGAGCAGCAGCAGGACAGTCGGGTTTCGGTTACTCTCGATGGGTAGATGCTGCTGACCCACAAGATGGTATGTTAAAACTCTATGTATAGTGTCAAAGGAACAGGATCTAAACACTGTTGTGTTACTGTGAACTGAGGCTAAAAGCCAGGTCTTCTGGAAAAATAAAAAGGAAAAAAGGAAGAGCTATTTCATACTGGACCTGGGAGGCATTTAAAATGTGCTCCGTTTATTTTTGCCACGCAAAATTTGAGTGTCATGGGGAAAGAGTGAGGAAAAGCCTCTTACCGTGAGAAGTAACTTGGTTTCTTTCTTCACAGCATTGTGTTAGGTTTACAATCAAAATATGTCAGTAAGTGGACACTGATTTGCTGTAGCGCAGCCACTGGTGCCTCCCAGTTCCAAGAACTCATTAGGGGCTTCATTGAAGCCAAATATTTATATTCACCAAGAGTTCTTGTGGTTTGGGCATTATTAATTTAAATTATTTTAACTTAAGCTATTCAAGAGTTTAAATGTACTTGGAGGGAATTGAAGTTCACAGCTGTATTTTAAATAATGTGCATTTATAATTAGTATTTTTACTTGTTTTGCCTGCAAGTTTGCACTGTACTAAAACTGAAAATTCTGGAGCCTTTTTAGCTCCTTTTTTAGTTCTTATGCTGTTTATAATTTGTGTTTACTTCATTTTGGACAATAAAAGATAAATCAGTTCATTTTTTGGCTCACATTCACTAAGCCATTTATTGTATTTGGATGTTAAGCTGCATACTGAATGTTAAAATTCAGATATCCTCATAATTTAAATGGAAGAAAATAATATTTTTCTATAAATATTTAGTTTTGTAACCTTTTTCACTTTCTTCTTTTGTTGAATAAGCCCTGATGCTTCACTCACGTAATTTCTGTGTCCTTTTTATGGGCCTGTTCCCAGAATATACTGAAAACATGAAAATGTTGTTGCTGACTTCAGCAGGCAATCAGCTATTAATCTTCCACTAAATTCACATTTTTTCACAACACAAGGATCTCTGAAATAAGAATAAACCAAAAACGACCATTAATATTACTGCCTTTAAGAGCCTAAGCATTAGCATAGTCTAAGAATTACTTCTCTATTCAGATTTTTCTCATCAACTCTACAGTGTTCCCAGTCTGGAAAAACACCGAGTGTATTTGAAAAGTCTTTGTGAGAGTTGTGGTGAGAAGAGGGAAGATCTGGTTCAACTCTTTACTATTATTCCACAAACTTCCATCCAAACTCAGAATAGAAAATCAGAATACATCCATCCACATCAGAATACAGAGGACTCTTTATTTCCAGTCCCTGATAACTGCTCTTTGTTCAACTACCTGATGATTGAAATATTTCACATGCAGTTTTTTCCCAACAGTTGATGTGTCCCTTAAGGGTGTAGTTATCAGGAGAGGGGTAATTGGTAGGAGGATTCTTGTTTCAGCAAAAGGCATCGCCTTTCCCAGCCATTTAACTTACATTATAAGCATTTCATACGTGTGTCAGAATCTTTTCTCATCTTTTGACTAATTGAGTGATGGCAAGGGATCAGATTGGTATTGCGTTACAGAGTTAGGAACTAGTTCACTGAAATTATTTGAGAAAAACCTGGTTTTACTGCTGCTTGTTTTCCATCATCTGGCATGTTTCATGCCAAGAGAACAACATGCAACCTGTCACTGAGCTGTTAAAACCAGGGTTGTTACCTGGCTTACAGAGCCCTCTTAGAGTTTCTGCTTGTGGATACTGAGGTTTTGCTTGTGCTTGTAGTCGGGAGGGGAAGTGAGCATGAAAAGATACTTGATTGGGTTTTCTTATCATGTGATCTTTGGCTTCCTAAAATCTATTTGAGTCTATGGGTGGTCCTGTTCTGACCAAATCTTCTCCAGCACTAGTAGTTTTTATAAGAATTTTTTTATATTACCTGGAATAGTTGAGAAATATTTCTAAGAGATATTTATATTGCTGGATACAAATGTAGTAGAGACTATGAAGTGTAATTTTTTTGAGCTGGGATCTTTGAATCTGCATGGTTATATGATTATGTGTTTATTGGTTTCGATCTAGCATAATTTCACACAAATTATCAAAAAAGCAATTTTTACATACTTTTCTCTTGTAACTGTTTTCACAACATAATTGAAGGTTTCTAAACCAACCTTATAGAGTTAGTTTCCATCCCCATGGAAAAAAAGTAAGTATTTGTTGTCCAAGCCCTCTGAAAATCATAGCCCCAGTATCAAACAAAGCACAGATGGCTCTCTGCGTTGTGAGGGATTCTCTGTACGTTGTTCCTCCATACAAAAGCAGGCTTTTTTCTATATTGGCAAGATATAACCCAAGAGCATTTTTTAGCAGAGAGCTGTAGAGCAATTCATGATGGTATTTTTCTTGAGACTGCTAGCTTACTGTACTGTCATTGGTATTTCCAGCAGTACTCTTCATTCTAAAGTCTTGGAGCCTGTCCTGTCTTTATGAGAAGTCACCAAGGGTTCCATAGGATGAATCTCAGTATCTGAGTGTACCCTCTGGACACACAAAATCTCCAGGATTCAATAGTTACTGTATCTTCATCAGCTGGCCTCCTACATCAACAGGCGTTTCCAGAGAGTGTGTAGGCTTTTCATGAAGAACTGGTCGAGATGCTGGTGAATGCCAAAGCATGGTGTGATCATGGTCACTCATGAGACTGCTTTTCAAGAAAACATAGCTGTAGCCAGAATATCTTTCTGTTGTTAAACAAGCTTCTCTTGTTATGAACGTAGTCATATGAGTCAAAGCTGGAGCTCTCTAGGGTTCTTTGTGTGGTAACAGTGGAAGCCTGTCTGGTAGGCATTTGAAGGAACAGGATTTTAACAGTCACAAAAAATATGTGCACCTTTTTTTTTTTTTCTTTTAAAGGCTTTTATATAAATATGAATTGTATGGTTTTAAAAAGTTGTATTTGGACAGAGTGTAACCCTTAGAATGGAAGAAACTAATGTTACGGCTAGAACACCCTGAGGCAGTGTTGCCTGTCTGGGCAAAGTAGTTAAGCTGAGTACTAGCCATCCTGAGGACAGAGGGCTAACTAGATTCTATATGCTGGGACAATGCTGCTGATTGTATACCTATCACCCATTTCAATTCTGGGCATCATTCTGTCTTAAAGAATACCTGTAAAATGTTTTTTACAGAGTAGGGCTTAATTTATAAATTTAGGCCTTTACAAGCAAAAGATAATTATATTGCTGATCTCTTTAAAATGTCGGTATAGCAATATCCAGTTTTCCCAGTTCAGATATTCCAAAGTGGTACTATTGCTAATGTAAAACCTCCCCTTTGAGAATGACATCCGAAGTTTGGAAATAAAGTGAGCTTTTATTTGTACATAAGAAGGACAGGAAATATGCATAGTTGGATAGACTGATTTTATTTATTTATTTATTTATTTTAACAAGGTAAGTAGAAGTCTTTGGTTTGAATTTCCCCTGCTGTTGTTTTTAACTGTAGAAATAACTGAAAAGTTACTTCCAGCCTTCCTGGTCCTTCCTAAGGGACTTCTTTGTAGTCTCAGTGAATTTGCTAGCAGATCTTAATATATTAATGAAAGAGTGAATGCGATCAGTCACCGATTACATTTTTCTTTTTTTTAATTTTCTCAAATGTGTCTGTCATTATGATAAAGGAACGAGCTTAGACTTTTCCAAGTGTCTTCCTCATTCGGTTGCTCATCTGTTTCCTTGATGTGCTTTGCATAATATTATGACTACATACAGCAAATTGGTTATGCCAATGCAAGGGGAAATTGGCTTTGTGGAAATGATTCATGTATTTCTTTCTGTTATGAAACATCATCTCTTTTTTATGTTTGTATGTTTACACTGATAATAAATAGATTAGCCTGTTATGACAAGAAGTGTTGGGATTTGTTACACTCTGTGACATAAAACCTGTCAAAAAGCGAGTATCAGTTCTAACCAAGGAACTGTAACAATTCTGTACTTTTAAAAACTTCGGTTATTAATCTGTGTAGTTTACCTAAGGCAGCAGATAGAACCTATTTCCATCACACAGGAGATTAAATCCCATCCATTTAAATTCTCTGTGCCTAATAAAAAAATGTGATATTTGTCTTTCTTTTTTTGACTCTGTCATCTGTAAAATAGTTATGCTGTTTGCAGGCTAGCCAGTGTTGACTTTTCTTGGAGTTAGCAAGCTTACCTAGTCTGTAAATGCAAATAATCATTACAGTTGCTAAAGGCATTTTGAATTTTACCCATCAGTAAAGAGGAAAACCAGTAAGTACATACTAAAATTTGCTGGGGGAAAAAAAAAAAAGTAATTGCAAGTGTAAATATGAAAATTTAATCTGGCTTCTCTGCATAACCATTATCACAGTCTGATTGTTGATTGTCAGGTAATTACAGAGTATTTTAATGTTACTTGATCTAAATAATAGTAGTAACATCTATCCTGTATAAATCCCAAAACGAGTGTGGAGACTATATCCACGTATAACAATGTCTGCATCTCTATAGAGTTTTAACCTGAATTTTAAAAGGCATTCAGCAGCTGCAACCTGTGTGGAAGCAATAACACTTTAGACAGGTGATTTAAAGGTATTGTGTAAATAAGTGTTCAGGAACTACCTCCATACCTGGGATTCTTCCCAGACCATAAGCCCAGAGTGATGCAGTAAAGGATCAGTTATAATCTTCCTTATCTTGAACTTGTGCTCTAACTTGATAGTAGATCATGAATTCAGTAAAAACTGACCAAATCTCATTGCTAACTGTCACACCTTTCTTTTTTTCCTGTTTCAGCTGAGACAATCCCAGTCATACTGCACAGACACAGAATGCCTTCAGGAATGTGAGTAACTATCAAGATCGGGTGCATATAAGTAAAATACAGTCTGACTGATCTTTAAAATGCAGCAGTTGATTTAATGTTACAGGAACATACTACATGAAATCAAATATTACAGTACTAAAATTGTTAGGCAAGGGAGGTAATTTCTGAGACTCTGTGATGCAGATGAACATTTCTACATTATAAGCATTGTGTGGAAGAGGAATGGTGAGCAGACTGGAAGTGTCAATATACCAGCATGACCATTGATCAGGCCCCAAACATTACTGAATCTTACCATTAGCCTCCAAATAGGATCATTTCAATTTTTCCCTATGGAGAAAACTTGGAGGCTTCATTTGTCCTCCTTACAGTCATAGCAGCCTAACCCGTGACTGGATATTCAGCACAGACCCCAACACATACACGTGTTCATGGCTGAGGCTGAGTTACTGTCAGTACCATGAGAGCCCTACTTCACTGTGAGGAAGAGGAGATTCCCTGCCAGCTCTTACTGATAAGTTGATGTACACTGTGACTGCATTTCTGTTTGACTCAGCAGCTCTGTAGGTAATGAAGCAGAGTACTATGTGAACACTTCCTTGAAATTTGCTGTGAAATATGTCTTAAAATCTCTTCCAAATGGGGAGCATTACTAGGACAGCTAAATGTTACCAGCATCTGCAGGGAAGGATAGCTGTGCAGAGGTTACGTGCTAATGTGAGTTAGCCCTGATGCGCTCTGTTTACACTTTTCATGGTCTAGAGGGAATGTGGCCAAATGCTTATAAATAAAAATGAAGTGGATCTGGTTTTCCTCTATTGCTTTACCAGTTGAGCATACAAACTCAGTTAGCCTGCATCAGGGTACTGTAGTGCTGGGAGGGAGCAGGGAGCACCTGGACAGTGTTCCAGGAAGCAAGACCTGCTCGTGCTTGTGTCTTCTACAGGTCTAGGAGCAGGGCGGTCAAGGTTTTCAGGATCCTGGGGAGAGGACATGCCTTCATTCACTCTCACATTCCTCCCTCTTCACTCCCCAGTAAAACCTGTTTAGAGATGGGCATCTGGCTTGGGCTTGCACTGTGTTCTTCCAGTGTGAAACAGTCCCAGATCCACTGCCATGTTGGGCTGAAGGGGAAGAGCCATGAGCTTTCCCAGATAACCCCTTAGAAAAAGAGAGTGGTGCACACATGTGCCAGCTTTACTTCTTATGGGCTTTCCAAGTTAGGCTGTGTGTGACTGCCAGCACCCTTCCTCTCCCAAACGCACCTGTCCTAGGGCAGACTTTTTCATCTCTCACATCTTAGATTTCTATGTGTGTGTATTTTTAAAATAGGAGGGGGAAAGAGGCAGGTGACAGGAGACAAAATATTTTCTGTATTAGAAGTAGGGCCGTGCAGGTTCCTGAGCTTTAGTCCACAGTCAAAACCAAGCAATGGTAGGTCATTCTCACTCAAGCCTTAAATTTAATTCCAGCAAAGGTATTTTTATTGCTGATGCAATGACACTGACTGCCTATTTGTCAGATTATTTTGTGATGCTTTTGTGCTTCTGTGCTTGGGCCAACATGAGCTCTGTAAGACTACCAGGAATCAAAGGCAAAACAGACAGATTGAGCCTGGAGAAGCTTCTAGACATGTTTTCAGAGATGGATTAAAACAATTCTGTGCCAGTCTTCTGTCCATTGCTTCATCCTGGTCTGATGACCTGTACTGTGATCAGCTTATTTTTGAGGTGGGTCTGCTCTTCTGTAGGTCCCACAGCTTCATTTCCTGTTACTTGCTGACTTTGATTCCTCATTTCAGGACGTCAACATGAAGAAGCTTGTTTCACTCCCATTTGTTTGCTCATTCCCAGGATTTGGCCCTGGAAGCACAGCTGGGAATGTTGTCATATGCAGATTCTTAAGTTGCAAGGTTGTGGAATAACTGATGAGATGTATGTGGTTTTGTTTTGGGAAACATCAGGGCTGTGGTTCAGACCATGTCACAGCAGCGTCATATGTTATGCTGTTGCTACCAGCTGGAAGTTCTCAGAAACACCCTGCGTTGATTCTTCCTGAGCACACTCTGGTTTTTTTCAACTCTTAATTTCAGATCTTTTTTAGATTTTTTTTGGAGCCAGATCAAAGCAGTAGCACAAGGCCCCCTCATTTGCATTTTTGTGTTGTTAGCTGTAAATTCTTATTTATGGTTGTTGGCACCATTGTACTGTAGTGACTACCCCACAGGGATTTTCCTGCCCGGGTAAGGACCAGTGGTTTCACATGTGTGTTTCTACATACAGGAGAATATTGAGCACCACTTCAGGGAGCATCTGGGCACTCTGCTTGATGGCTATTCTTCTGCTGATTCTCTGTCAGAGTATCTGCTATGATGGTAAAGCATCAGAGAACTGAAGTCTGATGACTGTTCCCTCCATTTCGCTGGGTGCCTTGAAGAAAAAAGGCTGCAACTTTTGAATATGCAGCACATTTAATATTCTGTTGGGATTGTTTATGCTCAGCAAATCATAAGATCTTACAGTTTCCCTTGAAATGAGGAATAAGAGCGATAATTCTTTTCTGAAAGTGCAAGTGGAGCAGGGAAGATTTCTCTGAAGTGTGTAGCAGTTGCAACATCAGCGGTTCATTGAGCCCAGGGAGGATCCCAGCTGGTACTGAGCTGTTCTGATGGCTCATAGCCCTTCACAGTCAGCCTTCCATGTCAGAGGAAGTGAGGGGCCACTGCCTGAGTTTTTTCTTTGTGTTCTAGCAGTTTCCAGATGTTGTGACCTGGATTTATCACACTTATATTTCCAACACTATTCTCAGTGCACTGCTAACTTGTAATATGGTCAGAGATGACTGTCTCAAATGTTGTCTGCTCTACTTCCAATTTTTTATGCATTTTAAAATTCATGTGTCTGTGATTCATCTGGAGTTGTACTCATCTAGAGGAGTCACAGCAACCTAACCTAACAGCATGAAATGTCTGCCAACTCTTCCCTCCCTTTTCTGGTAATTCCCTTCTCCCTTGCTGTGCTCAAGTCCTTTATGGCTTTCTTCAGTTTCCTTATCCTTGCCTTTGAGAGTGTCAGTTTGCAGGGATTATATAATGAAGGTCCTACAGGCTCCATGTCTTTCCTGATGATTCACCTGTAAGATACCTCTCTTCATAGTACCTTTCTGTCACAGAACAGGCAAGGCTAAAAACCACTGTGAAAAGAAGGCAGCACAAGTTAGAGAGCAGTCTTCTGCTTTTCTGCATGCAGATGTTAAACAGTAAAAAGATGACGGTCCAGAAAGAGTTCTACCATGAGAGGGTGGACAAAAAGCACCACATGGAATATACTTTTACAGTGAAAGAAATGCATTCTTTCTTCTTTTTCTTTAGAGTACAGCCTCGCTCTAAATGAAAATCAGCACTTTAAGAGGAGAACTAAGTTCATGTAAAGAGCATTTAATAGGGGCATTTATTAATTTTAATATTGTATTCTTGATATTTCAATTGCACAATGAGGAGGTCCATGACCTTTAATCTTTAGAAATTATTTTTACCAAACTCATCATTTTAGTAGCTTTGACTGCCTTCTAGTAGAATGTTGAAGAAGATGGCCAACATCAGTCACAAAGGACATGGTTTTTTTTCCCCTTCCCGTTTCTCTCCGAGAGGAGACTTGTTTATGTGGGCTAGTCTCTGTTTCTACAGGAAGAAGCAAGCAAAAGAACTGTAACTCATACGTGGAGCAACAGATAGGATACACCACAATCATTAGCTCCCATGAGAGTTGATCCAACAATCTCAGACCAACTCCTCATAAAGCTTTCTCCTGCACGGAGATAATTCAGCCGTGGTGTAAAAAAAATCCAGATAACCACAGGGGCAGACCTGCTCGCAAGTGTGCTGAGCCCTGGGGGAATGGATACTCTGAAAATAAAGATCTTGGTCTGGATTTGGTGTTGTGTAGAAAGGCAGGTTGGAGACTCTAAATTTCACGTCACTCAGTGGCATGGGAATATATACTGCTACATCCTGTACTTGTTGGAGTCTCCCAGGCACTGGAGTTTAATAACCATATCCATCCGTCAGAATGGGTGGTGGCAGGAACATTCATCTATGAGGTCAGAACAAGACAATCGTTTGTCCCTCTGGAAATATTGGGAAATAACATCCACAGGGTCTCTTATAGGATAGCTTTTACTCTTCAAGAAATCAAAAGCTCACTTCTAAATTACCTGCAAAAAATATCAGTTACAGGTAAAAGCACTGTGGCTGTGAACTCTTAAAAATAATTTTTTTTTTTTTTTCCCCCTGTCCATCAGCATAAATTTCATCCTACTTGCTTTCAGCATCACTTAACTGTTCTTTATCCATATGCTGGTCTTACCTGAGTATTTTGTGATCTCAGTGATGGAGGTCTTTGTAGCTAAAGATTGTTGTCTTCTAGATATTATTGCTCCCAGTAGCTGAAACAGCTTCTTTTCTGTTCTCTCAATTTGTGGTGGAAAGCTTTGAAAAGTGTGATTCACCCCAGCTATGTGAGATTTTGCTTATCCTCCTCTCCTTATGTTAAGAGATTAAAGTAACAGATTCTGAAATATCTCCCATCCTTATTAAAACACACGGCCATTTGTGAGAGATGTGGGTCTAACGGTTCTCGAACAGTGTAAACAGTGTTGTGGCTGTTTTACTATCTGGCACGCTTTGAGTAGGTAGTACAGGGCCAAGCTCTGTTAGATCAGCTGTTGTCTTGCTTAAGTTAGTTTCGAACGTGTTACAGCACATTTGATTCCATTTAATCTGTATTACAAAGCAGGCTGGAAGAAACTGTGTCTTGAACTAATAACGCCTGCATTTTCCCTCAGTGGTTCCTTCTGCTCCCTTCCTTGACCTCTATCATGAGCTGACCCAGCAGCATTTACTTACCCCAGCTCTTGTTTAACTGTGAACCCTTTATTCACTCAGATCTCCAAGACCGGAGATGTCCAAGAGTTGTCACTTGCAATTGTATATACATCTAATCATAAAATTCCTCTACATTAGCAACTTCTCGAGGTTTTTAAATGTCTGTATTTTGGGCATTTTAAAGGCAGTTCATTTTCTCATACAAGTTAACCGTGTTTGTGCTTCAAGAAGCATAAAATTCTATAATACTTTTTTCTTCTTTGACATTTTTAAGTGCATGTGGTGTCAGTAAAGGACATCACTCCAACAGCCCTGACTCATGAAGTCTTTCTTATTCCCAGAACAGCAGTGTTGTGGATGGCATAGCTGTAAGCTTGGTCACGGTGCCCCTCTGATGTGTCTTAGCTGTGATATTGAAGAAACCACTTTCATAGAAGAGCCCCTGTTAAAAATGCTGCCCGGTGTGACAGTGATGAGGGTGGTACCAGCATTAACCTTCCAGGAAATGACTCCAGCGGCTCACTGGGTATAAGTTATCTAGCAAATGTGAAGTAAGAGCAACTTCCAACCAATACTGAATCCAGACTTGACACCATAATGAGATGATCCAACTGAGCTGATCCAACTGAAAAATCTGACAGATGCAAGTGTCTCTGTGGAGATTCCGTGGATGTTCAAGTTCTCAACTTGAGTGATAAAATAGAACAGCTCTTCTCTTTCCGAAGGTTATTCCTTATAGCTTTATAGTAATTGTTCTATATTAATTGATCATCTAGATCATTAATGAAGATGTTAGGTTTTTAGATGCTGTTGTAAATGGAGCCATGTAAGCACCACAGGTAATTAGATTGGTTTATGCTTTGGCTGACAACATTAGTTACAGTTTGATTGTTTGAAATTGTGTTTCAGAGGAGAAGATCTGTCGTTTTTTGAATGTGCAGGTTTTGCAAGAGTTTCTTGATCCAAAAAGACTAATTGGCCATCTCCAGTCTGAGGAGATTTTCTGAGTTTTATTTCCATGCTTTGATGTCTCAGCCAGTCTGTATGGAAATTAGGTGTAAAATTGTTACATTGTATTCCTGGGCTTCACTTTTTAATGTCTTTCCTCGCACTTTTTTTCTCCTCCTGACAAATATGTTTTCCTTGACACGATCAGAAACACCACATAACCTGGATGATCAGTCTTGAAGATCTGGCATATTGACACTGACCCTAGTTTGAACAAACTCTCAATAAATCACTTACAGTAGCCAGTAAAATTATAACCATTAGTTTGAGCCCTTCTTGCTAGAATCGGCAGGTTCTCTGTACGGAGCCTAACAACAGAATCTAAGCTTTCATCTCTTTAGTCTTACTGATTTATTTGTTTGATACAAAAAACAAACACCAGCACACAGATGGGGGATTTTCCAACATAAGTGTATTTTGCATCAAATTTGATTTCTTAAAAGTTGAGTTTGATTTCTTAAACACAAAGTGTATGTTTATGATTTTCTGTTTATTAGGAGTTAATGTGAACTAAGAAATGTACATGGTAATTCTGAGAATTCTTTTGAAATCTTATGAAATAGATTTTCTTTTCAAAGGGATAAGAAATGTGATTTAAAAAACCCTGTAACACTAATCAAGACTTAACTTGTCTCAAAGACAAATGGAAAGACAAATCAGAAAACTCAAGTGAAAAATATTTCAGTTTTTTCTTTTTCTGAGACTTATGTTGCATTTTTGTCTTCATTTTGAGGAAAGAACTCTGCTGTCACTTTGTGTTATAACTTGAGTTCTCTTTGTCTGTAGTGCCAGGACCAAACTCCTCCAGTGACAATGGCATCAGCTTTGCCATGATAATGATGGCCTGGGTGGTGATTGCACTTGTCCTGTTCCTACTGAGACCTAGTAATCTGAGAGGATCCAACACATCTGGAAAGCCAACCAGCCCACATAGTGTAAGTGCATCTTCAAGTGCCCTGCAGAAACACTACAATAGCTTAAATGTATTTTGTTTTAATACCGAATATCTTACACTCATTTTTTCCTTACTTTTTTTCCACGTATTTTCTTGGAACTCCATTAACAATGAAAATGAGTAAAACCAAGGTGAAAGTAGAATCATGAAGGTGAAATGTGAGGCCTGCCATGAGGTGGAGCAAGGACAGGTGACTGTGGGTCATAATGTCCTCTGGACAATTTCTGTCCCCGCTTGGAACTGCTTCCTGCCTTCTTATGTACAAGGGGGAAAGGACAGATTTAAGAGAAGTCAGTAAACAACATTACAGCATGAAACTGGGAAGGTGATCATTGTCCTAGATGTGGGATCATGGAAAAACTCCTATTGATGCAGGAAATGGTATTGTTCTTTGATGATCATTTACTCTAAATATTGAAAGAGATATTGAAAGATCTGAAAATAAAACCTAAGTGTAACTCTTCTTTTATTGCTAAATCCTCTTCTGTGAAGTGCTGTTTCTAATGCTGTATGTGTTATTTTTTCTTTATGTACTTCCTTCCCCCTAGGGACAAGAACCACCAGCCCCACCAGTGGACTAGAGCGTTCAGTATTGGAGAAGATCAGCAGCTAAAACCTTGCACGACCTGAACGAAGTGACCAGATTACTCCTAAACCCCATTCAATACTGATTTCTTTTCTCATTTATATAGAGCAGAATTATCATTCAGCAGTTATCTTAATTAACTGCTTTTAGCAACTTTGATTTTAAGTTAATTTTTGCTTTGTATGTTATTACATTTCCAAGTAGATTGTAATTTGAATAATGATAAGGCATTGCAGGGGGGTTTTGGTTGCTACTGTTACTGTGGACATTCCACTCAGTCTCCTTCTGTTACAATGATCTTAATATCTTTGCAGTGATTTCTGATATGCTTTGAAAGAAAAAGAAAATCCCTGTGCATCTATAATAATGGAAGGTTACTGACCTGTCTTCAGATTAATTCATACTTTTTCTCCAGTATGCTTTTGAGAGTTACTGCAACTATTAGCTTAGCTATGTGGTGAAAATTTGAAAATATTTTATATTTGCCCTGGGTTCAGAGCAGCTTTTAGTCTGGTCTTTGGACCACTAACATAGGTTAGTGGCAAAAGCACGGACTGTCCACTAGAATTATATTCTGTGTGTGAGTGTGTGTGTGTGTGTGTGTGTGTGTACACTCATAAGCGACTGTGATAACTGTCACTCTCAGAACTTTGACTTCTATATTGGGAACCTTGTACAGAAGATTGTACCACAAAAAAATAAATTAATTTGATCTTGTTCATTAATAGATTATATATCTTATTCAATCTGTTGTCCAAAAAATGTATTCCAACCCCAAATTTGTTTACTTATAGCCTTTATGAAAAGCAAAATTTAGTGAGAAAACCTTGGTAGAACCTGGTATAGTCTTTTAATAATTGGTATCTTAACAAGTTTTTAGCCATGATGTAATGTACATTGGAGAGGATGAAATCATACCAAGAGGTTACCAGCTTTTGGTATAAAACATATACTAGATTTTTTTTTTTTTTTTTCCCCCCCCCACCTGATGGTTGTCAGGAGTTCTTAATATTTCATCCTTATCTACTGGTTGTAACTGTAGAATAACAAACTTGCAGGTGACTACATATGGCATGTCTTTTCCCTCTAATACCTATATGTGTGTGTGTGTGTGTGGTGTGTTTGTGTGTGGATGCGGCTGTGCACGTACTTGTGCACATCTCCCATTGTAGCAAGTGGGAACGACTTTTTTAATGTACATTAATTTAAGAACATTTTAAAGATGTACAGAAAAGCAACACTGTATATTTTTCTTGATCAGTTTGCAAAATTGATGAGAATAATGTAAAGAACATTTTTATGTTACCAACATGAAGCTTCTTTCTGTAAAGGTCAGTAGAGTAGTCATATGGGAATTCAAAGCCTTACTCTACAAACCTTTATTTCATGAGGACTTCAGTTATGGAGGTTAATTAATGAACTGTTAGATGCATAAAGGTTTGTATTAGCGGGCTCTAACAAAAATCTCACATCAGATCCCATGGTTGACAGGTTTTCCTCCTCAGGGTAAATGGCAGGTCAGCTAAGCCTCCTTGTAAAGGTACATTGTAGACCTGAAGAAAGGCTTCTGTAATTCGATGTAATTGCCCTTTTGAATTTCTGTGGAGTAGTGTGCTCCCAAGCATAGGAGCATATGTAAAAAAAAATATTAAAAATAAAAATTAAAAAAATGAAGAAAATTGGGCCAGGTGCTCTCAGTGCCATCAGTGCAGTGCCATGTAAAGCAATGGATCTGCAGCAGAGAGGCTGAGAGAATTTGTCCTATTACATCTAATGGTGTACAGGCCACAAACACTGTGTAAAGATGTCACTGGGACAAGCAGTCTGACTGTGCTTGCTTTTTGCTTTCCATGTACATTTCTGTTTGGGATACTGTTTTGAACAGAACAAGTAATACAGCATCATTTTGTTAAGCCAACAAGGAAATAGATATAATCTCCTACACTGACGTTTCTCCAAGGATTTTTGCCCAGAATTCTTCTCTATCGGATACATAAAACAGGCTTCCAATTGATTAAAAAGCCAACTGAAACAGGCTTCAGTTCAGAGAGCGCACCACTTCTCATCCTGCTGGAAGTTGGTGAGGTTTACAGTAGACACTCCTCACTTTTGGGGATCAGTCTCACTTTATTTAAATGTCTGTGTATGTATGTACAAATCTCACCATGTGCACCCAGCTCTAACAGTCTTGGCAAATGAACTTGTTGTTCAGAGTAAAGTTGTGTTTTACATTAAAGGAACTGCCTTTGCTTGAAATTCCTCTAAGTAATTGTCCCAGTGATTTTATACATGTATGCTTTCCTCATGTAAATTGCTATTTTAAATTTTCTATGTAGAAGAAAAAACATTGGAAATATTTTATTGTAAAATGTTTTACTAAAGAGCCAGGCCACTATCCCACATCAAAATGTATGCCTTTTAAATTCAGATACTCTCCCCACGATATAAACTTCAGATCACCACTCTTAATTAAAATCGAAGTAGCTAATTGTAGGACTGTATTTTGCCACTCTTATTCATGTTAAATAGTGCCTTACTCATCAAGTAGTTGCACTGAAGTTTGTGGGACTACTCTGAGATAATGTACTAGTAGCAGCTTTAGTAAGGGTGGCAGAAATCTGGCCTTTAGTGATGTAGTTTGTGATGAAGTAATTGTATCATGGTTACAGATGTTTATGCTAAATTTTGAGAAGTGTGGAAGAGATTAGTGGTATGTCAAGCTTTGGGATATGACTAATTCTGTGGTGAAGGTTTTAAGCTTGATTAGTAAGAGATGCAAGTTGTAGCAACTTGGGAAATCCAGAGGCAAGTTTACAATTATACCTTAGCTTAGAACTTTGTTAAAACAATAGTATTTTTAGAGTCTGCTTAACACGATTATTATACTCTGAAATGAGAAGTAATATGTATTCATGTATTGTCTGCAGATCACTTAGCCTTGTAATGTTCATGATTGAAAAAGGAAGAGTGATGATGTGATGTACCTGATGTAAATTGGTGGTTTAAAATGTCTGAATTATGCCAAACAAAAAAAAAATCATCTGTGCCATTTGCAGTTTCCTGGTAATCTTTTACTGAGTACTTGGATTGGGATAAAGGGCTTGTACTATGCACTTTTTATTGACTTAACAAAATAAATAGCAATCGTTAATAACATTTTGTCTTTGTCTCTTAGCCTTTGTATAAGATGTAGGACTGCACCAACCTGTCAGTTTCTAAGGTAATTTGAAATCATCTGAAAATAAGTATGGGTAATAAATAGCACGTCCTCTGCGTAACTTTTAAAACATAAATTCTAACTTTTCTAATGGACACTTGCCTTCTGTATGTGTCTTAAGCAAGTCAGAACAAATTATAAGCAGTTTCCAAAATTTGAAGACAAGGATGTATCTCTTGCTCTTCAAAGTAGCTATGCAACCAGGAAGTTAGAAATAATACACTAAGAAAAGTAATGACAGAGGCCAAATACGGCAATTATGTTACTAAGTAGTAGGATTATGTTAATCCTACTACTCTGGGATATGTAATCTATTTTCTAGTCCCAGTTCTTGGCAGCGTTGGACCTGAGGAAGGAAGATGCTCCAGTGGATCCAAGGCAGCATGTAGAAGTAGTAGAGAGCTGATTCTTCCTCCTCACTGTTCCCATGGACTGCAGCACTCTTCTTCCTCTGGCAGCAGAGCATGCAAAGCTGAGCACTGCCTCAGTAGCAAGCTTTAAAAAAAATGAATCTTTTGCATTTATGGGTTTTATTATTATGTCCTCCAAGATATAAATGATGAAAGAGGAATAGTTTGTGTGACTATGTAGCTTTCAGACTAATGCCTGTTTTAAAATTCTTGAAGACTATTGATTTATGTTGCAAAATATACCCTTAAAATGTAAGAGAAGATATTAGAGACAAAAAAATGTTTCCTAAGCAGAACAAAAACCTCCCTCCAATGTACAACATTCTGAGGGTCTTAGCTATTGCTTTGATGTAAAAAGTAAATCTTAGACAAGGTGTAAGAGGTCAGTTTAGAGCAGAATTTGTAGATTAAATGGTAAACTGAGTATCGTTAGCAAAAAAAAATCCACAGAAGCCCACATAAGGACTGGGGACTACACCAAGCATTACATGTAAACAAGTCAAAATCTGCTGTGTTATTGTGGTGATGCTGAGTAAAAATCTGTTTTCTTCAGCTCTCCTAGTAATTTCACGCAGCCTTGTTTTCCATCCTCAGTTTCATATAGATTAAACAGAAAATCCAGAGTCTTTTTCCCACTTCATTAAATACTAGCTTGAAATTCGAATCACAAGTGCATCTTGTCTCTTGACACTGCCTCTGGGTGTATGCTTCTGCTGGGTTTCAGTATGTAGGGGGAAGAGATTAAGCCAAATTTGCGTTTAGCTGTATTGTAACAGTGGATCAAATCTTCACCTTATTTTATGTGAACAACTGGTAAAACAATGGGACAACTCAGGTGAGTAAAACCCTTCAAAGAAGTCATGCTACAAGATGATTTTTCTCCAATGGGGCTGTGTTTTCATCACAGAGCCTTATCTGGCTCCTCTTAACTTCCATTGCATTAGTTTTACCATTTAAGGCTTCCTTATTGTTTTATCAAAAGGGCTGTTATGCCTGAAATGACTTTCCTATTGGGAGATTTAGCATGCTCCATGTTCAGAAAAACAGTGTTGCTGCCCACAGCACTGCTTTGATTTGAAGCAACAGCTTTGATGTCTGGTGTAATGTTTGTGGCTTCCAGAAGAACATCAGAAGGCAGGGGGAAAGAAGAAAAAAAAAAGAAGAGGTATTTACTAAACAATATAAACAATAGATAAGACTGTCAAATGTAATCATGCCTGGGAGGAAGTGTGAATAATTTCTGTGTATATTGAGAGATTGAAATAATCTAATTAGAGGAAGGTCATATACTGGAAAACAAAACATTGTTATGCAGGAACTGAAGGAATAGGGTTTGCGAGGGTATTCTCATCAGAGTTTTCAGGGTGCCTTTCCTCTGATTTTTAAACGTTGTTGTAATCCTGCATGGCTTTTGGTTCTTACACTGCAAAATCGTCCACGAGTCCAGATGAAATTATTGCCCAGATGTTCTGGGGCCTACGTAAACAGGCAAGTTGGCTCTGACCAGAATCTCCCCGCGCTTTGGGACAAATTTTACCAATAACTGCAGTTAGGAGTGGTAGTTGTCACTGAAAAAAACACTGTATTAGATTAATCATAAGCTGTTCAAAGTTCTGGCGAGGGGCAGAGGTAGAGGTGAGGAGAGGGCGTAAGTAGGGACGTGCCTGGTGGAAAATGTGTCTTGTGCCAACTTTTAACACTGGCTCTGTGCAGTTAGCTGTTACGGTTGCCTCTGAGCACACGCAGGAGCTCTGGCACTCATCTGCCTGTCTTCAACCCTGGCGTGTGGCTGCTTTATGCAGCTGCTGGAGCCTTTTCCAGAGGAATACGCATGCCCAGTCCCACAAGTCCCTGTGTAATCTCTTTAGCTGTGTCTTCCTTCCTTCCTTCCTTCCTTCCTTCCTTCCTTCCTTCCTTCCTGGCTGGCACTTTTGTGCTTCAGCCTGGGACTGTTGCCGTGTAGCTCAGATTTCCCTGTTCCATGTGGGGTTGCCTCCTGGTTGTGCTGTGTCAAAAGTTAACGAAAGGCTTGACAGACAATGGTGGTTGCTGAATCTGTGTCAGATGTCAGTGTCAGAGACTGATTACACAAACACCATTGTTTTTAGTTAATGATCAGCTAAATCTGGTGGAGGATTAGTCTGATATTAAACACCCCCTAGATATGATACAAAACTTCTTTCACATCCAGGGTTCCTTGATGGCTTTTCCTCTCATCTCCAACATCAGGGCGCCAGCCAGGAGATTATGCAGTCGTGCACTCACTTGCTCTTTCTTTTCTTTGCTCCCCTTATCACACAAATTCTTTCATAAATCATGATTTCTCCCTTGCATAATGGAACAGGTTGTACAGGAGAGGTGAAGAAGACTGTCCCCCCCACCCACTTTTGGCATTCAGCTCACCCCTCCTATGGTGATTTCTGGAAAGGCAGAGATGTGGCCTCGAGCCCACTCCCCTATTTTCCAGGCAGAGAGGAAAATGTAGGATCCAATCCCATGCTGCTATAAACTCTAGCCATTGAGCCATTGTATTAAAAAGACATTACCACTCTCTTTGCCCAGGCTTTTTGAATGAAGTCTTAAGCCTTTGGACTGCATGCCACTCAACCCTACTGGTGTTAGCTTTTGTCTGAGCACACATTAAAGGTCAGGTCTAGGAGAGCATATAGCAAAGGGATTGCTCACTTGCTCACTTTCAGGATCAGATCAAGTTTAGATATGAGGCAGGCAACTGCCCTGCTCAGGTTGGATTAAGCTGAGGTACCTTTAGGTACCTAAGGGAATGTATTGTCAAAACTTGAGTATTTTTTGGATTATATACCTTTTGGAGTCATAGAATCACAGAATGGCTAGGGCTGGCAGGGACCTCTGAAGGTCATCTAGTCCAGCCCCCCTGCAGTGAGCAGGGATACCCTCAACTAGACCAGGCTGCTCAGAGCCTTGTCCAACCTCACCTTGAATATCTCCAGGGATGGGGCCTCAACCACCTCCCTGGGTAGCCTATTCCACTGCTCTACCATCCTCAATGTAAAGAACTGCTTCCTGATATCCAATCTAAATCTACTCTTCTCTAATTTAAGCCCATTACCCCTTGTCCTTTCACTACAGGCCCTCGTAACCAGCCCCTCTCCATCCTTCCTGTAGGCCCCCTGCAGGTACTGGAAGGTCAGTAGTAGGTCTCCCTGGAGCCTTCTCTTCTCCAGGCTGAAGAACCCCAGCTCCCTCAGCCTGTCCTCGCAGGAGAGGTGTTCCAGCCCTCTGATCATCTTTGTGGCCCTGCTCTGGACCCGCTCCACCAGGTCCATGTCTTTCCTGTGTTGAGGGCTCCAGAGCTGAATGCAGTACTCCAGGTGAGTCCATCCCCTAAGACTAGGTTATTGACTAGGTTATAAACTCTGATGTGTATCTGTAGCCCAAAATATATAAATACCTGTAAAAATGCCTATTCTCCTCAAGCAGGTGTGTATGGATTATGATACTCACCTTTCTTGGCCATGGATGTTTCCATGAATTACAGTTCAGGCTGTTTAATGTCAGGGTCTGAAAAGATGATCTCCTAGCTAGCAGGATGTATAAGTAAGCAGTGCTCTCGGAAGTGCAGCTTACTTACAGTTAAATTATTATGCAAATGATAGTCTTTAAAATGTAAAATCCAGGATGAATGGAACAGTGACTCACCAGTCCTACCAGCAACTCTCACGATTTTCATTTGAAAATAACACACATAGTAACTTACCTGAAAAAAAATGAACATTGTGATGAACCTACAGGGAGACTTCTGACCCAGCCTGCAATGCACAAAGCTTCACCTGGGGCATGGAAACCCCTCACTGATGCTGTTGTTCAGATGAATGGACGCCCTGCTAAGATCCCTTTCCACAACCAGGTAAGGTGTTGGGTTTTTTTGTTAAAATCTTGCATAATATACATATTAAAATCATAAATTACAAAGCCAAACTGGACTGTTATGAACCTCTCTTTTGAGATCCATAAGATTTGCATTAATTATTTAAATTGTGCACTGCAAAATATCTTCAGAAAAACATTCCAGAGATGGACCATCTCTGAATTGCTTCAGTGGTTACTTTTTATCACTACTAGAAAACAACTGCCTTGAATCTGAATTTGTCGAGCTTCAATTTTTATACATTAATCTTTTGTTAAGTCAAAGGAAGGATTATCAATTTGCTGTTCATGCAAGAGATGAGCATTATGAAATTTCATTTTAGTCCCCAGATTTTTAGGCATTGCCTCCCAGAAAGGTATTTCTAGCCCCACGTTAGCTACGCAAACTCCCCACACAGCAGGAAGGAAAGGCTGCCTGGAAGGGACATCCATCAGACCTACTCAACTGGCAATGCTAAAGAAAAACATACACCTGAAACCCCATTCCTTGCATTACTGATATTACTGACCCTACAACTGCAAAAGGATTCACAGCCTACACTGAGCCCTCCTAAAAATGGAGCAGAAATCACACTTTTGTTTAAAAATGTGGCTAGCAGTGGAGCAGCCTCACCTGCTTCGTAGCAGCCCAGGGCTGTGCTTCCCAAGCAGGATGCTTCAGGAGGTTTAATGGTATTCCCTGAAGCCTTACGTAAGAGTCATTGCCTCCACAGTGGTGCAAACAATTCTACATACTGGTAATCCATGGGTCTGCCTGAATGGAACAACAAGGAAAACCCCACCCAGTAATTCAGAATTTCCTCGGGAACCAGAGGGAAGACAGGAGCTCCCTGCCCTTTTCACTGAAGTGACTTCAAGCCCTGCATTTATCCCCTGCCCGCAGTGCCCTCACCACCAGAGTGTAGGTTACAGGGAAGCAAAAGCAGCCCTCGACACCCTTTCTGGGGAAGTTGTGTCATTCTATGACCCAGAATTCAAGAGCCATGTCCCAGGCAGGGGTTGCCAGTGTAGCGTAGTCTATCAATGAAGGCCTTTTGCGAAGAGAGGAGAGAGCCCAGGGCCCACTGCCTGCTCAGAGGGGTGTTCAGACACCTGAAATGGCTCTCAAATCCTAGACTACAACCCAGACCTTTTGCCTCCTGGCAAAGGGCCATATTTACCAGACCTGAAAAATATTCCCTTTCAAGCTCTTTGCCAAGCTGGCATACTTGCAGGTGGGGAATTAGATCCCCATGCTTCTTTACAACCCACTGGACGCAGCACTCTCCCAAGATTCGTATGCCTGAACCCCCCCAAGCTGAGGAAGGCTCGGAAGCTCCTTCCCTCTTTCTTAGCAAACCCTAGCTCTGAGGTGTTTTTACCTGACTGTAACGAACCACTAATGGCCCATACACACAGCAATAAGCAAAGGGAACTCCTGCTCACAAACGCTGCCTTGCGCACAGCACCCACCGCTGCTTCTAGAAGATCCACTCCTTGTTTGTTGGGTACACGCTAAGCACACTCACCATTCCAACAGCCTTTGGGGACCACCACGTCCCCCAGGTTGGAAGGGGATATGGCCTTCCCAAGGCATGTACAGAGGCATGAGGTGAAGCTCTCAGTAGTACGAACATATGCATTTATGGTCATCCTGAGACCTGAGGAGATAGACAAGGGTTTTGAAGGTAATGTTATAGGTAGGACTGACTTGGTAGTGAGAGATCACCAAGCTTCTACATGCTTTGCCTAGGCTTCCCTGGAAAAAAAGGTTGTGTTCAAAATTGAGACATCCGTGCCAATAAGCAATGAGACAAGGCACTACTTGTCTTTACTGCAGGATAAACATGGTAAGCCCTGCACTTTTGCCAGCTGGTTCCTTGGCCAACCACACTGACTCCTCCAGGATCCTGCACTGAGAGCGCAAACCTCAGGCTTTTTCAGCAGAAACACACATATTTTACAGCAGCATTTCTAAGGGACCAGTGAGTTAGAGTATGTGCTCATTTAATGGGCACAGATTTTTCTGGGGAAAGATCAGATCCTCCAGAATAAAATAGTAACAGAGTAAAATATAAAACAAAGACAATTATTCCAATTTCTTTTTTATATACTTCAACGTCTATGGACAAAAATTCCATTTAAAAACAAGGCAATACTTTATTGGCATTGTTAACAAGGACATACATATATTATTCACACGATTTGACAACATTTAGCATATAAATTGCGATCTGTCAAAAGCATAAATGGCTACAGTATTGCAGATGCATAAAAAAAAAAATCCCAGCTTCTAGGAAGGGCAGCGTAAGTGAACTTGGAACACACTGGAGAAGATGGCAGCTTTCTTCCAATCTTTCTGCTCCCAAAGTCAGATGAAGTATACAACTAACTTGCCACATCTCTACAGATTGGAAAGGCAAGAGTAGTATCTGAAAACTTTGCTATTGCCAGGCACAAGATCCCTGGGCAGTGCCCGCATCGCAAGGGCAAGAGAGTGCAGGCTTGTTGTATTTCCTCACTCTGGCAATGGTTGCAACCTGGACTTTGAACGCTGTGTTTTACTGCTACCTATTCACTTACCTTTGTTGGGACAGTGCTATAGAGAGAGAACGAACACCGAGTTTGTGTTTCACAGTTAGCACAGCTGAAGGGCCGAGAGTTATGCTCGTGCATATCTGAGCACCAAAATTCCCAGTGCTTCTAGGAACACCCCGGGGCAGAAGAGGGGCACAGCTCAGGGAGGTACCCTGCTCAACTCCCTCACCCCCCGGGGACACCCCACCTCTCCCGGGAGCCCGGGCTTGACACCGAGCCAGAGCTGCCCCGAGGCTCCGGCAGTGCTTGTGCTGGGGCCCGGAAGAGCTCTCGCTCCCCACCCAACCAGCCCCGTCCCCATCGCTCTGGGGACCCTGCCAGTGGCCCTCGGGGAGGGCAGGCCGCAGCCGAGATCCTTCTCCCAGAAGGAGTTAGCGAGACCAGCACCGCTGCGGCTGCCACGCTGCAGAACACCCAGAAATAAAGCCCGGGGAACGAGGTGTAAAGTGCCCCGCAGCGACAGGCGGGACACGGGCTGCTGCCGAGGGACGGCCCCGCCCCGGGCGGCGCCCCCTCCCCTCAGCGCTGAGGGAAGGCGCTGCGGCGGGGCCCGCCCGGGACAGCCGGCGGAGATCCCAGCCGGGCCCGGGGACCCTGCGGCCCCTCAGCTGCCCGGGTGGCAGCGGGGCTGGGGCCGGGGCTGAGCCCGGCCTGGCCTGCGCGGCCGGCGGAGCTCCTGAGGTGTCCGGTTCCCATTCGCCGGCAGCGCGGCGGGGCGGAGACTGCAGGGCGGGCGGGCGGGCTCCGCTCCGCTCTCGCCGGCCCCCTCCCCCCGGAGAAGGCAGGAGGCGGGACCGGCCTCGCTTGGCGTCCCCGGGATGAAGCAGCCGCCTCGGCCCAGGGGCGGCTCTTTAAATAGCCGTCCGCTGCCACCGCTGTGCTCCTAGGGAAGCATCGCCTTGAGCTCGCCGAGCATCCTTACTGCAGCTCTCCGGCTTGACCCGCTGCGGTGGGACGGGACCGCACCGCGCCCGCCCGCAGTAAGTCTCGGGGCTGTGGTTGCCGCCGCGGGTCCTGCCCTTGCCTTCCCCGGGGGGCTCGCCGGGGCGGTGGCGGCCTTTCCCGCTAGCTGCTGCCCACCTAGCCGAGGCCGAGGAGCTGCTCTCCGCCATGGCCGGCGGGAATCTTTCGCTGGGCTCCCGGGGATGGAGCCCGCGGGGGTCGGCCCCGGCCCGGACCGCCTGAGAGGGAGCGGCGTCGGCTCCCAGCCCGCTCCTGCCACCGAGGAGGAGGCAGGAACCGCGGCCTCCGCGCTGGCGGCGCCTTTCCCGGCCGAGGCGCTTCGGGAACAGGGCGGGGGCCGGGCCCGGATCGGGGGTCCCGGCCGAGCGCGGCCTGGCGCGATCGTGCCCGCCGCGGGGCTCCGCCCGTTCCTCCCGCTGCGCGCCGCCTGCAGCGCCGGTCTCCGCTCCCGCCCGGGACTATCGTGGCATCAGCGTTTCCTCGGCCTGAGGGGGTGGTATTTACTCTGGCAGGCTTCAAAGCGACCACAGAGAACGCTTCCTCAGGGGCCTGCGTACGCTGGCGCTGCCCGAGCGGGGCTGGCTCCACAGCCTTCCCGGGCAGCAGCGAGACCTTGCGGTTCCTTTCAAGAGATCAGCTGTAAGAAAGCGTTTCTGTGGGGCATGATAAAATCTCAGATCATTAATTCTCCTTTATTTCCTTGGATTGTTGTACAGTGTTTTCACTTAACTCCTGTTTCTCCTTCCCCCCCTTCTTTTTTCCCCTTTCCTCCTCTTACTAGAGCAATCATGTTTGAAATTAAGAAGATTTGCTGTATTGGTGCTGGTTATGTTGGTGGGCCAACCTGTAGCGTGATTGCGCAGATGTGTCCCAGTATCAAAGTGACTGTTGTGGATGTAAATGAGGCCAGAATCAATGCCTGGAATTCGGATACGCTCCCCATCTATGAGGTAAACTTGTCTCGCTGTTGTCTCTTCTTCCAGGCAGTGTTGCACTTGCTTCCTTCCCACCGCATGGTGCTTCTACATGGCCCACTTCTGAAGCTTGATAAGTATAGCGCAGTGATGTCCTTCAGGAAGACTGTTCTGGAACAGCTGCTTGCCACTACTACTCATTAAACTAGTTTCTTTGAAATAGTGTGTCTGGTGCAGGCAGGTATTTACAGACTACATGTGAAGCAAGGAAAAATGTAATTGTGTATATAGTGAATCATGCTAAATTACACTGACTTTCTTTTGGGACCCAATTTAATCGTAACATAGTTGTCTTTCTCAGTTATAGTTACTCTCTGCTGTGTTGTAGCACAACATAAATGTGTAATGCTAGGTGGTAAGCTTTATTGCCATACTGAACACTGCCAAAATCCAATCTGTGCTGCTCACCTTAACCATGCTGTAGGATGGGGGTGACCATATTCCCGATTCCCTTGTTCCATAAACCTCACACCTGGCTTGGGAAGGTTAGGCCACATAAAGTTCTTGTTCTAAAGGTAGCACACAGTCGCTCTTTCATTACATAATTCCTTTAATTTGAAGATATATAAAGCATTTTTCTATTTTACATCTCTTAGCACTTGTTATTTTTCACTTTTTTCACCCTTAAAGACTAGGTCTCGTCTTTCCTTCATTCTTTCACGAGATACAGTTTTTAAACATATTGAGTTTTCTTTAGTGGGACTGAAAACATATCTTCACTTGACTCCCAAAGACAAGGCATGTTGCCTGGTACTAAAAGTTATTCTTTTGCTTTAAGAAGTCTTCTGAATCTATGCTGTAACACTAATGCAGTTTTTTTTTATCTTAAAACCAAACCAGTACTGTGACTCTAAGTGATGATGAATAGACCTCCTTTGTCTTATGTTTTCAAAGGAAAATGTGTGTAATGCTCAGATTAGCACGTAAGACATGAATAAAGATTAAGAAAACAAGTGCTATGTTTTCTATAAACACTTAGACTGAATGAGCTAGTGTGCTGGTTTTGGGTGGAGTACAGTTAATTTTCTTCACATTAACCAGAATGCTTTGGATTTTGTGATGGAAACAGCATTGATAACGCGGGGATGTTTCAGCCATCGCTGAGCAGAGATTACACAGTCAAGGCCTTTTCTGCTTCTCACATCACCCCAGCAGTGAGTAGGCTGGGGGTGCACAAGAAGATGGGAGCAGACACAGCTGGGACAGCTGACCCCAACTGACCAAAGGGGATACTCCATACCATAGGGCATCATGCTCGGCATATAAAGCTGGGGAAGAAGGAAGGAGGGATGTTCAGGGTGATGGCATTTGTCTTCCCAAGTAATGGTTTTAATTGACAGAGCCCCGCTGTCCTGGAGATGGCTGAATACCTGCTGCCTATGGGAAGTAGGGAATGAGTTCCTTGGTTTGCTTTGCTTGTGTGCGTGGCTTTGCTTTACCTATTGAACTGGTTTTATCTCAACCCACAGGTTTTCTCACTTTTACCCTTCCGATTCTCTCCCCCACCCCAGCAGGGCCAAGTGAGTGGTGGTGGGGGGATGCTTATTTGCCACCTGGGGTTAAACCACAACATAAGGCTAGTCTTGGCATGGTTTGGTTCTTTTTTCTTTTTAATTTTTTTTTTTATAAAAAAAAAAAAAACCCCGTCACATCTGCTTCCTGGAATGGTGTGTTTGCTTACAAAGAATGTACAAAAACTGCCAAGAATTCCTTTAGACAGTTACGAAATTGAGTCATTGCACAGTGAGGTTTTTTGGGGGCTTTTTTGGGTTTTTTGTGTTTTTTCTTTCTTTCTAGTGTCAGAAACTGTCTACTGTGCTGCCTTTCTGTTTACATCCCAGGAAGATGGTAGTTGGAACAGTTGATGGGCTGTTACACATTATTCTGTCTGTGCTGACCTTTGTTTTCCTTTTAAGTAGGTATTTGGTATAAAGACAGCAAAAATGTCTTGCGTAAGAAAGCTTCTGCTTTTTCTTCTCTTGCCCTCCAGTGAACCTTTGCCTTTCTGGCACTGTTTGTCATGACAGGCGTGTCTCAAGTTGGACATTTGATTGCCAAAGTAAAGGCTTCTTTTATTCATGACAACTATATTTCAGTTAAATCCTTCTGTAGACTATTCTAACACAGAGGATTGCTCATGTACATGTGGTATCCTGCTGGTCTTGTCTGAGTGGAGGTGTTGAGGGAACGGAAAGTGTTACAGCACAGTATGTCTCTGGACATTATATTATGCCTGTGATTCTTCCATGCTGCAGGTGTGGTGCCATGATAAGCGGTCAAAAGCTGGATGGTTGCCAGAAGGAGTGGTCTTATCTTCTGTGTGTCTCCTCAGGCTTTCTCTCACAGGATCTGGGCTTGCTAATTTGGTGGAAGGCTTCTTTGTGTTTCTTTTTTGTGCTGAATCTGTTTCTGATCTGATGTCAGGGTGATATGGCATGTGTAGCTGAGGGAAAAGGCAAGTTGGGGCCCCCTGTTTTGTTTGTGGCCTAGGGAATATTTTAAGACTTCTTGTATTTACTTCACATCACTCTACAGGTATTTCTTTACCTGTTGCTCATAGTAATAGAATTGAGCATGGGAATAACTGGAGCCTAAAATCTGGTTGTGCAAATAACAATTCAGCGTGGCTAAAAGTTTCAAGACAACATTTTGAGTGTTTTGAATAAGAAAGGACTTTTTTTTTTTTTTTCCCACTATATAAATTTACAGAAGCTTTACATCTGGCAGACCGAAAGCATGCTTCATTGAGGAAGATGTCTTTCTGTATCTGAAGTGAGATGATGTTTGTTTGGGTATACAGTTTACTGTTGTTATGACTGCATTAACCTTAACTGTTTGTTGTTTTTTCTTCTGCTTTTTTTTTCAGCCAGGGTTAAAAGAAGTGGTAGAATCTTGTCGAGGAAGAAACCTCTTCTTTTCCACCAGTATTGATGATGCCATTAGAGAAGCTGATCTTGTGTTTATTTCTGTAAGTTCAGGGGGAGAAGGTGGTTGTGTAGGTTCTTTTCTTTTGTTTGGTTGTTTTGTTTGCTTTTTTCCCCTTATCAAATCATGATGTTGCTCTTATGTTAGGAAGAGGCCTTTGTTTTGTCATACAGACTAAGTTAGCAATGTCATGTCACTGTGTTACAGTTTTCTTTGTGTACCGCGGGAAGAGTATTCATGTTTCTTATAGCCAGTAGAATGTTTGATAAATGAACAGGCTGTAAATCAACATGATAATGTTGAGGTAGCTCGGTTGAGGTCTTAGAGCAGAGTACAGTGCAGATCTGTCACTGCAGTGCACTACTGAAATCTGTAGGACTTTAACAATATTGATAACAGTTCCTAGGTAGGGATGCAGAGTCATACTGATTAAGTTATTAAGATGCCTTATTTCTGGAAGCTTTTAAAAGCCAGTGTATTAATGGAAGAGGGCCTGGCTTTAGTATTTTCTAGCTTTAATATTTCTAAGCTGTTGATACCACATCCTCTTCCTAGAGGATGCAGTCAAAAAGTGTGACCTTCTGTAACCTAGAAGGCTGTTCCTAATACAGAATCCAAAAGAACTGCTCTTCATCTTGATATGCCACAGTTGAGGTGGTTTTATTACTCAAGTCCTCTTTTCTTGAGAACTCCTCTTTGTTGGAGCACCTCAGTACAGAGCTCTTTCTGATAATATTTTTCTCTGTTCATTAAGTCTAAAATGAATGACACTTGGCTGGATGACTGCCACTATACAGCCCATGTATTGCCACCTGTCCTTGGCTTAAAACATGCTGTTGTGTTTTGTGTTGTTGCCACTTCTTCTTTCAATTTGTAATGAAAAGGTCCCTCTGTCTTAATCTAAATGACGTGTTTTCCCTCATGTTGCCCTTTTTTGTGTATTTCAGTATAGCAGTTTTCAGCAGCTCTACACTTACACTGCAGAGTCGGTTTAAAGTGTAACTTCACTGCCTTACTAGTTATGTGAATTTTTGCACTCCCGATGTGGGACAGGAAACAAAAGGTATCTGGCTGTAATGAAGAAATTACTCTTGTTTCCAGAATAAGGACTGATTCTCACCAAAGCCTGCAAAGCTTTATGAATTGCTCTTGTTTAAATTCTGTTTGAATAGAGGCCAGTGAGCTTGCCTTAGAAGACAAAACGGGTAATTGAGAAAGCTAATAGCTGTTCATCTGATATGGTAACTAGGATAATTCTAGGGTAGAAACAAGCTGGACTCTGGGAAAGAAAATGTCTGTCAGTTTTTAACAATTTCACCTTGTTGGTACCTCTTAAGAGACCTATAACATTTCTTCCCTCTACGTGTATTTGTAACTAGGTTAACACTCCAACAAAGACCTATGGGATGGGAAAAGGCCGAGCAGCTGATCTGAAATACATTGAAGCTTGCGCTAGACGAATTGTACAAAATTCAAATGGCTATAAGATTGTCACTGAGAAAAGCACAGTTCCAGTACGTGCCGCAGAGAGCATTCGTCGAATATTTGATGCTAATACTAAGCCTAACTTGGATTTGCAGGTAAGTGTAATCTTTGAGTTGTGTGTTTAAAGGCTGGTTGTTGCTTTTCGCTTTTATCTCTTGTTTGTTTCTGTGCCTATAGGTGCTGTCTAACCCAGAGTTCCTTGCAGAAGGAACAGCTATCAAGGACCTGAAGAACCCAGACAGAGTGCTTATTGGCGGAGATGATTCTCCGGAGGGACAGAAAGCTGTCCGTGCCCTTTGTGCTGTTTATGAGCACTGGGTGCCCAAAGAAAAAATTCTCACAACCAATACCTGGTCATCAGAACTTTCCAAACTGGTTAGTGTTACTCACTGCTGTTGTGTGCAATGAGCAAAGGGTCTAAGTGAGACAGCTCAGAAGCAGAAGGTCACTGATGAGGAGTGATGAAGCTGGAAAGCACAGATGAGGTTGGGAGGACCCAGTATGTATGTCGAAGGATATTAATCTTTTCCAGTTATCTCAGCTGAGCTAATAGATTATATCAACTTTCCATAAAATCAGTTTCTTACATTTATTGCTGTTTTATTTATTAAGGTTAAACCTCCAGTGCTGCAGAAACTGGATGCCACCATGAAGCAGTTTAATCTCTGCAAGTGAAGCATTACATTACTTTGCTTAGATCCCATTAACTGACATTAAACTAGTTTGTTACCATTTTGTATCTCAACAGAGTTACATAGATACTAAAGCAATCCTTCCAGTAGTAACTCCCTGTGATCTGTTGGCGTCATGATTGCTAGCAAAATCATGGTCTCCTTACTATGTTTTTTTTTATTTACAGGCAGCTAATGCTTTCCTTGCCCAAAGAATCAGCAGCATTAACTCAATCAGTGCTCTATGTGAAGCTACAGGAGCAGATGTTGAAGAAGTAGCAAGAGCTATTGGAACAGACCAAAGAATTGGAAATAAGTTTCTCAAAGCCAGTGTTGGTAAACGAAAAAAATCCCTTTTTTCCTCTTCTGGGCTTCTGTTTAGTAGTGCATTAGGTCTACCAGTAGTGTTTTGAATCAAGTGATCTGATACTCTAAAATGTTTATCAGCATGTGTGTGAAAGCATTGCTATAGAGTATTAGCATAAATCAGATTTTCTGGTAAAATGGTTAGGGTTGAGTTGTTGCAGACCCTGGCAAGCTGAAAACTAAAAATTCAGAGTGCATGGTTTATCCTTCATGGGACACTGGAAAGAAAAGCTCCAGTGTTATTGTTCTGAAGCATGTCTGGTGACAGAGCTCCCCAAGATGTCTTCCTAGTTGTAACTGCTGTAACTTTGTTTGGGAGTTGCTGCCAGTGGCCTGAGGAGCAGGATGCCTCTAGGTCAGAATATGTGATGGCAACTTCTGATTTGTAGGATGAATTCAGTTGTTGATATTTACTAGAGTAAGATGTGATAAAGTGGTGATGAGTATGCCAAAGTTTCAAATGTGCAAACTAAAGCCTGTATGTATGGCTGTAGTCCTCATGCTAGAAAGTGTGACTTTAAAATGACCTTATTAAATACAGCCTCTCCTAGACTGTCAGAGTGAAAAGTGAATAGCAAATACATTACCAAAATTCCTATTGATTACAATATAATTTCTTTAACAATGTGTTTCTTCTGAGACTGAGCAAAGTTCTAGGGGTCGAGGAGGGTCAAGGATCCCTCTATTGATTGTCTCAGTTCTCCCTTAGTCAGCTGTGGTGATCTTTGGTTCTTGGAGTTGATTAGATATCCATTTGGAGGGGTGGGCAGAAAGAACCTAATCTTGAGAAGAACCTATTTGTTCTGAGAAATACTCATCTAAATCTCTAGGTGGAGGGAGAGAAAACCCAGGAGCTTGTCCACCCAACTGTAGTAATAATAATAATAATAAAAAATCCTAATGGCTCTCTTGCCATATATTTCCCTGAGACTGGATTAGAACTTCCATTAACTTCAGTGGGACCTGAAGCCAGATGTTAAGGCTTCTGTAACTTATTAAGTAGGTCAGTCTAGGAGTTGGACTTTGAGATATTTTTAATGTTTTAATTTATTAGCAGTGAAATACAGGGGGGAAAAAAATACAATGCTGACTATGTCAATGATTGCCAAAACCTACCTGATTCCAAAGACAGTGTTATAGAATTGTGCCTTAGTCACCTCTAAAATAACAGTTTTCCCTTTCAGGGTTTGGAGGTAGCTGTTTTCAGAAGGATGTCTTGAATTTAGTGTACCTCTGCGAGGCACTGAATTTACCTGAAGTAGCCCGCTACTGGCAGCAGGTACAAGTTCTTCACTAAGTTGTTTTTGTTTGAGGGGGTGGTGTTGTTTCAGCATTCAGCTTTTGGGCATTGAACTTTTGAGCATTGTCCACATGCAGTCTGTTTCAGTTTTAAGGAGCAGATAGTTTAATGTTGATCATCTTTACATTTGTGGACCCTCGGCCTAGCACTGACATTTGATACTTGTGGGTCCTTAGACTATTTTTTTTTTGGGGGGGGGGGGGGGGGGGTTGTTCGAGTGAATGAGGTTGTCTGGATCAAATGAGGTGGAAAGTTGTCTAGAGGTAGCAGTAGAAAATGTGCTGTACAAGCATGTCTGGACTCCTGTCTTCCTCTTGACTATCTCTGTCTGCTTTGAATTCAGAGCTTAGGTTCCTTTTCTGAAAACTCATCAGAACTTGCTATTCTTTTAAATAAACATGATTGCTGCTGTTCCATGGTTAATACTAGAAGTGGTTGGGAAGATGTGGATGCTCTCAGACCTAGCACCAATGCAGCAATATCAGGATGCTGTGGCTGTACTAGCAAGTGTTTCCCTATTAACCAGTGAAAGCATCTTGCCCTGCTTCCCAGTCTTGAAAGAGGAAGCAACTTGACAGTCCTGGTGTGGTCAAAAGAACTGCTTTGCTTTGTTGTCCTGAATTAGGCTGTGGTGATGAAGTACAAGGCTGCCTAGCAGATGCCCCCAGAACATCAAGCACAACTTGCCTAATTTATTAGCAACTTTCCTTTCTTTCAGTCCTCCCTTTGGCCCCCCCTCCCCCCCCCCCCCCCCCATTTTCCGTACCAGTCAAAATAAACAACCTGCCTATAATTATGTTTCCATCATTGGTCAGTTGTGTTCTATCTGTACTGAAGTCCAGTATTTCTTACACCATTATCTAGGCCATGATGGCCACATGGTGTTGTTGATGGAGTTACTTCAGCTCTGAGGCATTGCAAGGCTTTATTCTCCTAAAGGTCCCTTCCAATTGTCTGAATCTTGTCTGGATTTCACTCATAATTTCTCCCATAACACTTGTAAAACTCAGACATCTCTCACAGTGCTTTCTGTGGCCTTAGTCAGCTTCTTACGCTACCTGTGATGTCCAGTGGCTTTCTACATCCTGGTCAGATAGTTTAACCTCCAGCCAGGGGCTAGGCAGCAGCCTAGTTTCTTGCTTGCAATTAATTCTTATGCTTAAAATTGCTTGGGTTGGGTTTTATGCTGTTGGCCTCTAAAGAGGTTCAAACTGACATATTCCTTAAAAATGTGCTTATTTAGGATAATCTAGTCCATGGTGGAGAGGCTTGTGGTCCCATCAGTGAAGAGAGACTGAGGTATTGTGACCCTTGTGCAAGCATCCAGGAGAGGTTTGGTTCAGTGTAGGATCTGGAGGCACTGGCACAGCAGGAAAGGGAGGAGCCCTAGGTTCTGATACTTGCTTCAGGAATGACTGCTTTTATTCAGTATGAGATGTAAGCAGACAACAGACAATCCCTGGAGCACCAGGAACTAACCACATTACCTCACTGATAATCTGATGAATAGGGAAAAAATAATACTGTCTTGCAAGAGACAAATTGGTTTGACTCTGCCCTTTGAGATCACAAGGGTCCTTCTCAAAATGCAACCTACTTGGTATCTTGGCAACCCAAAGGCGTAGGAACTCTTTACAATTTGCTCTGTGTGGATGTGGTCATTGTTTCTTGTTGGTTTTTTTCTCCTTCGATTCAATAAAAGCCTAAAAGGTTGCATTGTTAATGTAAACAAACTCCTTTAAGGTGTTTTTAATGCTGTTATGCTTTCTTACTCTGTTTTAAGAGCAATTCTTTGCTGTGTTTCTGTATGGCTTATTAAACTGTGGACAGAGCAGATAGTAAGAACAGCTGCTGCAGAGTTAGGATAAGGTAAGGTGCTATGCTCATGTAGTGCAACCCCTTACCTGCACCTTCTGCTTCTTCAGGAGCACTGTCATCTTGCAGAGGTCTGTTTGCCTCAGCTCACACTGGTTTAGTCGTGTAATGCACACACATGTGCACCTGTATAAGCAACTGTGTGAGCCACTTTGTGACCTGAGCACTGCGCTGTCAGCAGCTTATCCCAGTGCATGCACATGGGAGACCTCAGACCATAGGATGCAAATTCCAGAGGACATAGTGATCAGAGAAGCCCTGAAGTCAGAATTTTTATTCTCTCTGGCCTTCAGACAGGACAGGGCTCTCTAATACTGAAATTCTAATTGCTTGAAAACATACCTACAGAAAGAAACGTGTCCCTCTTACCCTGTCAACTGTTACCTTTGCTCCCCATCACAACCTGTTGAATTGCATAAATCTCACTGCTTTTATTTTCCTCAAATCTGGTTCTACTGCATAGTTTGTATACCTTTTCTTTCATAGGCTGCTACTATTAATTCTTGGTTTGGGTTGAAAGCCTCAAAACAAAGAGGCAAGCGTACTTCTTTCCAGTCCAGGTTGAACATGGACTAGGTGGGGGAACCCACCTTTCCTATTCTAGTGAGCCAGTGCTCTGTGTGTGTTAAGGGCTGGAGAGCACACTGAAACACGCTGGAGGAAAGTACAGGGACAGTTAGGGTGAGAGAACCCACTTTCATGCCCACTTCAGTGAGGCACTTGAGTATCTGGTTTAACCATGCTGGCTTTATGTATTGAAAGCTGTTAGTGTGGATTAGAAAGGCTAAAAATGCTCTCACGGTTGTTACACATGGCATATGAGGATGTGTAGGTCTGGCAATGGGATGTCCATGTGACATCAAGTACTCTGACACTCAAATTGCTTTCCATGTTTCTGCCTAGAATGCAGTAAGATGTAGATTAAAAAAAAAAGCTATCTGGAAAAAATCCTAGCCTTTGAACTAGACAATGCCTGTCAGTGTATGTGTGTATATGCATCTACAGTCACTGATTAAAATAGGATTTGTCTCAAATGTAGTTAATCCAAAGATAGAATTTGATAAATTACTTATAGTACTGAGTAAAAAATACTTCGCTTTCTCTTTTAAGCCTCTGTTAAACGTATGTGTGGGTAGCTTGGCTTGATTGTTATTAGAATCAGTTTATAGTTTAAAATGGCTCCCCTTTGTAATATCATGCTTTACATAATTTCAGGTAATAGACATGAATGATTATCAGAGAAGAAGATTTGCTTCCCGCATTATTGACAGCTTGTTCAATACTGTCACTGATAAGAAGATTGCTATTTTAGGGTTTGCATTCAAAAAGGATACTGGGGACACAAGGTAAGAAAGCAAATTCAGTTCCCTAATGTGGATTCCCTGCACTTGTCACTGGCTTTGCAGCGAAGCCCCCCCATCTGAATTGCATTAATAAAAGTAGAACAGATATGGGACCCTTAACTTCTTGAGGCTGAATTTAGTTCATAACCAGTATTGGCCTTTCTTAAATAGGTGAGAAAATTGACTCTTGCCCTCTGCAACATACCTGAATCATTCAAAAGCTAGAACACTAACTGTAGTCCTTACTAACTTGCATAAGTAAAGATAGACTTTGTTTTTTGACAGAGTCATTCCATTCTCCACAGACAAGAACACAGACATTTCTGCAACTGGTTCTAAATTTTGTATAAAGACAAAGCTTGAGCTTTGTTTCCCAAAGGTGGTTAATTCTGGTTTTTGGTAAAGATCAAACTTGATACAACTCCCCATTTGCAGTCAGTAGGGAATGATTATAAGATTGATGTGTTAATTAAGGTCAGCAGGTATCCTGGATCTTATTATTTTTCTTACATGATTCAGGAAGAGAGTATTGACTTGGTTTTCATACTTTGCTTGATGTCCCTCTAGATTTCAAGTTTGCTGGCATGGATTACCACTAAGATGTTTAATGTAAACCTGGTATAAAAGCTCTGGCATTACATATCATGACACTTAAATACTTTCATTACTTAGAACATGCCACCTGGTTCTTTAACTAATTGATTCACTTCCCTAGAGAGTCATCCAGTATCTACATTAGCAAGTATTTAATGGATGAAGGTGCAAAACTACATATCTATGATCCTAAAGTACCTAATGAACAAATCCTCTTGGATCTCTCTCATCCGGGTGTCTCAGAAGATAACCAAGGTAAGAATGCTCATGTAGAGCTTATTTCCCCTTCTCTCCCCACTCTGTTCTCAAAATACACGAGTTCACTTTCACACTTTTGTCATGGCAATGATGTGCTATTGGTTACACTGATTAGAAGATAGTTGTAGCTCAGGGGATTACTGTAACTCTTCCCCCTTTCCCTGTATCTTTTATAGATAAATGTGAGTCCTGTGCTATTGTATATATTTCTCTTTTATAAATATTCATTTGAATACATGCAAAGAATTTTCTCTCTGCATAATTAAAAGGAAGATAAGGAAGAATGTCCAGAAGTAGGAGATGCTAATGTTGTTCTGTCAGCTCCTTTGTGTCCTGATTCTTATCTTGCCTTAGTTCTTGCTTGCATGTATAAGTAAAGAAAATTCTAGAATTCACTGTAGAGCGTTCTCCCTTCCCACGTTTATTTGTTCCAACTTCCAAATGTATTTGTTCTTTTGAATTTAAGAAGACTAAAGTAATCATCTGACTTAAAAAAAAAAATTGGGGAGAAGCAGGGAGTATTTTGGATTTTTTGTGTGTGTTTTTGTTGGGCTTTTTTAACTTATTGGGGAGCAGGAGAATGGAGAGGATGGATGGATGGAGGAGAAGGATAAATCAAGCTTCTAGAGGTGAAGAGAATGGAGAAAAATGAGCTGTGATGAAGAGTGAAGGATGTACATAATTTGATGTGCCCTTGAACCTAGAGGGGGAAAGGAGGGTTGCCTCCAGGCAGCTGCTGAGGCAGTGGGAGGTTGAAGGCAGCCCTTAGTGAGCACATCTCTCTTCTCTAGTGTGAACTGAGTGTGAAATAGGAACTGTGATGTGCTGCTGTTCTACAGGCAATGACCTTTGTAAGAGGTGGCATTTCAACACTTCACAGTAACTTCTAATTCTAGAGATCATCTTCACTTTTAAAATCAAATTTAGATGCTTCACTTCAAACACTGAAGAGCTCTGGCTCTATTCAGATATCAGGTAAAGCTGCTTTCATTTAAATAAGTGAAATCAAAGAGACAAGTGTTGTGATATAAAAATCTCTGGGTGAGTGACTTGAAACCCCTTGTCTGTGTAGGGCAAAGAAAGACTCGTGAGCCATGAGTGCACCAGATTGAGGCTGAAGATGTGTGCAGAACAACACTTTATTTTCCTTCTGTTACAGTGTCTCGCTTGGTCACTATCAGTAAAGATCCCTATGAAGCCTGTGATGGAGCTCATGCTCTTGTAATTTGCACCGAATGGGACATGTTTAAGGTAAATGTTACCTAAATTTAAGCTGAAGAATAATAGAGGGTGTGTTACTCTGCCTCTTTATTCTATCTGCTTTAATTGTCCTTTTCAGGAGTTGGATTATGAACGTATTCATAAGAAGATGCTGAAGCCTGCATTCATCTTTGATGGTAGGAGAGTTCTAGACGATCTTCACAATGAGCTACAAGTCATTGGCTTCCAGGTAATCAGCTGGGTGATGCTGCTTCTTATGTTTCTTTACTTCTAGATGTGGTCCTCTTTTAGATTAGAAAGGAGGCCAAACCCACATTTCATAAATACCCAGAAATATTTAATGCTATTTGTATTGATAGCTCTATGGAAGCTAAGGCTGCAAGGTGCAGCTCTAAACAGGCAAAGCAGGCAGCTGTGAAAGCCTGTTGTTGTTTTGTTGGGTTTTTTTAAAAAACATACCCCAGAAAAACAACCAACAAACAAACCCTACCTCCCCTCGAAAAAACCCCAAACAACAACAAGACAAAACCAAAAAGCCCCACAATCAAACAAGCCAACCAACAAAAAAAACCCAAAACCAAACAGAAAATACAAAAAAACCCCACCCCAAACCCCTTTTTATAACTCAATCTCAGAAGCTGCCCCTGGGCACGCTGTGCTCTGTAGCTTGTATTATTCTGGTGTTCATGAAATACAGTCGTGGTCCTGGGTTTAGTTTGTAGATTCCTCATAGGCTGACGTGGTTATCTTCCCACACTCACTTGGTAACTGCATTTTTTTCTTTCAGATTGAAACAATTGGGAAGAAGGTGTCAGCCAAACGAATTCCTTTTGCTTCTTCCTGTGAAATTCCTAAGTTCAGCCTGCAGGACCCACCTGTCAAAAAGCCCAGAGTATAATGTTTAATAGTTACTTGAAGGAATTCTGTGGACCTTCTTAGTGATAATAACTGTAAGCCTATGCTTTTTTTAAGGAAAGATATTTTTCATAAACTAAAACAATTTTACACTAGAAATGGTACCTGGTACATGTGAATTCAGTCTATTTTCAAATCTCTATTTTTATAGCTTTTTTTTTTTGGTTACTGAAGATGGTACAGACCTGTTTTTAATATGAATCATCTTTTAAGTGGAAACTTTACCTTCAAACTGCAGATTTCTGCTTCCAGAAATGTTCCTAAACTGCACTTTAAAATGTGTCAAGTGATATGAGAGCAAAAGAAATATCTTTTTACTTTAGTCCAGTTATGGACAGTGATCAGGAACTTTGGTCTCACCAATTTTTCATTTTCTTCTAGGGTAATTCTTTGCCCAGTTAAATGTTTGCTCTAGCTGGCATTGAAGTCAAAAGTTATGTTCTAAGTGAATTTGGTAGGATTTGTGTTGAGCCTTAAAACTGAGCTGACTGCAGCAGTAATATCCTGACCCTGTCTGGGATCAGCTGGCAGTGATAGAGCCTAAACAAGATCTGTTGGGACGCCAGATAGCTCTGCAGGCATCTATCATGTAATTAATGGCAGTGGAGTAGCAGTTACAAACTGATCCACTGGCAGATCCTCACTTGTGATTATTTGGTTGTCTTGCCTACATTCCATGTGAACCCACATCAATTATTGATCTAATCAGATTCCTGGGGCAAGTTTTTCCTTAGTTACAGCAATAAAACCCCTCCTTAGCACAGGAGCATTCTGCTTGTTTGAACATTGAATGTAAGCAGAATTACTTTAATTTGGTGTCAGTCCAAGTAGAAAGCAAAAATTGGCTTCAAAGCTACCTGATAGTTATCTTTTTCCTTCCTTTCTACTTACATACTTCATCTGAAAGCAGCTTTCTTAATGAATCTGGAAAAATTATTCTCTGCTGTTAAGAAATTATTAAAAAATCAAAATTCAGCCCCATGAGTTAGTCAGATTGCTACCTCATTTAATTAGTGGGAATGAATACTTCCGATGTTATCTCAATGTTTTTGCCTTTACTATTACTTTATTTCTACTTGTTTTTATTATTCTCAATTGGCCAGTGCTATTAAAGTCCTTGAGATGGCAGTTTGTGTTTGGCTTGTTGCATAGGCTTGTGAACTGGAGGGGAGGATGGAGAATGATGACCATGAACAGGTTCTGGACTAGAAGGCATAGACATATTAGTTGAATAATAGTGTTGGGATGTTAGAGAATTATCCTGTAACTAATCACAAAATGCCTTCTGAATTTATTCAGCAGGTGTACCTTCAAGTCTGCTGTATCAGTAGCTCAACAGAGCGTGAGATCAGTGTTGTCTTGATAATGAGTGCTATTATCATAACTATTTACTCACAGAAATGCAGATACCACTTCAGCTTTAGGACAGATATTTGAGGATTTAAGGAGCTTGTGTAACAGTTTGGGGAGACAATACCAGACAGCATTATCTGACTGAAATAGCTGTATCCTTGGACCAGGTGCTTTCAGATTCTGCACTTGAAAGGCTTCCACATGGGGACTTAACTATGCAGAGATCACTCCGAACTCTGGGCAAATATGCCTCTGGCTTTTTGTTCTATAATAAGACTCTTCTGTGAGGAGCGTATCAGAAGCCACTCAAAGAGAGTGGGGATTATGGGGGTTTAAAATCAAACTGTCATTTTTCATCATGCCATCTCCTCTTCCTGAGGGACTAACACTGCTTTCACACAACACTCACAGAGCAGGGATGACTCTGTGATACAGTTGTGGTATTTGTAAGCATTGCAATCCAAATGGTAGACCACCCTGTCTTTGCAAGTGGGCATCCTCTTGACTACCTCTACCTCCGTAGCACCTGAGGGGAGGCTGGTCCTGTCTCCTTGGGGATTAAGGGGAGGGTACTGACAAGTTGTGCTTAAACTGTGTTCAAGGTAGGACAGCACTGCTTGAGGGCTGATCTTAACAGGGAAGGTGAGTAGAGGCTTCAGAAAATCAGGATGCTTTTCAGAAACCTTCACAGAGCTGCAATAGCAGTGCCTCAGTAGGGACCTGTCCTCATCAGCTGGAAGTAGATGGGTGAACCATTAAACTTGTGTGAAGCATTGTTCCTGTTAGAAATGTGCAAGGGGCTGGTCAGTGTCCCTGAGGCTGCTGGTGGCTTTTCACACGCCATCCCAAGGAGATGGAGGAACTGCGTGCTATATATCTCCTATTCGTACCCTGTTTTAAAGCCTGGCTTGTGGCTTATTCATCGATAAAGAATAGGCAAGGTCATTGTAGCAGGATCACTTCCCTTTCTTAGGGAAGGGGGAGCAGCAGATCCTTTCTGAAAAGCAACAAGGGGCAAAACTGATACTGGCATATCCTTTACGTTCTCGAAGAGGGAGTTGGTTTAGTTTCTCCATGGCTGCATTCTTTAAGTGGGACACGGGGATTATGGGATGAACTCAGTCAGTGGAACAGCTGGTGGAGCACGCCTTCAGGATACTGCATACTTACCTTGCCTGTATGCAAGAGAACCTTCCCGCAGGCTCAAGGAAAGCGTAAGCTTTTGCAGCCCTGTGAATCACAAGCCATCATCTTTGGAGTGCAGTTGCCAGGGAAATAAAAAGTGGAGATGACTTGCATTCCTGCTTTGAAGACCTGAATAGTGCATGTAAGAGTTGGGTTTCAATGCTATTGAGTCTCTGTCTGTGAGATCTTGCATCATGTAATTCTTGATGAGGATTGTGTAATATGGACTCCTGTGCCCTGAATTTTTTTTTCTAAATGGGGTTCTTAAGGCAATCCCCCAGTAACACTACTTTTCACTGGAGAAATGTGAATACAGCAGCTAAGTAAATCCAGCTTTCATGCCAGTGTATGAAGAGTATAATCTGTTTTACCCAAGATATTGCATAGACAAGCTGTTAATTTCAGTCAAGATGAACTGTTTTTCTTCTGTGTATGTGTGTTCAACTCTTTGTGCGGCTAAAACTACTCAGGTTCTAGGCCAAGAATATCACAAGTGAATAGAACAAACATTTTTGATGAAGACTAGTTTAGTATAGGAGCAGTTAGGGGAAAAATTTTACACTGTCCAACATGTTTACACTTCTATCACTTAAGGTTCTTCTGGTAGTACTGCAATCTTAACAGCTAAACTTTGAAATTAGTTGGAAAACAATGCAGGAAAGCAGGGTTATCTGATTTGATTTATGAATACAGGAGTCAGTTTTCATTCCTTGTCTTTTCCAAGCTGAGAATTTCTGTTCCAAGCTGAACACATGACAACTTATGGCAGATGTTGTATAAAGAATGAATACTCGACATCATCTTTTTAAATGAAAGGGACACCAATATCAATTATTGATCAAGTAAGGAAAAAACCCCAAACTATTAAAATAATGCTCTTTGTTGATTTAACCTAAAGATTTGACGTTGCTGAAGGATGCAGCAGTTCTCTAGTCACCTGCATAACACTTCATACAGTGTAGTAGGTAATAGACGTTTTAGATGTAATGATACTAATTCTTAAAGGGTCAATTCAACATGAAATTGTCATTGTAAAACTCAGTTTGATATTTTCCTGACTGCAATGAGGATTAGTATTTCTTAAAATATTTTATAGCTGCTTTGTGAAAAACTGACAGAATGAAGTGATTTACTTACAAGAAGAAAATGTCACTAAACATGAAACTTATTGGAATCAAAATTGAGATGGTCATGAAATGTGTGCTGAATCTATAACCAGGAGCTCTGAGAGTTTGATGTTTTAACATACAGGTGGGGGTGGGAAATATGAATGGGCAATAGGTAAGGAAAGTGGTTTTAAAAGCAGGATTTCTTAATTAGGAAAAGAACTTCAGGACTTGTCCTCAAACACTCTTAAAACACCCCTCCAATCTATGAAGTCAAAATGTGACTCCTTTCCTTAGAGACCACAGCAAAACATGCAGTTAGACAGCTCATGTAGCTTCTGAAACTCAGTACCAGCTGGCAGACAGTTGTGTAAAAGCATGAGATCATCTTCTGAACCACCCAGCAGCAACTCCTAACACAATTCTAACATGAAATAATATTGAACTGTGTTTTCAGAGCATTATTTCTCTCACTGTAAAGAAGTCATGGATAAATACTATGCAACGTCTTCTTGTTACGGTTTGGTAGTAGTTGTATGGCTCAGAATTCCTTTTTCCAGATTTCTGGTGCTTATATACTTAAAAAGCAGAAACTTGGCCAAAACTACAGTACCATTCTGTTAACTCTGCTCTGTAGTCAAGTCAAAACCATTATAGGAGGACCTCTAATAAAAGGCTGGCAGCTGTTAAACATGCAGGTGTCCTGGAATTAATGTTGCACTGCTCCATGCCTGCTGCTGCTGCAGGAGTGTTGCATTTCCTTACCAGAGCTGATAACCTTCCACTGCTCTGGTATTCACTGTGCTTCAGCTGGAAGCAGGGCATTTTTGGCTTGAGGTCTGTCTTGTCTTTCCAAGACTACTAATCAGAATTATTTAGTTATTAAAAAAAAAAAATGGCAGCCTTGCCCTTTTGCCTTTACAATAGTACATCTGTTAAGACTTCTCTGCTTTCTGTTCAAGGCTCAGGTTTCTCTTCTGTTATACTGTTTAATTAGTACATTCCTTCTAGCCTAAGGCTATTTGTCTTCATAATATTACTATACTTCATTTTGTGAAGTATGAGTTGTGTATCACTGGCCTCAGTGGTATAATCTGATTTTTCATTGTTCACAGTAACTCAAGTTTCTCTTAAAATATTAACTTGCTAATTAATTGTCTTCCTTCTAACATCTTGATGAGTTGGGGGTGGGTGGAGGGTCCACTCTTGTTCCTATAGATTACAGCAGTTGAGTACTACAGCCAGCCATAGGGTTACCTGCATGATGAGTTTGTGACCAGACAGGAACTTCCTGCATGTTTCCCAAGTAATCTCATGAAGATACAGCTGAAGCCAGTTCAAAAATGGTCTCTAATGACCATAGCAGGCAACTGAAAATTATTAGGGAGAGATGCACTTTGGCCTATCACGACTGTGAAGAGACCTTACAGCTGCTAGTATACCATAAGCCAAGGTTTTATTTCTGCTTGAGCTTACTGTATATGTAATGTATGTCCTGTTTCCATCTGTGATGCAGTTCTCTTCTCTGCACCCAGGTTTAACAGCCAGACCAGGTGTCAGGGAGGCAGGTTACCAGACCAATCAAACACAACTCTGGCACCCTTAGCCTGGGTTTTTAACTTCCCTTTAATGCTAAGACAATGCCTATGGAGCAGAAGCACAGTACAGAACAGCAGCAGCTATGCACAGTTGAGACTGAAGAAGCACCTGTGCAATTGGGTGGGGTTTGTTACAGTCATATGCATAAACTAAGAGGGGCTCTATTTATGCTGTTAGGGCAACTCTGATTTCCAATAGAATTTAAATTATATGCCTTCTACACAAGGTTAATTGTCTTACCACAAAGGGCTCTTGTTTTCTTCAACTTGGTACACTGTGTTTAGCAGGGCTCACACTTTGAGACATGCTAGCACCTGAAGAGCATTAGCTATCAGAATAGTACAGCTCATTTTCTTAAGATGCAGGTAAGAGATACCATCTCTTGAAGAAGTATTACTGATACTTTCTCTGCTGTGGTTCACACCAGAGCCTTTAATCTGGTCCTTTGTCATGTACACAGTCTTTCTTCAGAACTCCTCCCATTCCCAGAGCTCCTGCAAGCTTGTGTTATGTAAGGGTAAGATACACCAAAATATCAGTACCTTTCAAATAACTATTAGCATCTTCACAAGTATTGACTGCAGCTATATTGATGGTAGTATCAAACCTGCTTACTTAAGACTGTCCAATTTTTTTTCAGCTTGCATTTCTTCCAGCTCAGTTCCATTATTCTTTCAAAATCAGTTCGATCTGACTTTTCGCTGAACACTCAAAGTACTATGCAATTGTAGCCTTGCCAGGAGGAATGAGGTAAAATAATGTGAAGTGTTTTGGTGAGAGGAAAGTGTTCTGGAAAGATAGTAGGTTTATTCATCCATCCACCATCTGGTCTTCTGCATTTCTGGAACCAAGTATAATTATGTGCTGAAAAAAGGCTCCTTAGAACTGGCTGCTTTAAATACGTTTGCTCTTATTTTCAGATGACTTTTGTCTTTCTTTTTTCTACTAAGTTCTTCAAGAAGAATTCACCTAATTAAAAGGCAAAAAAGCAAAGTTATTTGTAGGTATTTCAAGTAAATAAAGCAAAACAATACACATTCTTATTTAATGCAAGTATCCTATTCCACCACACAATTGTTCTTACCAGTATTTCACAGTGACTCACTTCTATAAAACAGCACTTTCCAAACACACACCAGGGATATAATAAACACCCCAAACCAAAACCCATAACCCAACAAACAACCCCTCCACCTCCAAAATCCCCATCTTCCTCAGGCCCAGTTTCATGAAATAGCTCTGCTCTGTTGTTCTTTCCAACAGGCAAAGGTGAATTGATTTAATTAAAAATAATTCCTAGTTCATAAAGTATCAGCAACTTACAGTGAAGCCTGCTACAAATCTCATTTGAGCTGTCATTAAAACAGTCTGACAAGTGAGGTGCTCCAGAGTCGAGTCTGTTCTCTCCTTAGGAAAAAGCAGGATGTTGTGACCTAATCTAGGTGATCCTGCTCTGGCAAGGTCCCTTCCAACACGGAATATTCTGTGATTTTCTGTGATGTTGGGTCTACACAACAGTTGCATTAATAGCAGCTGCTACTTCTACCTACTGCTTTGTCAGAAAAAGCATTGCCAAAAGTCTGTCTAATTGTTTCTAAGGCCCTGTAAGTAAATTTTGCCTAAAGCAAAAAAAAATAGATCACAAACAACAAAGGGCTCCATTAGACCCTGAAGCATCCAAGAGGCAGAATATAAAGGAAAACTTGCAAATTGGGTACCCTTTCTCCTGCCTCACACGTTAAGTATAGTACAAACTATTGTTGAGGAAAGGAGGCTTATCATGAGTAGGCAGCATGGATTCAACAAAGGCAAGTCATGCTTGACTAATCTGATAGCCTTTTATGATGGCACAATGAGATGGATAGAGGAGGGGCAGGCAGGGGATGTGGTATATCTTGACTTCAGCAGGGCTATCGATACGGTCTCCCATGATATCCTCATAGCCAAGCTCAAGAAGTGGGGCTTGGATGGTTGTGTGGTGAGATGGCCTGCAAACTGGCTGAAGGACAGAGCCCAGTGAGTTGTGGTCAGTGGAGCAGAGTCTAGCTGGAGGCCTGTGGGTACTGGTGTTCCCCAGGGGTTGATCCTGGGTCCAATACTGTTCAATATATTCATCAGTGACCCGGATGAAGGGATAGAGTGTACCCTCGACAAGTTTGCTGACAATACAAAGCTGGGAGGGGTTGCTGACATGCCAGAAGGCTGTGCTGCCATCCAGTGTGACCTGGACAGGCCGGAGAGCTGGGTGGGGAGAAATCTAATGAAGTTCAACAAGGGCAAGTGTAAAGTGCTGCATCTGGGGAAGAACAACCCCATGGATCTGTATATGTTGGGGGCTGATCTGTTGGAGAGAATCTCTGGGGAAAAAGGTCTAGGAGTCATGGTGGACAAGAGGATGGCCATGAGCCAACAATGCGCCCTTGTGGCCAAGAAGGCCAACAGTATCCTGGGATGCATTAAGAAGAGCATGGCCAGCAGGTTGAGGGAGGTTCTCCTCCCCCTCTGCGCTGGTGAGGCCCCACCTGGAATACTGTATCCATTTCTGGGCACCCCAGTTCAACAAAGACAGGGAGCTACTGGAGACAGTCCAGCGCAGAGCCACTAAGATGATTAAGGGAATGGAGCAACTCCCTTATGAGGAGAGGCTGAGATGGGTCTTTTAGCCTGGAGAAAAGGAGACTGAGGGGTGACCTTATTAATGTCTATAAATATGTAAAGGGCAACTGTTGGGAGGATGGAGCCAGGCTCTTCTCAGTGACATCCAGTGACAGGACAAGGGGTAATGGGTACAAGCTGGAGCATAGGAGATTCCACAGAAACAAGGAAAAACTCTTTAATGGTGAGGGTGACAGAGCACTGGAACAGGCTGCCCAGAGAGGCTGTGGAGTCTCCTTCTCTGGAGACTTTCACAACTTGCCTGGATGTGTTCCTGTGCGGCTTGCTCTAGGTGATCCTGCTCTGGCAGGGGGTTGGACTAGATGATCTTTTGAGGTCCCTTCCAACCCCTAACATTCTATGATTCTGTGAAACTAAGTTTGGCAAAAAAATAGCTAAAGCAGCACAGCAACTGTACAAATACCAATTACTGTCAATTAGGTGACCTATAGAAGATAGTAAGTGTAAATATTTTTTAAAAAGGATTACTATTTGAAGTGTCTTCGAGCTAAGGTGAACTTTGTTGCACATTACTTCACTGTTTTAACTTTTATATAACAAAATGTTATGTGCTCAAGAATCTAATCTTTTCCAGTCATTTACCTGCTTTATAGGAGGAGCGCACTAAAGGCCCGCTAGCAGTGTAGTGGAATCCAAGCTCATTTCCTACTTTTTCCCAGTACTTAAATTTTTCAGGAGTTACATACTCCTCAACCTGAATGAAAAGAATTCATTTTGATCAGGTAATAATGCAAAGGAAATGGCCATAGTCAGTACATAGCGAAATAAATTACAGCTTTATCGCAAGTTCTACATTTTACACTCCAGGACTTTCAGCAGTCAAGTCTCATACTGAATTTTCCCTCTGCCTTCTACCAAAACAATGCATTTTATTTGCTTTTCCTATTTAACTGAAATGTTTAGAATTTCATTTCTAGTTGTCATTTTATCACTTTCTTCTTTCTGTTTTTGAATGGTCCTTCCGAGCAAACCTTTTTCTGTCCAAATTAGTAAAAAAAATATAATAGTCCTACAAATGTTTTCATTAACAGTTATTTCAGTGAAACACAGAAACGGAGACTCAAGCTCTGGACAGACTACAGAAGGAGAAAATGGTAATTTTGCCATCCGAAGTGGCACCATTACAGGAGAGCCTATGAGACACTGAAGGGTTGCTGGCTTAAACCAGAACGTTTGAGACCTTCACCGAGAGTTGTGTTTTCCAGAATCATGCCTCAGCTTCAGCCGTCTCCCCAGCTAAAAGCAGAGAGTAGCAATGGGAAGTCTGTAGAAGATGGAAAGGATGAGATGGCTGAGGTCACTTCTAGTGACAAGCCCGTAACGGGTGAAGATCAGCAGATTAAACAAGGAAGGCCGTTTGTCCCAACATCTGCAGTTAGGGTAAGCGTGAATATCAAGCATCAGTTTAGAAAGAGGAAACTTGACTGCGCAACATACACACCGTAATGCTGTGTGTAAACTAAAGGCGTTTTTACCTTCAGGTGACGCTTTGTTGGTTGCATGTACTGTCCTAGGGTCAAACAATCTACATCTGCTTCCCGCAGTACTGTAAAAAAAAAAGAAGTCCCTGTTAGTGGCAGAAGGATTGCAAGGAATTGTCAGCTGTTAGAAACACCCTCCTCCCAAGTCTGAACAAAGGTCACTCCACAGCACCCTGTGGGGGTTACATTCTGCTCTCCAGCAACAGCAACCTGCAACCTCCATCAGCAGTAGCCACCTACCTCATCCTGAGCTCCAGCTGCTGCAAGAGCTGAGCTATCTACCTCAAATCTAGAGAGACTACCAGCGTGCTGCTCGCACTGCCGCACCCCTCTCACTGCAGAGATGACATGCTCTACAACTCCAAGGACAGTAAAGTTTCTTTTTGTATCTAAATAAGTTGAAATAAATTAAGCAATAAGGTGTACTGTTTCTAAAAAGGAATGCTTGAAAAGGCACTATGTTGCAAACCCATTACTGAGGCACTGCAAAGGTGAGAATGTTCAATATAGTCACACAAAGATAGCTACATGTAGTTATAATCAAAATCAACGCAAGCTGGATTCACCCGTCAAATCAAATCTGAAAGCCATACGAAGGCAAACTATTTCACAGGTTCTATCTTCTAAATTAGCAGGCATTTCCTGCACCAGCAAGCTGATTTTCCTGTAAAGGCAAAGACACTGACAAATGTTCTCCAACGTGGTAAAATTAGCACCTGTGAATTTTGGCCTGTATTTCAACACCCGACTTACATTTCATTGTGGAATACACTTGTTCATCTGTCTCGCCTAGCCCCAGCATAATGGAGGTTTTAGAAATGACGGCGGGCTGGACGTTTTTAGCGTGTTTCAGCACACGGAGGGACTGCTGGAAGTCGGCTCGGGGGTCGCGGACCTTCCTTCTCGCGTTGGCAGCGGCGGGAGGAAGGGTGCACAGAAGTTAGAGGGGCCGCGAAAGGCGCGCTCCGCTCGTCGCTACGAAGCGAAAACGGCACCTTCCGGGCCTGAGCCGCGCAGCTCCCGACGCGCGAAGCCGAAGACGCGAGGGCCGCGGCCGCGCTCGGCGGGAGGGGACCCGGCCCCGCCCCGGGGCCGCTCTGGGGGGCGGCGCGC